>JAOTON010000820.1:0-640000 GCA_034440635.1 Lepas anatifera | reverse complement strand
AACCGGCGCGTAGCGCCGCCGTACTGGTATACCTTTCCCTCATCATTTTTACAACTTCTGGAAAATTTTAAGGTTAGGTCATCTCAGGTCAGGTCACCAGTACAGGTCAAGTGACCCGACCTCAAAAAAGTTTAAGATAGCATAAGTCGGAGCAGGGTGAACTTATCCGATTGAAACTCATATCACATAATGGCCCCACCGAGTTCTCTAACATATGTTCCGGTATTTTGAAATCGATGACCCAAGGTCAGGTACGACGCATGACCTCTCCATTGAAATACATGGAAAAATTGTTTTTACGGAATAACTCAGTAACGGATGGTGATAGAGCATTTATTTTAGCTGCATTAGACTCGCCTGGACTTTGCGGTTCTAATGATATGCATTTTATATAGTTTGACCCTGACCTGACCTCAGGTCAGGTCAAATCCTGATTTGACCTAGCAAGGTCAAATTATATATCATTCGATTCGGCTTGCTAAGAGGATTCATATAGTTCAAGTCGTTTTGCTCTATCTTACTTGTTCAGATGTAATGCCCGAAAAACTGAATTTTACATGTTATCCCTATGACGGGCATGTTTTGACCTCTCGTGACCTTAAATGTACCTGACAAAAAAATGGTTCAAATGTTTTCGATGGAGAAGTGGATGGGCAGCCCAACACCGTTTACCGTTTTCGCTACCTACCGTGGTTCTCGAGATCTTAGGGGCGGGTACCCGCCCCCGTCAGTGCGAAGGTGGCTCAGACCCCCGTCAATGCGCGTGTTAACGGATGGATTGGGTTTAATGATAGAGGAACGTGGGGGTCACGGACACCGTGGGTAAGACGGACACCCCCTGTTTGGGACGAGCTGACAGTGCCAGGACCGGGAAAAGCGTGTAATACGCTTCCTTTTAGGGCGCGTCGGTCGCAGAGCAATGTTGGGTTCGGTGGGCTCGCTGGGTTTTATACAATTTTCATAATAGTAAAAACTGGAACTCATGCGTTTTTTCACAATAGAATTCGTAAGGTCATTGCATGAATGTTTCTATAGATACTTCATTGGAATTACGTAATGTGGCTCTTCAAGATGTTACATTTTGTTCACCGCAGTCGCTGACTGTGTAATTGCAATGGCGTCCGATTCATATCCAAGTTTGTTTAGGAAGAGCAAAGTGGGGTAAGACGGACACCACGTCCGACTGCAGGTTCTCCGCTGTGACCAGTGCGGCAGACGTCCAGCTGGCTGGTGCCCGGGTCCGACTGCAGGTTCTCCGCTGTGACCAGTGCGGCAGACGTCCAGCTGGCTGGTGCCCGGGTCTGACTGCAGGTCCAGTCGTCTGAGGAGCAGCTCGCGCGAGACCTCCCACGGCATTACTGTCAGGCCCGACTCCAATCTGCAGTAGATCAGGCCCGACTAATCCCGTTCATTTCGCGGCAGTGCCAGAACGCGTCCGCACCTGCCCCGCTTGCGAACCGTTTGTTGCCGGGCACTGGGCACTGGGCACTAAGCACGGGGTGTAAGCGAGCACGACCTCTGAGAACGAAGTGAAATGGGATTTCTCGGCGAAACACAGAGGGGGAGTTAGAGCAGGGTCTTCGCCCTCGGATGGGCGGTGAAACCTCACTGAGGACGAGTTGTGCTTGTCCCACACATGTGTTTTCAGTGGGCATATTCGTTTTTCGAACAGATCGCTAAATACGCAGTAGTTCGGGTGACAACTTCAAACCTCAACAAAGTTATGACCCATAGGAGGACTCGGCGGATATTCAATACCGAGGTCGACCTGAGGCACGTAAGCACTTGTCAAATACCGTAACGCGAGTGTAAACTTTACTACACAATGACAATGAGCAATTTCGTATCCTCGGGACGGGACCACAGTTTTAGCGAGAAAATGGGAGATGCTTGAGCCCAGCATAGTCTCCCCACATCGCGTGACAAGCATTCCACACGCTGCATCCATTAGCTGCTACTGGTAATAGCTGAGCCCTTCGTCCAGTTTTTCACTGCGGCGTTTTCTTGGTGCTGCAGCGATGTGTGTTCCGCTGGCTGACTGCTGGTCCGTGCAGACTTCTGGGAGTCGCTCTGGTTTATGATGGGGACTTCTCATGGGAATGGTTTCTCAAGAAATGTCAGGGCTCGGCTTCCTGCTGGCGAGTGAGAGAGAGAGAGAGAGAGAGAGAGAGAGAGAGAGAGAGAGAGAGAGAGAGAGAGAGAGAGAGAGAGAGAGAGAGAGAGAGAGAGAGAGAGAGAGAGAGAGAGAGAGAGAGAGAGAGAGAGAGAGAGAGAGAGAGAGAAGAGAGAGAGAGAGAGAAAAAAGAAAAAAAAAAAAGAAAGAGAGAGAGAGAGAGAGAGAGAGAGAGAGAGAGAGAGAGAGAGAGAGAGAGAGAGAGAGAGAGAGAGAGAGAGAGAGAGAGCATGTGCAGCAGTCGCCACAACAGCAGCATGTTCAGCAGTTTTGTGTGTTTATCGCTAATTGTACTGATAATGTGCCTTCAGTATCAGGGTAATCACATTATAACATGTGAAATGTTTTCTGTTTGACTTTGTAACATAGTTTTGACCCAAATATGATTTATGTCGCATATGGATTTGTAATGCGCTATGATAATATATTTTACTACATATTTTAAGTCTTCAAGATCAGTAGATTCTCGATCTGTCATGCAATAAGGAATGTTTTGTTCAGTTATTGAGGCGGTGTCTCCGTTCAATACTTGGTTTGGAGAGACCGAGACCTGACCACCTAAGCTTACCGGTGTGCTTGAAATCCAGCGTTTCCACACCGAAAGGAAAGTAGAGTGTGCCATGGCCGATTACATCTAGATCTAATCCTGGCCATATCCGTTTGAAAGCCGCGTTCATGAATCCAAATCTAAACCGTACCTAATAAATAAAACTTATTTGACAAAAATGGCAAAAATGTCTCTATCTAAAACTAGCCAATTATCTGGTAAATCCAAACAATCCGCCAATCTGGAGATCTGACTAGACAATAAAGATCAGCCAATCCCGAGATTGGTCTGGACGATCCCAACAATCCGCCAATGTGAGGGATCCGTCTGGATATCCTGTCTATGGCACACCAAAGAAAGGCAGAGCGACATCAGATGAATAAGGTTTTCATTTTTTCGGACCAACACTGAGCCTAGAAAGTAAAAAAAGAGGAGTGTAGCCATATATTTCGGAGTATTTTCTACCCCTTGAACAATGGGAAGTCATATAAAAAGCACACACGATGAAGAAAAAAGTATTTTAAAAATTATTCGTTTGGTACGTTTTATTTTGCCTAGCAGCTTCCGTGGGACGGATACGATAAATAGAAATTCTAACGTGAGATAGAACCGACGACAATAAGGTCAACGCAGGAACAAACATTTGAACGCTAAGAAAGATTAAGAAGAATTACACATAGTGCGGACGTCATATTCACATTTCACATGTCACTACAGTTTATGAAGGAAATTAGAGAGCTCATTGCCCGATGTCATACTTTTCATCCCACGATGATGTCCCAATTCGTGTTGATGGTAACTTTCCTTACCCCCCCCCGCTCATTTCTGATCCACTCCCTCGAGTCTCCAAAGCTTCACGGACGGTTCGCTTATCCAGTTGCTGATTTGGGCCACATTTTCTGCCTTCAGGTTTTCTGCCTTGTGGGGGTGCATATCGTGCTTACATTGGAAGGCATGGCACGCCGGCGTGGATTCTTTTGTACGGTTGTGCCGCATATCACGAACATGCTCCTCCATGCGGACGTTTAATGGCCACCCAGATTCACCCACGTTAGTGGATTTAGGACATCGTCTTGGGGTGACAAGTATGACATACGTGCAATGTGCTTTCTCACTTTCTTTATAATCTCGTTCCAAGCGAGTCAGTTTCTGGACAGCTAAAACGTAGCATAGGACCGAAACATTGGTGCGGGCTCCTTCCGAATCAGAGCCAGCGCCTCAGCTATTGGGGCCGTTTTACCTGTAGCTGTTCGAACTTTGGAAGCTAGACTGATGTATATGCCTGTATCCGGTGTTGCAGTTTTAGCAGGGTAACACATATTTGTACTCTCTTGAGCTGTTTAGTAGGTTCAGTTGCTTACTTTTTGTTAAAGTTGTTGAGTTTGTTTAGGACTCAAGATGGAACACGTACCCTGTTTATTCAAAGAAGAAAGCTGGGAGCCCTTTCTGTAGGAATCATTTTTGGAGAGAATGCTCCTTGAGTGCTAAGCTGCAGTGAAATGTGATCCCAGGAGTAAGTCCCGATCATGACACCCGGGCTAACATACTGTGATCTTGGTGGGGCAGCCAGGAAAGGAGATAATTTCCGGGCCAGAAGCTGGCATCCTGTCCCTACTTCCTGAATCGGATATGAAAGGTCCTGTAGTGGTGGAGCAGTGTTTCAACAGAAAACAACAGCATCCTGCGGCCGTCTAACGCAAATTAGATCGCGTATCTTATGATCTATGAATATAGCCAGTGCCGCGGGGTGACATGGTTCACACATAGCTCTGTTGCAAACATGTTGGATTAGCTGAGGTCTTCATGGACAGGTTTTGCTGGAAAGCGGTTATTTATAGCGCTGTTGGATGCCGATAGCTGGCAATTCTAGCAGAAGAGTCCGTCAGTGACAGCAAATCAATAAGAAACGGGCATGGATCCAGGGCAGTAAATGGAGAGACTCCCATGAACCATAGGCTTTTGCCTGGAATGTCATCCCGTCCTTAGGATGTGGAAGGGTGCGCCCTCGTGACGCAGTCCGGCGTCTCTTGACTCCGTCTCACCGCCAGAATGGGGCGCCTGTTGCACCACTGTTATCGTCATCCCTCGTGACGCAGTCCGGCGTCTCTTGACTCCGTCTCACCAGAAGGGCCCGTTGCGCCACTGTTATCGTCATCCCTCGTGATGCAGTCCGACACTTCTGACTCCATACTAATAATAATTGTTGGGGTTTAACGACGCACTAACTGCCAGGGTTATACGGCGTGGCCAACTCTCACCATGTTGGAAGGGATTTTGGGGATCAGATCAACTTACTCAGAGGCTCCGCCGGGACTTGAAGAACCAGGGACCAGTGGCTTCCCGCCAGGAAGCAAGGGCTCGCCGCCAGAAGGGGGCGCCTGTTGTGTCACTATTATCATCATTCCTCGTGACGCAGTCAGGCGTCTCTTGACTATGATAACTATCGGGGCTTAACGGCACACCAACTGCCAAGGTTATTCGGCGTCGCCAACTCTCACCCTGTTGGGGTTTTCCCGGGAATCAGATCAGCTTATTCAGAGGCTCCGCCGGGACTTGTGCCGGGGACCAGTGACTTAGCAGATTTTGAAGCTATGCACTTAGCCAGCCATCCCCACTCCACTTGACTCCGTCTTGCCGCCACAGGGGGCACCCGTTGTAACTCTGCTATCGTCGTCAAACATATTTCGCATATACCAACATACAACAAAAGCATGGCTTCCAGTCGGCAGAACAGCATCTTCCGGCGCTTTATTCATGATCCCTCTCGGCAGAAAGCATTCATATTTAATTGCCTTTTCGTCAACGCCAGAGACCCCAGCCGCGCCCGCCAGCAAGTCAGAGCTCGTCAGGGACCGGCGCTACATACAGTGGATGGCTTAGAGGTTTCTATGAACTTAGATTCTTCACTAGTCATTGCGCGTCTTTGTGGACTTCCTATGCAGTGCCCTCTCACGAACCGCTCCCCCTTATCGGAACCCCTGGACTCGCCTGTGGTAGGCGCTGTTGCTAACGGCCTCTTCAGAGGGAATACGTGTGTCAGCGGCGGTGATAATTACACGGATGTGGTTATCCTCAGTGATGAGCCTGTCGCGGCGGGAGCCCCGTCAGTACGGCAATGTCGGATCTGGTGTCGGCGACAGATCCGTTATAGATTCTCCCACATCTGTGACTGCGACATACAGGCACGATAAAGCTTCTGATGAGTATGCATTGCATGTAGACGATGTGGTGTACCCTTTATCTGAAGCACTGGCTTTTGGCTTCTTTATGGTGAATGGGATGCGAGGTATCACTTTGTCTTGTCTGAGAGTTTGTTACCGAGCGGACACGGAGCGTCTGCGAGGCCTCCACAGCTTGTCCTGGCTGGGATCTCTTCCAAACAAAACACCGCCTGGGGGTCCGATCGGACCCGTTACAATCTCGGGAACCGAAAATGATACAGAAGAAGTGAATGATGCAGAAAAAGCAGCTGCGCTGGAAGCGCCTTCCCGTCTTGTTCTTTGGAGCGGAGTTTGGCAAGAGAGAGCCCATGAACATCAATTACTCAAACAATGTGAGCAATTATAGCTGGGCAACCACTACAGGCTAACATTTATTGCCGTACAATGTATGCGGCGTTTCCCTGCTTAGTTTTTAAATACTAATCATTTCAGAGCGGATATCTATAAACCAGCTAAACGCTTCACGTGTAAGCAATGCTGCGTGATCGGTGCCGAACAAAAAGGTACCCGCTGAGAGTTGAAGGATGGTGGTCCAGCTGAATTCACTGAGGCTTGGAACCTGAGCTCTGGAAGGGAAATCCCGGTTAAATCATTGAAATGCAGATACAGATGAATAATTCAAACTAATTGAATCCAGATTCATCCAGTTGATCAGCTCTTTCACCTTGATCATCGGACAAAGTTGAATAAAAATGCATAAAATGGCAAGAGAATGGTAGACAACCGTTCTGGTTTTAAAAAATAGGTTTCTTTCAAGCAGCTTTCAAAGTAAAATTCGTTTCTCCGCGCTGTTTGTAACACAATGATGGAATTTGACAGACGTAAACGTGCCATGATAGCCAAAGTATGTGCTTTATATTAAACCCCTCCTCAAAAACTCAAATCACCACCAAAGTAGGATGCGAATCTAAGAAGAGATGGCCCCGAGCAGTGGGAAGCCCCCGAAAAAAGAAAACTTGAACGCCTGTGGCCATTAACGATGTGAAGTATGGCTTGCCTAGCCTTATTGGTCCCTGCCGATTTCCAATGGCCCACGTTTATACTATATTCATCTTGGTATATTTTTAACTGATACATCTATGGTGATATAACTGTTTTGCTGAAGCGACTCCATCCGGCACTGGAATGTACTTACCGTTGATGGTCGGAAAATAAACCAAACCAAATCGAACAATATGGAAAGTAATTGGTCGCTGCCAAAGCGTTGGGCACGTTCCAAAAGTAATTTAAATGTTACTCCTTTGCATTCTGTTCAAGCTGAGTTGAGCTACTCTTCATCTGACCCGATTTTGTCTGTCTGGGAATGGAGCGCCGAATTAAAGTGTAGCACGTCGAAAGTTTAGAGCTTCTGTCGGAGCCAACTGGAGATCTGCCAATACGGATGGATAAAAGTGTACATTGAATTTAATAAGGCAGTTAACTGATGGCGCTGATTTCATTCCCCTATGACCTTTAATTTTCACAAGAGTAGTAACCCAGATCGAGAAGACGTTTGCATTTCTCCTCTAGCCCGATCAGTATCCAGGATCGAACAATGGGGGCCCTTCCACCCCCACTCCCCCATTTCCCCGCCAGCAGCGCCCGGAAATCCCCAGCCCACAGCTTTGTGAGCCGCTTGTGATTTCGGATCCGCGTGTTAGTTCGAAGGGTTCTCAAACCGGTACCGAGCTGGCACAGCTCACAGCACAGCAAACAGCACAGCACACAGCACAGCACACAGCACAGCTCACAGCACACAGCACAGCTCACAGCACAGCTCACAGCACAGCTCACAGCACAGCTCAGCTCACAACACACAACATAGCACACAACACACAGCATAGCACACACCACAGCACACAGCACAGCTCATGGCTTACAGTTCACAGCTCATAGCACAGCTCACAGTTCACAGCGCACAGCACAGCACACAGCTCACAGCACACAGCACAGCTCACAACACACAGCACAGCTCACAGCACATGACATACAGCTCACAGCATAGCACAAAGCTCACAGTACAGCTCACAGCACACATCACGGCTCACAGCACACAGCACATGGCTCACAGCATAGCCCACAGCTCATGGCACAGCTCACAACACACAGCACAGCTCACAGCATAGCACACAGCTCACAGCACAGCTCACAACACACAGCACACAGCACAGCACAGCTCACAGCACATGGCTCACAGCACATGGCTCACTGCATAGCACACAGCTCATGACACAGCTCACAACACATAACACAGCTCACAGCATAGCACACTGCACACAGCTCACAGCACAGCTCACAACCCACAGCACAGCTCACAGCACATATCACAGCTCACAGCTCCCAGCACAGCTCACAGCACAGCTCACAGCACAGCTCACTGATCACAGCACAGCTCAAAGTACAGCACACAGCACAGATCACTGATCATAGCACAGCTCACAGTGCAGCTCACAGCACACAGCACAGCTCACAGCACATGGCTCACAGCACAGCTCAGCTCACAGAACAGTTCAGCTCACAGCACAGCTCACAGCACAGCTCACAGCACACAGCTCACAGCACAAATATAGCTCACAGCACACAGCCCACAGCTCACAGCACACAGCCCACAGCTCACAGCACACAGCACAGCTCACAGCACACAGCACACAGCACAGCTCACAGCACACAGCACAGCTCACAGCACACAGCACAGCTCATAGCACAAAACACATGGCTCACAGCACACAGCACAGCTCACAGCACAGCTCAGCTCACAGCTCAGCTCACTGCTCAGATCACAGCTCAGTTCACAGCACAGCACACAGTACAACTCACAGCACAGCTCACAACACACAGCACAACCCACAGTACAAGCACAGCTCAAAGCACACAGCACAGCACACAGCACAGCCCACAGCACACAGCACGGCTCACAGCTCACAACACACAGCACAACTCACAGTACAAGCACAGTTCACAGCACACAACACAGCTCACATCACAGCACAGCACACAGCACATGACTCACAGCACAGCACAGCTCACAGTTCAGCTCACAGCTCAGTTCACAGCTCAGCACACAGCACAACTTACTGCACAAGCGCAGCTCACAGCCCACAGACACAGCTCACAGCACAGTTCAGCCCACAGCTTAGCTCACAGCTCACAGCACACAGCATAGCACACAGCTCACAGCACAGCGCACAGCACATGGCTCACAGTTCTGCTCAGCTCACAGCTCAGCTCACAGCTTAGCTCACAGCTTAGCTCACAGCTTAGCTCACAACACAGCTCACAGCTTACAGCTCACAGCTCACAGCCCACAGAACAGCTCACAGCACAGCTCACAATACACAGCACAGCACAGCACACAGCTTAGCTCACATCTCAGTTCAATCTCAGCTCACAGCTCAGCTCACAGCCCAGCTCACAGCACAGCTCACAACACAGCAAAGCTTACAACACACAGCGTAGCTCACAGCTCAGCTCACAGCTCAGGTGTGCAGAGTACATACATGAGCTGTGTTTGGCACTTAAAGAATGATACAAAACAATCATCGTATATGTTCGTTCGGACTTACTCCACAAAGAGTTTTTGGGGTCGGAGCTTTCGAACTGTATTACAGAGCTTCGTCAGCGAATCGGAATGGAATTCCCATCCGACATCCGAACTCCACACAATGCCTTTTCAACAAAACAATCATGTCATTTCTCTTCTGGGGCGAAGTGCCATTACCCATCTCCAGATTGGGATGGCATGGATTAGCTTGGGGTCGGTCCCTTCGGTGGGAGACTGTCTTTCGTGTCTCATCTGAACCGGTGGAAAGAATCCTTCAACGGCCACGCCAATCCCCCTGTAATTGGGGTAGTGGCCCTAGTAAAACATGCTGTTTTCCGAGAGAATGTATGCACATACATATAGGCTTTTGCTTAACTGAAGCATCATCACCAATATTTTTCTCAAGAGCCATGAGTACAGTTGCCTCGAACGAGAGGGCAATGAAGTCATACAACGATCACTAGAAGAGATCCTGTTGTCTCATCTATCAGTAAGCCCGTGGAAGCTGTAACCGTTGTCAGGAGATATCCTTCTACCCCCTAGTTCAACCTAATATGATACCTAATTTGTTGGAATAATTAGGGGAGACCTGGGCTGGTTGAATCAGTTTTACATTGTTTGCCATAGTCGCCAGTACGTTACAGATATCGGATGTTCGAGACTGTCGTTTCAAAGACCTGTATTGTGACACCGCGGGTATAGTTTGTTTTCTTCCACATATATGTAGATGATGATCATCATCAATGGCTTTTTATTAGGCGTTCTGTGCATGGCACCTTTGCCCGCCTCTAAAGGAGTGTGTGGGAGAATTTTAGAATTTTGTGTGAGGGCAAGCTACGTTAGTCTGTTAAAGCAATGGGAGTTATTTCAAGTAATGGGTTGCAAGATGTTTTAGCTTGCAAATGGACGGTCGTGGCAATGGCTTAGCCATGCCAAGGGAGGTCTTTTAATAAGTTTAGACCCGCAGAGTGCGAAGGTTATTTCTGTGGTAGAAGACCTTAAATTTAGAATTTGAAATTTGGAATTTGGAATTTAGAATTTGGAATTTAGAATTTAGAATTTTGTGTGTCAGCTATTGATGTCCGCTTGTATACGTTACTCGAATACCTCCGTTAACTCAATAATTTCGTATTTTAGAAAGTGCGCTAAACACCTGGCCAGGGTGCCGCGAATTTACCCTGCAACCCGGAGGTGAAGTTGCAGCTCCCCTCTCCGGCTGGGCAGCCGCCGCGCAGAGAAAGAAGTGTGAGAGGATAGTTAGATTGTTAGTAAGAGTATAGGTGTGGTTAGTATAGACCCGCAGTGAAAGGTATCACTGCGGTGAAGAAATCTAACCTATCTAACCTAACCTGATTTCAAAGATAGCCTAACATAACCTATCCTTAGCCTACAATGAACCATTTAAAGGTTACAAAACTATTGCTTAAATTTCGCATTGGATCATCTATGATTGGAACATAGGCAAGTCCTACTTTGGGGGTGCACCATGCACCCTCATCATATATACTGGGAGGGGTGATTTTTAGAAACTTCTCTAGCCCAGAGTCCTTTAGGAATGTAAAGACTTTTTCGAGTAGCTCAGGATGGTCGTTACCGAGCAGAGTTTTTAGGTCTACAGGGATGTTTTGGATTCTGCAGTAATCTAGCATGGGTTGCCGATGGGTATTGTGCTGGGGACAATCGATGAGAATGTGATGAAGATGGTGATCTTGAAACATAGCTCTGCAGTTGATACAAGTCACCCCGCCCTCCAAGATAGGTGGATTGGACCAGGGGTGTAATTTTCCCAAAATCTTTGAGGGTGCTCAGCCGGTGGGGGCGGCACCCCTTCATTGCTCCAAATCTGTTATTCGTCGATTTTTGCGCCTTTTATAGCACAAGGAACATTCTATTTTAATGTTGGGCAGGTATTCTACAGCTTTTGCCAAAGGTGTTTGCTTTTTTAGGCGATATCTCAAAGCTACATACACGTCTTAAAATAATCCAATCTGAGCTTTAAATCTTTCCACAATCAGGGGCGCAGCCAGAGCTTTGGTATGGGGGGTGGGATTGGGCACACCACCTTTGAGGGGCACCCCGGGAGAGAAAGGGCACTTTTAACGTAACCTAAAAACCTGCTATATCTTAGTTAATATCAACTTTTGGGTACCTTTGGTCCAAGAAAAATGCAAATCGAGCATTGCCGGAGAAGGAAAACTGAAAAAAACAGAAAAAAGTGTCACCGAAATCTCATGAAAATAGCCCGAGCACAACTTTTTGGAATAGATTTAAGGACAAATCAGCCAACTCATGCAAGTTCTTGACATCAGAGAAATCAGTGGAGCCTGTGATATCTGTCACTATGTGCAAGATAAGACATATTGGAGTCGAAAATTCATTTGTTATGCCCACTGGTTTTGTCGTGACGAGTGAGCCCTGGTTGAACGCGGATTAAGTACTGCGGCTCCCACAGGGGCCGTGGGAGGAGGAGTGGCATACTGACATTGGACGAATACAATTTTTGTTGCCGGAATAATTAGGGAGATACTTTTAACGCGTTTTAAAGTTCCATATTTTCAAGGATCAGTTCCAGTTGGTGTAAAGAAAAAGTAAACAGGCTGGTAGCAGGGGGGCAGCCAGAGCTTTGGTATGGGGGGCACACCAACTTTGAGGGGCACCCCGGGGGAAAAGGGCACTTTTTGACGTAACCTAAAAAACTTACTATATCTTTGCTTATATCATTTTTTGGGCATCTTTGCTTCAATAAAAATGCAAATAAATCATTGAAGGAGAATGAAAACGCGATTAAAACCAAAAAAAGAAAAAATATCACCAAAATGTCATGGAAGTAGCCCAAACACGACTGTTTTGGATAGATTTAAGGACAAATCAGCCAACTCATGCAAGTACTTAACATCGGAGAAATCAGCGGAGCATGTGTTATCTGTTACAGTGTGCAGGTTAAGGCATATTGGAGTCGAAAATTCATTTGTTATGCCCACTGGTTTTGTCGTGACGAGTGAGCCCTGGCTAAACGCGGATTAAGTACCTTGCCTCCACAATCGCCGTGGGACGAGGAGTGGCATAGTGTCTTTGAAAGAACACATTTTTGCTGCCGGAAAAATTTGTGAGATTCCTTTTGAACACGTTTATTAAGTTCCATGTTCTCAAGGATTGGTCCCAGTTAAGAGTAAATAAAAGGTGAACAGGCCGGTGGTTTGAATGGGGATGGTGTGACAGGGCTGAAAATTGTGAAAACTAGTTCTTCATTTAAATTAATTAGTAGAAATCCTGGTTTAGGGGACTGTGCTCTGAGGTCAGGGGCACACGCCTTTTTATCATCCCCTTCCCAGAATCCACCAGTATAATAAGCAATTTATATAACCTGGGGTGCCTAGGTATCACAAGCCGTTTTAGAGGTTCCTCATTCCTCGTTAGCTCCGTTTTACAAGGGGAGTTTCCATTGCGTTTTTATTCCCCATCTATTCAAGACCAGCTCTGGGGCCACCAAGTGTGGATCAGAGGCCTCCAGAGCAGCTTCCCCCATCCCCCAGTTGTGCCTCCAGGGACTAGACTAGCTCAGTGACCCCGCCCCGAGATGATGGGAGTTGGCCTTGTGTTCTTATTATCTGTCTATTCAAGACCACCTCAGGGGCCCCTGATGTAGATCAGGGCCACAGAGCACCTCATGCTTCATCGAGGGACTGGACTAGCTCATCGGTCCCAGAGATGAGGTCATCAAACTAGCTCAATGGGCCACAGATAGGCTCATAGGGCCTTAAACCAGTTCAAGAAGCCCCAAAACAGTTTAAGGTGCCAGATCATCTCAGGGGGCCTCAAGCCAACTAAAGGGGCTCTCACAAGCCCAGCGCCCAGACCAGCTCAGGGTACCCTCAGAACCTAGACCCGCTCTTGGGCCCCAGATCAGCTCTTGGGGCCCCAGATCAGTTCAGGGGCCTCAAGTCAGGCCAGGGGGCAAGATCAAGTCAGGGCCACTAAATCAGCTCAGGAATTCCTCACCAGCTCGGGGCCCAAGCAGTTCAAAAGCCACAGAGCTGCTCAGGGAACACCAGATCGGCCCATAGGGCACCAGATCAGCCTCGGGGACAAACAATCAGATCAGTAGTCCCCGACCAGCTGGGGGCCCAGATCAGCTCGGGAATACCAGATCAAGTCAGGAGGCACTTAATCAGCTCAGGAGCCCCATACCATCTCAGGGGCCCTCACCAGCCCCTGTGGGCCCAGCTCGGCTCAGGGTCTGGGACCTGCTCAGGAAATCACGTAATCAACCCAGGAGGCCCGGGTCAGCTTAAAGGGCACCATATTAGCCATGGGGCACCAGACTAGCTCAGAGGGAATAAGATGGGCTCAGGAGACACACTGATGACTCAGCAGGCACCAGATCGACTCAGGGGGCATTAGTTAAGTTCAGGAGGCAGTATATCTGCTCAGGGTGCACCAGATCGATCAGCGCAGGGGGCAAGTTCAAGTCAGGGGCACTAAATCAGCTCAGGGATCCCTCACCAGCTCGGGGCCCAATCAGTTCAAAAGCTCCAGAGCTGCTCAGGGGACACCAGATGCCCATAGGGCACCAGATCAGCTTCGGGGATAAACAATCAGATCAGTGGTCCCCGACCAGCTCGAGAATACCAGGTCAAGTCAGGAGGCACTTAATTAGCTCAAGAGCCCCATACCATCTCAGGGGCCCTCATCAGCCTCTGTGGGCCCAGCTCAGGGCTTTAGAGCTGCTCATGAAATCACGTAAGGAGGCCCAGATCAGCTTAAAGGGCACCAGATTAGCTTAGGGGGCACCAGACTAGCTCAGAGGGCATTAGGTGGGCTCAGGAGGCACCAGATCGACTCAGGGGCATTAGTGCAGCTCAAGTGGTATCATATCGATCCGCTCGGGGGCCAGATTAGCTCCCAGCACTCCAGACTATGGCAGAAGTCTAAATAAGCTCAAGGAGCAACATAACAGCTCAGGGGACACAAGGTGGGCTCAGGGCCCACCAAACCAGCTCAGGGGGGCACCAGGCCATCTAAGGAGACATCAATAATCAGCTGAGGAGGCACCTAGTCAGCTGAAAAGGCACCATATTGACTTAGGAGACAGAATCAATTTGGGGAGGCATGAGATCAGCTTGGGGGTCCCGAATCAGCTCAAGGGGCGCTAAATCAGCTACTAAGGCACCAAGCAAGCTCGGAGGTATTAGACTAACTCAGAGGGCATTATATAGGTTCAGGAGGCACAATTATTTGCTCAGTGGGGCACTCGATTGACTCAGGGGCACCAGATCGGCTTAGATGGCAAGTAATCAGCTCCGGGGGCCAAGACCAGAGCTCAGGGGGCACCCGATGAGCTCAAGGGGCACCAGATTAGCTCCGCCCGTACGATTATTGGCGACGATGAGGCATTATCTGGAAACGGATTACGTGCCTTTGCTCTTCCCGGTTGGTTGGAAAGGCGACAGAATGCTCTAACTGACCAAAAAGGCACTTAATTGTCAAACAATAATTTAAATCGCCAAATGCAGTCTAGTTCCATCTAGGCTCAATGGCTTAGAGCACTAAATTTCGAGCGGCACGGCCCAAATTGGGTACACCACCTGGAAATCAAAAGGGCACCCCGGCAGTGATGGGGGCACGTGCCCCATGTGCCCCCTCCGGCTGCACCCCCGGGACAGTAGATCAACTCCGGGAGGCATAAATAAGCATAGGGGCCCCGGATCAGCTCAAGGGGCACTATAACAGCTAAAAGGACACCAGGCAAGCTCGCGGGCATCAAACTAAGTCAGAGAGTATTATATAGATTCAGAAGGCACATTTATTTTCTCAAGGGGGCACCAGATCATCTCAGAGGGCACATGATCAGCTCCAGGGGGCACCAGATGAGCTCTGCCCGTACGAATATTGGCGATGATGAGGCATTATCTGGAAACGGATTACATGCCTATGCTCTTCCCGGGTGCTTGGAAAGGCGACAGAATGCCCTAGCTGACCAAGAAGGCACTTAATTGTCAAACAGTAGTTGAAATCGCTAAATACAGTCTATTTCCATCTAGGTTCAACGACGTAGGGCACTAAATTTCGAGCGGCACCGCCCAAAGGGGGTACACCACCTGGAAATCAAAAGGGCACCCGGCATCGATGGGGGCACGTGCCCCGTGTGCCCTCCTGGACAATAGATAAACTCCGGGAAGCATTAAATAAGTTCACGGGCCCGGATCAGCTCAAGGGGCACCAGGCAAGCTCGGAGGCATCAGGCTAACTCAGAGAGCATTATATAGGTTCAGAAGGCACAATTATTTATTCAGGGGAGGGGGCACCAGATTGACTACGAGGGCATCAGATCAGCTCAGAAGGCACATGATCACCTCCAGGGGGCACCAGATGAGTTCCACCCGTACGATTATTGGCGACGATGAGGCATTATCTGGAAACGGATTACGTGCCTATACTATTTCCGGGTGCTTGGAAAGGCGACAGAATGTTTTAGGTGACCAAAAAGGCACTTAATTGTCAAACAATAGTTGAAATCGCTAAATGCGGTCTAGTTCCGTCTAGGTTCAACGGCGTAGGGCACTAAATTTCGAGCGGCACGGCCCAAAGGGGGGTACACCACCTGGCAATCAAAAGGGCACCCGGCACCGATGGGGGCACGTGCCCCCTGTGTCCCCTGGCTGTGGCCCTGGACAGTAGATAAACTACGGGAGGCATTAAATAAGTTCAGGGGGCCCGGATCAGCTCAAGGGGCACTAAAACAGCAAATAGGGCACTAGGCAAGCTCGGAGGCATCAGACTAACTCAGAGAACATTATATAGATTCAGAAGGCACAATTATTTTCTCAGGGGGGGCACCAGATTGACTACAAGGGCATCAGATCAGCTCAGAGGGCACATGATCAGCTCCAGGGTTCAAGACCAGCGCTCAGGGGACACCAGATGAGATCAAGGGGCACCAGATTTGCTCTGCCCATACGATTATTGGCGACGATGAGGCATTATCTGGAAACGGATTACGTGCCTTTACTCTTCCCGGGTGCTTGGAAAGGCGACAGAATGCCCTAACTGACCAAAAAGGCACTTAATTGTCAAACAATAGCTTAAATCACTACATGCAGTCTAGTTCCATCTAGGCTCAACGACGTAGGGTACTAAATTTCGAGCGGCACGGCCCAAAGAGGGCACACCACCTGGCAATCAAAAGGGCACCCCGGCCCCGATGGGGGGGGACACGTGCCCCCTGTGCCCCCCCTCGGCTGCGCCCCTGCAAGTGTTGGTAGTGATGAAAACCTACTGTGAAATGTCGCGATCATGCGGGAAAAAGTCGGGATACTATAAACGCGGATCAGGGTAATTGAGGGACGGTTCCAAATAATAATTTCTGAAATTTCGGGGTCCAGGTCGTTCATGTTCAACTCAGCAGCTCCGGCCCATATTCAACTCAGCAGCTCCGGCCCATGTTCAACTCAGCAGCTCCGGCCCATGTTCAACTCAGCAGCTCCGGCCCATATTCAACTCAGCAGCTCCGGCCCATATTCAACTCAGCAGCTCCGGCCCATGTTCAGCTCAGCAGCTCCGGCCCATATTCAACTCAGCAGCTCCGGCCCATATTCAACTCAGCAACTCCGGTCCATATTCAACTCAGCAGCTCCGGCCCATATTCAACTCAACAGCTCCGGCCCATATTCAACTCAGCAGCTCCGGCCCATATTCAACTCAGCAGCTCCGGCCCATATTCAACTCAGCAGCTCCGGCCCATGTTCAGCTCAGCAGCTCCGGCCCACATTCAACTCAGCAGCTCCGACCCATATTCAACTCAGCAACTCCGGCCCATATTCAACTCAGCAGCTGCGGTCCATATTCAACTCAGCAGCTCCGGCCCATATTCAACTCAGCAGCTCCGGCCCATATTCAACTCAGCAGCTCCGGCCCATATTCAACTCAGCAGTTCCGGCCCATATTCAACTCAGCAGCTCCGGCCCCTATTCAACTCAGCAGCTCCGGCCCATGTTCAGCTCAGCAGCTCCGGCCCATATTCAACTCAGCAGCTCCGGCCCATATTCAACTCAACAACTCCGGCCCATATTCAACTCAGCAGCTGCGGCCCTTATTCAACTCAGCAGCTGCGGTCCATATTCAGCTCAGCGGCTCCGGCCCATATTCAACTCAGCAGCTCCGGCCCATATTCAACTCAGCAGCTGCGGTCCATATTCAACTCAGCAGCTGCGGTCCATATTCAGCTCAGCGGCTCCGGCCCATATTCAACTCAGCAGCTCCGGCCCATATTCAACTCAGCTGCGGAACACGTTCAACTCAGTTACGGCTCATGTCCAATGCATCTGCTCATGTTCAAACGACCACGTTTCGAGAGTCGTTTGAATGCCTGTTCTTCCCTTAAATTGTTTTACGTCAAAGCTCTCGACAAACCAATACCTTATTAGGGTCAGAATTCTAATGTAATCGATTGAACTAAAACATGTGTTCACTCCTGTGGAAAGCCCAGCCAATCAGACCGTCCCGCACGGTTTTCGCTCGCCGACGCCATCCAATCAGTGGGCACAGGATCAGATCATGGTCATCCAAACCAAATCGGATTGCAGCAATGAAGCCGGCCTCCCCTGAGACACGAAACGTAGCATGGCTGATAACATGCGGCTCGTCTGACAGGGGGCGACGGTCGCTGCTAGGGGCGTTGACAGCGGAAGGGGGACGGGTGGGGAGCAGTGACGAAGCACCGAACTCAGTAGCCCCCATGAAACAAGGTTGAGGTGACGCTGCCAGATGTCTTGGCCGAAAAGTTAAATAGCTGTCGCCATAAAAACTCAATTAGGTACCTGTTCATTCCATTCAATTTCGAGATTAAGTTGACCTTTGTCTTTTTAAGTTAATCACGGTATTTTCAAAATTACAGGTAAAAAATATATATAGCATGACATAAGGGGATCCAGGAGGGCAAGTGTCCCCCAATCCACCCTCGGTACCCTCTGAAGTCGTCACAGCGTCCCCCCCTGAAAGGTTAATGGCGCCCCCTGAAATGTCGTTTCCCACCTCTCCCCCAGGATGCCAGGATCGGCGCCTCCGCAATTGGATTTGGCACCCACCGGATGGGTTTTCCCGACCCATAAGTGGCGCCCTCTGGTCCAAATGGCGCCCCTTACCGTGTGCACCCCTATTAAAAGAAAATCCTGGATCCTCCTGGATCCTGGATGTAACAAGAACGTCTTAAATATATCAGCAGTTTCACTTTTACTAAGTTTGACCCCGGAAATTTAATCTGCCCGTTCCCGAACCCGGTTTGTAAGTAGAATACGTATGACTTTTTCCGTGTAATTTTGTGCAATATGTATTTTGACGATTCCCATTACTTAGAGAAACGACCTGGATATTCGCTGGAATGGGCCGTGCATCTCACTGGCTTTCTTTACGCTCGGTTTATCGGTTACGATTAATGCAGAAGCATGCTTGTTTGATATCTTCCTGGTGCTCCTAACATGACTCGAGCAAAACATAAGAAATACCTTTTGCATGGTTATCATAATTACCGAATTACTTTCGGGCCGTACTAGCATTTACGCTTTTCTAATCAGAAATCGTCGTAACAAATCGTAAATCCGGTATCAGTTTATAACCTAATTGATCAAGGGACAACAGTCCATCACATATGCGCATGTCAGCCATGACGTCTATCAAGATACTTGCCAACTGTGAAGTTTAATTTCCTTCTTTAGGCTAGCACAGTCTACGAGCTCAGGATGTATTTGAAGTTTAATCTGTTCACGCGAGCAGATATGCATTTATTTTAAGCAGTACAGGCTGATACCGGAAATATGTACAAGAAATACATTTTCAAGACTGGATAGCAACACCAAAATGTGAATGTTTTCACATGCATTATTTACCCACGCCTCAAAATATTGGGGGAGTGGGGGAGGGGTCAGCTCATCGGGCAACCCGGACTAGGAAACAGTAGAGAAGATTGGGAGCCAACCATGGTCTCGTTTGTATGCGAAAAATCCTATTGTGTTCAGGTTCAGTTTTTCAGGCGGCACAGCTGCTGCCAACGGCGGATACAAGGGGGGGTAGGGGCTCAAACCCCCTCCCCAGCAGTGTCCAAATGTCTCTGGTTAATACACAGATGGAGGCCTTTAGACCTTTGCCTTTAGACTGGCACCGCAGGCCCAAATCGCTCCGCCTCCTGACCCGCCCCAAACTGTATCCCCCTCATGACACCAATTGCGTCCCCTCCGGACCCAAATTGCGTCCCCTCATGACCCAAACTGCGTTGCATCCCCTCATGGCACCAACTGCGTCCCCTTATGACCCAAACTGTGCCCCCTCATGACCCAAACTGCGCCACTCTGTACCCAAGCCGCCTCCCCTCATGACCCAAACTGAGTCCCCTCCGGACCCAAACTGCGTCCCCTTCGGACCCAAACCGCGTCCCCTCCAGACCCAAACTGCGTCCCCTTATGGCACCAACGGTGTCCGCCCCGGTCATCAATTGACCGACGGCCACGCTCCGATCCAGAAGCCCTGATTCACCTTTGTTTTTCACCCCCTCACTACACATCTCTCTCGTAATAAGATGATTAGCCTGCACTACTGATTATGTCTATCTGATATATCGGCACGGAAAAGTTCTCTATGGCCCTCTTCAGTATGACGCAATAGGCGGCTCAAATGATTTCCAGAACACTTAAGGTGTCCTTGACAAGGGCCATAAAGCTTGTTGTTTACGTTGATAAGCCCCCAAAATTATTGTAATGATTTTTGCTTTTTCTCGCTGGGTATTTCCATGCCATTCTTTCCGGTATCTTTCCTAACAATATTGTGTTTGGTTTTTGTTAAAGAAACATGTAACGGCTACAAAATATGTTGATGCGGCAAAATAAGACATCAAACAACACTGCTTATCAATTCGTAATGCCACCCATTCGTGAACTAGGGTGATAGGCTGAAGTCAGTTGCTGGGTGTATGCCGCACGAATAGTTGAATAACTGGGTTTATTGACGAGACAAAAAGTTTTCTACCAGTTGCTGAACCAATATTTTCATATCTAGAGAAATACAGACGTTCCTTTCTAGCTACCCTTTTACACTTACTCCATGAATTTACAGGACAAGACGTACATTACTTATACATGTATTCTGTGCAGCACATATACACAACAATTTCCTAATATTTCACAACACAACAATGGGGGGAGCGGCTCGGGAGGGCAATGACATTAAAAACATTGATACAAAAACAAGGTAAGTAGAGTACATTCGCAGATCAATTTACATCAAGCATCATTTACATACATTTACAATCAAGCACGCAATGAGAAATTCACCTACCTCAATATCTTCTAAACATAGTGTGCGAACCTTGGGACACTCCGTGCCGACTTCACACCATTCGGCGGGTTGGCTGTCGCCTCAGCCGCCGCACTTTGTCGTGTATAGCTTTCTGGTGATTGAACGGAAGCGGCGCCGGGCCATCTGAACACACACTCGCCGGGAGAGCCTGGGATTGGTCCCAAACACCCTGAGGCGGTAGGCAGGAGTGTCGCGACGCCGCTGCGGCGTCTCATCGTAGTGGAGGTGGCTGATGTTGCGGTTTTCCTTCCGTGAGGAGTGGATCGTCGCTCCAAACACGTGCCGCTGCGCATTCATGCTAAAGGCGGCAAAAACATATCCAGAACCAATTGTTCTTGACCTGAAATTATAGGTAAGTATGTACCGTGGGAGAGGGATAAAAAATTCATTTCATTTCAATAAAATGTCGACACCAATAATCATGAACTTATTCGTATCTGAGCAACATATGTTCTTTTCTCTTACAGAAGCTGTACTGAAGATGTCGCCAGTGATGAAGTTTATGGCGGCGGCCATTTTCGGCCACCTGGCAGCGGCTGCTGTAAACTCATCAGATTTTGAGGTAGGTCTGTGTGTATGGGAGCTGTATTTACACTGAATTGAACTATTTTCCAAAAAATATACAGGCGAAATAAAAATTACCTTAAAAATATAGCAGGAGGAAATCGTTGGAGCCTGAAACCTGAAGAGCACGTCAGTGGGCACTATCCCAACTGTGTCACGGCCTCTGAGATTCAGATTAGATTAGATCAGCCCCTGGCCTTTTGGAAGTTCCCTGGACCAATTCCAGCCAAACGGAAGCAAGACCAAGATAACCGATCCACATACGATCCCTAACTCGCAAATACGACCGGAAAACAAACAAACAAACGAATAAGACAGGACAAACCGAAATGCTAACTCTAACCCATACTCCGGTCCGAATACTCCATACCTAACTGCATAAGCGTCGCCAATGGCAAAAAATTGGGGGGGGCAGCCAAACTTCAAACTGATGCTGAAAAAAAACTTTCCACGTTAGGACCAAATACGGTTCGAACTTGGGCTCCTCGTTGCCTACTGCAGCGGCTGGTTATACGAATGTCCGGTTTTCTCCCATTTTGACTGAGATCAGGAAATTTTTGGCCGAGAAGTGGGGGCGGGCCCCCTGGCCCCCCCGGTGGCGATGCCCCTGCCTAACCGGGTCCCCGACCGGTCCTACATAGTCCCTGAACGGTGTCGGACCGGTCCTGCGCGGTCCTCGACTGGCTTTGGGACACATTTTGATATTCGGTCAGAGCCACACCACGACAGTGGCGGATACAAGGCGGGGGGGCTCGGAGGCTCAAGCCACACTTCCGCCCGCCCGAAATATCAGTGTACCTATAGTTAATGCATAGCCGGCGGCTGATTCGGGGCAACGGTAGGGGAGGCTCGAGGTCCGTACCCCCTTCAAATGAAGTACTGGATCTGCCACTGCACCAGGCTCTGTCCCAGAAAAAAACATTCCAGGCACATTTTTGTCAGATTTGGAACCCAATAAATCTTGCGCCGAGACAGATACCTCTATGAAAAAAGGTTTGGCAATACGCACACCGTTGCGGGTAAAAATTAAGCCACGCTTCTGCTTGATTATTTAACTGCGTACAAATTGTGCGTCGTCCAATTCCTTATTACATGAGGACTAATGCCAGCTCATGTATAGTGTTGGCACCCTCCCAATGATCAAATGTTTAGAGTCTGTACAGCTGGAAAAGTTTAGGCTAGAGTGTGCAAGTAATTTTGGCACCTCACTGACCTACATACATCGTAGTAAAACAGAATATCCTTTGGGTTCAGCCCTATGCTTGCTTGTTTTTGCTGCTTCGACAGAGCTGTGATATCTATGTGCAATGTGGCTGTAGGCCGGAATAATTGTTCAGCTCAAGCTGAGAATTTAAACTCTCGTCTTTCAGCCATTATGGAGACGCCCATATTACGTTTTTGCACTGTTTGCAATCAGTTTTGTTTCTGCCAATGCGCTGCTCCTTGCTAGCATTACAAGAAACACTCGTTTCCAAGTCCAAAGGGCTCCCTGCTGGCACCTCAGGAAACACGTTTATCCAAGTCCAAAGGGAACTCAAGCAACCCTTCCATAATATTTTCCTTCCACTAAGTCTGCGGTAAACAGTGCACCGTGTCGCTTATGTTAGTGTTCACTGACCGTTGAACGCGCTTTTGATAGCAGACGCTGGCCCAGTGTATTGGACGGAACTTTGTTATGATGACGATAAACCTGGTATTGATTCGTTTAAAGGTGCGGAAATCTACACAGCCGTCATTCGAATTTGGGAGTTACCGATAGTGATAACAGTGAGCTAATACATCGCCACACATCTCGCTGACGGCGAATAACAAGCCAACTTTAGACACGCATTAAGCCAGGCGGTTATTTTGCAGCGGACACCTCTAGAGGCCGTTGGCGGCGAGTTCTATGTCCAAACACTTGTTGCCCGGGACCATGACCTTTTGACCGAGCAGCTCGATCCACCCTCCCAATAGGCTGACCTGGCGACCCCCATTCAAGCCGGCGAGGTGGAACTAGGTTTGGTATTTATTGGTCGGGTTATAGACGCGATAGCGGTCCCCGCGGCGCTTGGAGAGCAGTCTATTGCTGCCATGAATTTCAACCGGAAATGTGATGCGCATGAGGCATATATGCAGTCAGGCACCAGTGAAGACATTCGTGATTTATTTGGCACTCTGTCTTGAAAGGCTTAGACTTTAGATAGCTAAAATAATCTTATTATGGAGGGAGTTAATCTAAACAAAGTGTAACACCCCATATGGGTGCCTCCCAATGGAAACAGCACGAGGACACGACGACGGCATGGTAAATCGGTCCCCCAGAATAACTCTTGGAAAGAGACGCAGGTACTCAACCGATTTCGGGAGCGGGATGCTCCACATACCAATCGTACGTGGCGACACATACAAACACCGTTTGATCGTCGAAATTGGTTCGTGCGCTGGTTTGCCTAGCCTTAGTAGTGGAACGCATGGTGGTTACTTCATTTCTCTTCCCGCGGTTCGGGCGTTGCCATGACAATTATCGGCTGTAATTCACGTGCGGCGCCGGATTGTTGAAGCCGTTGTGCGTCAAACACATCACTTGAGGTCAGGGAGGCACGGTCACGTGACATCAAAACAATATCATGCCGGCTGATGATTGAACCTCGTATTCCGGAGATACTCGAATGGGAGAAGTAAAGGGCGTAAACGTAAAATTGAGGACGCAGTTCGATGTAATTTTAGCAATGTCACTATCGGATACTTTTCTAGCACACTGGATTTTTACAGACGCTTGAGAAAAAAATTGAAAAATTAATAATACCTTGGAAAAGTAATATTTGCATAGAACTAGCATGTGGAATGGTGGAAAACATATATACTCCGACGATTTTCTTCCATAATCAGCGACAGCAGGACGTCCAAATTTAAGGGGAGGGGGCACAATGGGCTTTTGAACCCATTTCTTTCCAGTCAATGCCATTGGGCTAGTGTTAGAATTTATGATTTAAGGGTGGGCACCGTGCCACGGTGCCCCCTCCCCGCGAGTTCCGCAGCCAGTGACCATACTTCGTCACCTTGAAATCGGGAAAAAGTAAAAAAGGCCCAGCGCAGCGACGGATCCAACTTTCAAGTAGGGAGGGAGTGAATAGAAAATTATCCACCCATCCCCGCCCCCATTGGTGGAAACAAAGGGGGCATAGGTGGATCCAGGATTGTCGATCGGGTGGGGGGACGCCATCCGGACCAGGGGATACCACTTTTGACCGGCCAAACGTATCAGGTAGGCGCAAAATGATATCCATGGGCACCGATTTTCGCATAATGGGGGGGGGTGGGAAATAACGTTTCAGGGGACGTCATTGGCCTTCCAGGGTGGCGCTGTGCCCATTTCATGGGGCGACGAGGGTCGATGGGGGCACCTGCCCCCTGGATCCGCGTACGGAGGGGTCAGGGGGCCATGCCCCTTCAAAATGGTAAAATTTTGACAGATTTTCTTTAATTATATTCTTGACTATTTCTCCTGAGTTGCCTCAACCCCCCTCACAAACGGCACTGCTGCGTCTGCCCCTTCCCGCACCCACCTACACATGTGAAACTCGATCGTCGATAACGGGCGCCGCAAACTGTGAGACTGCGGCGCAGAGGCAGGGGCGTCGCCTCGGGATTTTTACTGGTGGGGACGGACTATGACTGGTAACGACCCGGAGGCGGGAAGAAGGGACACTGGGGCACAACATTTGGAGCAAACGGGCTGTCTATGAAAACGATTCTGGCAATACATTTCACCGACAAATTCAGCGAGTTGGGTTCCAAAAATTCAAAAAAATTAACGAAGGTACACGCAAGTAATAAGAAAATGCAAATAAAAACCTAGGTCGAGTTACCAAGTTTTTGCGGGACCGTGCCCCTCTGATCCGCGAGTAGGGGGACGTCTCCTCATCCCCCGCTTTCGACGTCCATGTGTACGTAGGCATTGCCAGATCTAGACGGGGTTTGAGAGGCCATGATCTACTCAAATGTCTATATTTTAACGGATTTATAAAACACCATGCTAGCAGCAATTCATCGCGGAACACCTTTCCCAAACGCATTACCCCTGTGCGTAAACAAAATGACTAGATATTGCCACAGACCATGAACGGATTCAGAGGGTGAGGGAGCACTTGTTAGCCGATCTTTAGGGAGCTTCCTGAAATGGCCATCTTACCACTATGAAAGGTCAACGGCGCTCCAATGGCGGAGGGGGAGCCGGCGCGACATAAAAAATATAAAATTTGGCAGTGCAAAATGACTCCGCCATAATATAAAATTATATTAAGGGCAGTTACCATGCGGTTCAATTTCGATTTTTTTTTAATTTTGCAGGCAAAATGACTCCGCCGTAAATATAAAATTATATTGATAGGGCACAGTTCTACCATGCAAGAATATCAAAGTCACTTCTCCAGCCTAGATGTCAGATCCTGGAGGAGTTGGTTTCTGAGCAGGGCCAAATAACAAGAACAATGAAGAGTTCCATTGTAGTTATTAAAAGTAGGTATTCGAAAATTTTGCGAGCTAAGTCCCGTATGACACTAATAGATCTTCTGTGGGACACACTATTAATAAAATATTCATTTAATCATCAATTAAACTGCAACTATACGCCATCATAGAAAGAGAGAGAGAGAGAGAGAGAGAGAGAGAGAGAGAGAGAGAGAGAGAGAGAGAGAGAGAGAGAGAGAGAGAGAGCGAGAGAGCGAGAGAGCGAGAGAGAGAGAGAGAGAGAGAGAGAGAGAGAGAGAGAGAGAGAGAGAGAGAGAGAGAGAGAGAGAGAGAGAGAGAGAGAGAGAGAGAGAGAGAGAGAGAGAGAGAGAGAGCACTGGTAGCACCAGCGCCTGGATGACGGCTTTGCCGGCGCTGCTGCTCGCCGCCGAAGGGCTTGCAAGTCGAGGTTGCCTCAGGCAACCTGGACTTGCTCGCGACCGAAGAGGTTTAGCATGTCCAGGTTACCTGAGGCGCGCTGGAAAAGAGCACAATACAACACGATTACTATGGGTACCAAATGGGCGCTAATTAACATAAATAATAAGATATTCCGATACATATAAATATTATTTTAAATAAATAAATTTTAATATTATAACAGATTAGTACTACGCCTTCTATCAGAATAGTCAACAAGGTAAATTATTCAAAAACTAACACACCCCCAAATAAATTTAACAAGTCAACAAACAATACACATTATAAACCACACCCAACAACGGAAACACCCATAGAGCACGACCACCCATACCAAACCACCACACCAGACACAAAATTAAATAATACATTTTTATTGCGTAATTAATGACCATAGTGGAAACAGGGAATACCACCCCGCCGGGAATCTTGGTTCATGCGCCTGAAAACCCAAATAACTTACAATGGGTACTAATGAGGTATTATAAATAATCAAATCATTTTGTTGAATAAAGCTTTTGAAGCCTGTCCAAATAAATAAATGCAACGGCTATTGGCGCCCCGCCAGCTAACAGCACTTAGCTTCTTATGAAGCCAGACATCGATAAACGGTGCAGCAGCCGGGCGGGGACAGGAATCATAGGCGGATCCAGGGGAGGGGGCAAATGGACAGGCGCCCCTGATCTACCCTCAGCGCCCCATAAAATGCCTCTTCCCAAATCCCCCCAGGATGCGAAAATCGGCACCCCGAAGTAGGATTTAGCACCCACCTGATAGGTTTTTCCGTTCAAAAGTGGCACCCCTTGGCAGTGGCGGATCTAGCCGGTCGGTTTGGGAGGGGCAAACCAAAGTTGAAAAGCGAAAAAAACTCACACAGTGCAATACAGCGCTACAATATGAATTCACGGTAGAATTTTGGGTGAGGCGAAAAGCAAAAAAAAACTCACCGGGTGAAAAATATGGGCTCAAGATACTTTTTCCCTCTCCAAGGCCCCAAATTTCCACTGAACTTAGCTGGTTCTGTTTGAAGTTGGAGTTGAAGCACCAAAATCTTGCTTTCAAACTAAAAAGGAGTCGGGGGAAAAAGGAGGTCGATTGCTTGGGGGGCAAAACATAGTTTTGCCCCAAACTTTTCCGTTTGAGGAGCAAATGCCTTTCCCCCTGGATCCGCCACTGCCCCTTGGCCGAGGCTTTTCCATTCAAAAGTGGCACCCCTTGGCCGGGGAGGTGCCACCCCCAGCACAGTGCCTCCACCCATCGGTGATCCTGCATCCGCCTATGATGAGAATGTCAGTCAACGGCCAGTCTGCAGAATGTGGCAGGAAACTGGGCAATACGTTTGGGGCTGCTCAAATCCTACCCCAATTGGGGCAGAAATTCTGCAGCTGGGCCAGAGTTTTCTTTACATTGAAGCAGAAATTTTCTTTGTCATCCATTGTACCTGTTTTGTTATCTTATCGACAACTTTATGACTTTGTTCCAGGGTCAGCACTGCCCAAACTGTCACACTCAGCTCCAATGTTGTTGTACCTGCCACAAATAATGACAAAAGTTGCCCCAAACCAGTAAGTCTCTCCAAAGGCTGCACCAATGAGATCTTGTGTAAATCTGTCAAATTCTACATGCTGAATCAAGGGGCATTCAACCGGTATGGACGAGAGGACACCATCTAGTAAGGAGGACAGTCGGCATAGTATGGCAGCATGCCAAATAAGTTGCACCAGCTATTAACACGCGCATGACGGGGTCTGAGCCACCTTCGCATTGACGGGGGGTACACGCCCCCTAAGATCTCGAGAACCACGGTAGGTAGCGAAAAAGTAAAGGCGTTGGGCTGCCCATCCACTTCTCCATCGAAAACATTTGAACCATTTTTTTGTCAGGTCACATGTAAGGTCACGAGAGGTCAAAACATGCCCGTCATAGGGATAACATGTAAAATTCAGTTTTCGGGCATTACATCTGAACAAGTAAAGATAGAGCAAAGCGACTTAAACTATATGAATCCTCTTAGCAAGCCGAATCGAATGATATATAATTTGACCTTGCTAGGTCAAATCAAGGATTTGACCTGACCTGAGGTCAGGTCAGGGTCAAATTATATAAAATGCATATCATTAGAACCGCAAAGCCCAGGCGAGTTTAATGCAGCTAAAATAAATGCTCTATCACCATCCGTTACTGAGTTATTCCGTAAAAACCATTTTTCCTATGTATTTCCAATGGAGAGGTCATGCCTCGTACCTGACCTTAGGTCATCCATATCAAAAATACCGGAACATATTTTAGAGAACTCGGTGGGGCCATTATGTGATATGAGTTTCAATCGGATAAGTTCACGCTGCTCCGACTTATGGTATCTTAAACTTTTTGAGGTCAGGTCACTTGACCTGTACTGGTGACCTGACCTGAGATGACCTAACCTTAAAATTTTCACAGAAGTTGTAAAAATGATGAGGAAAAGGTATACCAAGTACGGCGGCGCTACGCGCCGCGTTTCTACTATCTCCGAAAAACCCGAGGGGGCGGGTACCCGCCCCCGTCAATGCGCGTGTTAAGAATGATCGTACCACGACACACTTAAAATTTGAGCCAAAATGGACACAAAATGTCATAGAATGTCAGTTAGTCAACGGCTGGTCTAGAGAATGTGGAAGGAAAATGGGTAATGTGTTTGGGGTTGCTCAAATCCTACCCCAATCTTGGCAGAAATCCTTGGCATCTCCTACCAGTTTTTAACCTTGTTTTTAGCATGTGCCGGCATGTCCTCATCTTCGCAAATATAGGCATGGGTATAAAACACACTGATCTCTTCTTATTTCCAAACAATGTGTTTGGCTGGTACTTCAACCACACCACTGATCCTATACCCGCAACCGCCCTAGGGCATGAATGCCCCGAATTGTAGTTAAACTTAAAATAACAAGACTGTATATTTATATTCGTTTGGTTCACTTTCTATATACTGCAACTTCTGTGTTGGTCCAGTATTGGCAACCGTCACTCGCATTTATACACTCAGTATTGGAAAATGCCAATCACCATTTCATTTGCTCCCAAATTTGCATTACTTAGACCAGTTTTGTGGTACACTTACACCAAAAACTGGTCAGACTTATCATACTTTGCAGACTGGCAAGGAGGAAAACCACCCAACTTACTTACAGTTTACCCCATAGTAAAATTTGCCAAATGAAAAATCATTTTGTGGCATATTTCTTACCTAGTTGGCTCCTTTGGCACCCTGAAGAATGGTAGACCATGATCCTTTTCCTTGGTCTTAGTACATCCAGGCATTGAGCACACATCTGTGCCTGATATGATCCATGGGCACCGGTGATGACAGCGCTTAGTATCACACCAAAGAAGTCGGCACTATAGGTAGGTAATTTAAAAAGTTAACAGTTTACAGTCCATACGCAAATTCACGCACACAAACAGACAATCTCAAAGTTATCTCAAAATAAAGCATTGGTAGATATGAAAAGAAAACGGCATTTGAACGTAGTGTGTAAATTGTTCCTCTCACGTCAAGGCATGCGCCAAAAAGTCCTTATCTCTTCAACCCACCGCCAGCTCCATAGACAATACACACCGCCAGCTCGGGACCTCGCGGCAATCGGTTGACAAGAAAATTTACTGAAGCTCTTTGTTTCCTCAAAATAAGGTAGATAAATCTAATGAGACATCAAATTTACCGGTAACTTCTTCAGTATATATATATATATATATATATATATATATATATATATATATATATATAAACATACATATATTGATAGAAACTTCCTGGCTCTGCAACTACCCTATGCTTTCCCAGCAGTCAGCCATCCTGTGCCAGCTGTACAATTGCTGTCATTGGCCAAGCCTGAGCGGCCCGCCCCGTTTTACCTTTACTCTATTGCCCAGTGGCGGATCTAGCCGGTCGATTTGGGAGGGGCAAACCAAAGTCGAAAAGCAAAAAAAACAAAAAACAAAAAACAAAACAAAAAGCGTAATGCAGTGCAAAATAGCGCTAGAATATGACTTTCCGGTAGAATTTTAGGTATTTGAGGCGAAAAGCAAAAAAAACGTCACGGGCTGAAAATACGGGCCCAAGATACTTTTTCCTATCCAAGGCCCATATTTCCACTGAACTTGGCTGGTTCTGTTTGAAGTTAATAGTTGAAGCACCAAAATCCAACGCGCATTGACGGGGGGTCTGAGCCACCTTTGCTTTGACGGGGGGCGGGTACCCGTCCCCCAAGATCTCGAGAACCACGGTAGGTAGCGAAAAACGGTAAAAGGCGTTGGGCTGCCCATCCACTTCTCCATCAAAAACATTTGAAGAATTTTTTCTCTAGGTCACATTTAAGGTCACGAGAGGTCAAAACATGCTATAATAGGGATAACATGTAAATTAAGTTTTTCGGCCATTACATCTGAACAAGTAAACATAGAGAAAAACGACTGAAACCGTATGAATCCTCTCAGCAAGCCGAATCGAATGATGTATAGTTTGACCTTGCTAGGTCAAATCAAGGATTTGACCTGACCTGAGGTCAGGTCAGGGTCAAATTATATGAAATGCATATCATTAGAAGTGCAAAGCCCAGGCGAGTCTAATGCAGCTAAAATAAATAATCTATCACCATCCGTTACTGAGTTATTCCCTAAAAACCATTTTTCCCATGTATTTCCAATGGAGAGGTCATGCCTCGTACCTGACCTTAGGTCATCGATATCAAAAATACCGGAACATATGTTAGAGAACTCGGTAGGGCCATTATGTGATATGAGTTTCAATCGGATAGGTTCTTCCTGCTTCTACTTATGCTATCTTAAACTTTTTTGAGGTCGGGTCACTTGACCTGTGCTGGTGACCTGATCTGAGATGACCTAACCTTAAAAGTTTCACAGAAGTTGTAAACATGATGAGGGAAAAGGTATGCCAAGTACGGCGGCGCTACGCGCCGGCGTTTTTCTGCTTTCTCCCAAAAACCCGAGGGGGCGGGTACCCGCCCCCCCCGTCAATGCGCGGGTTAATAGCCGGCCACGCTGGGGTAGGGACAGGCCAGTAAAGGCTTTTCACCATCAGTGGAATTCGGTTGAATCGTGGATCTGTTCGACACGTTGATCTGTGTGCTTAATCTCTGTGATGACATATCTTGATTTGACATTTTGATCTGGAGTTATTTCGTGTATGGTCATGTGAGGTGACCTTGACATATCACTCCGGTTATATGGCGTTATGACGTCACCACTCGGTCCCCAGTGCAAGTGAACCGGTCCGACCGCGCGATTGTGGCGATCTCAATGGTCTAGATTGTTTTGTTCTATATTTACCAATTTAGATACAATGACTGTAAACCTTCATTTATATATAATCCCTTTGGTGTCATGTCTTGACCTCGTATGGCTTTAAATTTGACCTAAATATGGTTCACATACTTTCTTTGTTTGTTTGCATTGAACAATCATCAACGGGTTCAATTAAGTCCCATTCACAGATGAAGTCAAGCGATAAAATGTGAGCTAGCATTCGCTGCTTGGAGAGAGAAATAGGTCATAGTTCTACATAAATGCATACACATATTTACACATACAAGTAAAAGTATAAAAATGACCGGTCAGTGTTCATCACAAAGCCCCAATTACCTGACGTCACAGCGTATAAAAAGCCCAAGAGCTTGTACAAAAAATAGAACAGTTTAAGATCTTAAAGGGAATGTGACACCGTGGTCGAATCCTGGAATTTAGTGTAATTAGGCGTACTTTAAGCCGAAAATAATGAAACCACTCATGATTTCTCTGAAAAATGTACAATAGGCTCAATATTTTGGATTTTTAAAATACTCCTCTAGGGTAAGAAATGCATATCTGTCTGTGGATGATGCCATGATCTGGCAACTACTACCATACTAGGAACGCTTCAAGGGCTTCGATTGGCTGATGCTCACCTTGACGTCAGCATATGTCTTAATACCAACAGTCGTGACAACTGTGACCTGCTGCTAAGGGTACATGTGGGGTACATTTCAGGTAGTTTTTAGCTTTTTTCTACGGAAATATCAGTTAGTTATAGGTAATATCAGTTGGCTATCTCAGTTAAAATCACGTTATGAAGGTGCACAATCCCTTTAACCAGCATAGCTCAAACTTAAATTCAGCACATCATCTCAATCTGCGATTTGGTATGTTTTGCCGAGGTAGAACTGTGCTGGAATTTCCATCACGCACTGCACCCCGCAGGACCAAACAAATGTCACTCCCACCTGCACCGAGGTTACTTAGAGCAATGACGTCACTGGCTTCGGGTAGAGGAATGACGTCACTGGCTTTGGGTTGAGCAATGACCTTATTGGCTTGCTGCCACGGCTGCAATTCATTGATATGACGTAAATTTACGAATGTGACGTCATAGGTCATCGCAATAGGGACTTCAGTCCTTTCAACCCTCTCATGGCTACCTACGGTAGGATTTGTACGGGTTAATGCCCGCACGGCAGAGGGATCTGGCACCATCGCGGACTGGAGAGGGGACGGGAAAGTCCCCTTGAGATCTTGGAAACTAAGATGCGTAGAAAAACGCCGGTTGGGGGGTGCGTGGGGCTATCATGATCTTTATTATGATAAATTTCATTGACATTCCGAGGTTTTTGTGCATGTTTGAGACATGGGCGTGGCCAGGATTTCGCTCAGGGGGGGCGGCGCCCCGAAAAGGGCCCCTGTGACAGTTCCAAAAGGGCCCTGATGGGTAAAAAGGGCCCTGCTTGTTACAGAATAGAGTACTGAAGAGGGCTTCAGAGGGCCCTGTCTGGTATGAAATTTCCAATTTGGCCACCGAGCATAGTGCGAGTGAGCCTCGCTTCGCGCGGCCCGTGTCCTCAGGGGGCCCTTCGGACCCTCAGGGGGGGCGGCTGTCCCTGCCGCCCCCCCCTTGGCTCCGCCCCTGGTTTGAGATCATTCCGAGTCTTATGTGCATGTGTGAGGCCATTCTGATGTTTGTGTGAATGTGTGAGGCCAATCCGACGTTTGTGTGAATGTGTGAGGCCATTTCTATATTTGTGTGGAAGTGTGAGGCTGGGGGCTGTGAGACTCTCTGTATGTTGATCAGAGCCTCATAAAGTTCTGGCTTTAGTTGGTGTGGTACCGCTCCAGTTCAGCTATTCATCCCTCTGACACATTTCCTTACTTTCTCTCCCGTTATTCCCGGTTCCGTCCCGGTTTCCGTTATCCCGATGCTCTCGCATCTCCATTGAAACTGCTTCTGCTCTCCTTTCTTCCTCTTCTCTTTTGTATTCAGCCCTGTGCCGTAAGTTCCAGGCAGCATTAGTCTTGTTTTCGTGCTGCTGTTAGACAGTGTCCAGCAGTCGGCCAGTTCCTCTTTTTCTCTTGCTTTACTTAGCTGATGTCCTTGTTCGCCATTAAGATGCAATCCACCTTTACTTGGTTTCTCGTTCTTCCTTGTCCTTATTTGATTAATGCTAATGGCGCCCTTGCCTTTTCTTTGGACCTCCCATTTCTGGATTTCGTATTATGTCTTTTTTGCCTCCTTGTTCGTCAGCCCGCCGACCTACCCTCCCGGCAGAGGGATTTTCTTCCTTTAACTTTTAAGTAACTCTTAACACGCGCATTGACGGGGGTCTGAGCCACCTTCGCATTGACGGGGGGCGGGTACCCGCCCCCCTAAGATCTCGAGAACCACGGTAGGTAGCGAAAAACGGTAAACGGCGTTGGGCTGCCCATCCACTTCTCCATCGAAAACATTTGAACCATTTTTTTGTCAGGTCACATTTAAGGTCACGAGAGGTCAAAACATGCCCGTCATAGGGATAACATGTAAAATTCAGTTTTTCGGGCATTACATCTGAACAAGTAAAGATAGAGCAAAACGACTTGAACTATATGAATCCTCTTAGCAAGCCAAATCGAATTTAACCTTGCTAGGTCAAATCAAGGATTTGACCTGACCGGAGGTCAGGTCAGGGTAAAATTATATAAAATGCATATCATTAGAACCGCAAAGCCCAGGCGAGTCTAATTCAGCTAAAATAAATGCTCTATCACCATCCGTTACTGAGTTATTCCGTAAAAACCATTTTTCCCATGTATTTCCAATTGAGAGGTCATGCGTCGTACCTGACCTTAGGTCATCGATATAAAAAATACCGGAAAATATTTTAGAGAACTCGGTGGGGCCATTATGTGATATGAGTTTCAATCGGATAAGTTCACCCTGCTCCGACTTATGCTATCTTAAACTTTTTTTGAGGTCGGGTCACTTGACCTGTACTGGTGACCTGACCTGAGATGACCTAACCTTAAAATTTTCATAGAAGTTGTAAAATGATGAGGGAAAAGGTATACCAAGTACGGCGGCGCTACGCGCCGCCGTTTTTCTACTATCTCCGAAAAACCTGAGGGGGGCGGGTACCCGCCCCCGTCAATGCGCGTGTTAAGCCTGTTAAGTAATCCATGGCGACTACTCCGCTTCTCCCTATATCTCGACCGTTATTCTGGTATATTTGTCCAGCTGTGTGGTGCGTGAAAAATTGTTCACCTCGCCTCCCGTCACCGTTATTCTGGTATATTTTACAAAAAGTGAGGTGGGTGCGACATCCTTCATTAATGCGTTACGGTTTTTAAATTTGCCGTGTTTCCGTATCCCTCAGGCATTTTTCTGGATTCGTTTCGAAACTGGCTTCTGTGATGTTTGTTGGAAATTGTTGCAATAGCCTTTCATGACCGGGAGGGAGAGAGTATCTAACACTACCGTTGAGGTGAGGATGAAGTGTTCCCAGCTAGTTCAACATTGACTTTCCTGCCTGCTCAAAATGCGAATACCAAGACGGTGCGACGTGGCTGGGCTGGCCCGTTCTCTCATTGCCGAGGAGGAATAGACATCAGGCAGGTAGGACCACCTGCATTGACGTCGGCGGCCTGGTGTGTGCTGTGCGAAGGTCGAGTTCAGATCAGCGCATCCAGAGTGTCCCTCCATGGCAGCAGAGGCGTAGCCAAGGGGGGAGGGGCAGGGAAATCCGCCTCCCCCTGAGGGCACGATTCTGTAACAAGCAGGGTCATTTTTACCGATCAGGGCCCTTTGGGCGCTGTCGCAGGGGCCCTTTTCGGGGCGCCGCCCCCTCCCCTGAGCGAAATCCTGGCTACGCCCCTGCATGGCAATGAGCCCGTCTCCGTTTTAGATCAGTGATGGACGGGACGTTCACACTCTGGGACGATACGCATGTGCTGTACGCCTTACAGTCATTATTTGCTTTAAAGCTGGTGCACAAAGGGATTTGAGAGACTAGATTAAATTTTGGGCACCAGGAAATGCTACAAAGGTCGGTCCCAGGCATTCAGTCTGGTGCTATTTCTGAAGTTCTCTTTGGAATGGCCGCGCTCAGAATCGTTCACGGGACCATTAGAATGTCTTTATTTTATCCACAACAAAGACGGAGTAGGTTTCGGAATTTCCCATTGTTAATGTGTGTGGGACTTGGTCCTGTTTTACCTGGTTTTGAACGGGGACCCTGGCTGAGGCATCCTCATATTTTCTAAACAATGGAAAACTGTCCAAGAGCATGTGAGCATGTATGGTACCATTTCAAACATCCAACAAACACCACACGGCATTGTCGTTTTTCCCACCATCACACCACTTCACTCGTTAGGAAATTTACAACGTAGCGTATGTATTCTATGGGTTAGTAGGCTCCTGAACCTGGTATACGCCGTGTGGGACAGTGGTCGATACCATGCGGGATTTGATAATTGGAAACCCAAAGGATGTAACAATAACGCTGCTTTAAGATGGGATATTAGATGATGTACAGCTAATGTCCATCTAATGTACACCTATGTGATAGCTGACGTACACTTATCCCCTTTATTCCTTTCTCTCCCTCCCTCCCAGCCTCTTCCACATACTCCTCTCTCTCTCTCTCTCCTCTCTCTCTCTCTCTCTCTCTCTCGCTCTCTCGCTCTCTCGCTCTCTCGCTCTCTCGCTCTCTCTCTCTCTCGCTCTCTCTCTCTCTCTCTCTCTCTCCTCTCTCTCTCTCTCTCCCTCTCTCTCTCCCTCTCTCTCTCTCTCTCTCTCTCTCTCTCTCTCTCTCTCTCTCTCTCTCTCTCTCTCTCTCTCTCTCTCTCTCTCTCTCTCTCTCTCTCTCTCTCTCTCTCTCTCTCTCTCTCTCTCTCTCTCTCTCTCTCTCTCTCTCTCTCTCTCTCTCTCTCTCTCTCTCTCTCTCTGCTCACGACCATCAATCGTAGGTGCTGCCTGTCCGATCAGGTGGTGCAACCAGTCCGGAAATACGCTACAGCTCCTCCCCTACACTACCGCTCCCCTACACTACCACTCCTCCTACGCTACTGCTCCCCTACAGTGCCACCCCCCACCCCTCCCCGCGCTCGGAAACCGCCTGAAAGCATACGCGCCATGATAGAAGCATACCAAAGGCCCCAGCTGGTGTTATCGGCAGGAGCCATTATGCCGGTGGGGCACTGCGGATATGGCGGCCGCGTGCTGCTACCTTTGACGCCGGAACGTGATGAATGGAGTCAGGTGATATGAGGAGTCAGGAGCGGTATTAGGGAGTAGCTGATCGGTGTAGTCAGGATCTAAGTAGATTAGGATCGCGGTGCAAGTAGCGGAGCGGTGAAGTAAGGAGCGGTGTTAAGTAGCGGAGCGGTGTAGTCAGGAGCGGTGGTAAGGAGTAGTGGAGCGGTGTTGTCAGGAGCGGTGTTAAGGAGTAGTAGAGCGGTGTAGTCAGGAGCGGTGTTAAGTAGCGGAGCGGTGTAGTCAGGAGCGGTGTTGAGTAGTGGAGCGGTGTTGTCAGGAGCGGTGTTGTCAGGAGCGGTGGTAAGGAGTAGTGGAGCGGTGTTAGGGAGTAGCGGAGCGGTGTAGTCAGGAGCGGTGTTAAGTAGTGGAGCGGTGTTGTCATGAGCGGTGTTAAGGGTAGTGGAGCGGTGTGGTCAAGAGCGGTGTTAAGTAGCGGAGCGGTGTAGTCAGGAGCGGTGGTAAGGAGTAGTGGAGCGGTGTAGTCATGAGCGGTGTTAAGTAGCGGAGCGGTGTAGTCAGGAGCGGTGGTAAGGAGTAGTGGAGCGGTGTAGTCAGGAGCGGTGTTAAGGAGTAGTGGAGCGGTGTTAGGGAGTAGCGGAGCGGTGTAGTCAGGAGCGGTGTAGTCAGGAGCGGTGTTAAGTAGTGGAGCGGTGTTGTCATGAGCGGTGTTAAGGAGTAGTGGAGCGGTGTGGTCAAGAGCGGTGTTAAGTAGCGGAGCGGTGTAGTCAGGAGCGGTGGTAAGGAGTAGTGGAGCGGTGTAGTCATGAGCGGTGTTAAGTAGCGGAGCGGTGTAGTCAGGAGCGGTGGTAAGGGTAGTAGAGCGGTGTAGTAGTCAGGAGCGGTGTTAAGGAGTAGCGGGTGGTGGTAAGGAGTAGTGGAGCGGTGTAGTCAGGAGCGGTTGTAAGGAGTAGTGGAGCGATGTAGTCACGAGCGGTGGTAAGGAGTAGTGGAGCGGTGTAGTCAGGAGCGGTTGTAAGGAGTAGTGGAGCGATGTAGTCATGAGCGGTGGTAAGGAGTAGTGGAGCGGTGGTAAGGAGTAGTGGAGCGGTGTAGTCATGAGCGGTGTTAAGTAGCGGAGCGGTGTTGTCAGGAGCGGTGGTAAGGAGTAGTGGGCGGTGTTAGGGAGTAGTGGAGCGATGTAGTCATGAGCGGTGGTAAGGGTAGTGGAGTGGTGGTAAGGAGTAGTGGAGCGGTGTAGTCAGGAGCGGTGTTAAGGAGTAGTGGAGCGGTGTAGTCAGGAGCGGTGGTAAGGAGTAGTGGAGCGGTGTTAGGGAGTAGCGGAGCGGTGTAGTCAGGAGCGGTGTAGTCAGGAGCGGTGTTAAGTAGTGGAGCGGTGTTGTCATGAGCGGTGTTAAGGAGTAGTGGAGCGGTGTGGTCAAGAGCGGTGTTAAGTAGCGGAGCGGTGTAGTCAGGAGCGGTGGTAAGGAGTAGTGGAGCGGTGTAGTCATGAGCGGTGTTAAGTAGCGGAGCGGTGTAGTCAGGAGCGGTGGTAAGGAGTAGTAGAGCGGTGTAGTCAGGAGCGGTGTTAAGGAGTAGCGGAGTGGTGGTAAGGAGTAGTGGAGCGGTGTAGTCAGGAGCGGTTGTAAGGAGTAGTGGAGCGATGTAGTCATGAGCGGTGGTAAGGAGTAGTGGAGCGGTGTAGTCAGGAGCGGTTGTAAGGAGTAGTGGAGCGATGTAGTCATGAGCGGTGTTAAGGAGTAGCGGAGTGGTGGTAAGGAGTAGTGGAGCGGTGTAGTCAGGAGCGGTGTTAAGGGTAGCGGAGTGGTGGTAAGGAGTAGTGGAGCGGTGTAGTCAGGAGCGGTTGTAAGGAGTAGTGGAGCGATGTAGTCATGAGCGGTGGTAAGGAGTAGTGGAGCGGTGTAGTCAGGAGCGGTGCCTCCCGATCATACGAGATCGTGGCTCCTGACCATATGCCCCTCCCCTGATTAGTTGCAATCCTGCATCCGCCCATGACGGTAGCTGTCTTACGCATCACACATCATCATCGTCGGACTGCAAAAAGCACAACGAAGACAAACAGCAGACTGGCAGCCACTGCCTAGCAACTACCACCGACCCTGGGGACCAGTGACCTTCTATTGGGTCAGCTACCTGTCAGCACCCCTGACAACACCGAGCGGACCGGTCTGGTCTGTCCTTGTAGCCCCTCTGATGCACAGAACGGACCGGTCTGTCCTTGTAACCCCACTGATGCACATGATGCACAGGGCGGACCGGTCTGGTCTGTCCTTGTAGCCCCGCTGATTCACAGAACGGACCGGTGTGCTCTGTCACTGTAATCCCTCTGATGCACAGAACGGACCAGTCTGTCATTGTAACCCCACTGATGCACATGATGCACAGAACGGACCGGTCTGGTCTGTCCTTGTAGCCCCTCTGATGCACAGAACGGACCGTTCTGCTCTGTCACTGTAGTCCCTCTGATGCACAGAACGGACCGGTCTGCTCTGTCACTGTAATCCCTCTGATGCACAGAACGGACCGGTCTGTCCTTGTAACCCCACTGATGCACATGATGCACAGAACGGACCGTTCTGCTCTGTCCTTGTCACCCCGCTGATGCACAGAGATCTCACTCAGGAACTCATGTGCTTAACACCCAGACACGTCCGTGTAACCCGTGAGTCACATATATCTCACTTCGGTACTCGTGCGCTTGGTATCCAGATAAGTCCATGTAACCCACTTTTTCACAGAGGGGTTCCAAGGGAAATGCCGTGGTAAATGATTAGCAGCGAGGGAGCTTGTACATGCTGGTTGTCAAATGTGCCCTGTAAGTTATTAAAGTTGTCACGCACTCTGCTCAAGCGGCGAACGGGGCTAGCAATGTGCATTTTCGCACGATCTTTATATGGTTTCCGTTTTAAGCAGTGCAGCGTAAGTGTGGCCCTGCCACCCCCCCCCGCCCGCCCCTCCAAGGGGTTATGCATGGAAAAGTGGACACATGTTGTTTCCTAATGAGGTAAGGCGCCGATTTCAGAGACTGGAGCTGATGCCGCTCCTTGCTACGTTGTCTCCGACAATTCAGTCACCTGTCCCGACATCGTCTCTCCGACAATTAAGCTACCTGTCCCGGGGTCGTCTCTCCGACAACGCAGTTACCTATCCCGACGTCGTCTCTCCGACCGTTCAGTTCTGTCCCCGCGTACTTTCTCCGACAATTAAGTTACCTGTCCCGACGTCGTCTCTCCTACAATGCAGTTACCTGACCCGACGTCGTCTCTCCGACAATGCAGTTACCTGTTCCGGGCAGGTGAAAAAAATGTTGATTTACGCCGAGAAACCACGGCGTAAAATTTGTAGGTTCCGGCCAAATGTGTAAGTTTTCCGCCCCAGAATGCATAAAGTAAAGATACGTACAGAGCAGAGCGGCGGCAACGTCATCAAAGCGTTCAGGACGAACCAGTAGAAATTATTTACGTTTCTTCCTAGACTTTTGGGTATGGACAAAGTGTGCAAAAATGCGTAACGTAAGATGGGACTACCGTGAAATCATGGGTAGCTTCCAAGAAAGTTAAAGATTGACGGAAATGATTTTTGATTCTGGAGTGGTTCCTTGGAAAGTGTTTCAGAATTGTCAAGATAAAATAGAACATCTATAAGCAGATTGTTTTTACTTGATATTTATGAAAATGCCTTATTTTTTACGTAATTCTTAATGAATGCGTAAATAAAGGCGTAAATTCTTACGCTGCGTAGTTTTATAGTATGGCGCACGGGAGAAAATTGATAATTGTCTGAAAGACCACAGCGTAAGAATTTGTGTCTTGCCCAAGTATTATTTTCCCTGGTCCCGGGGAGTGCCAGGTGGCGCGGGCAGTGCACAATCAACGCTGTAAACTGGTTGGGATTCAGACCTGCCTGCTCGTCAGCTCTCCTGAACTTTTTACGACAGTCGGAAATACGCATGGCATTATATATATACGCATGCAATACGCATGCATGCTCACAAGCAGGGGCGTCGCCACCGGGGGCCAGGGGGCCCGGCCCTCCACTTTATGGCCAACAATTTCCTGATCTCGGTTAAAATGGGAGAAAACCGGACATTCTTATAACCAGCCGCTGCAGAAGGCACCGAGGAGTCCAAATTCGAAGAGTATTTGGTCCTAAAGTGGAGTTTTTTGTCAGCGTCAGTTTGAAGTTTGGCTGCCCCCCCCACTTTTTGGCCGGTGGCGACGCTTATGCTCACAAGGCATTCTCCTTTCAGAAACCGGGGGTGGGTCTAGCGGGGAAGGGGATTATTCCGGCCATCCCTTTAACCAAAAGGTCCCAATTGTCTCCATCTTTAGGACATTTTAGTCGATTCTCTTTCAAAACAATATCTTTTGCACGATTTTATTCGGATTTCCCTGCCCCCACCCCGATACGTTCCATTTATACCCTCCTCTGGCCAAAACTAAATGACACCTGATTTACTAATATCCATTCTACCTTTGTTGCGTTTACTTACAGCAGCATTAATTTCCACTCAAGTCTTCCACCGTCGTGGTCAATTATTCATAGAACTGTGACGGCAACAGGAAGCGAGGTAACATTATATAGGACTACCTGGCTCTGGCTACTGTGGCTGGTTTTCTGGCTCTGGCCACGGCGACTGGTTTCCTGGCTCTGGCCACTGTGACTGGTTTCCTGGCTTTGAACACTATGACTGGTTTCCTGGTTCTGGCTAGGTTTCCTGGTTCTGGCTACTGTGACTGGTTTCCTGGCTCTGGCCATTATGACTGGTTTCGTGGCTCTGGCTACTGTGACTGGTTTCCTGGCTCTGGCCACTGTGACTGGTTTCCTGGCTTTGAACACTATGACTGGTTTCCTGGTTCTGGCTAGGTTTCCTGGTTCTGGCTACTGTGACTGGTTTCCTGGCTCTGGCCATATGACTGGTTTCGTGGCTCTGGCTACTGTGACTGGTTTCCTGGCTCTGGCCACTGTGACTGGTTTCCTGGCTTTGAACACTATGACTGGTTTCCTGGTTCTGGCTGGGTTTCCTGGTTCTGGCTACTGTGACTGCTTTCCTGGCTCTGGCTACTGTGACTGGTTTCCCGGCTCTGGCTAGGTTTCCTGACTCTGGCTACTGTGACTGGTTTCCTGGCCCTCTCTGTTAAACTCGGCAATCTGTTCACGTACAGCCAATCACGCTACCAACAGCGTCCACGTCGTTTCCAATTGGCTGCTGGTGATGACGTCACCGCTGCAGAAATTGGCTGACTGCCTGGATGCTGATGGGTGTTTTAAAGGGCAAGTCGGCAAACGGAGACTGTGGAATCAGGATCTGGTTCACGGTGGGCAGAGCCGGGCGGCCCGCTTCACAAGTCCTCCGCTCCGCCACTTGGGGACTCTGCGAACGGTAGCGGAGTAGCAGCACTGTTGGCGGAACTGGGGCAGGGGCACCGGGGCACGGAACCCTCCCTTCAATCAGACATTTTAACACTAACCCTATGGCGTTGATTGGAAAGAAATGGGTTGGAAAGTCCATGGTGCCCCCCTTAAAGTTGCACGTTCCGCCGTCAATGAATGGCGCGAGTGGATTTTTTTAGTGAAAACCTCTACCGCTACCGAGAGGCTGTTAGAGGGATCGCCACTCAAAACATTAGGAGATAGAGATCCAGAGAAATGGTTATACACCAATGCACATGTTACAATAAATCTACTAATTCTGTGTAATATACAGATAAGCAGAAGTTTTCCTTGAATATAGTTATATCTAAAAAAGAATGAATGTTTTGGGTAGCGTTTTAGTAGCGCTTTACATTAAAGGGAGTGGACCACTTCGTGAAAATCCTAAAAAGAACATTTTAAGAACAAGCGAGGTCTGAAAACCAGAAAACAAAATTTCCCCACTTTCATGCGCTAAAGACAGAAATATATCCTCCTTTCTAACAATATGTGACGTCATCAAAATAACACTTGATAATCGGTGAAATCCCAAACGTTGATCATAGACTCGCTATAAGCTCCATTCAGAGCATTTCCGCACGGCGAAAATAGCATGCAGTACAAGAAGAAGCACTGGTGCAAGAACTAGTGTCAGGTGTCACTACGGTAGCCGAGTTTATTCAGTGGTAGAAAGATTATGCATATGTCTGATGTAAGGAAACAATTTTAGAGTTGGATTTTGACGAAACCATTTAACTCTTGTTTGCGCAAGTACGGGGGAGGGGGGATATGATGTGTATTGCAGTTATTGGCCTAATTTTGACCCAATAACGCCCTGAACTGGACAACTTTTTGCCTAACATGCCGGTGGACAAGCAGTTGCATGCTGGTTCACTCGCTAGCATGGTATTTTCAGTGTGTGGGCGAGACGTAGGGCTTACGACCAATCAGATTACTGCAACCATGTTGACGGTATGCCTTCAGGGTTTGAAATAAGCCAATGGGCCCCTTTTCTTTGAACTTTAAAGCCGGCGGAAATTTTATACCGAGAGCTTTGGGTGAAATTGAATATGCCGATAGTGGTTTCTCAACACGCTCTACAAAACTGCTATCTCAGTTCAAAAACCATTGTAAAAGTGGGATACTCCCTTTAATAGTGGGGTCATTCCACCATAAATCCACCATAGCGATAGTAAAGGAGCGGAGCAGCGGGCAGCTGTTTTGCGATTTAAAAAAAGTAGTGGAAGCGGCAATAGCGGTTTCAGCTAGACAAGGTAGCGGAAGTTGTGGTAGCAGTTTCAAAAATTTGATGGCGGCGCCCATTGGGGCCGGCACCGGGGCCGGGGTGGCCTAGTGGCTTCATTGCCCGTCTTCGGATCGGATAGCATGGATTAAGGTGGGTTCAATCCCCACGGCGGGAAATCGCCTTCCGTGTCGGATCTGACCCGGTGGAGAGGATCCTTAAACACCCAGGCCAATACTCGCTGTATAGTTATGCAAGTGTGCCTGTTAGGAGGGGGCCTAATTAAATAAAATAAATAGAAATAAAACAGTGTTTGGGGGCTAAATGGAGAAAAAATCACGAAAATATATTTTTTAAGAAAAACGGCCAAAATTAGGTTCCTTTGTGGGGACCAAAATACACTATTTTAGGGTTCATAGGGGGCTACGACCCCTTACGACCCTCTAGAATCTGCCAGTGGCGGCGCCCACTTCTGCTTATGGGCCTTCTCAAATGTAAGTGTCAAGTGCAGACTCGTTGCATGTGAGAAGAGTGAGTGCCCCGCCCCATCAACATGTAAGCGGTCTACAAAGGCCCGTGGCTCGCACTGTATGTCACGTGACACTGTCTGCAACATTGCTGAGGTTTCTCTGCCAGCTGGAAAAGGCTTTAGAGTTTCTTGATTCTGGCTACCGGTTACAAAAACTTAGACCCTGCTCAGATAACCAAAGCGAAACACGGGTAAAATGCGTGCATCGTTTTTACTTGCGAAGTAACTTGTTTTGTGGCACCATTGTTTTCGACTGACGGTCAGTTCCTGTTGGCTCGCACTGAACTCAGTGGAATCTCGGGAGTGATTCCAGAGGAAACAGTGTGGTTCGTATACCCTGGGGGCTTTACGTTACACCGACTACAGATATCACGTGCTGTCGCCAACGCTCACCCTGTTGAGAGGACATTACGAGGGTCATAGGGGCTTCCGCAGAATACCCGCCCAGGATTTGAACCCAGGTCAGTAGCGTGGAATACGAACGCGTTACCACTGCGCCACTGCATCCCAGTAGAATACGCATCCAAACGGGTGCGTATAAACACCGGGCACTTGGGCCTGAGCTGCGGTGGTAGGCGGCCAGAGATCGGGCGCTCTGTGGCCCTAACAGTGTTCATTTGATTGCTTATGCTGCAAGCCTGCAAAATGCTAATGCAGGTGTTTAGATAAAGAAGTCATGTGGCGGTGAGGTGGCGGTAGTCTAATCACTCTAGTGTGGCGATAGGTCTTGATGCGTAGGGTCAGATATCGCAGAGATTAGTTACAATTGCAAAACCTTTTATGAAAGGAGAGTGGCGTACCGGGTGGCGCGTCGACTAGTTCTTGCTGCTCCACTGGAAACAATATGAAACATATTCATAGATTTTGGAGTGCTAAGGCGACGAGCATGATTATAAGTTGACAAAATGCATAGCCAAATCCAGGGGGGCAAAAGGAGGCAGGTGCCCCCCTGTTTGACCCACGGCGCTCTCTGAGAAATCGATGGTGCCCCTCTGAAATGTCGTTTGCCACCCCTCCCCCAGGATGCGAAAATCGGCGCCCACCGATAGGATTTTGCGCCCACCTGATAAGTTTTACCGGTCAAAAGTGGCACCCTCCTGGTCCGGATTGCGCCCCTTCCCTGGAAAGGTGCCACACCTCCCCCCCCCCTGATTGGCAATTCTGGATCTGCCTACGGCAAGATGCTTAATGACCTGCCTCCTCAAATCCTGGATGCAAAATTGATGTAATATAATGGAGTTATATATTAGGGCAGAGCCCTTCATTGGAATCAGCATAATACAATGGGCAAATTCACAAATTATTGGTCATAGTGCGGCAAAACCTCGAATGTTCGACGTCTTGCTACGCTATAACGCAACATTGACCTTGCTTTTGAGGCAAGACGTTGCTGACACGCGTCCTGCTTCGTGCGTCACGCAATACGGTTCAATAGAATACCAAATTGGTGCAATTACACACATATACAAGTTTTGTCTGTGCAAATTCGTGAGGTCAAGAGAAGTCAGAACACGGCCCAGGTGCCTTCCTACCTCGGAACGTGGACCAGGTGCCTCCCTACCTCGGAACGCGGCCCAGGTGCCTCCCTACCTCGGAACGCGGCCCAGGTGCCTCCCTACCTCGGAACGTGGACCAGGTGCCTCCCTACCTCGGAACGTGGACCAGGTGCCTCCCTACCTCGGAACGCGGCCCAGGTGCCTCCCTACATCGGAACGTGGACCAGGTGCCTCCCCTACCTCGGAACGCGGCCCAGGTGCCTCCCTACCTCGGAACGCGGCCCAGGTGCCTCCCTACCTCGGAACGTGGACCAGGTGCCTCCCTACCTCGGAACGCGGCCCAGGTGCCTCCCTACCTCGGAACGTGGACCAGGTGCCTCCCTACCTCGGAACGTGGACCAGGTGCCTCCCTACCTCGGAACGCGGCCCAGGTGCCTCCCTACCTCGGAACGTGGACCAGGTGCCTCCCTACCTCGGAACGTGGACCAGGTGCCTCCCTACCTCGGAACGCGGCCCAGGTGCCTCCCCAGTTTGGAACGCGGCCAGTTGTTTCCCATCTGGAGAGTGTATTGGAGAGTGGGTATTCAATAGGATCCATTGGTGAATCAGATGGAATTGGGCAGAGGATCCGGTGGATCCGGATTCGGTGGACCCGGATTCGGTGGACCCGGATCCGGTGGTCTCGGATCCGGTTGACCTGGATTCAATGGACCAGGATCCGGTGGACTCGGATCCGGTTGACCTGGATTCGATGGACCAGGATGACTGTAGACTCCGATTGTAGATGGATTCCTGATTACCGTGCGCAGATGAATTCGTGTGGAGTTGTGAGGACTTCGGACCGGAAGGGATGGACCGTGTCACGCTCCCCCTTTCCACCTACGAGTATGCGCCACTGCGCGGCGCCATTCCGCGGCAGGGCTCTGTCCAGGATTTGATTGAGTGGTGCGGGCCCTGCACACAGACATTAGTGATTGGGTTTTCGATACGCGTAGGACACGCCAAGGACCACTTAGCCGGGGTGGCTGACAGCTGGGTATGGTGGGTCATCAATGTATCACCATTTTCACGGCCTCGGTATTATTAAGAGGTCATGGTAGAGGAACAAGTGGTCAATACACGGCCATTTAAGAAATAGTGTAGCCACGTGGGCACGGTTCTTGCGGATGCTGGTTCAGCCAAGCGTTGTTTTTTCTTTCCTGAATAAGGGGGGGTAGCGTAGCATCAAAGGTCAAGGTTATATGTTGTTTCCCGATTCTTTATATGTAGGGGAGGGTGGGGTGGGTTGTATCAGTTTTTACTCCATGTTCATTAATTTCGTAACTACTTGGGATGGCCTCGTGATTTCAATACCATCTCGTAGCTGCATCCTTTGGCTTCCTTTTGCCGATAGATTTGTTTCTTTATCTTTACTGTTTTGTCTCCTACTGCCCGGCGAATGGACCTTTTCACTTGATACAACTTACCCCACCGGTTGGGTGAGTTGTATCACATGGTGGGTTAAGTTGTATCAGTGTGTCACGTTTCGAAGACTGTGCCTGCCACCGATCATGGCCGTGGGAACAACCTTCAACGAATTTAAAATTTAATTATAAACTTAAATTGCAATTTATTGCACCAAACTATGGCCAATGCAGTACGAAGTTCATGGCGACAAAAACGCAAACGAAACATCAACCGTCCAGGTGTAAAGGTGACCCGTTTGGAACAAAGAAGCCAACACAATGCGACGAAACGGGCAAATTCTAGACTAGGTACCAGCAGACTTAAGTCAGGGCTAAAGTCTGTTCAATCTGCAACTGTTCAATCTGAAAAGCCTAAACGTATTAGTTATGGATTTACTAAGTAATCCCCTCACAATAGTTACGGGAAGGGTTGTCTCAGGGATACAGATGAATTGCATGGACGTTTGAAAGAGGAGGCGGTGGGGGGTGTGCCTCGAATTTGTGAAGCGCAGGTGGGGATGTGGCCATAACTTCTCGGGTCTTGTTAGACTTTAATTTTTGCTTTTGATTTCATTCCATCAGCGCGGCCTGTCTTGCACTTATCCTGGCCTGCACTTTTTGCAGCAAAAATATTTGTACCTAATTTTTCGTTGTGGCTACCTGTCAGGGGTGTAACTTTGTGAAAATCTTTAGGGGTGCTTTTTCCTAGCCAACCCATAGCATACTGGCAGTGTTAGGGGATGAAAAGCGTAAAAAGGGGTAAAAACCTTACACTTTTGTCCTTACACCTTTGTTCTGCGACATTAATGTAAACATCCCTCCCACAAATTTCTCCCACACACTTTAGACGCGGGCAAAGGTGCTTTGCACAGAACGCGTTATAAAAAGCCCTTAACCAACTAGCTAACACTTTTGTCGAAACATCTCTAATGACTTCTTTCTTGCCTTATTTGCGCTCCACACTGTTCTCCCTCGGATAAAAAAAAAATAGTTTGGCCCCCTGGTTTGAGCGTTTGAGGGGAGTATGGCCCAAATGCCATCCCCCTGGATCCGCCAGTGACTTAACACGCGCCCCGCTGGGGGAGGCGAAATTCGCCCCCCCAGCGGGGGGCATCATGCCAGGAACCCCAGCGGGGCGCGTGTCAAGCTTCCTGCTCATCAAAGGTCACAGCTCGAAAAGCTGCAAACGTGGTCATGCCAGGAGTTTTTGGTGTCTTTTTAAACTAGCGCGCAGACAAACGGCTATCTATTTAGTGTTATTGTTTGCATTTTACCACCATTTAAAGCCTATCTATGGTGTTACATTGTTCTTGAACTAACAAAGCTTTGAACACTTATTTAACCCTCGCCCCGGGGTAGGGGTGTTTGAAAACTCTCCTTGGGGTTTTTGGTGGCACGAAAAACGGCAGCGCCGCCAAAAGGATTTTCCATATCGATGACCTAAGGTCAAGTACGGATCATGGCCTCTCTATTGGAAATACATGGGGAAAACCGAAATTAGGCCGTATTTGTGTAGATGCAGCTGAGAATACCTTCCTATTCTCCAAATCGTAGTATACTGGGCCCCTTTTTCAGGTTCATGTTGCAATTCTTGACCTATGACCGCTGAGAGGTCATCTGGGCTAATCAAGCAGTTTTCAGAATTAGGTCAATAACTTTGCATGAAATGATGGTACAACTTTTATTTTGATACCATTGCGCTTGGATTGCTATTGCAAGTCGATTGATATGCATATTGACTAGGCTAGATAAAAAAGTGAATTTGACCTGACCTGAGGTCAGGTAATTTTTGTGTTTTGACCTAGTATGATCATATTATACATCATTCGATTCGCCGTGATGAGAGGAAACGAATGGTGCCTAGAAAATGGTTCTAAAACTCAACTCTTTCAGACGCTAGAGCCGAAAAGATATACTCAAAATGCCACTTTATTTGACGTGCCATGACCTCAATATTGACCTGAGCCTAACAAGAACTAATATAGTTTCTTCCTGAATTTCTATGAGCTATCCACCAGCCTTCGCGTTTTGCGCTATCCCGCGTAGGGGCCGAGTTCGAGGGGGCAGGCATCCAAACCCCCCACCCCCCCACCCACCCACCCACCAGGGCTAAGGTGGCTCGGAGGCCCACCAGGGCGCGGGTTAATAGCCAAACTGAGGTCGAAAACTGCGTTAAGCTAGAACCATAACGTAGGCGAATCAAATTATGTATGGTATGAACATGCTGTGTCAAAATCTAAGAATGACCTAACCAAAGGTCAGGTCAAGAGCATTGTCTTGTCTGAAATAATCGATATGCATACCAATCGACTCGTAATGACAAGCTAAGCGAAATGGTACCAAAGTGAAATCTCTATTATCATTTCCTGCCAAGTTGTCCAGCGAAGTTGTCAGGTTTCCTGCAAACATGTCAAGTTGGACCTTTGGGGTGGCCCAATATACTTATATTACGAGAATAGGAAGCTTTCTTAACCCTTGTCCTACTGGAGGTATTTTACTCCCTCGCCCTACCGGGGGATCGATTCGACCCTCATCCGTTTGAAAACTAAGAAAGCTGGAAAGACGCGGTAAAGCACGGCCTGTTGCCCGAGACCTGAACTCTCCGACAGTGTACAATTATGTTTACCCTAGGTTAACTAGTAACCTGGTGAGGTCACAAAACGGTGAAAATTTTGACACATTTAGAAAATCCTTATGATTCGGGAATCAATAGACCTAGAACCAGGGTTTCAATGTGTTTGTCGTGACCCAAGGAGTTCCGCAGTATGCGGCATGACCTTGCAAGGTCACGCGTGACCTTGGCCTTAGACCATCTAACATAATCTTAGGTCAAGGTCGAAGTGAGGTCGCATACCATTGAATCCTTGGGTGACGCTCGTCACTATGATACCAAATTCATTGCCGCACCTTGTCCCGTCCATGAGTATAGCCAACAAGAGCTTCTAAAACGGTAACCTTTGCTGACCTTTGGGGACCCCTGGTGCCTTCGTCATGGACTTGACCTCAAAATAGATGGCGTATTCCAAATTGCCTTTTCAGGAGCCTTCGAATTCTGTTTAGAAATCTGATCTAGCTCTTCTAGAAGCTGAGTAACGCCCGGTTTTTCAGAATTATTTTTAGGACCAAAATTGCCTTACATGGGCATAGAAATGACGTCATAACTCGGTGACCCGACATGATATTCACTTAAAATTTGGTCAAGATGTGTCTAAGTAATTTTGTTTTACAATTCCCACGCAGCATTGGGCTAAACGAAACTTTTTGTGTCATCACGAAAAATAACGAGGGGCGTCGAATCGGCACCCGAAGGACGAGGATTAAGCAATATGAGCCAAAACATAGCTATTTTACAGTTTTTATCATGTATTTTTATTGAAGAGGTTGCCCGTAAATTAACAAGGTATATCACCAATTTCATAAAACCCGGAATATATTTTGCAGCACCCGGTAGGCCCATAATGGTTTTTAAGTGTCGGATTGCTAGGTTAAACGTGTTCTTACTTATAAGTAACTTAACTTTACTTTACTTATTGCATAAATGCAATCCTAATTTTTTAGATGAAGTCCCTTGCCTTGGCCTGATGACCTGACCTAACATTACCAGACTTGATTTTTTAAAGATGCAGAATTGATCAAAGAAGAGATATGAAAGATACGGCGGTGCAGCGCCGCCATTTATCCGCTATCCTTAAAAGCCTTATGGAGATCATCGATGCTCCTCTCGGACGGGCGAGGGTTAAGCACAAGCTACGTTTCCCAGATATTGGCCCTGATTTCCCTCCTTTTCTAAACAAGTTCCAATAGATGCACAGCTACCACATGTTGCTTTTTGGCCCTCCTTTGGTACGTATATCAGCTATGGACAGGTCTGATCTACATACAGCCTAAATAAATTCAGAAATAAATTGTAGCATGCACTATGGCATTTTGGAAAAGAAGTCCAGCAGCGAACTTTGTTTTTTTCTGTCTGGAAGACATGATCAAGGAAACGACGAGTGCACTCGATGGTACTGATTCTGAGACAACGGCGACACGGCAATTAACATTTTGGAAAATGCGCTCTTTCGGCTTTGGTCGCAAGTGGCAGCTACCTAATTTCCACAGTTACTCCCGCGGCTCACCGTCTAAATATGACCTCGTGCGGTCATATGAAATCTTCAGATCACTTAAGTAATCTTTTAAGCACGACATTATCTCCAGATGAATAGTTACAAGAGAGCTACGAATCTCTGATACTTATTATTTAATTGCTACATAATCCTGACATTATGTCCTATTAGAACGTCGCAGAATAGTTTTAGGGGTGCTTTTGGAAGTTTAGGGGTGCTTTCAAAAGTTTTAGGGGTGCTCGCGCACCCCTAAAAGTATACAAAGTTACACGCCTGCTACCTGTGATGATATAGTGTTTTTGACAACAATGAATCTGCGGCGACATCCCTAATGAGCTGTATAGGCAGCGTGGGGTGCCTACCCATTTAAATGGGTCCTAAATAAGTTCAGGGGGCCAAAACTAGCTCAGGGGGCCAACCTTCAACTCATGGGGCCTAGACACGCTGAGGGGGCCCCAAAGCAGCTCAGGAGGCCCATACAAAATAAGATGGCCAGACTAGCTGGGTGTCTTGGCGAACTCATGGGGCCCAGATATGCACAACGGGCCCCAAACAAGCTGAAGGGGCCTATATCAGTTAAACGAACACGATACCAGCCCAAGGGGCCCTTGCCAGCTCAAGGGAGACTAATCAAGCGAGGGGCCCTATGACCAAACCAGAGGCCCCTTAAGTAAATCCTATCACGGGCCCTAGACCCAGCTCGTGGCTGCCACAATAATTTCATCTACAGGGTTATTTTTAGCTTAGGGGGCCCAAAGCAGCAAAGGATCTAAGGCCAAGCCAGTAAGCTCCTGTGCAATACTCTTTCACGGTCCCAGAACAGCTCAGTGGCAACCTGAAAACTCGCTCTCAGATAGCTCAAAATTAATTCAGAGGGCCCAGGATCTGTTGAGGGGGCCCTTCACCAGTTAATGGACCCCGAAAAACTCAGAAGGCTCCAGTGGCGACATATTCAAGTTCAGTGTGAGGGCCTGGTTATCTAAAGCGGTCCCAGATCAACTGAGGGGACTCAATATCAGCTCAAAGTAGCCACAAAAAACTCAGAGGCCCAGGCCCGCAGAGGCTGTGCGGCCTCTGATGCTTAGTTTAGCGTCTATAGGGGATTTCAGTAGGGACCCAGTGTTAGTCAAGACAACTATGATATGTGGAGGTGGTCGATACGGCACCTTAGTTTTCGCCAGGACTTAAGTTCATCAAAGTTCTGTGTATTAATTTTTAATTGCGCTTAATGTAGCGTCAATCGGGGTTTCTGTAGGGACCCAGCGTTAGCCAAGACAACTATGATATGTGGACGTGGTCGATACGACACCTCAGTTTTCTTCAAGACCGAAGTTAGCTGTATTCTTTGCTCATGGTGCTTCAGTTAGTCCAGCATTTCTACCAATGTACCAGTCATTACTTTCTGGGCGAAACCTTGCCGGCCCGAGATATGTTTGATGGTAAACGTGAACATGTTTCACTGAAAGGTTGCTTTCATGAAAATAAGCATTTACAAATAAGTTTTTAAACGCGTTTTTTCTTCGACACTGTCCACCTATTGGGTGGTAAATTGGCGCCCCCAGGTTCGGCGCCCCCCCTCAGAGCCTGCCCCCTAACGAAATCCTAGATTCGTCACTGGACCTGTTAGACTTTAATTTTTGCTTTTGCTTTCATTCTATCAGCGCGGCCCGTCTTGCACTTATCCTGACCCGCACTTTTTGCATCAAAAATATTTTACCTAATTTTTCGTTGTGGCTACATGTGACAATATAGTGTTTTTGGAAAAAACGAATCTGTGGCGACACCCCTAATGAGCTGCATGAGCCTTGGGGTGAGTTGTATCACTGTTACAACATACCCCACCTGGCCTTGATACAACATGTACCACCCTCCCACATTGGAAAAAAACGTCCTCGTGCTCAACAACCAGTGGCCAGCCGAGAAAATCCTTCTCACGCACGAAGCCTTAGAATCTACCCTTACCACTGCTACAGCGATCCTTCCGATTCGTGATCATCTGAATGACAAAAACACATATTTCCTTACGACGAAATTTTACAAAATGACACCTCGAAAACACATTTTCTGCATTCACTACGAAACGCGTCAAGCCAAGCAGACGGCAGTATAAAGAAAGATGGCGGACCGCATGCCGCATCATCTGGTCGTGTCGGGAGCGCTATCTCTTGGATAGTTTTGGAAAAAATCGCTCTGATACAACTTGTCCATGATACAACTCTCCCCGCTCCCCCTAGGTATATATGATGATGTATGGAAGACTTATACTTTTTTATTGATTTACTTCCTATTTTTCTTTTATGCCAATAAAATATAAATATGAATATTCTGCCCGCATATAAAGTAAATAAATAAAAAAGTATAAGTCTCGTCCGTACATTATCTATCATGTCAGGAACATACCAAAACAATATATATGTATAATATATATAATATAATGTAAGCAATTTTTATCATATTATCATCATAATCACGTGTGTATTCTAATCATATAATCTGTCATATGCAAGCATCGAATCCTTGACTGTATAAACATAGGTTTCAGTCCTTGCCTTCTACAGATTCATAATATTGCTATTCAAAACATGTTAAAGCTGTATATGAACACAGGATTAATGCCTGATGATGATGGATGTATTTATCACCGAAACGTTATAAATGAACCTAGGAAACATTCTTTTTTTGGGAACTGATAAAGTAAAACAGAGAAAGAAGAAGCAACCGAAGAAGAATATAAAGCTAAATTTGCCGTTGTTTTCAACCAGAGATGCATAAGAGAACGATTACTGCCAACATATTCTAATATATATATATATATATATATATATATATATAATATATATATATATATATATATGTCGCAGTATAGTATATGTATAGTATATGTAGCAGTATATATAGTAGTCTGTATATATGTATAGCATATATGTATAGCAATATATATATATATATATATATACATATTAAATATAATTGAATAATAATATTATATAATTAAATATAATTTAACTTTAATTTATAATTTAAATTAATTTTATAATTATAATTATTTAATTTACAAACGTTTGACTGTTGTACAGCTTCATCAGTGGAGGTACATAATTACAAAAATATCAATACAAATTTACAAAGTTCAGCTCACAGCAGGACACAATATTTCAAACTGATTCGATAGGACATGATTTTGATTTTTATTTCTTTTCTTCTCAAGTTCTCGTGCTTAATGTTTTATGTTTTTTTCTTTTATAGCTAGTTTTGCCCCCCAAGACGCCCAACTTACAAAACCTGACCGAAGGTTAGTGTTGGGAAGAACTGAAATGAAGGCCGCTTCCAGTGTTTTCCTAATCTGCTTGTTTTTCGTTTCGTCTAAAACTTCAGAGGTATCAAATTTTGGTAAGTGGTCACATTTCTCTATGTGAACTACTAACGCATTCGATGTTCTGTGAAATCTAACGTCGCGTTTATGTTCCTGAATCCTTGTTTTCAAACTTCTGCCCGTTTCCCCTATATAAGATTTTGAACATCCAGCACATGGAATGCTGTAAACTGTATTATTTTCAGAAGTAACCATTTTTTATGTTTTAGAATTTCCCCAGTCTAGGCTCCTGAGACTATTCCTACATTCAAACCTGAACGTGCTAAGAATTTTGAAATCGTAGTAGCTGCTTGGAGCTCGGAATGGATACGTAGCGGTCTGATTTAGAATCGGGTTTTTTCTTGACGTGTTTTCCTTTATAAATCTTCTCTGGCTTTTGTTTGAGCATGAATAGCCACCCTCGGGGATATTTAAGTGTTTCAAATCGTTTGAAGATATGATCTATTTCAGCCTGTATATATTCTGGACTGCAAATCCTAAGCGCTCGTAAAAAGAAGCCGATCACAATTCCGCTTTTTGTTTTTTTCACTATGTCCAGAACAATAATGACTGTAATCCTCTTTGTTTGTTGGTTTTCTGTGAACCTTATATTTCAGTCCATGATCAGTCCTAATGATTATGGTATCCAGGAATGCTAAAGAATTTTCTTTTTCGATCTCTAAGGTGAATTGTATATTTTGGTCGACATTGTTGAGCTTCGATAATTTTTCTTCCAGATTCATGTTTTTGGGAACTGCTATAAAAAACATCATCGACGTATGGAACCCAGAAGCTATCCCGCCCTATGATTTCTTCGTATTTTTCCTGCTCTATACGCTCCAGGTATAAACATGCGGCTACCGGGCTCAGGGGGATCCCATAGCAAGTCCTCTACGTTGTACATACTCATTGCCTTCAAAAGTAAATGAACCAAAGTGCATGCATAATGTTACCAGCCCTATGAAGTGTGATTTAGATAATGGAAGCGTATTTACGTCAATCACGTCAACAGCGGATTTGATAGCGTTTAATGCTGCATCTATCGGCACATTTGTGAATAGAGATATTACGTCGAGGCTTGCTGCAAGTTCATGTTATTTATGTTTACGCCCTTCAGCCTATCCATGAGTTCTGATGTGTTCCTCAAATGGGTCCCACTTATTAATCCCAGGCATTTACTTAGTGGTTTTGCTTAGATTTTAGAAAGTTTTTGGGGTGCACTGCCAATACCAGAAATTATAGAACTCATGGGAATGTTTGGTTTGTGCACTTTTGGAAGTCCTTTTAGTTGGGGTCGTCTGGGGGCCTCCTCGATGAGATTTAGTAGCTTCTTTCCTTTTTCAGATTTTTTTCAGAAGCACGGAGAATTCTGCCTTCCTCCAGGCTTTCCACCTGCCCAATCTCTATGTCCTCAACCTGTACGGAGAAGTGATCCTCTTTTCCCAGCACCCGTGGGCAGACGGCTTCCGCAGACGTGATTGCCGATATGTCTGTGCCCAGACATGGTCAGACAGAGCCTCTATGGCCTTCGATCCTAAAAAACAAGTTTTAACCCATTACTCATCATGTTTGGGGGTTTAACATGCGCAGTGGAGAGGAGTCTGGCATTAACGCGCAGCGGAAGGGGGTCCTGAAGTGCCTCCTTGAGATCTCGACACCAAGAGAGCTAAAAAACACCGTTTAGAGAGTTGGTGGGGGCGGTGGTTATCTACATTATGCGCAACTTTCATTGACCTAGGTCAATGAAGTTCTTCAATTAGAAAGTTAGGTCAATTTTTATCCTCAAGGTCAAACGAGGTCATGAAGGTCAAATCTGGGCCGTGCTGGGGACCTGTCGAGAATGGCCGTGAAAACGGAAAGTCAGGACTGCGCTGCTAATGGACTAAGGTCACTAAGGGAAGGTCCCAAAGAATGTTCCCGAAGTTTTTGTGTCAAGGTCATTCAAGGTTATTGGCCTACGACGTCACAATGTGATATTTCCAATAATGCACATTATGGCCCGTATTGTAGCAAACTGGGGACGGTAATGAAGGTTTAACCTTGACCTATGACCTTTACCCTTGACATTTTCCTGACCTGGACCTCGGATGACCTTAAATATGACGTCATATCATTATATACGTCATTTCCAGTGACCTCCCTTCTGGTGGCAACATTGATCTGCATAGTCTTAATGCTCTTGTTGACCAACTGCCAACCCCTTTTGTTCTATTGGGCGACTTTAATGCTCACAACCCATCATGGGGAGCGTCCTCGGACCGCTCGTGTCCCCGAGGCCGAACAGTGGAACGTTTCCTCCATCTCAACTCTCTCTGCCTGCTGAACACTGGTCGTCCCACTCACTTTACCCTGCCTTCTGGATCGCTCTCGGCTATAGACCTCTCTGTCTGCTCACCTTCACTCTTTACCCAGCTCAGCTGGTGCACCCTTGAAGACCTCCATGGGAGTGACCACTTTCCAATAAACATCCGTTCAGCCCGGTCGGCTGCACCGCTGGTTCTGCCATCCCGGTGGAACCTCCGAAGGGCTGACTGGGAGGGCTTCCGGGGCGCATGTGGCCCCTTGGATGTAAGTGCTGAGGGTTCGGCAACGGCAGCAGTAAAGCATTTTAATGACATGATTCTCTCAGCAGCCAAACGTTTTATCCCAATGACTTCCGGCAAACCCAAACGAACTCCTGTCCCCTGGTGGAACCACGAATGCCGACAAGCGATTTTAGAAAGGAAACGGGCTTACAGAGTACTTAAAAGACACACAACGACGCCTAACATAATAACGTTTAGGCGCGCGAGAGCGTTGGCGCGACGTATAGTTGTTAACTCTAAAAGGAGATGGTGGGTGGCATATGTCAATACAATCAACCGTTTTACTCCATCTACACAGGTCTGGTCTCGTATTCAAAGTATACAAGGAAAGCATCGATCAACACCTGCCACAGTATTAGAGGAAAACGGCGTCAAAATTAGCAATCCACAGGCAGTGGCTGACCGTATGGCTGCAGCATTCGAGGCAAGATGTAGCAGGGAGTCCCAGGATCTCGAGTTTGTTCGCTTTCGGGAGCGAGAAGAGAGAACACCGATTAATTTTGGTAACGACAGTTCGGCTGCATACAACATTCCTTTTTCAATGCGTGAACTCCGTGCTGCACTAAACAATACAAAAAACGTATCTCCGGGACCTGACACAATTACCTACGAGATGTTGCGGCACGCCCCTGACTGCTCTCTTGTATCACTGCTTGACATATTTAACTATATATGGACGCAGGATGACTTCCCAGACCAGTGGCGCGAGGCCACCATAATACCAATCCTCAAGCCAGGAAAGCCAGGAGTGTCTCCTGATGACTTTCGCCCGATATCTCTCACCTCCTGTGTGTGTAAGCTGCTTGAAAGAATGGTTAATACTAGGCTCGTGTGGTTCTTGGAGACCAATCAACTGCTTTCGAACGTCCAGTGTGGTTTTCGCCGAGGCAGAAGTACTGTCGACCATCTTCTTTCTCTCGATGCTGATATCCGTAAAGGGTTCTCTGAAAAACAACACACAATAGCTATTTTCTACGACGTAAAGCAGGCCTATGATTCGGTATGGAGGCATGGCATCCTGAAAAAGGTGTTCGGATTGGGCATACGGGGTCATATGGGCTGGTTTCTCTCAAATTTCTTGCGAAGCCGTCGGTTTAGATTCAGGATAGGTAGCGTGCAGTCAGAGGAGCGAGCGCAGGGAAGCGGAACGGCCCAAGGTAGCGTGATCTCTGTGACCATGTTCGCTATCGCAATCAACGACATATCACATAACCTACCACGTAATATCAACACAGCTCTATTCGTAGACGATTTCAGCATGTGGGTAACGGCGTCGTCCACAGCCGCTGCAGAAAGGCAGCTACAGCTCGGACTCACAAAGTTGCAGCGGTGGAGCTCCAAAAATGGTCTACAATTCTCAACGACAAAAACGAAATGTATACATTTTTGCCGCAGACGCAGTCCGTGTGATGATCCCACATTAACTATGTGTGGAGAAAGAATCCAGGTAGTCGCACATGCACGGTTCCTGGGCCTGACTTTTGACTCTAAGTTGACTTATATAAACCACTTTAAGGTTATAAGGGAAAGGTGCTTCAAGGATCTGAACATTCTGAAGGTTATAACTAAGTTAAAGTATGGCGCAGACAGAAAAACACTTTTGATGTTGTACCGATCGCTAATCCGATCAAAAATTGAATATGGCTGCATGGTATACGATTCAGCCACGGAGACAGCAAAATCTATGCTAAATACCATACATCACCATGCCATTCGAATTATCATCGGTGCATTCCGCACATCGCCTACCGCCAGCATACTCGTCGAGGCAAACGAGATGCCGTTAGACTTGCGACGTCGTGTCCTTGCGATGAAATACGCTCTAAAAAATAAAACAGTCTCCAAACCATCCAACATACAGTAAGCTATTCTCTGATGACATCAGACACTCGGAAGAAAATCTATCCCGAAACAGACACCCTGGTCTCAGAATTGGAGCGTGGCTGAGGGAAGCAGGAGTTGACTGTGAACAGACTGTGAACAGACTGTGAACAGGAGTTGACTGGTTGAGACTTTCCAGAATCCCTTATTAGAACCATGGACTCTCCCAGAGCCTCAGGTGGACACCAGTTTGCTTGTTAAGACCAAGAATCTGCCGCCTGTTGCGGTCCGGCAGATTTTCTGGGAACACGTAAATGACATGTATTCAGGTTTTGAGATATATTATACAGACGGATCTAAGACGGAGAGCGGTGTCGGATGTGCGTATGTAAGTGATGGAATTGAACAACGTTATACACTCCCTGTGACAGCATCAGTTTTTACTGCTGAACTTTACGCTATCTTCCGAGTTTTAGACCAGGTGTTACGGTCGAGGAGACGCAAATACGTTGTATTTACTGACTCATTGTCGTCTTTGCAAGCACTAACATCATTTGATTTTCACCCCTCATCGTCATATATTCTGGAACTTATTCGGAATAAGATGCACAGAGCACACTGCCAACAAAAACAATTAACACTGGCATGGGTGCCCAGCCACGTGGGAGTGCCTGGCAAGGAGCAATGTGACACTGCGGCGAAGGATGCGTCACGGGGTATCGTGCCGTCAGGAATAAAAGTGCCTTACTCTGACTGTTTCCCTGCCATTAGGCAGTATGCATTCGAGTCTTGGCAACGGAGATGGGACAATGATCCCAAGGGCTCCAAATTGCGCCTTATGAAGCCCAGGATCGGCACGTGGTCATCGGCCAATGCCAGGTGCAGAACGGACGAGGTTGTTTTAGCCAGATTGCGTATAGGACACACTCACTCCACTCACTCGTTCCTTCTGAGAGGAGAGGAGCCACCGGAGTGCCCGCGATGTGGGGAACACCTCTCTGTTAAGCATGTTCTCACTGACTGCCGGGACTTTGAGATTGAGAGGAGGGCTCACTTCCCCGCAGATTTTTCACTCGGGTCCCTTATTGGTGAGTCGCCGTCAGTCGATGTGGCAACAATATCGGCTTTTTAAAGAGTATCGCATTCAATGTCATTTATTCACCCTCGTAGCTTTTTTTCTCACTTCATTTATGTAGCAGACACACACAAATGGTAACACCACAGGGTTAGTACTTTTTACGTATAAACCTCCTTTTATTAGCACCTGACCTGTTGCAGCCCTCACAGTACTTCATTTATTGTTATGGGCGCCATATGACCCAGCTGTCGGTGCGCCCAAAAACCCCAACAATGATGATGCATGACATTTCCAGTGACGTCATCAGACCGAAATCACTGAGGTCAAAGATCTTGAATGGTTTTGACCTGTGACCTTGACCTTCATGTGATGTGACCTAGTCAGACCATTACATCATATGGCCATATCACGTCATCAATCGGTATACTGTCCAGGCAGTGCAGTGCCATCCGGCGAAATTGGCAATCTCAAAATAAGTATTTAAATTATAAATTCAAAATAAGCTTTTAAAGTATTACTTTAAAAGCAAGTAAGTAAAAAAATCGGACAGTTTTCAAATGTTTTGCACCAATCGACGTGCTCATGAATTCTCTCAAATATTTCTAAGTTTCGTTTTCCGGCTCCGAGCGGTTTTCCGGCCATCTCGGAAAAATAGTTGGGGAGGGGGCACTTTAGGACCCCTCCTTTACGCGTGTTAACACGCATTAACATTTGTGTCGCCACTGGTGGGCCAAATGTAATTGTGCCTACTGCGTAATTTGTTAACGGAAAAAGTTCGGGTCCGAAATCGGCTCCATGTTGGGGAGCACTACCCTACCCCTCAGTCGGAAAGTGGGGGCGTCAGCGTCATCACCCATCGCCCTGCGTCAGCGTCTGGTTGAAAATATTTGTGATTATAAAGGAACGGCTCAAAAGTCGATTCGCAAATATCTGGAATTTTCCCCAAAGGAACAATATCTCTGAGCACCAAAAACTGCCACCTAAGGATAGATATGGAAACCATGGAAGCACTCCGCGACATATTCCGGAGACCGCTTGCCTCATAAGAGCCGACGTTACGTGACCCCCACATTCCTCCTATTTGACACTTACGGAATTTTACCTCTGAGGCATCCTGCAAAGCGCAACTTATACACAATAATTTCAGCCATGGAAGGCCTGAAAACAGAGCACTACCGAAACGATCCAAAACGTCCCAACTGAATCATGCAAACTGCATGCAGAGCCACCGTAATGGAGGCGCAGAGGCACGCTGAATTGTGCGTGGTGCGAAAAGGAGGCAATGTGGAAAATCTTTCATTTTGATGAAACAGGTGACATGAATGAGACTTAAATATTTCAGAGCAAATCTCCAAGTTCTGAGAATTTGTATTATGTATATTTCGTTGTCATGACTGAATTTGTACGTAAAATACGGCCAATCAAAATTTGTCAATGTTTTGTGAGGCGTACAGCCTCTATTTAACATCAAAAAGACACTTTCTAGTGAAAAGAACTAAAAAGTTAGGGCATACCTGATTTAGTGCCGAGTCTCATCTCCTCGAAGGCAACGACTTGAAACCAACTCGTTCGGCAGTCTTGGGAAGCAGTCATCCTCCCAGTGATCCTACTAAACTCGGCCCAGACCTGGAATGACAGCAAAAACATCTATTACGAACCTTTTCACAGATGAGCTCTCATTACATATTTACTGACTTAAAGCTCGTTGATATTGATGCCAATTATATTAGTATAAATATATGTCATCAACAGGCAGAGCCGGGGGCTTCGTCGTCGGGGCCCAGTAGACCGGCCGGGACCCGTTGTTCTTGGTAAGTGGAGCAGAGGGGGTGGGGCAAACCCCCTCTACTTTTATCTAAATATAACATTGAAGACGGCTAGGACATAAGGCTTTGCCCTGAATTCCGCCTCATCCCTACTCTTTCTCTACTTTGGCTCCTGTTTCCCTCTCGAAAATCCGTGGCGACGCCCATGGGCAGAGCCTATTGTCAGTTGAAATCTTGCAGAACTGCATTAACTTTAATAAACCTATTTAAACTGAGTGAACATTAGGGTGTTTCATTTAGACAAAGTTTATTTTTGGGATTGATTTCGCCCCTGTAGTATATGTGAAAAGGAAGCGTCATGTCATGCGTCAAGCGCCCCCCTCCCCCCGGTGGCGACGCCCATGGGAAGTGAGTTCTTCAAAATACCCCTCGGCACCCCTAATATTACGGACGTTCCCACGCCTACGCAACCTCTCCCCCAGGTTCCTACCCAGGGGCGGATGCCGGCCGATGGTTTGGGGGGGCAACGGGGCCCAAAATCGTGAAAAACATATGGTTTTTGAAGAAAATCGGTAGGCAAAGGGGCGTAACGGAGGGTTTGGGGGGGCCAATGCCTTTTTGCCCCCTCTGTATCCGCCAGTGGTCCTACCTACATAGGTAGCACTGGCGGATCCAGCACTGGCGGATCCAGGGGGGCCAAAGGGGTCGTGGCCCCCATCAAAACCTACAATAGTATCTTTTGACGCACAAAGGAACCAAATTTTGGTAGTTTTTAAGAACATTGTTTTCGCGATTTTCCCTCAATTTAGCCCCCACCAAAACATTGGTTTGGCCCCCAAAAGCTGCTCCTGGATCCGCCATAGGTGGGTAGCCAGGGTTGGATCCAGCCCGAGGGTTTAAGGCGGGGAACGGAGTCCAAAATTGTGAAAAACATATGTTTTTTTAAGAAAATTGAGGGTCAAAGGGGTGGCAACGGAGGGTTGGGGGGGGGCAAATGCCCGATTAGCCCCCTTCCCCTGGATCCGCTAGTGTGGGTAGGTAGTGGGTACTTACTGTCCTCGGGCTCTCACGCTCCAGCTTATCGAAGTAACTTATCTGCAGAGCAATGAGAGTATTGATCAGCTAAGATAAAGCATTAGGTCCACGCATTTTTGTAGGAAAGGCAATCTTTCTATTGAAGCAATGTTTTTACAACGTTTAGAACCTGTCTCGTAAATAACACAAAGCACCTCAATTGCAAAAATGTTAGCACAGATTTAGGTACGCCAGCCACCCTCAACAAAGATGCTCAACTCACCAGGCTTTGCAACTCACTGGCTCACGATGGCGCGAAACGCTCAAAACAGTATTCATCTGCGCGCGCGCGCACGCCACCGCACACGCCGCATCGAAGAAAGGCGCTTATTTGCAACGAACTTTTGATTCTGGCGACAGATGGCAGGACCATCAGATCTGAGCGTCTGAGTTCAAATCCCGGTCCTGCCTTTTAGTAGATCATGCTGTGATCTACGAGATCACCTAAGCTTCGAAAGGAAGTCACAATGCACGATCGGTGATCTACGAGATCATCTAAGCTTTGCAGTTGTTATCCCAAAGATAATGGTGAGCCTCATTATTGATCTTGTATATGAATCACTGATTTAAGCAGTGTTTCCGAGATCACAATGTTGTTTTCTGGTGGTCTACGATACCTTGGGATAGTTTATGTTTAGATCAATTTCTAAACAATTTCAAGTGTTTTTCAGTGCACGTCTAGACTTTTTCTTGGTCACGGAAAGTTTTAATTCTTACATATCTGAAGTTAGCATAGTCTCAGGCTACAGGTCTGATCATCGGATGGTGGCCTATGCGTCCAGCTGGGCTCAGCATCCAGAGGAAAAGGTTTTTACAAGATGAATTGCTCACTCCTAAAAGAAATATTGACGTGGAAAAAATTATTTTATGTATACATAACACACTTCTAATGTACTCACTTCCGGTGTATAATACCACTTTTGTTCATGAGTTCCCTGGGGAAGTAGAAATTTCAACCTCATGGCAACAATTTTGGGAAGTTCCGGTGTTAAATATGCGTACGGAGGCAATATCATACTTGATTTATGAGAGGCGTCAAATGAAAGCAGAGGAGTCTGAACTGACAAAGAAAATAGAAGACATGGATGGTGTTGAGAATGATCTATTAACAGATCACGATCGTAACGAAATAGCAAAATGTAAGGAGAAGTTGGAGCCAATACGATCCACAAAAATCGAGGATATTATGACCAGAGCCAGGGTAAGATGGTATGAAAAAGGGGAGAAACACTCAAGATATTTCCTTAATTTAGAGAAGCGTAATTACTTGAATAGGCAAATATTAACAGTGAGGAAAGACAACGGTGAAAATACCACAGATCAAAAAGAAATAATGGGCATACTGACCAAACATTACAAAGATCTATTTGCTGAGCGGACAATCGATAAGGGGGAAGCAGCATCCTTTCTTGGGAATATATGAACTCCCAGGCTAACTGAATCTAAAAAAACAGAAATAGGTGCACCATTGTCAATAGAAGAGCTTTCATCAGCATTTAGGTCCATGGGGCCCAACCGTGCGCCTGGCGCTTATGGCTTTCCCAATGAATTCTATAAAGTATTTTGGGGGAAGTTTAAATATTTTTTCTTTCGCATGGTCAATGAAGTCAGGATGTGTCCTTACTTCCAGCAACTTTACTAGAGGGCATATTAACGCTTCTTCCAAAACCCAATAAGCCTGGAAATGAGCTAAGTTCCTATCGACCAATTACGTTACTAAACTCTAGCTACAAAATTATTTCCTCGGCTCTTTCAAATCGTTTCAAGCTCGTTTTAGCAGAGATAGTTGGTGAAGAACAAACTGGTTTTATTAAAGGGACATGCATCGCGGAACAGTCGGTTAACCTACGACCTCATCCAGCAACTTTAAGCAGAAGAGAGGACAGCCCTTTTTTAAGCCTTGATATCAAGGATGCATTTAACTCGGTCAATTGGGATTTTGCCAGACTTGCCCTCAGAAATTCAAACTTCCCCGAAGATAAAATTATTTTGTTTAATATCCTTTATGTGAGCTCATCATCTAGGCTAGTACACAATGGACACATTTCAGAGAAAATAAACCTGTATAGGTCTTGTAGACAAGGAGATCCCTTAAGTCCCTATATCTTTATTCTTGTAATTGGTACTCTGTTAGAAGGCAGTTGCCATCTGACCGCCGCCGAGGTCGGACGCTCCGCTGTGCTCTGCGCGCCCGGCGTACTGCGCGTGTGGTTACCAAGCCCGTGGGCAGCCCTCGGACCAGGGCAACAGTGACTCTCATTTCAGAGTAAGCTAGTGGTTGGCAGCGAGCCTGAGAAGTGAGCAAACGAGCAGAGATATGAGCGGTGAACAAGTGACAAACTCTATGGTGAAGGCTCTCCAGGACCCAAAAGTTTTGGAAACACTTCGGTCCGTGCTAGCGCCTATCATAGACGCTGCTGTGAAGGACGTCCTGGAGGAGAAAACGCGCGAAATAAGTGACTTGAAGAAAGTTATAAAGGAGCAAGCCAGGTGCATCAACGACCTAGAGCAGTACTCCAGGAAAAACTGCGTGAATATCTTTGGCATCCCGGAGACAGAAAACGAATCCTTGACGGAAACGGTCATGGATCTGGGTAGAGCGATGGGAGTGGAGATGACAAAATCGGACATTGACGTGGTGCACCGCACAGGGCCTCAGAAGCCTGGGAAGACGCGCCCCATCATCGCGAAATTCATGCGTTTTGACAAGCGGCAGGAGTTTTCTGCAGGACGCAAAAAGCTGAAAGAGGGGAGGCCGCAGCGGTCTATATCACACATCGACCTGAACAGCGTCTTTATATCAGACAACTTGACGAAGGAAAATGGACACCTCCTCTACCTGGCCCGACAATTGCGAAGTGATGGAAAAATCTTCGCCTGCTGGAGTGACGCAGGGAAACTCAAGTTTCGTGTAAACAGATCTGCACCTACAAAGTTAATACGGTCCACCGACGATCTGAAGACTGTGGCCCCGGACCACCCGGCACTGCAGGACTGCGCCGACGACGCTCTCGAGGGCGCGGTCGGAGGAGCGGTGGGAGGCACGGACGATGGGTACACTGTCGTCAGTGCCAGGGCTCGCCGTACCAGGAAAAACAATGGTAGGTGAAAACCAGAGAACAGGCTAGAAGATTGCTAACGAGGCTGATGCATATAATGTTCCTGTATGTAATGGTGCCTAGGAAGTGTCCTATTTGTATTGTATTGTTTTATTTTTTGTTTGGTATATGTTCAGGTATATGCATGTGCGTGTTAGATTAAATGCCTAATTAGGAGTGTTACCCCATCTGCCATGCTGTGCCATATCGCTGATCGCGCCTCTGCTGGGTCTCGGGACGCGGTGTGAGGTTGGACGAGGATGGTATGTGCGGAATGCGAGTGACGTCATCTAAAACCGGTTATTGGCGGGTTGCCGGCCGGCCGGCCGGCCTGCCCCAGAGCTCCGCCAGTGGCGTGGTGTCCCGGCAGAGGCGAACTCAGAATGCGGAAGGGGCAGAACTCACTTAAATATCTCAGCGCATGAAGACACTCGTCCCTAGGTTCCTTTTCCCCATGGTGTATTTTGGAGGATAAAATACGTTTACCTGAGAATGTTGCAATGCCAATTATTATACTTTATCTGTTTGCCGTATCTTTTGAGACCTGGGTTTCTTCTCTCCTTTTGGTCGCACGAATATTTATTTTTGAAGACCCAATAAGTTTAACCAAACTGTGTAGCCATCAATTATTGTAAGCGGTCAGTGTGCTTATTTCATTCGGCGTGTTTTTGAGCGCATGCAAATGTTACAACGCGTGGTAACATCTAGCTCTAGGGCTCTTCTCTCCCCACGGTTGCATGCGTGTTTATTATAAATTAATATGGTAAACCCAAACAATATCATTATCTGTTCCAACAATTGTGATATTTTCCGTCTTCATGAATCGTATCTGTGTGTTCTCTTTACACTCTGTAGCTTACCTATGTTTTGTAACATATAAGGTACACCACGCATGGAAGTCGTTTGCTTGTACAAATGTAGTTACTTATAGGCCTGTTAATGTAGGAATTCTCAGTGCTCCACTGTCAACCACTGCAGTGAAATTATTCGCCCGTTGACAGCGCCATCTTTTGCCGCAGTTGGCCGCCGTCCGCCCGCTCGCCGCGTCCCGGGAGCTGCTGCCGCCTATCGTGTATCCGCCCGTATCAGACGTGCGGCTGCTGCCCGGCTGCCCTCGGTTGCTGCCCGTTGTGTGCGGCCAGCACTCACCACCCGCTTTAGACCACACTCCACAGGCATTTTGCAACACAGAATTAGGTTCATATCACTGAAAATTATTGTAATTGTTACAAACTGGGATTTATTTAGGGCCAACATGCACTTAAACATTCGGATCCTACTAATAATTGCAGGCATAGAGACAAATCCAGGCCCGGACAACATGTTAAAGATATGTGCCATAAATATTAATAGTATAACTACCCCGGGAAGACTGGAAGAGCTAAACCAATTTGTTGAACTACAACATGTAGACATTCTCGCACTTTCTGAGACGAAACTTAGTGACGACGTACACCCGAGCCTCTACCACATTCACAACTTCAATCCACCATTCACTAAACATAGAACACGGCACGGTGGTGGGGTATCTCTTTATGTACGAGACACCATAGCCTCCTGCAGACTGCAGCAACTTGAGACGGACGAAGAAGAATTTGTTTGGTGTAAAATAAAAATAAAAGAACAAACATTAATCATATGCTCACTTTACCTTCCCCCAAATGCTACGGAAGAAAGACAAAATATGTTTCTGGACAACTTATCTAGTAGTGTCCTAATGGCACAAAGTTTCTCACCCTTAGGTGTCATGGCCTTAGGTGACTTCAACGTAGGAAACATTTTTCTCCCCAGACACAGCTGTTATCATAGTGGAATAACTAGTTTTGACAAAAAGTTGCAAGACACTTTGGAAACCCTTGGAATGAACCAGCTCATACAATCACCAACACGTATTACCGAGAACGTTGCAAATCTGCGAGATCTAATAATTACCAGTAACACAGAAATTATAGCAGAAACAGAGGTTCTTTCTTCGTTCCAGGAACTAGACCACTTCGCAATAGCTACAACACTTGACATAGAACCACCACCGACGCCCAAACAGGAGACAAGACGAATATGGGACTACGAGAGGACAGACGTCAACAAACTAACGGCTTCACTTTTACACACCAACTGGGATGAACTTTTTGACACAGACATACACACTGCAACGGAGAGGTTCGTCTCCACTCTACTTAGCACTGCAGAGGAAGCAATACCAATCAAAACGATAAAAACCAAACGACAAGACAAAACATGGATAAACACAGAATTGAAACGCAACATACGGAAAAGGGATAGATTATTTAGAAATGCAAAACGGCTTCAGAAACAGCTTGAACTCTTAATATTATCTGGTGACGAAAACAGGAACCAAACGCTTTGCAAAAGAACCGCAGTAACACTAGCTTGGGAAAAATGGAGGCAGCAACGAAACAGAACAACAGAGCTCAACAAACGATTAAAGACGGAAAATCTACAGAAAGCCATAGGAACGTTGCTAGAAAACAAAAAGAATCCACACAAATACCATTCCATTCTTAAAACGGTGATGGGGCGCAACAGGTCTCAACCAATTCCTTCGCTACAAAACTTAGAAAATGAAACCATAACAGAAGATGGCGACAAGGCAGAAATTCTTAACGATTTTTTCGTTTCCCAAACAAACTTAGTGACAGACCACCTAACACTGCCAGAAGAACATGCTTTCGCAGGGAATGTACACATACCTCATCTGACAACATTGAGTGTTTCAGAGACCCAAGTATTGCGGCTTCTAAACTCCATTGACGCTAATAAATCAACAGGGCCAGACAAGATCCCCTCCAAAATCCTAAAAATGACCGCTATACTTATTGCTAAGCCCCTAACAATCATATTCAATAAGTCACTAAGTGATGGAATCTTTCCAAACATATGGAAAACCGCCGTAGTAACTCCCATTTTCAAAAATAAAGGATCCGCTTCTGATTTTCGACAATACCGCCCTATAAGCCTTTTATCTTGTGCATCAAAAATTTTAGAGAAGCTGGTTTTTAGTGCTATATACGGACACCTTCAGACGCACAACTTACTCTATGACAAACAGAGCGGCTACCGACCACACCATAGCACAGAACTCCAACTCACTTACCTGACTCACACGATCTACGAAAGCCTAGACAAAGGACATGACGTCACCGCAGTATACCTCGACATTTCAAACTATTTTAATCAAATTTGGCACGAAGGACTAATTTACAAGTGCAAACACGAATTTGCAATTTCTGGACCACTTCTCTCATGGTTAGAATCATATCTTTCAAACAGAACACAAAAAGTAAAAATAGACGAAAACACGCACTCCTCAACAAAGTCCCTAAGGGCAGGCTGTCCACAGGGATCCGTGTTGGGCCCCTTACTTGCCTTAATGTACCTCAACGACCTTTCTACACGTGTTATTAATCATACTCTCATTTACGCGGACGACACATCTTTGTACGCCTCATACGATTACACCAATATTGACGAGACTCAACGAGCCCTTCAGAAAGACCTTGACGCTATTCTAGACTACGGTAAACGCTGGGCAATAACCTTCAATGCGACCAAGACACTTCAACAAACATTTAGCCACAAAAGAGCCCCACGTAACTTGCAACTCAAATTCTCCCAACATGACATTCCCATTGTCCAGACGCACAAGCACCTTGGGGTGACGCTATCCCAGAACCTAAAATTCCACGAGCACATAAATACGATAATCAAGAAGACTAATATTGCCATGAGCCCACTCTACGCTATATCAAAATATATACCAAAGCAGGTTCTATGCGAAATATACTCCACCTACATCCAACCATTCCATGACTATTGTGACATTGTTTACCACGGAAACTTGACTGCATCCGACGAACTGAGACTGGAGAGACAGCTAAATCGCATCGCTCGACTGATAACTGGGACCCCACTGAGAACACCTACCGACAAATTACGGAAAGAGTTAGGATGGGACTCACTGGCACAGAGACGCGAAACACACAGACTGACTTTTTACCACAAGCTTGTTTACAGTTCACAAAACCTACCAGAATACGCAAATGAACTTCTCCCCCAAAATCGTACTGATGCTACAAATACAAACCTTAGAAACGCTACAACACATACACTAGCTCCCACCAAAACAACGGCTTTCCAACGCTCTTTTTGCCTGCAACGATCAAGAAATGGAACTCGCTTCCACTTACCTTTCGCGTGGAACCATCTCTTGTTAAATTCAAAACACTCTTAAACAACCATTGCTGCTCAGCACCCCCTCCAAAGTACTATTTTATGGGATCAAAAACCGGAAATCAACTACACGCAAGACTGAGAACAGGCACACTCCCCCTAAACTCTTACCAATACCAGGTTCAAAAAGTACATTCACCTTCATGCCCATGCGGCTCTCCCGAAGAAACCTCCCGACATTTCCTAATGCACTGTCCATTATACAATGAAAAAAGACAACAACTCTTCGCAATCGTTCGAAACATCCTACATAGAGATATCCTGCCAATCAACTTAAACACTGAGAAAATCCTCATACACGGCCAAACACTAAGCAACGAGGAAGGCAGGGCAGTGGCCAACAGTGTGCAAAATTATATCGTGGCGGCCCTGGCAGCTCGGGGTGCGGCGGGCGGGCGGGCTGCGGCGCGGCTGTAGGCTGACGTTGGGTGAGCGCGTGACGCGGGACTTTAAAAGACCCGAGGCGGCGGGTATTTCAAGTGGTAATTTGTGTATTTGTGTATATTGGTACTCATATTGTGCAGTATCATGTAAACCCAATTGCAGGAGAGGCGCCACGATTTAAGCTTTGTGCTTCTGCGCCAATCCTGCCTTACATTGTTGTGCTCTTTTGTGTGTATGAATAAGAAATAAAATACATACATACATACATCAAGAAAAAATGAAATATAAAAGGGGTCAAAATCAAATCTAAGGAATACAAGGTGTCTGCTTATGCAGACGACACTCTTTGTTTCTTGGGTGGTGACGTGAATGGCCACAGAGCGCTTTTCGACGAACTTGGAGTTTTTGCAAAATTATCAGGATTGAAACCAAATATTGCTAAAACACAAGCATTCTGGGCAGGGTACAATGCATCCGAGAAACAGCTTATTTGCACTGACCTTCCAGTGAAATGGATGTCCAAGCTAAAGGTCTTAGGAATAGTTTATGCTAACAACGATTTGGAAACTTGGTCAGAAAACTTTGAAGAAAAATTCTGCAAAGCAAGAAAGATTATCAAAAGCTGGAAAAATAGATTCCTCTCTCTTACAGGGAAGATTGTTATAATTAAAACGTTACTGATTCCTTTGTTTACGCATATTTTCACAGCTCTTCCAAATCCCCAGCAAGCTGCATTAACAAGCTTAAAAAGGAGATTTTTGAATTTATATGGGGCGGGAAGACAAATAAAATAAAAAGAAACAGTCTATGCCGGACGACCTCAGCTGGTGGACAAGGAATGATTGATTTAGAAGTATATATTTTGGCGCTCAAAGTGAGTTGGGTTAAAAAGAAATAATGAGCCGCCATGATTGGTGTTTCCTTTTCAATGAGACTTTATCAGAGGAAAGTTGTTTATGGGAAAGTAACTCACAATCAATAAGAAAAATTGCAAGTTCAACAAAAAATAATTTTTGGGAAGAAGTTTTTAGAGCACTGGCGACCTTTGACGATTGCTTTGTCCCGAACCTGGAGGAAATAGCTAGTTGCGGATTGTGGTTTTCAAACTGTACCAGGTTTAAAGAAAATATAATTACATCGTGGCATAGAAAAGGCTTAAGGCATATAAATGATCTGCTTGGAAGTAACGGGCAGCTAATGACTTTTGAAGAAATGAAAGAAGCCTATCAAATTCAAGGCATGCAGTTAGATTACTATGGTTTGGTTAGAAGCCTTCCAACTGAATAGAATAGGTGGTCTCAGAAAGAAGGGCAACGGGCCCAATAATTCATCCGATTATACGGCTATTACTCAAAGAAGGTATGGAAATAAACATAGCGGAAAGTGGGGGGTCACGGACACCGTGGGTAAGACGCTTCCTAAAGCGTGTAAGACACAAAAGCGTGTAATACGCTTCCTTTTAGTGCGCGTCGGTCGCAGAGGAACGTTGGGTCCGGTAAGCTCTCTAGGTTTTATACAATTTTCATAATAGTAAAAACTGCATCTCATGTGTTTTTTCACAATCAAATTCGTAAGGTCATTGCATGGATGTTTCTATATATACTTTATTGGTATTACGTAATATGGCTCTTCAAGATGTTACATTTTGTTCACCGCAGTCGCTGACTGTGTAATCACAATGGCGTCCGATTCATGTCCAAGTTTGTTTAGGAAGAGCAAAGTGGGGCAAGACGGACACCAAGTGTGGGGCAAGATGGACATGGTGTACATTTTACCCCGCACAAGAGTATATTTAATTTATATGATATGAGCTTAAATAAATAAAGGCTGATGGTTTGGGGGAGGTGGGAACACGGTCCGAAAGGCTGGGGGAGATATAATTAAATTTGGGGGTCATCCAGAGGCAGGTGTACCCCTCGACCCTCAGCGCCCTCTGAAATGGTCACGGTGCCCCCCTGAGAGATTGATGGGTCCCCTAAAGTGTCGCTTCCAACCCCCCCATAGGAGCGGGGGAGGAGCGCTCTTAGCCCTGCGAGAGGATTTGGCGCCCACCTGATAGGTTTTGTGTTCCAAAAGTGGCACCCCCTGGCAAGGGTGCACCCATGATTTGTTTTTTTTTGGGGGGCGGCTGACGAGAGGGGGCAGCTGGCCGGTGGAGTGGGCGTCATTTTGCCTCAGGGGGCGCACTTTTCACCCAAAAAGGCGGCCAATTTTGGCATCCTGGGGGGGGTGAGAGCGGTGAATTGTTTGTTCCACAGACCTAGTGTAATTTTTTAGGGGCGGCGTGTTGGGTGCAGGGGCAGCAAAGTCAGTGTATGGGGGCGGCATGTTGGGTGCAGGGGCAGTCAGTGTAGCACTGCCTCTAAAAGTCAGGTGAAGGCTCATCCTTCCCCTCGATGGGCGCCTTCGGCGCTCCACGTAGATGGGGGCGGCACTTTGCAACCAAAGTATTTGGGGGGCCCGGGCCCGCTGCCCCCTGGGTGCGCGCCCACCCCTGATCCAGATGGTGCCCCCGGCAAGGTGCCCCGCCCCCCTGATCGGAGATCCTGGATCAACCTATGCACAGTTCCACGACAGTCCTTGATATTTTAATCCTCCGTCATGAAAAAAATTCAGAAAAGGATGACTCCCTTTGACCCCTTGACGGAAAAAGTAGGAAAATGCCTCCTTCCCCGTGGCGGACGACAGTCGCCAAATGGTTGGATGCAGATGGAAATCTTCAAGGCCTGGATCAATCACTTTGTTCATCTTGTCCATCTTTCCCCATAGGGTGACCATGTTACCCCATTAGGTGGGGCGAAATGGACTTTTGCTACTTTTTTCTAAATTTTACGTAAATTTTGATATGATTGTTACAGACACATAGCTGCTCGCACAGTGATAGGGAAATGTCTGAAGTATCTCTACAGCCAAAATAGGAAAGAAACAAGCTCATTAAGTCGTCGAAAAGTCACACTATCGTTACGGTGTCCGTGACCCCCGCTTTCACCTATATACAATATTTTGCTGAGCGGAAAGCATAAGGATGATGGAAATTCATGGGAAAGTGCTTGGGAAATTGAATTCTGTGAGATAGAGTGGCCACCATGGTATAATTTACCTAAAAGTACGACTCCCTCAACCGCATATCAAGCAATACAATATAAAATTACCACACGGATGATTAGCACTAGCAGGAAGCTGTATCAAATGGGACTAGTAGATTCTAGTGATTGTACACGATGCAATAACAGGACGGAAACTCTCATACATAAATTCTGGAGCTGCCCAGTTGTCAAAATATTTTGGGAAGCAGTTTCAAATTATCATAGGATTACAGGAATTTCCTCAGAGCTTCGGGGATTTACAAAATTTCGAGTTATATTTGGGGTGGACAATTCTCCTCTAATAAATCATATCATTCTAATTGGCAAAATGATGATAGCAAAAAACAAATTCCTTGGAGTCGACGCTCTGATGTTACGGCTGTGGATAAGCACACAGAAGAAGCTATTGCAGCTATCCAAAACAAAGAGAGCGATCACAAATCCAAATGGGAGGAAATCGAGAGGGTATTGATTGCAGCACAGGCTCAAGCTTAAATAACAGATCTTTAAAATTGCTTTGGTTCACAGTGCTTCCTCCGGGTTTTGGGCTATCCGCACTTTGTGTGAAGGCATGAATGCATGTACATGTTACAGGGAAAGTGCGAAATCCGGGATTTCGCGAACTCCCTAGGGATTTTGCGAAATCACTGACCAGCCAGGGAGTTCGCGAAATCCCTAGGGAGTTCGCGAAATCACTGGCCGACCAGGGATTTCGCGAACTCACTGAAACTTCAGTGATTTCGCGAACTACCTGAATGCTTTTCAGGGATTTCGCGAAATCCCTAACATGCCAATATGTCATATAGTTTAAATCCGAAGAATGATCCTTCAGTGATGTGGTTTTACACTCCCCGTCCATGTTTTCTCTTTCTATGTTGTATTTTGCTTGATTTTATGTGTGTCGGCCTGATATTTATTTTTTGAAAATTAATTTTACACTCTCAGCTCTACCTCACACCGGGTCCTTGTGCCCGCTGACGAACTATTCGAGTCACTAGCCTTCCTCGAGGTGCATGGCTTATGCAATATGAACCGTAGGTGTGGAGGGGGGGCTCAAAACAAACTAGAGATGCCACTACTTTTTTCATTGTCATCTGTAATGAATATCTTGATTTCTTAACAAAGCAGACTTCTGATGGGAAGTACTGTGCCGTAAGAAACGGACAAAGAACTGATATACTTTCACAAAGGTCTATTTTAGCTATGTCTATGTTGGAATGTACTACGGACGTCCACAAATTTTCCAATAACAATACTTTGGTACAGAAGGAAGTGTCGGCCTCGAAAAAGGCTCTCGGTGTAAGAAGCGGCACGCCTGTCATCGTTTGACCATTGCCAAGGCTTTCAGAAATTTTATTGTCGATTCCGGCGGGCTAGCAAATGCACTTCAAGCTTAGGTGCTCCAGCCACGGTCATGACAACAGGCAATGAGATAGCACATTGCAAATATGCGTAACAATTGTATTATTCCGTGTCCTGCTTATGCCGACAACTATAGTTGTCGGCTTATGTTCAGCTGTAGCTGAAACTGTATAACACTTCTGATATACTGATAAACTGAAAACAGAGATATGGTCTAAGTTAATTTGCAGAATGATTATTTCGTTGTTGCAGCTCTGAAAAATTTTCTTAGTATAGCCGAACCGTACCTGTAAAGATTGGCCAAAGTTTTGGAATACATTAATGAACTTAATGCAAAAAATAATATAGCATTATTGTATTTTCCTTACCCAGAAAGTAATACGAAATGGCCATCAGATAAGCAGCATTTCTCTTTTTGTGTAGTAATGAGGATTGTGATATGATAATGATCTCTCTGCAGATGCTGGATAAGTGAGTTGGAAAGAAGCGCTTCAGAATTTAGTCTCTAACGGTACTCACAGTTGGTGCACCTGAGCGACTTCGTAGCGAGTACGTGCATGGCCGGGGCGGGGGTGGGGTAGCCATACCCCTTGGGTTTTTCGCAAAGTCTTGAAAACGGCTACGCGCAGCGCTGCTGTACCCAGTACAGGTTTTTTCTGAAGCTTTTTACAACTCCTGTCAACATTTTCGGTTCAGGTCATTTCAGGTCAGGACATTAGTGCAGGTCAAGTGACATCATCTCCAAAAAAAGAAGAAAACAACATAAGCAAGGAACAGCTTAATGTATCAATCTAAAATTCGTATTGAATAAAGGGCCGACTGAGTACACAGTTTTTTTTAGGATTTCTGAAGTCGATGACCTAAGGTCAATTATGAGTCATGATGACACCGTTGGAAAAGTATCGGTAAAATGGTTTAAACATCATAATTTTGTTGGGAACGGAGCTAAATTGTATATTTTGGCATCATTGGGGTTGTCTTGTTTCTGCAGTTCTAATGATATGCATTCTGACCCAATTCGATATTAACCTGATCCAAGGTCAGGTCAAATCTTAGCTTTGACCTAGAATAGTCACATTATTAATCATTCGACGTCGCTTGCAGAAAAGCTTCAGATAGTGAATCCTTATATATTGTATCTCTTCTACATCAGATGGTAGGACTGAAGAACTGTATTTCAGTTATATCACCATATCCATATTGTGGCATTGTTTGGCTTCCAATGCCCTCAGATTTTACCCGACAAAAGAATACATAGAACACTTCCTTTAAAGCTTAGGTTGTCCTACTTAACGCCATTTACTTTTTCGCTAACTAGCGTAGTTTTTAGATTTTAGGCAGGGGGCGTAGCCCACCCCTCGTCAGGGTGAAGGTGGCTCAGACCCCTGGCATTGCACGTCTTAAAAATTGCATCCCGCGAAACTAGTTTCAGACTCATACCAAGCGTTTTTGACTGTGATGATTTTAAGCTATAAAAAGGCATAGTCATAAGAGACTTCGCAATTGCTCTCGGTGACCGGCACCTCATCGACACCACCAGCCAAAAGACACGTGATGAGTTTTCAAAAATGTGAGCGTCGGGCACATTCTTTTCGGATGGCGTGGTTTGCTCAAAAGTAAGTGCGTTGCGCCATTGCCGAGCATTTATACCATTTTTCAGTAGCGCAAATATTTCTGCCATTTCTTGAACTGTGTTACACCCAGATTTATTCTAGTGATCAAGCCATGGATTTCGTACCATTTTCTTTATCGTATCTGTAGATAAAATTCCATAATAATTCAACCTACATAAAATACCGTAACGCTATTCTGTGATGTAGATTTGACATAAAATAACCGTAGCGTCACATAATTATGAAAGGTGGTGATAGCGTAGATCAGTTTTTATTGAATACCTGGGTAGTTATGCTGACTCCATGCACTGCATATGTATAATATTAAATATACAGATCTATCATAGGCGGATCCAAGATTGCCGATCGGGGGGGGGTCATCTTCCGGGGGAGAGGGCGGGGCGCCATCCGGACCAGGGGAGAGCCTTTTTTGACCGGAAAAACCTATCAGGTGGGCGCAAGATCCTATCCGTGGGCGCCGATTTTTACATCTCTAGGGACGGGGGATGGAAAGCGACATTTCAGAGTGGCGCCGTGACCATTTCAGAGGGCGCCGAAGGTCGATCGGGGGAGGGGGCACCTGCCCCCTTTGTCCCCCTAAATCCGCGTATAAAATATATCATGAATATAAATAACCAAGTACCAAATCACAGTGAAGGCGAAGGTGTATTCTGTGGGGAGTGTGTGGGAACCAAATTTCAGGAGTGGACCAGGGCATTTTGGAACCGCCAGGGACCAGTGTCTTTCTCTCCCGTGATCCACATTTGCAATCAGCAGCAACTGAACTTTTACATTGCAGTACAATATTGATAAGCGAAACTCGATAAATGTATCGCTACGACCTCAACAATACAATTATGACCTTCCTTATATTTAGCTTAAAACCTTCCTAATATTTAGCTTAAAACCTCCATTATACGTGATTTTTACGGAAAATGTCCGGTTACTGTTTGAAATAAATCATAAGAACAATAGTCCGCAATCCTAGCTAGTCATCCTTGAGCTGACTAAATGTCAGGGAATTCGCGAACTCCCTGAGTGTTTATCCGGGATTTCGCGAGTCCAGGGATTTCGCGAACTCCCTGGCTGGTCAGTGATTTCGCGAAATCCCTAGGGAGTTCGCGAACTCCCGGATTTCGCACTCTCCCTGTAACATATGTTACATACATACCTACCTTGGCACCCGTTTCCACAAGGAATGGAATTCCAATTTTCACAGTTCTTACCGCAAAACACTGAACGCTAGGGGAAGATGATGTCAACAAAGCAAATTGCACGCCAAACATTTCATTTGTTCGCGTCTTAGTTGAAACTTTAAGTTGGGTTTCGTAAAAATAATCATGTGAAGCGTAAGGTGTTCGGTGTAGTGCGAGATCTAACTCACAAGAATAGCTGCTAAATATCTTCGAAATAGTATGAGGCGTCTACCGTAGTGACATGCCCACCGAAATGAGTTGTGTGCTGACATGCCTTTTGTTTTGGATGATTTTTGTTTATCCAGTAATTGTGGTTTGCATTGGGTGTTGTATGGAGGGGGTGGGGGAAGGAGGGATATTATAAAGTTATATAAAGATTGTATTAGGGACTTTGCTACTTACTTAGCCATAAACTCCTGCTGAGCTCCGTGTTTTATTTTTGGCAGGGAATTTGACACATCGGTAGGTTTTCTGAGCGTTAGCGTTGTGACTGGTATTGATCTCATGGTAGCGTGTGGTCATTAGAGCAATGGGCCTGTATATAGCGATGGGTATTTTTCTTGCCTGGCATGTCTTGTTTTGGTCTTGGCCTTGCGTGATATTCAAGGAATAAAAGTTAATTGATCTGAAAAAATCAAGCATCTTCTGACGATTGTTTAAGGGCTGGGAGTTTCTCTTCAAAGGGAATTTGGCACCTTTATAACGTGCTTTTAACTGAGATAGCCAAGTTTTAAAGCACACCGGAAAACCGGCACTTAATATATCATTTGTCTTAGAACTCAACGTTTCCGTGGAGAACAGCTAAAAACCTACCTGAAATGTTCCCCAAATCTACCCCAGCCAGGCGGCCACAGTTATCAGCTGTTTCTGTGACGACAGCGCTGACGTCATGGTGAGTAATCATCAAATTGCAGCCCTTGGAAACCTATTGAATATGGTAGTAGATCGTGAAGTCATCCACAAACGGAGGTTTATTCTTCACCCCGGAGTAACGTTTTCAAACTCAAAATATTGAGCTCATTGTAAATTTTTCAGAGAAATCATGGACGTTGACATTATTTTCGGCTAAAAATACCCCTAGTTACACTAAATTCTTGGATTCGACCAAGGTGCCACATTCCCTCTAATGTGGAGGGCTTCAAGTATCCGTAGTCGGCGCCGGCCCCTCGCTTCGCGCTCGATGATCTTGAGGTTGTTGGTGAGGATGTTCCTGGTGATGGGTTGCTGGTGGACGTTTCGCCAGTGCTCGAACGGAGGATGGGCGTGCAGGTTCATCGTAGCCTAGTGGTGCGTTCACTTTTGCCAACACCAGAAAAATACAAATTGAAACCGAAGTATGCAATATCATGTACAATATTGAATTGAACGGCAATGTCACTTTCTGACCTTCCGTAACCTCAGGTCATGTTCGAACAAGAGGTGCCCTTTGGAGGTCAAACCAGTAGCGGGAGGTCGTTATGTTCCACATGCCGGAGAAAGCCCTGGCATTTTGTTGTCAAATATACTTTACCATGGTTAACCGTTACCACTAAACCATTCTTGCACAATGCTCTCATTCAACAGGTGAAAATGGATTATGATTTTTCAAACATGCAAAGGCCTTTTTGACTCTTGAATGATGATCATCATAATCGTTTCATATGAGCAAGCTTGAAATAGTAGCAGGAGCCGACATTCTTCTGAATTTTAGATCTGACGTTTGACCCGCCGCTCGCCTCTTGGCAGGATCTCCTCAAGGCACCTCTGACCCCGCCACCGGCCGAGTTCAGTGACTCCTCTACTGATGACCTCTGACCTCGAGCGTGACCTCCAACTCATCGACGACTTCTCGACCGAAAACTCAGGGTCAAACTGTGTCAACGACCGCTACCGCACAGTCAAAGTCAACGTGGATACTTCAAGGTCAGTCAAGGTTGAGTTGAGTTGAGGCAGAGAGAGAGAGAGAGAGAGAGAGAGAGAGAGAGAGAGAGAGAGAGAGAGAGAGAGAGCTAATGAGCAAATCTACTACTGGGGTTTTCTAAACTCTGTATTGGTACAGCACAGTTCATTAATTGAGCTGTTGTCGATGCTATGTGAAAACAATTTCCACTCAGTTCCGTTCGCTTTCGTCCCGGATCCTGGAGTCCTTCTTGAATGGGACTACTCTGTTATGACAACAGACGTTGCGAACTTTCTGCTTTCGCGCATTGTGATGTCGAATACCTCACCTTCAGTTCAGTTAATTCAGGTAGATCAATATAGCCAGGCAACTGCGGGGCTGCGTTTTCCAAGACATTCTGGAACTGAAACCACAGGGTGTTTGCGGTGCGTGGGACGTGTTTGTATAGCGTCAGAGCTGAAATGCACCGGCGTCCTTGTTTTGGCGGCAGATACCTTCAATGGGTGTTAGCCCCAGGCACTGTTCAAGCCCCAGTGGAGGCTAACTCATCCGCACAAGTTTTGCATGGCGTAGAATGTTTTCAACCTGTTTGCGTCGAGTGAGGAGATTGGTTAAAGTGAGCCCGACTGTAGACGTTGCACGAACTTATGCCGCTTGTAGGTGCTTGTTTGTCTGTTTTGCGTTGGCTTCCAGCCGGTTTACAGTGGCTATGCATCTAAAAGCAGGCTAGCTGTTACAATTTCCTTCAGCATGCAGGCGTACTGAAGCATGCCACAGTCTTGCATTCCTTGTGAAGCAAATGAATTACGCTAAGAATAGTAGCTAAACTATGATGGAATTTGTTTTCTGTGATCTTTGGAGGTGTCAAGATGAGGCCAGGGACCGAAAATCCAAGAGAGATAAGTGTATTTTTTGTACTCAGAGCATTTCGTACATAAAAACCCGGTGACCAGTTGAAGTCCCCAGTCCCTCCCAATTATCCAAAGCCCTGTGGATCTTCCTCCACTGGGGACCAATGGCTGTCAGATTCTGAATACTTAAAGACCTGTTCTCGTTTCTGAAAATGGCTTGTGAATATGTTTGAGCGTTGTGTTGTGTCTATTTCTGAGAAGGGCGGGAACCAAAAGTGCCCGATAAATAAAACAGAAGTAGGCTTTCGACTGATGAAATGTGCCCTCTTGAGCCCTGGTACAGCCACTTCCTTCCTTTGGTACCCAGTGCAAATTTGAGAAGAATAAAGAAACGTTAAATTTTCAATTGTACCAGAGAGAAGCTTCGGGTTGCGCGGGCAGAATTTTGGGGTTGTTTTAACAATTCTTCCAGGTATTGTGCCTCAAAAAGTACTACCCCGCGTTAGCATTCTGTGGATTCAGATGCCTTTGTACTGCCCTGTATTAGCATTCTGGGGCTCCAAACACCTTCCTGTGGATCTGGTATTTTATCAACTATGCAGTTGCTCTTTGGCACTCTCAAATTTGACCAGATTATTATTTAAGTGTAAAAAGGACACGTAATGCGGTTTTCCAGGTAGCTTACTTGTCAATGATATGATTGGAAGCTGGCGGAAGAGATTGGTAGCTATACCATGTATCAATGCACTTAACGTTAACCACAAATGAAAATGACGTCTCGTCTGATATCGAGACAGGAGAGAACAAGGGATCAGACCTGTCGCTGCTTTAATTTAAAACAAAAACGGTGCTTCAATTAAAAAAATGGACAATCCAGTTTCTGTATTCGCAGTATGGCTTAACTCGCGTCCCACCGGGGGTCGGGCGCCACCTTCGCCCCACGGGGGGCATGGATGGCCCCTCTAACTCCGAAAGTATGGAAAATATGGGGGTTAGCGCCAATCTGCAAAGTGCATTAGAAAGCTCGCGTGATTTCAGTAAAAATTACTTGTATGTTTAAGCGCTCAGGTCAATGGTTTGACCTCCAGAGGTCAAGTTAGGTCAAAATAGGCTATTTTCACTAAAATATGCAATGCTTAAGCAAACTGGGCATAATGCTTAGGCCATTAGGGCTATTGAGATCTGGTAAAATACATTTGATAGGAAAATGCCAGAACTTTTCCCGCTATGTGGAACGTAATGACCTCCCGCCAGTGGTTTGACCTACAGAGGTCACCTCGTGACTTAATATGACCTGAGTTCACGAAAGGTCAGAAAGTGACCTTGCCGTATATCACATGAAAGCCAAGGACAAGACATGCACGATGATGTTTGATTCAGCGCTCTAGCTTAATTAAATCAAAAGTTATTGTCAAAATACTGTTTTTGACCCCTAGTGACCTTGGATGACCTCGGAGAGGTCAAAGGGAAATATGGCCCCTGGAATCCGTGAAAGGGTGTACAAGAACGCTTTTCTGAGCAAGCCAATCATTTTCAATCGTTTTTGTGGCTTTTAGATCATAAGACAGCTTTTCCCCATGCTTTTTCAATGGGAGAGGTCACCTCGTGACCTGACCTCAGGTCATGAAATCGAAAAATCCCGGATATACATCTTGTAGACCCTGGAGGGGCCATGAAGTGTAGGAAGTTTCAAATCGATCGACTTAGAAATGTGGCTCTTATAGAGCTCAAAAATTTAAAGTGAGGTGACCTTGGTTGACCTCGCCTGGTGACCTTAATTTTGGTGACCCGGAGTAAACAATTTCAGGGATGGTGGTCAAATGATAGGCTGAGAGGTAAAGTCCTCAACCGCGGTGCTGCGCCTCGTTTTTTTTTTTGCTATCCCGAAAAAAACCTTAGGGGCATCGATGGCCCCCGGTGGGGCGAGGGTTAATGAGCATCATCCACTTGTGCATAAAAGTTCGTCAGCTATAAGCACTGTCCATTAACAATACAAGACAACGGCGACAAAAGCACGAAAATCGGAACCGTCCGAGGCTCGAACCCGAAACCCATCATCTATGAGCCTAGCGCCTTATCGTTTTATCTAATCGGCTCCTGGACTGTCCGAAATATATCCATAGTCGTATATCCTCAACGAATGAGCCAACGAATTCCACTCAGAAATGAAGTTATTAAAGACCTGTCACCTCATCTAAAAAAGGTTGCCAACTATCCGATAATAAAGAAGTGGTCGCCCGGAGAAGTCGTACATGTTGCTGGTCGCACAGTGTCGCTGCCGTCCCCCGCTGCACTGCCAGAGGCTGGCGGGCCGTCAGGGGGGGGCGGAGACACTCAACATGGCACTAACACTTGTTCGGACACGTTCTTGCCACAGAGCCATGTTTATCTGACAGCCAGCCCAGTCACATTGGGTGAAATGTTGATAGCATGAACGGAGCAGGTAGAGGCAAAATTATGATGTGTTCTTGAGGGAAGGTTAAAGACCTAAATTGCGGAGGCCCTTTTATCAAATGTTTTGGGGAAACACAATTGGTTGTTGGATACCTGACCCCCGAATAAAAATAAAGGGGCGAAGTCACGTAATCTGTTCTAGTTAATCACGGTAACCGCCTTGTAAGGTTTCGGCTTTCCTGGGATTTTTCCCTTGTGCTTGATTCGTCGGACGTAGTTGCATTGCGAATGGATATTTTCTGCCGCACTTCATAGTTTAAATGTTTAAGGTCCATCACCATCCCTAGTTGGCGAAGTGGAGGGGTTTTCTACCTCTGATAATTATAATGTATGCGTTCTGGCTCATTCTTCCGACAATAAATTTGAGTTATGTTGTTGTTTGTGAATTCTTTGTTCGCATTTGCTGGACCCTTTTAGTGATAAATGTGCTCAGAAATACTTGTTTTAAGAACTAAAACGTCTAAAACAACAAAGGAGACCTTCTGAACTATCCTTTTCAGTTTGATGTCGTGTTCCCGCCGCTCCAGGTTGACAGTATGGCTGCATGTGAAGAGCTGGAGCCTGCGCGGTGTGGACGCTGCAGCCAATCAGAGCCTCTTCAGACTCAGAGGCCCCGGTCTATAGCCACCTGATCGGAAACGGAGTAGCGTGAAGCACGGCAATTATATCTATAGTCGATTGCAAGCATGCGGAAATTATGTTTAAGGCGAGTGGACTCGGAAAAATGCATGACATTTGGTAGCATAAGAAAATGGCATTGGTGAGATGGGTATGATCTTTCGCGAAGAAACCTCAATCATTTATCACGACTATTTTTAAAAGAACGATGGAAGAATTGATTTTCATAGTTGACGAAATATATATATATATATATATATATATAATATATATATATATATATAATAAATTCGTATAAGACGGTACAATATTTTTACTTAGACATGTCTTGTTAAAGCGAAGTTAAAAACTTGTCTTGCATAAGCGAAACAAAACGAAAAACCATCCGAGCACTTGAAAAAGCTAAGAAGAGATCAATAAAAAATAGATATGTCATTGCTTTTAACAAGACATATATATATATATATATATATATATATATATATATATTGAGACTGGTTTCTTTTACCATCCTTTAACCTTTGCCCCAGTGGGGTGTTTGGAAACCCCCTCCTCGGGTTTTTTTGCTGTCAGCTCCTACAAACGGCGGCGCAAAGCACACTCTACCTAGCACACAAAGCCGCCGTACCTTGCACACCTTGTCCCTGATCAGTTCTGCAACTTTTCCCAAAAATTTAAGGTTAGGTGGTCTCAGATCACTTCAGCAGTGAAGGTCAAGTGACCTCACCTCCAAAAAAATTTGAGATAACATTAGTAAGTACAGGGTGAATCAATCCAATTATTCAAAATCATCACATAATGGGCTCACCAAGTATGAAAAATTTATTCCGGGATATATCATATCGATGACCTAGGGTCAGATACGGATCATGACTTCTCCATTGAAAATGCAGGGGGAAGACGGGAATTAGACAAAAATGGTTTTATTTCTGTATATACTGCTTAAAATACCTTTCTTTTCTCCAAACCCTAGTATCCTAAGCTCCTTTCCAGGTTCGTGTTGCAAGTGTGAACCTGTGACTCCTGAGAGGTCATCTGGGACTAGGTAAACAGGTTTTTCGTGCTGGGGTCAATAACTTCGTAGGAAATGGCGATAAAGCTTTTATTTTGATATAATTACGTTTGGATTAATATTAGTCCTCCTAGTCGAATGATATCATAGGTCTATCCATATTTACAATGCTAAGTGAGATGGTGACCTTGACCTGAACTTGGTAACGCCATTTTTTATGTTTTGACCTGCTATAGTTATGTTGCACATAATTAAATTTCTCGTGAAAAAAGCAAGCGAGTGGTGCCTAATAATTGATTCTAACCCAACTCTGCCAGAAGCCAGAGCCCAGAAACTTCTCTAACCGGTAACATTATTTGACCTGTCATAACGTCCATATTCACCTGAGCCAAAAAGTGGGTTATGTAGTTTCTTCATTAATTTGTACAAGCTATCCGCCAGTGTTCACATACACTATCCCGCATCGGAGCTGAGATCGAGGGGGGCGTGGTTGAAGCCCCGCCCACCAGGGAGAAGGTGGCTCGAAGGTGGCTCGGATGCCCACCGCGGAGGCTTGGAAACTAGGAACTCTCTGGCCGCCATAAATTTCAACTGACTACTATTTAAATATTTTTGTAGCAACGACTTCTAGTCAACACCACTGTTTCACAGTTTTATGCGAAGATCCCGTCTTTGATCAAAAGACGCATCTAACTAATGTCAAAGTTTCTACATTCCAACGACATTCTGCCGGTTCATGAGGCAGGTAGCCGATACGGTTCACCATTGATTCGGCCTGATATAGCTACTTCGAACAGGCTGCGTGTCATGTGGTAGGCTGGGATGGTATTGGTTCCAGTGACGTTTTACCATTATTCAGCTTGCTGTATGTTACAGCTGTTGCACTTGTTTCGCGTGTCACACTTGTGCACATTTGCCGCCTGTTTCAGATACAAGGGAATGGTCAATCTGGCGGACTCTGTCGCTGAGGTCATGAGTGCCTTCCCGAATATAACACCTGCAGGTAAGCCGAGTAATAGAGAGAGAGAGAGAGAGAGAGAGAGAGAGAGAGAGAGAGAGAGAGAGAGAGAGAGAGAGAGAGAGAGAGAGAGAGAGAGAGAGAGAGAGAGAGAGAGAGAGAGAGAGAGAGAGAGAGAGAGAGAGAGAGAGAGAGAGAGAGAGAGAGAGAGAGAGAGAGAGAGAGAGAGAGAGAGAGAGAGAGAGAGAGAGAGAGAGAGAGAGAGAGAGAGAGAGAGAGAGAGAGAGAGAGAGAGAGAGAGAGAGAGAGAGAGAGAGAGAGAGAGAGAGAGAGAGAGAGAGAGAAAAAAAAGAGAGGCAGTGGCAGTGGCAGTGGCAGTGGCAGTGGCAGTGGGTGGGTGAATGAGTGACTGAGTGAGTGAGCGGGTGAGTGAGTGAGCGAGTGAGTGAGGAGTGAGTGTGTGAGTGGGTGGGTGAATGAATGACGGACTGAGTGAGTGAGTGAGTGAGTGAGTGAATGGTGAGGAGTGCGTGTGTGAGAGAGTGAGTGGTGAGAGAGTGAGTAAGAGAGTGAGAGAGAAATGTACAAGGGAAGAACGGGAAATAATACAAATAAGAGGTGAAAAGAAACTTGGTGTTCTTAGGAAAATGTGGAACAAAGGTCATAAAATAATAATCACACATTCATCTGTTTAAATCAATGGTATGATCCATCCAATTATTTAAAAAAGTCATGAACCAGTGATGTGTAACAATTGGATGTTTTTGAATACATAAACCAGGAATTTTTCAATATAATTAAAGAGACCAGGGTTTGTTTCTCTTTTGATGTGAAATAATTTTGTTTGAGATAAAAGAGTTCGCGCTTTGGTTTCATGCTATTGAGCCCGGAGTAATATCTTCGGGACGGTTAACTAGCGGTAGGCATTTGCGTTGGAATAGAGGGAGAAGGAAAAACAGCACTGCCGGCAGGGCGCAGGTTAAGGGTTAAACCCTTTAAAACCTGCTGCTAATGAGTGAGCCAAAGACAATGTAGGTTGGAATCCAGTGGTTTTCACCCGCACTGTTTGGGATTACGCGCTAAACTTTCAGGGCCGATAGACGTTTAGCGCCGCCCTTCTGAAGTCACTATTCAGGCAGCCAAAAAAAAAACGCGACCAATGCGGTACAAATAAGGAACCCTTATCAAATTAGATTTAAGTTTTTGGGAAGGTTTTTCTCAGGTCTCTGCTTGGATTTGCTGAGGTCAGAACAGTCCCATTGGTACCCGAAACAGCTCTCGGAGCGCATTGTTACCTTTCTGATCAACAATTATCAGGCCCTTTTGTTACCGTCTATCGAATGGTGGGTCATGTGTCAATGTTAGTCACGATCTCCAGGTAACATAAGAGAAGGTCACGCTACAGACTTCCATTCCCTCCATGTGGTTGTGTTGCAATCTATGGATTGTTGAAGGTACGACCAATATAATAACGTCAATTGGAATACTCTTGGTTCAGTTGGAAGCTACTGGACTACTCATGGTAAGTTGATTGCCACCAGTGGTAGCCCTGAACGAAATCTCACGAGCCACTGGCTCAGGTTTTCGGAGTTAAATAAAAAACCGCATAAAACGGGATATTGGTAAATTCACCTTGACTGAACTAATGCTTACTGTTAGTGAAACATTGGAAAGCTCCACATAGGTCTTGTTACGGTAGAAAGCCAGAGTAATAGTAGAGTATAATGTTAGGGCCCATAGAGATACCAATATTTGTTCTCCACCCGAGGGGGATGCTGGAAGGGATAAAGCTTGCACGGTTATGCAGACGCTATGCAATTCCTATGTGAGATAACAATTCAGGACAATCCAGAGGGGGAAGTGATGTCCAGCCCAGCCTTTGGTGATAGAGAACCTAATGGCATGTCACTAGTGTAAAAAGTTTTTTTTTCTGTCAAATCACTCGTATAAAAAGACCGTATTACCAAAATATGTTTGGTATAGTTAGAAATGTAGAATCTATCGAGTTTTCGGGGAAAGATGAGAGTATCTTTGCTGGGTAAAAGTCTCATTTGCTCGTTCCTTCGTCACTTGTCTGTTGCATGGCACTCACGAAGTAAAGCAATTATCATTCTGCGATTATATTTTAAAAATGATTTCGACAGGTGCAGATTTTTTTATTAAATCGAGAAGGATAATTCGACGTGACTCCGTGTTGAATTGCAAAACGTCAATACATAGGCCAGCAGTACCGGGACAATAGCGCGACCTGTCCAGCTCGATGATGGTTGCGGTTCACCACCAGACACGAGGCAAGAGAAGGCATATAATCATTGTCGGGGCTTAACACCCGCACTGGAGGGGGTCTGGCACTAACGCGCACTGGAGGGGGCCTGGTAGCCCCCTAAGATCTCGGAAACTAAGAGGGTTAGAAAAAACGCCACTTGGTAGGTGGGTGGGGGCTATGGTGATCTACATGATGACCAATTTTCATTGACCTAGGTCAATATCTTCAAGGTCAAACGAGGTCGTAAAGGTCAAATATTGGCCATGCTGGTATCGATTGATAAATGCTGTGATTATGCAGGAAAATGGCGGGAATAAGCTAAAGGCGGACAAGGTTCATAGAGAAGAGGTCTCAAAGAGGCTTCCCCACAACTTTTGGGTCAAGGTCATTCAAGGTCATTGACCTTAAAGGTCACCATATGGTATACTACTTATTATTTACACTTTGACTAACACTGTAGCCACTGTTTGGCGGGAAATGAGAATTGACCTTTCCCAATGACCTTTGACCTTGACCTTTGACCTTGACCTTTGTATTGGGGTACCCTACCGATGACGTCATAGCATAATATATGTCAGACGGGGTAACCTCATTTGGCCGGACGCGCAGTGGTCAGTGACCTTGAAAGTGCAGATATGACCTTGACCTGTGACCTTTGACCTTGACCTTGATTTTCATGTGAAGTGACCTTGACATATAGTCCCGCTTATATGACGTTATGACGTCACCACTCGGTCTTCAATGCAAGCTAACTGGTCCGACCGCGCGTTTACGGCGATCTCAAAATGCAGGTCTGACTTTGAAAGCCTATAAGTCAAAAAATTTTCAGCCGATTTTCAAAAAGTCTTCACCAATCGACGCGCTATTAAATTCTGTTAAATGTGGCCAAGTTTCGTTTTTCCGCTGCAAGCGGTTCTCCGGCCACCTCGGAAAAACAGGTGGGGGGCCTCCGAGGCCCCCTCCAGTGCGCGTGTTAACTGTACACCGACTGCCGGGGATATACGGCGCCGCCAATTCTCTCCCTGTTGAGAGGGATGTGATGAACTGATTCAGAGGCTCTCCAGGACTGGAACCCAGGATATGTGGCTCAGAAGGCACTTACCCTACCAGAAAGCTACGCACCCCCCCCCCACCCCCGCACAGGAGGGAAGGGGGAGAGATGTAGGAAATCACCTCCTCCGGTAGGTTATCCTTAGGTGAAACTGTGTGGGGATCAAGGGCTTCCTGTTGTGTCACTAAGCCCAGATGTCGACTGCTTTTGTAGTTTATTTATAGTAGACGTCCACAAACATACGCTAATATTACGCCAACACGGGGGACAGATTACTCATCATTGGGGCCCTAAAAATGATTGATTATGGCCCATAGCGTTCTGGTATTGTCGCGGTCACCGATTATACCTGATAAGTGATAACGTGCATGTCTGGAGAGAGGAGGCGAGTATATCAGAGGGACACTTGTCGATATTGAATTATATTCCCGCAAAATGTTAGAATAATCTACAATGAACTATTTTAAGCTTTGCCACTAATCGCTGCGCTCTGATATCACGCCAAAGTAATATATATATATATATATATATATATATATATATATATGTCGTGGATAATGTATGGGGCATTCCAGGACAAAACGACCAAAAATATTTCAATTTGACACCACCATGTCTAGAAAAAATCTGAAACTTTGTCTTCGGGGTAGTTCTGGGCTCAGAACACGCCTATGAGAATCTTAGCCCCCTCCGATCAACGGTAACCGAGTTATAGCCCGAGGCATTTTCTGGAGGTCACCTCGTAGACTTATCTTTGATGCTTCATAACTCAAAAACCCGTTGCTTGATTAACAAGTCTTGTATATCATTGAACTCGTCTTGAACCATACATTATTTATAAACAACGAACATTTCAAAATTTCAAAAAATTGACTTTAATTCGTTTGACCTTTTCTTTTGTGACCTAGCTTGACCTGTTCGTAGTTGAAATTGACTTTTTGACACCTCAAAAACTTTGCTTCATAAATTGCCATTTGAAAAATTTAGAAAAATGCGTTTTGCTATAAATTCCAAGTTTTTAGCACCTAAGGTAGGTATGCAGACGGTTTTTGACCGCTGCATGAGTGCGGCCTTATGCTTAACACCGCAAACAAAGCGATTGGTTTTGGAGTCTGTTGCTTGCAAGGATATTGCATTGCCTTTATGAAATTTTCATCGTGCAAGTGTCAGAGTTTATGAGAATTAACACGCAACCACACGAGGGGGGTTAACAGGCCTCCTCGGGTTTCCACAGGTAGTAAAAAAAACATTATCGCGCAGTGCCACCGTACTTCATCTACCTCTAACCCGACATTTTTGCAACTTCTGGAAAAATAATTTAGGTCAACTTGCAGCTGGTAGGTATCGTAAATACTGTAGGTCAGCTGGCAACTGACTGGTGAGAGGGTGACCTGAGGTAGGCTGCCGTCCTTATGCTTTGTGGGACGTTCAACTTTGTTTCCTTGATTAACCCTTCATCTTGGGAGTTACTCGTTTGGGTGGTGGGGTCGGGGCCTCTGTGAAAAGGCCCTTGATGACTCTAGTGAGACTCTGACTCCTAAAACTGAACTGGCAACAACTTGGAAACGATTGATAAAAACGAAAAATTGCAGCCATTAGAAGTGATAGAAAATAGCCATTGTTTCGTGGAAGACAAGGGCAAATGAACTTATTAGTGATAGGTTATTTAGCCTTGAACCCTTGAACGAGAATTTACAAAGATATCGCGAATTTATCAATATTTGAAATAAGTATAACTTATCCTATAAGCACCACTAACTCACAATTACCTCGTTCCCGGAGATGGAAAAATGGTATCGATACAAGGTGACCCAGTGCAGCACAGCATACGTTTGAGAGGATTCATACAATGTAAAAACATGTTTGAAAGGCTTTCATTCCCAGGGGGTAATTTGAATCTGCTCATATATGCGATCAAGTGGTGTCCTAAAACAATAACGCATTCGACTTGGTCACTGGAACTGATTACCTCTCATGATATTTTTAAAAGGTGATCATTTCATAGCCGACACGGATCCCAGTTCAAAAGCCACTTCGAATGGCTTGTGATTGGTGTTTTTTAATGATTAGGGGTGACAAGTTTGAAACAATATCGAGAACCACTACGTGAAAATAAATAGCAGGATGTATCATGTGTTTAGCCCTCTCACAGGTCGGTGGAACTGCAGTGAACCAAGAAGTAGTATTTGAAATGAAAAAAGAGAACATTCAAAAGATGTTTTACCACTTTTACCACTGTTTCCACGTTTCATTGGAGGTGGTCGGACACCCACAAATAGATATAATTCCACACCCCTGGTGCCTTGTATAATCATTGAAGAATAAAGGAAGACTTCAACACTGACACTGACTTTGTTCTGCACAAAAGCATTCATTCCCCTGCAATGATGGCCGTCAGATCACTCATTAATTAAGCGAAATAAAATATACCAGTATGTTTAATATCAAATTTGCATTGGACATTCGCCATGACTAAATTTGCGACCATTCATGCAGCACCCATAAAAGAAAGTCTATTTGCACAGTACGACGCTGTTCGGTTCAAACGTAGGTATACGAAGCCCGAACCTCTCTTCCTGTGTTTGTAGAGATTTCATGAACAGTGATAGGTGTCTTATTTACCGCTGGTATTCTATGAAACTTGTGATTCATTTTTCTATAATCGCACTGGCGAACAGACTTTGGAGTTGTGTGGCAACATTGGCTATGCTTGATTATGGAATCTACAATAACTTAATCGTGCTGAAAAATGTATGCGTAAGAAAAGCATGCGTACCTTTGGCATCGCGAATTTGATCTTTCACTGGACTTTTTAAACTATCGAGATATGTTGCCAGTTAGGCCTTGCTCTCGATATAGTCGCAGGCGCCATTGCTGTTAGACGTAGTGAAAACGCTTCATTCACATAATTGAATTTGGCTTCGATATAACTTTTGCACTGGAATTAAACCTATGCACTGCTTTAAAATCGTGTGCATGGGGGTACCATTTAGTTAAATATATTTTTGCATTGTGCAGCACAGCTCTCCATCAGATGAGCTTCTTCAGTTATTTCTCTCGCTTTCATGCTCCAGGCAAAAGTTCTGAAAAAAACACGAGCCATCGCAGTGCTGTGTTTGGAGCCATCTGATATCACACAGGCTCCATGGCCTAATTGTTGGTTATCTCTCTTGTTCAGTAAACCATGTAGAATGAACAGTGCACTGGGAGCGACGCTGCTAAATAGCCAATTTTAATCTCTACCGACAATGTTACATAGAATCGTTTGGTCGGGTCACCTTTGAGGTCGCTGTAATATCTGACATAGCAGAGCCGTAGAAAAAATTGCCAGCACCATTGGAATGCTCTTGTCGAGCCCGATAGATTTATATATCTTATAACCTTACCTAGCCAAATTTCAAAATTAACCTGCTTTGACTTAGATTCGGGCTTAGGTCTGTATTGTAAAGAGAATATTAATCAAACTGCAGTGGTAAGTCAGACATGACAACGTAAAAATAAAACTTCCATCGCAATTGTCGACAATTCTCAATTCTCTCAGGTTATCGAAAGTTGCCAATTTCCCCATGCATTTCTAATGGAAATATCGTAACCCTGACCTTGTCCCAGGTTATCGATGTAGAAATCCTGCTACGAACAATTATCTTGCGCAGTGACCTTACTATGTGATGTGAATCTAAGGACGATAGGTTAAATTTGATCTTAATGATGTCTATGATCTTAATGATGTCTTAATTATCTAAATCCTAAGTTTTTTCGAGGTTAGGTCTCTTGACCTGGGCTGGTGGTTTGACCTGATATGACCCAGACCTAGAATTTTTCCAGAAACTGCAAAAATGTCGGGTTAGAGGTAGATGAAGTACGGTGGTGCTGCGCGATGGTGTTTTTTTTTACTACCTGTGAAAACCCGAGGAGGTCGGTTGCCCCCCCGCTCGTGTAGGCGCGTGTTAATTCTCATAAACTCTGAAACTTGCACGATGAAAATTTCATAAAGACAATGCAATAACATTGCAAGCAACCGATTCCAAAACCAATCGCTTTGTTTGCAGTGTTAAACATAAGGCTGCACTTATGCAGTGGTCAAAAACCGTCTGCATACCTACCTTAGGTGCTAAAAATTTGGAGTTTATAGCAAAACGCATTTTCTAATTTTTTTTATCAAAAGGTAATTTATGAAGCAGAGTTTTTGAGGTGTCAAAAAGGTCAATTTCAACTGCGAACAGGTCAAGCTGGGTCACAAAAGAAAAGGTCAAACGAATTAAAAGTCTAAATTTTTGAAATTTTGAAATTTTATTTTTTTCAAAATAATGTATGGTTGAAGACGAGTTCAATTATATACAAAACTTGTTAATCAGGCTGTGGGTTTTGAGTTATGAAGCATCAAAGATCAAAGATGAGTCTACAGGGTGACCTCCCGAAAATGCCTCGGGCTATAACTCGGTCACCGTTGGTCGGAGGGGGCTAAGATTTTCACGGGCGTGTTCCTGGCCAAAAAGTACCCCGGAGACAAAGTTTCAGATTTTTTCTAGACATGGTGGTGTCAAGCCTTGGTCGATCTGTCCTGGAATCCCCCATATAACAATATATTATCCACGGTGCCATTCAATAGTATCACTTTGACTCTGCTAAATACCCTGGTCTAACATATATCCTCGAGAAACTTACACACATAAATATAAACGTGACTGCCGGCCTCGTGGTATATAAGTATAAATATGAGATTTATATGTGTTTAAATAAATAGGATATTTCAGGGCTTACCTCAGTTTAAACTGTGCTTGGTATGTATAAACAATTTCAGCAAAAAATAACTACCTTAGCCCTCGATATGTGCATCATGTAGTGCAGCGAAATCTATCGCTTGTTTGGCCGAAGTCTGAAGGCCAGAAGCTTCAAACGGCTGAAAAGCGAGTCTATCGGTCATCTTGTGACAATGCTAGACAATATTTTCATCAGCCTTTATTTGAATAGAGCCACGGAGAATGCACAATCTACACATTTTTCCTGAATGCCCTTTAGTAAAAAATTCAGTCTGGACCATATACATGCCTGGTCCAATTATCAGTACTATCGTCCTATCGTACGCTTGCTGACATTGCCAGCCGCCTCCACGGGTCGCCTCCGCCCAAACAAGCACTCCAGTAATTAGTAAATAGCTTCGGCTGGAAACCAAACAGACAACACGCGCCGGCGGCAGTCGGGCTGGTGAGTTGGAGCGAGACGTGATGAGCTTATAGCAAGGACGTGTTTGGAGCTGAAATTAATGTTTGTTCTTAACACGCGCCGGTACCAGAGGGATGCCCCCCAAGGTTTTGACAGATGGTAACGGGAGCCTCCGTACTTATTATACTCTTACCGGGCCTTTTTACACCTTCTGATAATATTCTAGGACCAGGTGAGGTCAACAATCCAGGTCAAGGGAACTAACCTAATAAATGGTTTAACACGCACCCCGGTGGGGGGCGAAATTCGCCCCCCTCCTGGTTTTTCCCAGATAGCTAAAAAACGAAGGAACGCAGAACAACGAAACTTACGGTACCTTATTCCTAATCAATTTTACACATCAGACCAGATTTTTGAGTTAAGGTCATGTCAGGTCAAGGAGCTATTCAGGGTCAAGTGACCCGACCTCAAAACCCAAAATTACGAGTTTGAAGCAGCGCCCAGGGAACATTAGCAAAGCGATCAGTTTGACACTTCCACAACAGATAAGGTCATTGGGGTCTACAAATCTGCTATCTCGGAATTTTGATATTGGTGACCTAAGGTGGGGTCAATTTTTTGGTCACCCCATTATAAGTCTATGTTGAAAAATAGAATGGACTCGTTTTCAGAAATACTGGATAGATAAGGCTGAAAATCCTGTAACTGTCCATTCTAACCACGATCTTGACCATAAAGTTGAGTTTTTGAGCATCTGACCTCTCAAAGGTCATATCAGGTCACGGGAGCAGAGAGTGATTGTTTTGCCAATAACTTCTTACTGAATTGATATAAAGCTCCTATTTTGCTTGCATTGTGTTTATATTGTCACGGGAAGTCGATTGATATGCAACATGACCATACCAGGTCACTCTGTGACCCTGACCTAGGTCGAGGTCAGGCCATTTTGACTATTTGACCTAGCCAGGTCATATTATACATAATTCGATTCACCGCCATGAGAGGAATCTAATGATGCATGAAGATTGGCTCTAGCTCTCATGAGGGCAGATCTAGAGAGGGAAACGTACACTGCTCTGTTGTAAGCCTACGGAGCATTCTTTGACCTATGCTGACCTCAATATTGACCTGACATAAAAATGTTCCTTATAAATTCTCTTCGTTTTGTCAAGAGCTTTCGAACGCCGCCCGTAATTTTCCTTTAGCTTTTGTGGGGAACGAGATACGGAGGGGGCGAAAAACGCCCCTCCCAGCGGGGCGCGTCATGCAAGGGACCCCAGTGGGGTGCGTGTTAAGGTGCGGCAGTAGGAGTAGACTTAATCCAGCGATCTGAGATTCCCATTGCAGAATAGGGTTACCGAGAACGACAATGTTTCGCAAAAATATGTATGATATGGATGATCTTGGGTCAGGCCACCGTCATGACCTCTCAATTAGGCATGTATGAGAAAACTCGATACTTTTCCAGAAAATGGTGATACAGCGTTTATTTTTTGACGTCATCACCACCGGGGCAAGAGATAAGGCCGCCTGCCACTTTTCGCTACTTAGCATGGTTGTTGAGATTGTAGGGGTTGCAGGGGTAGGGGATACCCACCCCCTTCTCTGTGCTGGAGAAGGTCGCGCGGAGCTTCAGACTGGTGCCTGTCAAAATAACGTTTTTATCTACCAGGGCCGCTGCCAACGGGCAGACCCGCCCAATTTCCGTGTGTATTGCTGTGGGTGTTTAGGGAGACTACCGGGACAGGTGGAACCGGGAAGGCTGTGTGCCGCGCGCGGGGATTGAACCCACGTCAGTCCTGGTTATTCCAGCTTAAAGACGGCCACAAAGCTATGAGGTCTACAGATCTGTGGATGTTTCTCTACCATTACTGTCTAGAAGTGCCTTAGCATTCAATAAGGTGAACCAGCAGTGGCGGATCTAACCGGTCGGTTTGGGTGGGGCAAACCAAAATCTAAAAGCAAGAAACAAAAAAAGTCACGCAGTGGAAAATTGTCCTACAACATTATGACGTGACGGTAGAATTTGGGATATTTAAGGCGAAAAGCAAAAGGCAACAAAAAACTCACGGGGTGAAAAATTTGTGCTCAAGATTATTTTTTCCTACCCAAGACCCGATACCGAACTGGTTCCTTTTGAAGTTGAAGCACCAAAATCTTGCTTATAAACTTAAAAGAGTCGGGCATAAAGGAGGTCTACCGCTTGGGGGGGCAAAACATAGTTCTGCCCCGAGCTTTTCCGTTTTGGGGAAATGCCTATTTTGCCCCCCCCTGGATCCACCACTGTAAACCAGTCGTTTATTACAAGCAAGCTTAACACAATAGTTTTTGACACTTCCCAATGAGACAACGCAAATACATGCAAGGCAGATGCATGCTGTCAGCTATCTCAGCAGCTTTACTTCGCCTGGCACGTGGACTACAGAACCAAATAAACCAATGACTACATATCTACATTTACTGTTACGACCGTGACTTGCAGGAACAGGAGTCTGGCCTCGTATCTATTCCTGGAAATTAGTCCACTGACTCGAAATAATTATCCATCACTAAATTATCCTACAGAGCCGTTTATCTATAAGCTGACTCGCTTTTCCAACGAAGCTGTCCCCGTGGAATCAGTTGGCTCGTCATTGCCTGCTCGTCGTTCCTGGAAACTTTGAGTATGCCAGCCTGTCGCTTTGAAACCGGCTTTGATTGCTCGGGTCCCAGAGATAATGAAATCTTATCAGCCAAGTTTTTTCATACCTTTCACGCACTGGATTCGGCTATTGATAGCCGTTCTTCTGCCGTCGTGTTCTCTCTCTCTCTCTCTCTCCCCCTCTCTCTCTCGCTCCCTCCCTCCCTCCCTCCCTCCCTCTCTCTCTCTCTCTCTCTCTCTCTCTCTCCTGAGCCGGGTAGAGGAGGACAGCTTTAATTGAATCCGAATGAGATCGTTGTTTTCAGTGCCAACATGCTATTGCCAATGATTGGATGTTGCGGAGGTCCAGAGCAGCAGTGAGGACACGGACTCTAAGTGGATTCGCTAGAATTTCGTATTTCAGCAAAATGGTTACGATCATTTCCTACTGTATTATGATTTAGATCAATACCAATTGTCTTGTGTGTTTTACTGCCCTTTTAAATGCTGCAGGTCCTACGAAATAGCGTTGCAATCAATACAAATTAGGTTCCAGTTTCTTGATAAGTCAGCAAAATTATAGCCAGTTACAAACCATTTGGATATTTGTAACATGTGAAATGCTTTCCAAACGCTCATATTACAAGGCTCCGTGTTAGACCAGGTTTGACCTTTGTCTCCGGATTATGTTTGGCAACTTAGAGACTTTTCATCCGCGGGTCACTTAGGACGAAAGCTTTCTTTGAAGTTGAATGAATTTAAAGTGCTCTACGTCTCGGGACTTCACCATTCAGAAGGATGTGGCGTCTTTAAACTGATGAACTATTCAGTCTCCACAGAGAACAGAAAATGGAGAGCTATTTGGAGCGGCAGCGCCGAGTTTGCTGCGACTTTTATATTAGTGGGACTGCTCGCCAGGAACCAGCCAAATTCACTCCGGCTCTTAATCAAAACGGATAGAACTCCTTTTCTCTTTCTAAGAATCAGGAAGAATAGTAAGACGGTGCAGATGCGGATGTATACGAATCGTTTGCGGTCCAGCATGGGAATAATTATGACAAGCAGTGTTTTGAAGAACATTGGCCCAAATCGGATAGAAGTGGGTAACATTTGTCTGCTGGAGGGGGAGGGGTATGACAGAATTGCCGGGGATGTGACCCCATTGGATCCCCCCTGAGGTTCTCAACAACTTTTGTTTGCTATGAACTATGCAGGTAGCTCCGGCTTTTTGCTGAAGTCCCATCCAGCTATGTGGGAGAAATTAGAAATCTTAATTGTAAAGATGTCAGAAGGAAGATCTCTATCGCAATTTGAAATCCTATCACCTTGATCTTGTGATTGTGGACCACGATGTGCTGCGGGCTGTGTTGCGGGATGTGCTGCGGGCTGTGTTGCGGGATGTGCTGCGGGCTGTGTTGCGGGCTGTGCTGCGGGCTGTGTTGCGAGATGTGCTGCGGGCTGTGTTGCGGGATGTGCTGCGGGCTGTGTTGCGGGCTGTGTTGCGGGATGTGGTGCGGGCTGTGTTGCGGTATGTGCTGCAGGGCGACGGCCCCGTAGCAGTGACCCGTCGCCAGGGGCGCAGCCAGGGCTTTGGTATAGGGGCACACCAACTTTGAGGGGCACCCCGGGTGAAAAAGGGCACTTTTAACGTAACCTAAAAAACTTACTATATCTTCGTTGAAATCATTTTTTGGGCACCTTTGGTTCAAGAAAAATGCAAATCAAGCATTAACGGAGAAGAAAAACTCGATAAAAACCAAAAAAAAGAAAAAGTATCGCCAAAATGTCATGGAAGTAGCCAAAACACGACTGTTTTCGATAGATTTAAGGACAAATCAGCGAATTCATGCAAGTACTTAACATCAGATAAATTAGCGGAGCCTGTGAAATCACCATGTGCGAGCTAAGACATATTGGAGTCAAAAATTCATTTGTTATGCCCACTGGTTTTGTCGTGACGAGTGAGCCCTGGTTGAAGGCGGATTAAGTTCCTCGCCTCTCACAATGGCCGTGGGAGGAGTGGCATAGTGTCTTTGGAAGAATATAATTTTTGCTGCCGGAACAATTTGGGAGATGCCTTTTGAACGCGTTTATAAAGTTCCATATTCTCAAGGATCGGTCCCAGTTAAGAGTAAAGAAAAGATGAACAGGCCGTTGGTTTGGATGGGGATGGTGTGACAGGGTTGAAAATTGTGAAAACTAGTACTTCATTTAAATTAATTAGTAGGAATCCTGGTTTAGGGGACTGTGCTCTGAGCTCAGGGGCACATGCCTTTTTATCATCCCTCCCCAGAATCCACCAGTATAATAAGCAATTTATATAACCAGGGGTGCCTTGGCATCACAAGCCTGTTAATCGAATGTCTCATTCCTTGTTAGCTCCATTTTATAAGGGGAGTTTCCATTGTGTTCTTATTCCCCCATCTATTCTAGGGTACCCCCAGAAATCAGATCCGCTCCTGGGCCCCAGATCAGCTCCTGGGGCCCCAGATCAGTTCAGGGGCCTCATGTCAGGTCAGTGGGCAAGATCAAGTCAGGGGCACCAAATTAGCTCAGGGAGTCCCTCACCAGCTCGGGGCCCAATCAGTTCAGGAGCCGCAGAGCTGCTCAGGGGACACCAGATCGGCCCATAGGGCACCAGATCAGCTTCGGGGACAAGCAATCAGATCAGTGGTCCCCGACCAGCTCGGGGCCCAGATCAGCTCGGGGGTACCAGATCAAGTCAGGAGGCACTTAGTCAGCTCAGGAGCCCCATACCAGCTCAGGGGCCCTCATCAGCCTCTGTGGGCCTAGCTCAGCTCAGGGTTTTAGAGCTGCTCAGCAAATCACGTAATCAACCCAGGAGGCCCAGGTCAGCTTAAAGAGCACCATATTAGCTCAGGGTGCACCAAACTAGCTCAAGGGGCACCAGCCTAGCTCAGAGGGCATGGGATGGGCTCAAGAGACACACTGATGGTTCAGGAGGCACCGGATTGACTCATGGGGCATAAGTTTAGCTTAGGGGGCACCAGATCAATCAGCCCGGGGGCCAGATCAGTTCCTAGTCCCCAGACCAGAGCAGGGGCATAGATCAGCTCAGAGAACACAAGATCAGCTCAGGGGGCACCAGATCATCTAAGGAGACATCAATAACCAGCTCAGGGGCACACCTGATCAGCTCAAGAGGCACCATATTGGCCCAGGGGACAGTAACTCTGGGAAACATGCGATCAGGCCAGGGGGGGCAGATCAGCTCAAGAGGCAGTAAAACAGCTAATAGGGCACCGGGCAAGCTAGGAGGCATCATACTAACTCATAGAGCATTATATAGATTCAAGAGGCACAATAATTTGCTCAGTTAAGTTCAGTTCAGTTTATTAAGAAACAATCCATACGAGGTAAAAGCAATGGAGTGGCTTTTCGTGTTTCCACGTCAGTCATTAAAAGAAGGCAACGCTTAAGATAATATAAAAACTTATGATAAAAGACAGATAAAATCATGCATACAGAGTAAAATCGCACATAAAATCATACATAAAATAAATACGATCACTGCAACTCTCATCTGTCTATCCAGCAGCATACATCTTACAGTTGCCTTAAAAGGCACGTCTTCTCCTACGTCCAGCTCGTTCAGCAGAGCTGCTCCCCGGTAGGCCAGCCTACGCCGCCCGGCTTCAGTCCGGATCCGCAGGAGGGACAGCTCCGCTGACCGGCGTGTCGCGTGGTTGTGAATGGTGTTGCGTGGTGGGCCTATGGTGTTAGCTATGTATGGTGGAGTGCCAGTGCGAATGGTTTTGTGAAGTGAGGAAAGTGTGTGATAGTGAATGAGGCTGTTGGCGTCCAGCCACTTCAGCCGCTCCACAACATCGGAAATGCATCAAGGAAATGCATCGGAAACAACATCAGGGGGCATAAGATAGGTTCAAGAGGCACAATAATTTGCTCAAGGGGCACCAGATTGACTCAGGGGGCACCAGATTAGGTTAGAGGGTACGTGATCAGCTCAAGGGGCCAAGACCAGCGCTCAGGGGAGCACCAGATTAGCTCCGCCTGTCCAACTATTGGCGACGATGAGGCATTAGCTGGAAACGGATTACGTGCCCACACTTTTACCAGGTGCTTGGAAAGGTGACAGCATGCCTTAGCTGACCAAAAAAGGCACTAAATTGTCAAACAATAGTTTTTTTGCCGCTAAATGCAGTCTAGTTGCATCTGAGTTCAACGGCGTAGGGCACTAAATTTCGAGCGGTACGGCCCAAACGGGGTACACCGCCTAGCGATCAAAGGGCACTCCGGCATCGATGGGGGCTCGTTCCCCCTGTGCCCCTCCTGGCTGCGCCAATGCCCGTCGCCACAGTATCCGCCCCGCAGCAGTCCCCCGCCTTTGACATTTTAAGCAGCCCCGGCCGTCATGGCACGCTGTAATAGAGATCGGAGGTGATGCATCGAGCCCATTTCGCCAGCGAGCACACCGACTTGTAAACTCCGTCTGGGCCAAGGCGCGGCACTGGCGGCGCCATTAGGCGAGTTACGGCACTGGCGGCGCCATTAGGCGAGTTTCGGCACTGGCGGCACCATTAGGGGAGTTACGGCACTGGCGGCACCATTAGGGAGTTACGGCACTGGCGGCGCCATTAGGCGAGTTACGGCACTGGCGGCGCCATTAGGCGAGTTACGGCACTGGCGGCGCCATTAGGCGAGTTACGGCACTGGCGGCGCCATTAGGCGAGTTACGGCACTGGCGGCGCCATTAGGCGAGTTACGGCACTGGCGGCGCCATTAGGCGAGTTACGGCACTGGCGGCGCCATGACTGTGCATTATATCGCCACACTTACAAACAACGGCGATTCTACACCGCTTGTAGGCAGTGCTTGTATGCATGGCAGGTATGCAACGGTGCTAAAATTCATAAAAAACATCGTGTTTGGGGGGATGGGAAACAATTGGCTTTGGGCGGGCATTTTTGGCGCGCTCCTCCGGCCTCACCGACCGCCAAGGCTAGTCAGAGTCCGGTCGGAAACAACGCGAGCATCGTATATTGCTGATTACTGAGCATGTTCTCTGCGCGTTGATGATTCTCTGCAACGTTTACTGGTTGATAGTTGCTCTCAATGGCTGCTGCCAGGAAAATGAAATAAATTAGGTTTAACCCTCGCCCTGGTGGGGGTGTTTTAACACCCCTCGTGTTTTTCCGGATGTAGGAAAAACGGCGGCGCGAAGCGCCGCCGTACTTGGCCCGTGTTGTACGTGATCAATGCCGCAACTTACACCACATAATGAGCCTACCGCGTACTAAAACACATATTTTCATGTCGATGACCTAAGGTCAAGTACGGATAATGACCTCTCCATTGGAAATGCATGGGGAGAACAGAAATTGGGCTAGGTATATTTGTGAGTATACAGCTGAGAATGTATTCAGATTCTCAAAATCGTTGTTTCCTGGGTGCCTTTCTAGGTTCATGTTGAAATGTTTAACCTGTGACCTCTGAGAGGTCATCTGGGCTACTTTAGTAGGTTTCAGACTTAGGTCAATAACTTTGCAGGAAATGACGATGCAACTTTCGTTTTGATTTGATCCATTACGTTTATATTGGTATTGCAAGTCAATGGAGGTGCATATGACTGTGCTGGCTTACCTGACCTCAGGTCAGGTAATGTCTTTGTTTTGACCTACGAGTCGTAGTATAGTCATATCATACATCATTCGATTCGCCGTAACGACAGGAGGTTAAAGGTACCTGAATTATAATTCTAACTAAACTATGCTAGACGCTAGAGCCCGGAAACTCTTCTCTAACATGCCACTTTCTTTGACCTGTCATCAGCGGTGCCGCCACAGAATATAGGAGCCGAGTTCGAGTGGGGGGGGTCTTGGAACACCCCCACCATGGCGAAGGTGACTCGGAGTACCAGAGCGGGTGTTAACCCTCAACTCATGGTAACCTCGAGCCTCCTCCGCTATTTGCTTCAGATCAACCCCTGGCTATACATTAACTTATAGGCACTCTGACATTTTGGGGAGGGTGCCCGGCAGCCCGACATCATCCGCCACTGCACACAGCTCGCTTCCATCAGTTCGCGTGCAACGCTAGTTTACACAACAGACCTCGAGGGCTGTTGTTCTCAGATGACGAATACCGGTCTCAACGCCATGTCCAACTGCCGCTAATGAGACCAAAGCTGGGAAAGAGACGGGGTTCTCTCTACTGCACTTATCAATAGCTTCGGGAGCGCTTTCCAACATGCTCTGTATCCATAACCAGCAGAGCAGGTCTATCACAGCGGATACGGCCTGCTGTCTGCCGGTGCAATGGTCAAACAGATTTGTAAGTGCTCCTCAAAAACTGCAGCTCCGGGGGAGAAAGTCACCAACTCCTGGCCATTCCCTGCACTTCACAATGCCGCCTATCAAGTTCTCAAATGTTGTACTTACATCCGGAACGCCCACTTTCAATAGTGCTTCATCGCTATTTGTAACCTACGCATACTGAACCTTTGGCGCCATCCTCCTTCAGCTCCCAAAGTGTATATTTCCAAAGGCACGCAAATCAACAGCTCGCTCGTCCACTCAGTTTGATGAGTTTTCGCGCTAACGTCAGTGGCGAAGAGAGTAAATAGTCTAAGTGGTAGATTCCTCGCCGACCTAATGTGTCTTTTTCTCCAATAGCAATGGCTCAGAAGCGTACGTAATGTGCATGCCATGCTAACTACGGCCTTGGCTTAGTTTCAGTTTGTATTACATTTGTTATATTAACGCCTAGCAAGGTGCAGCATCACTGGTTTACACAAGTTGTATTACTGGCCGACTACCTGGTGGGTCGTTTTGTTTCCCAGGGTTTTCGGTAGCTGCGTACAGGCGCAGTGTCAGGTCTGCGTTTTTGGGCGTGATGTGAGATCGCGCTTCACACGAATAGCTGTTGCTCTCTTCTGAGCTGAACTTCCACCTTTTCGGACGTCAAATCGATTGCTGGTTTTGTACTCCATTCATCTAGGCAGCTGAACACGCGCTTGCCTGGTCATGGCGAATCGCCTGGCGCCCTCGGCTGTGGCGGGAAAGACGGATTAGGAAGCCATGGGAAGCCAAGCGCGCGCTAAGCCCAGCGATGAGTGGGGTGTGAGGACCTCACTCGATCGGGTGTTCTAGGAAGGTGGAGTTGGGTTCGGCAGAGAGCACGAGTTGCTCGCGCTGAAGCCCAATCTTGCAGCATGCCCAAAAATGTCGGACATGGCACCTCGCATGCACGTTGCTGTCATTTACCGCGGGAAACAAAACGATCCACGGGGTCTATTGTGACATCATGGGTAAACGCATTTTGAATGACCTTAACCAAAAACTGTCAGGTAACATCTCCTAGGACTTATTTCCGCACGATCATAGCATTTCTCAAGAGGCTACCAGCATGGCCCAAATTGGACTTCTGTGACCTCATTTCACATTGAAGACACTGACCTAGGTCTATGAAAATGGGCTAAAACGTAAATCACGATATCTCTCACTATACACCAAACGAACAATGTCCTAACACTTTTGGTTTCTTAGATATCAAAGATGGCTAAATTGGTCTCTTCCTCCCGATTCTGGTTTTTACAGGGGGTCACATAATAGTAATAATATTCGGTAAAAAATGGCTTCCCTTGGGGAAAACCAATAGTTTTTGTTTCTGCGCCGGCTCTGCACGTGCGGAAACATTGTCCGTCTTCACGCCGATTCGGCGGGGCATGATTGTGTGCGCTGGCTAACGAGCGTGTTCGTCAGTGTGGCGGATCTATACTGTGCGTGCGACCCCGGCACGCAAGCTGATACACACGGCAGAGGACATCACGGCCACCACACACACACACCGCAACACCCCACGCCACCCACACCACGCAGAACACGCCAACACCCACGCCACCCCACCACGGCCCACAGCAGGACACACGGCCAACACACGGCCACACGGCCAACCCCACACACCAACACAAAACGCACCCCACACGGCAACACCCAACAACGGCGAACACACGGCAGAGGACATCACGGCCGAGACTACCCAGATCCAACACTGTCTCAGTATGTGAGGGCCAATCGGACGGCACGCTTGTCAATACAAATTCCAGTCTCATTAAAATGACACTAGATCACAGAAATGGGGATACGATTCCATTTCCACATCTGAAACTAGTAGGAAGCTTTGGTTCAATGCCGTTCAGTCGGCGAGTGGCTCCTGTCGCATTGGGGATGTCTAAACAATGGCACGCACTACTAAACAGCACCCATGGGCATCAGAAGCGGGGAGGGGGGACTCGTATCGCCATCTGGCCGAGCAGATGGGGACGTCCCCCAAAATGTCAGCACTCGGAGGATTTTGATTTAACGCTTATCAACACGAACTTCTGCGGATATTTCTGAACTAGTTTTGGGCGAAGGGGCTCAATAGCCGGCCCTGGCAAGCTATTTAGTCTGGACTTGCTCAAAGTCGAATGTCAAAGGTCAAAGTCTAATTACGCGGGTGCGGATGCACGGGGAAGGGTGAACATATTTTACTACCGTGTTATAAAGAAGAAACTATGCATTCGATCATGATGACATTTCCGGCGCATATGTGTGCTAACCTAAGAACAAGATAGTATCGATTTCATTTAGGGTCCTTCGCCGCGTACACACGTGCTTACAGTGGCGGATACAAGGAGGGAGGAGGGGGGCTGGGGGCGCAAGCCCACACCGCCGCCCGAAATGTCACAGTGCCTATAGTTAATGCATATCCGGAGGCTGTTCCGAGGCGATGGCCGGGGAGGTTCCAGCTCCTTCCCCTCTTCCTCCCCCCGCCGAAATATTGTCCAGGATCTCGTCACTGCGTGCTCATCCTTTTTCGATATCTCGGAAACTACTGGCTCGATTCCACTCAAATTTTGTGTATGTTTTTGCGCAAAAATGAGTGAGTTGCACCTATGTGAGTAGCACCTATCAGCTTTGTGACTACGCCCCACGTGGGGGCATGCTCGGCCATTGAACAATGAAAAAATTAGAGATAATCTAATAATGTGCCACGATAACCTATGCAGACACCGTGCACGGCGTGGTAGGAATTTTGCACTGAAGTGTTCTCATACATTTTGCAGTGGATACAAAAGCGCGTAGGCACGCACATTTCGCATTAGCAGAAACAGCTTCTCCGGGGTAGGAGGTATAACCCTAGCTTAATTTGTTTGCCCACCGCTCAAGAACTATTGATGGAAGTGACACACAAACGTCACTAAAGAGTGCAAGCTGAAATTACAAACACTGCTCTGGGTCGTTCAGAATTATTTGTTTTTGGCTCAATCACGTGGCGTACGAAAACCAGCACACGATATTGCTGAAACTTTTGAAGTTATTCCGGGGATGTCTTTCCGAAAATATTGATGTGCTATAACGGGGATCAGCTAGCCAAATCTACACTCCAATACCGTCTACACGATACAAATACAAGCAACTCTCTGTGAGGCACCTGCCGGACCTGGGGACAGTTCAAGCAAGGCACTGCCAATTTGTGGATTCTGCACCTTTTCGGATATAAATCGTAAATTACGGGTGATAAGAAGACAAAATAAACATTGAAATTCCAACAGATGCTGGTAGCATTTCTGAATTTATACCAAGCAACTACAAACGGTATCTAAGAAACGTAAGCGGGAATATTGTACACCCAAAAATTGTCACCTCAAAGTGTTTATTCCTTTGTAAGTTCCAGGCCGATTAACATGCAATTTGTTCTTTGGAAAACATCCTTGGAAAATACGACATTCAGCAAACCCCAAACGTAAGCTAAAGAGGTTTTCGGTTGGTTGAGCCAGAGGAATGGCATGTGGCATCTACGTTTCACGAAAAATCGATTGATGTTGTGAACAGCTATGCTCTCCAGTCCGACCAGCCGGTTCACGACGTAATGATACCGTTTCACCATCAGGACCGGGTCATTTCGTGACAGGTCTGGCTACATTCTGTATTGTTCGCCTGGCAGAGCTGGTCGACGTCAAAGTTGGATACATAATTCCCTGCAAAGTTATTGCCTACAGCTGGAAAACATGGTTTAGCAGTCAAGGCCCTGGAACGTTGGATACTTTCATTTAATATTGGATGGGATATTTTTGAAATTTTAACGCGCGCATTGACGGGGTTTGAGCCACCTTCGTATTGACGGGGGAGGGGTTGCGGGTACCCGCCCTCACCTCTAAGATCTTAACAACCACGGTAGATAGAAAAAGGTAAATGGCGTTGGATAGCCCATTCAAAAATCTTTAAAATAGATTTGTGTCATTTTTTGTCCGGTCCCATTTAAGGTCAGTCAAGGTCAAGAAATGCCATCTTAGGGACAGTTTGTAGACTAAGGCTATCAGTGATTACATCCGGACTAGTAAGGATAGAGCAAATTAATCTAGGGGCCATTCCAGGACAAATCGTCCAGGTAGGCACCAACAAGTTCACCATGACCCCTCAGATTTCTAACAAATTTTGTACCCATGGTCCCCTGTATAAAGTAGAAATTTGGGCCCATTTTCAGATCCCAAGGTCAAAGAAGTCACCAGATAGATGTCACCAAAGTTTCCAGGTCAACGCAAACAAGGAAGCAGAAATAATTTTGTATCTTAAAAGTGGCTGATCAAAATTAATTAAAATTGATACCAATGGATAAAATATACAACGGGCTGTATAAGTAAAATAGAAACTTTGACGTCAGGTCAGGTTTTGGCTTCGTGACCTTGTGACTTTTTATTCAAATTAGATATTTTTTAAAAGTCCTATTTTCATTTGTTTCTTTTTTTCACTGAGTGGTCCTCAGGGTATAAGCTAACTAATGGCGGGTGATTTTCTTTGTAACTCAGATTCAGTAACAGGTCACAGAGGTCATCACCTAGGGCAAAACGCTCATTGCAAGTACCTTCCGTGCGGATACGCTACAACATGGCTGATATGGATGTCAAGTGAAAGCTGATCACTTACCTACCACAGACTTCGTACCATTTCTTGTGCCTTAGATCTGAAACGACCCTTGTAACCTGAATAAATAACCTAGCTTGACCTTACATGTCATTTAAAAAATTACGCAAATACGTCGTTACCAATTTCATTTCAAGGCTTGACAGGTTCATGGTGCTCTGGATATGTTGGAGCATTACAAAGTCATGCCGAACTCGGGTGACCTTAGTTCATAACCTAAAATGACCTCTGCTATTTTATCACATTACACCATAGTCGGACACCTACCATCTGAAAGGCCATTTGACCACCAGTTTTTGTCATCACATGCTTCACACACGTAAAGATCCTGTGGATGGAACATGACATTTCCTTCTGGTATAATTGGTCTTGAGTTGTACGCGTTGCGGCAATAAATATGCAATCATTAATAATTCCAAACAAAACTGGAACGAAAAACAGTTTGTTTTAACATCGGACACGATATCAACCGCCAAAATTGGGACAAAAACAGTTTGTTTCAGCATCGATATACGCATAATTTCAATCAAAATTTTTCACTTCCACGCAGAGTTCAGCCCTGGAACTTAGCCTTATAACTTCAGCCTTATAACACAGTGCTCGTCAGAGGACGACATAGGTTACGCAGCAGCTCTTATGACCGGCGGGACGATGCGATGAAGTGTTTTAGTGCCTGTTACCAGCCTCGTATCACGGAAGCGCTTTTCCAGCTTGTTGGCCATGCTGGTCAAAGCAGCACTCGTCACAAAAATAACTTAATATTATCCCTGAGGCTCGTTTTGCAGTGACCAATAATTTATTCAGCACATAAAATGAATTCCTTCACTGTTATTTTAAGACTCATGCGGTACGCGGCGCACTTTGTAGAGTCACCGATACCAACACACGCCTTTCTTTCCTTGTGAAGTGGTAGAAAAGTACCATGCACGCGCAATGCCATCATCTGGTTGATAGTGATATATATTCAAAAAGTTGTACTAGTTTTTAAACTGTCCGGCGCAACCAGCTGGGAATTAATGTAGTTTTTTATCCCCGGATGAGAGTATCAGATGTGTGGAATTAGTACAAACTGAACAGTTGCGAATTCCGCTGTGTTGTGCACGAGAGAATCAGAACTAAAGCAAAAACCTTGTTGGCTCTTACGAGTGTAAAGAACCAATGGATGTATTCCCAACACTGAAGGTTGTCCCAATAAAAACCCTGCGTTGAATCTAGTGCAAAAAGATTCAAAGATGTTTTGTCCCAATGTTGGTGGTCGATATCGTATGAGATGTTGAAACAAACTATTTTGCATTCCAGTTTTGTCGTTTGGAATTGTCAATGATGGCATATTTATTGCTGAAACGCGTACAACTCAAGACCAATTTTACAACAGGGAAATGTCATATTCCATCCACAGGATATTTTCATGTGTGAAGCATCTGACAACAAACGGGCGGCCAAACGGTCTTTCAAATGGCAAGTGTCCCGACTATGGTGTAATGTGATAAAAAAGTAGAAGTCATTTTAGGTCATGAACTGAGGTCACCCGAGTTCGGCATGACGTTTTAATGCTCCAACATATCCGGAGCACCATGAACCTGTCGAGCCTTGAGATGAAATCGGTAGCGGCGTATTGGCGTACTTTTCTTTTAAATGGCATGTTAGGTCAAGCTAGGTCATTTAGTGAGAGTTTTAGACCCAAGGCACAAGTAATGGTACGAAGTCTGGGGTAGGTAGGTGATCAGCTTTCATTTGGCATCCATATCAGCCGTGTTGTAGCGTATCCGCACGAAAGGTACTTGCAATGAGCGTTTTGCCCTAGGCGATGACCTCTGTGACCTGTTACTTAATCTGAGTTACAAAGAAAATCACCCACCACTAGTTAGCTTATACCCTGAGGACAGGCCAGTGAAAACCGAAAAATTTGAAAATATGTCTTTTCAAAAAAATTCTTACTAATCTTAGGGATGATGCTGAACTCGCCGGGACGATTTGTCCTGGAATGACCCCTAGACCATATAAATCACTGCAGCAAAACCAATCTAATGATATATGATATGCCCTTGCTAGGTCAAATCAGGGCAAATATAGGATTTGACCTGACCTGAGGTCAGGTCAAGGTCAATCAGATAAAAATGCATATGATTAGAACGGCAAGGATAAGGCAAACCCAATGACCTTTAAATGAACGCCCTAGAACAATTTATTTCCAAGTTATTCAGTTTAAACTATTTTTCTCACGTATTTTCAATGGCGAGATCATGGCTCGTATTTTGTAGAACTCGGCGGGCTCATTATGTGATGAGTTTCAATCGGATAGGTTCAACCAGTTCTGACTTATGCTATCTTAAAGTTTTTTGAGGTCCTCTGTCTCCAAAAAACCTGAGCGGGTACCCGCCTCCCGTCAATGCGCATGTTAAATATAGTATCATATTAACAGGCAACATAAGCGCGCCTAACTTCACAGGCACCCTTTGCCTGATATAGACCAAACATAGCCATCCAGCCAAGAATGTATCCGACTTAACGATTGAAACATCCATCTGGGCTTCTGAACTTGTCCGACACCAGTCCGGGAGTGGGTCCAGGGGCGGATCCAGGGCAGGCCCAGGAGCGGGTCAGAGCCGGCCAAGCCTCCCCTCCAAAGCAACCGAACTTCATCCAATTTTAGCCGAAGCGTGGCTGGTTCGGCACAAAACACAATTTGTCTGGGCGATTTTTCCCGGGTTGTCCCTCCCGCCAAATCTTGGGCCAACATCCGCCTGTGCACCAGCCCTCCCCCCCAGCTCTGTGCGACCCATCACATTCATGGCGCCCGGCGGAAACTTCACCCCCGACGGCACGGCAATCACTTGGGCCGTAATCGGCGTCATTTGCCCCTGGGCGACGTTTCCGGTGGCGACTGACCTTATGCCCTTCCGCGCCGCCGCACCGCCAGCAAGCTGGCTCAACACGGAGTGACAGCGGCGCGCCTTATATGGCAGCGCCCCTGTCGGGTATTAACCTCTGCCAGACTACTGGACGCCATATCAGAGACGCGCACGGCTTATCAGGCTTGGAATGTCAGATATGGAGTGCTGGTTTTGTGATCTTTTTATTTTAGGGATCAAATATATAGTGGTTTCGGCACTTAAGGGCTATTGTATTTTGTTCCTTTCCTGCCCAGGTCTTCAATTTGCCATAGAGTAGACCACGAGCGAGAGAGTCTTACCCCTTTATAGGTGATGATATGTTGATAAGTTGGTGAAATAATAAATATTTAAAACAGAATATGATGCAATTTGCATTCCAATCGTTTTCGTTGCATATCATGTGCAAAAATAAGCAATTGTAGTTTCCTAACGTTGTACGTGTTGTACTTGCTGAGGGCTGCAGACACCAATTCAGGGACTGAATGGTGACATTGCTGTTCAAGATCCAGCATTGAAGCGTGCGCACCGTGACCTCAGCCATATCCGAGACAGACAGAGGGCCTGGCTCCAGCCGTGATTGAAGTTACAGACCGCGGCAAAGTCGTTGTGAAGAAGTGAGAAAAAATAAAAAAGTGGTGAAGAAGTGAGAAAAAGTAAAGAAGTGGGAAAAAAAAAGTGGTGAAGAAGTGAGAAGAAGTAAAGAAGCTGTGAAGAAGTGAGGCAGTGAGCAGAGTGAGCGCAGGAAGAGCCGGTCCCCGCGGAATGACCACTACTGTGGTCTTGATGTAACGTCCTTTATTTACTTGGTGATGTACTTGATGTAATGTGCGGGAGCACGTCCTGGCTCGGACGGCTTATGCTATGGGATGTTGGAGTGAAGGAGGAGGTAAAAAGTTCCGTGGTCCACAAGCTCAAAGCTTTGCTTGACGATAGCAATCCGCTACAGGAGTGCAGTATGTTTGCTCCGACGAAGAGCCAAAGAGTAAGTCAATGCATATACTTGCATTGTGAAATGGTCCGTTTAAATAAAACATTTAAAACCTCAGAGAATGTATTACCTTTGCATTGCTCTGGTTCGACGCATCTTTACTATCGCCATTATCATCATGCTTTTAGTTATGTAATGCAAAATACTTTATCCTGGGGCTCCCCGAGATTCATCTCGATTCGGGGAGTTGGTGGTTGGCCATGACGCTCCCAGCAGCGTTCTGGTGGCGCCGCTGAGGTTGGCGCGCGGCTGCTGGAGAGACTGCGCCAGCCCGGCTCAGCGAGTTGAAGGAATGACCCAAACGTATTTTAAGAGATAGCCAATGTAAAGCAGGTCGAAAACTCGACTCCATATTTCATTTGTCTTGAACTGATATTTCCGTAAAAAACTAAAACCACCACACAGCCCCCAGCCCCGTCGCCGGCGGCCATTGTTGGAGGTACGGTGTGACGACATAGCGACGTCACGATAGCATCAGCCAATCGAAGCCCTTGAAGCGTTTCAATTATGGTAGTGGTTGCCAGATCGTGACATCATCCACAGGCGATATTTATTTCTTTTCAGAGGAGTATTTTAAAAACCAAATATTGAGCTATTGTACATTTTTTCAGAAAATAATAGTGGTTCATTATTTTGACTAAAAGACGCCTAATACACTAAATTCAGGATTCAACCAAGGTGCCACATTCCCTTTAATGACTGTCGTACGCGCACCACAACCGACTGGTCTCAGCTCAAGCCTTGCAGCCCGGTCTGCTGCACCGGTACAGCACGATCTGAGGACTGGGCAATCGGATGGCCTATTTATTTATTTATTTATTAGAGGTAGATGAGCACCAGGGCAAGGCCCCAGTAACAGCTCAGGTCGAGACAATACAAGAGCTTCGGCATGGTGTGATGACATCGCTACAATCTGATAACGTCAGAGCAATCTGAAGGCATCAGTATGATCTGATGACGTCAGTACGATATCCTGACATTAGTACAATCTTATGTCTTCAGTACAGTCTCTGATGATGTCAGTTACACATTTCATATTTGCAACTATATATATATATATATATATATATATATATATATATATATATATATATATATATATATATATATATATAGTACTGCATGATAATAAGAAACACTGCAATGTATAGCATTTCAGAAGCGCAAAACCTTATAAATGATATTTGGTATATTCGTCCTTAGAAGTGTTCCTTTTTTAGGATTATCGACGCATCAACTGCCAGGGTCATATGGCGTCGCCAACTCTTTCCCTGTTGGAAGGGTTTCTCGGGAGCCAGCTTGCTCCTTGTTCAGGGATCAGAAGTGTTCCTGACAGTCAAATCATCAGGCTTTGTTTGCTGGTGTCGTTCTGTTATAACCTGCAGTTTTTTACCATAATAAATGTGTGTATTTGTTTAATGAGTGGTTTACCGACATATGTGAAAATTAGGAAATTGAAACGGTAAGAGGAAAGCACAAGCATAACGTGACTTTTTTCAACGCCATATTATTTGCTTCCGATTCTCTTTTTTGTTGATGACAGCTCTAAGCCTTTGTTTCATCGAATATTTAAAGGGTTCTTTGACATACACCATCGTCTTGTAATTATCTCTCAAACAGCAATGGGTCAAAACCGTCACCTGGAGGGGATTTAAGACAAACCTAACACTTACAATGAAGATCATCAATTATTCCTGATTTATATTGTTCCTCTAATGAGTTTAGAGCGAGATCGTTCAACGAGTTACATCGAGATGGCAGGCATCGAGATGCATTGTCTTACGTAGATGACCGGCAAATAGGAGTATCTAACGTGTTGCTCTGCCAACTTTAGAATTTTCGTTAGCACCGATGGATTTTGTATAAGTTGGTGCTGACAGTTTTTTCCGCCTCTCCACAGCTCTCATCTCCGTGTCGTTAAAGACTCTTCAACCTCAACTCCCGGCCCTCCTGGAGTCGCGCGCCGTGCGGCTCAACGGAAGCACAGGAGTTCCGCTGGACGCCGTCCTCGTCAGGCCCCTGCCTGGCAGGTACAGCCTCGACAAGGCCCCGCCCCCGCAGGTCACCGAGGTCACTGACCCGGCGGCGCTGGCCGACCTGGCAGACCAGCCCTGGTTCCTGGGCGACAGGTGGGTCGAGAGTCGTCTGCGCTCATGCATATGGCTGAACCATTGAAGGTGAATGTTTTAATTGTTTTGGTTTCTTGCTTTATATGATTTGTACGTGATTTCGTTACCTCATGCCATAAGACACCGATGGATTAGAAAGAAGTCGATGCTATAATTTTCAGATCTGGAATCAGATATATTTGTGAAATTCTCGAACAAAAATTCTCTGAAATTTTGAGAAAGGTGCAGGCAGACAGTAGTTGGCTGCTGATAGCTGCTGGTATACCATATATATTGTTTATTACATGCAAATCATCAAGGGACGTGGTGCCCATTTACAGATGAAGTCAATCTGATAAAAATATATACAATGCAGGCTCAACGCCGCGAAACGATTGTTAAAAGTTGATGGAACAAGTGAGCTTGAAATGATTCCAAAATGTAAAATATGCACTCTTACCCATAAGCAGAGTTGTGCGTTTCAGAATTTTCTTGAGTCGACTCAACTCAACTCAAGTGCTGAGAGCGGTTGACTCAACTCCGACTCAACTCATGAGCAAGAGTTCAGTGAGTCGACTCAACTTCTACTCGAGGCTAAATTCATCCGACTAACTCTGACTCAACTCACGACTCAACTCAACTCAAGCTTCGACTCGTTTTCAAAATAAAATAAATAATTGATAAATACATGAATAATAATAAAGATTAAGAAATAAATCAATACACCAGCAAAACACAAGATGTTCAGAAAGTCCTACAGGAAACTGAAAATTAATAAAAGCAAAATTAATTGATTGACATTCAAACATTGGTTAAAAATTAGCCAGCAGCCATGAATAACTTGTTTCTAATTCTTCCAGACTGTCACTGCCCAAAAAAGCTACCACAACATGCTTCAATGATTTCAAAAATGATCATGGCGTAGTAAACTAGATACATAGAATCAAAAAGAACCCAAAAGGGCTAAGAATACACCAACATAGGCAAAAATTGAACTTCCATACTGTCAGAAAAGGTCCAAGCTGAAAAACATGATATTTGTAGGCATGGTATAGGTATTGTTTTTCTGTTAAAGAACGATGCTAGGTAATTTTTATAAATGAAACATTCCTATGCCACGAGTTTTATCAAAATGTAAGCAATAATTACTAGAGTAACTAGTTGCAATTGCAAATTCTAAGAACTACAGCAAACCCTAAGAAATGGTATCCCATATCTGGCAAAGAACAATAGAAATGGAAATTTATCAACATGTTGGATTTCAATATTTTCATATTTCAAACTCAATCCAATTTTCAGCTTGAGAACCTCCAATACAGTACACACCTATCGTTCTTCAAAATGGGAGCACGGTTTCATCGAAAATTTCCAATGTATAGTTTTACAAATAAAATACGGACGCCAAGCAAGGATCTTGGATCAGATAAAACCGGTAACATGAAATAATTCCTCTGATTCTTCCAATAAAGGCGTCTCAACATTGTTGTCAAATCAGGGGTCCAACTTTTCTACGCTAATAGCAATAGGTATCTGTTGAGCCAAATTAAAAAAAACAGCTGCAGACGGCGCATTTAAGACAAAAGAAACAGCATCAAATGTAGTTATACAAATATTTGCATCACTGTATGAATTATCACGTGATATTTACACTTTCTGCCCTGGAGTTACCTAAGCCTTGAGCCTATACTTGGTTGAATTTGTTCTTCAAAGACAGCAATGGCGCGTACTATTCTCAGTCGATGACCACTGGCGACAGCAACCAGCGACGACGTGTGTTGTTGTTGCAGGGCTTAAAGTGAAGAAGTAATGTTAAATATTGAAGAATAATAAGTTTTTCAGATATTTGAAATCTATTTTTAGTGCGTTCCAGCACTTCAAACGTTTAAGACAAGGCCAGTGATAGGAACCTGTTAAATTTTTCGAGTACATGTATTATTTTTGCCTGGGGATTTCTATGGAACTGTAGAATTATTGATATATTCAGACAAATTGAAACGTTGATTTACACAATTGAAACGCTGAAGGGAAAAGTTATTTAAAGGAGGTTAAAGGAGTTTTGCAACAGTTTGGCAAATTCACTTTTTAGGCAAACACTTTTACTTCACATCATGTTTACCTGTTGAGCCAACTTTTTTCGTCAACTCATTTGACTCACTGTCTTCACAACTCAACTCACCTCAACTCATTGACGTGTTGTGAACCGACTCAACTCAACTCAACTTACTTGTCTAATTTTTTCGACTCAACTCAACTCAACTCAACTCAGAGTCGAATGAGTCGGAATTTGAGTTAAACTCCGACTCTGACTCGCGAGTCGCACAACTCTGCCCATAAGAATATAGATAAATACATTTATAAATTCACTTAAAAATAAAAATAGCCTAAGACAGACGTAAAATATAAAAATATAAATGGTATAAAACCTAAAACACGTAAAAGTCTTAAGACCTACTTAAAATATAGATGTAAAAACTATACACACAAAACCTAATCCCTCACACCCAGCACAAAGCGAAATACCTGCTTTTTGTACTCTGCTTTGCCAAGCTGCCAAATATCTGCCTCCCGACATGTATCCAGGAACCCATTGCACAGTTTGGGAATCCTGGTAAACAAACCCCTTTTGACCGTGTTGACTCTCACGTAGGGCACGTGAATTAAAACCATACAGCGCAGCATTCGGGGAGGGAACAGCAAGTGGAAACTTGTTCAGAAGAAATGATGAATCTACTAAATTTTTGTGGATACCTCTGGTGAACTTAAGATCATACTGTTGTATATATATATATATATATATATATATATATATATATATATATATACCCGGGATCAACTAGGCTCTTTTCGTACCCACCACCTTCTTGGGTACGGTCGGACCCCAACGATCTCGGGAACTGGAAGCGATACAGAAAAATATTAAAGCAGTGATGGAAGCGCCTTAGCGTCTTCCATTTTAAAGCCGAGTGTCAATCAAGTCCCTTGACCCGTGACGTCAAAATGGGCCAAAAAGAAGGCGGGGAAAGAATTTATACATGCTATTTCAGATGTATACCATTCATCAGGAAATACGTGGTTCAGTGGTAAATACCGCCTTCTGAGCCTCAGGTCACGGGTTCAAGTCCTGGCAGAGCCTCTGAATGTGTTGGCCTGCTCACCCAAATCCTCGCGAACAAAATGAGGGTTGGCGACACCTTATAACACCGACAGTGTGGTGCGTCGTTAAATCCCAACAGTCTTATTACTGTGCAGTCGATGGCTTCCTTGAAATGTTCTTTATTGGGCTGTCAAGAGCAAGGGAGCGTTCTATTTCGCGCGAAAGGCCTACTGTTCTAGGTAGTTTGATACCATTTCACAGTAAATCATCAAACACATTATAATTTTTATAATAAAAAAATTATTGATTTAATTGAAATATAATTTACATTATAATTTTAAGAGAGTTCAATTAAACCTGTATCAGAAGATTCCATGGCCCCGAATCAAACTCGATGTGCCAAGGGAAATTATCCACGGGAATATACACTGCCGATACAACGTTGTCTCGAGCAGTGATGAACCCGTTTAACTGGTTTAGTGTCGCGCGAAACCCGTTAAACTGGTTCAGTTCCAGCGATGAACCCGTAAACTGGTTCAGTGTAGTCACGATGAACCGTTAAACTGGTTCAGTGTCGTTCAGCTATGAACCCGTTAAACTGTTCCTGTCTCGTGCAATGGTGAACCTGCTAAATTATTCCAGTTCGTGCAGTGATGAACCCGTTAAACTGCTCCTCTTCTTCGAATAATTCTCAGTCGCAGCTGCCTAAAATAATAATTGCAATAAAACGACAGTTTTCTTCAAACTTCTATACTTCACTGTTTCTACCCGGTTACCAGACCAAACTTTTAATTCGCATATGTGCCAAGAACATGCCGTCACTTTCAACAGGCGCGCGGGAATTCTGTCGACATTTGCTGCTCGCGTAACCTTTAGATCCTGATCTGACCTGATAGCCTCGGGGAACGGCAGAAGTACCATGGGCGTTAATGTGTTCACCATTGACATTTGATGATGTTAGCGTGCTACTGCTGCTCGGGGGAGTGGAGAGACGGAGGTAACATCGCCGCCAGTGACGGTGCAGGGACAGAATTTCAGGGGGTAACCTGAGCTTTTCGTTCCATTTTTTCTAGTTAACGCCATAGTGCTAAGGTTATATTTTTATTTCAAGGCGGGGGAGGGTATTGTGCTCCTGTCCCCAATGCTGCCCATGATTGCCGTTTTGGGTGAGGGGGATTACGGTAGCTTACCAGGAGACGTGTGGTTGCTGTGTGGTTGGTCTATGGTAGGCGTGTGGTTGATGTGTGGTAGGCATGTTGTTGGTGTGTGGTTAGTGTGTGGCTGGTGTGTGGTGGGTGGGTGGATGCGCAGGGGTTCGTTGCGGGGGTGTGTGCGGGTTGGCGTGGTGGTGTGGTTGTGAGGCGGCGTGTGTTAGTGTGTGGTGGCATGTGGTTGGTGTGTGGTAGGAATGTGGTTGGTTTGAGGTTTGCGTGTGGTTGGTGTGTGGTTGGTGTGTGGTAGGCATGTGGTTGGCGTTAGGTTGGCGTGCGGTTGGTGTGTGATTGCTGTGTGGTTGGTGTGTGGTGTTTGTGTATGGCAGGCGTGTAGTTGGTGTGTGGTAGACGTGTGGTTGGTGTGTGCTAGGCGTGTAATTTGTGTGTAGTTGAGTTAGGTGTGTGGTTGGCGTGTGGTAGGCGTGTGGTTGGTGTGTGGTAGGCGCGTAATTAGTGTGTAGTTGAGTTAGGTGTGTGGTAGGTGTATGGTAGGCGTGTGGTTGGTGTGTGATTGGTGTGTGGTAGGAATGTGGTTGGTTTGAGGTTTGCGTGTGGTTGGTGTGTGGTTGGTGTGTGGTAGGCATGTGGTTGGCGTTAGGTTGGCGTGCGGTTGGTGTGTGGCTACGTGTGGTTGGTGTGTGGTTGGTGTGTAGGTGTAGTGGTTGGCTAGGCGTGTAGTTGGTGTGTGGTAGACGTGTGGTTGGTGTGTGCTAGGCGTGTAATTAGTGTGTAGTTGAGTTAGGTGTGTGGTTGGCGTGTGGTAGGCGTGTGGTTGGTGTGTGGTAGGCGCGTAATTAGTGTGTAGTTGAGTTAGGTGTGTGGTGAGGTGTATGGTAGGCGTGTGGTTGGTGTGTGATTGGTGTGTGGTTGGTGTGAGGTTTACGTGTGGCTGGTGTGTGGTTAGAATGTGGTTGGTGTGTGGTAGGCGTGTGGTTGGCGTGTGGTCGGTGTGTGATTGCTGTGTGGTTTGTGTATGGTAGACGTGTGTATTGCGTGTAGTTGGTGTGTGGTAGGCGGGTGGTAGGCGTGTGGTAGGACCTGGTAGGTGTTTGGTTTGTGTGTGGTAGGCGTGTGGCTTGTGCGTAGTTGGTGTGTGGTTGGCGGGTGGTAGGCGTGTGGTTGGTGTATGGTTGGTGTGAGATTGGTGTGTGTTGGCGTTTGGTCACAAATGTGGCGATCATGTTGTCGTAGTCGTTTTGGAGTGTTTTGGAACACATTGATATTATCTCACCCCGACGATTTCTTCGGTCTAGATTGCTTTGCATTATATCTCCGTGCTCAAAACAGGAGAATTTTCAACCATCTTAGGGGCGTTAAGCATGCTTGAACACATCAAAGTGAGTTGTTTTGTTGCAAATGTAGGCTGCCGTTTCAGACACAGCGCATACTATTCAGCGAGAGGAATTCGCGCCATACTGCGTTTTATTGAAATGCGATAAACAGGCACAGCGTGTTTCAGTTTTCAAGACTTTAACTAAGATTATTAGAAGCTTGTCCGCATTTCAAGTGATTCAGCAAAGGCTGTTAATGATGAGTTATACTTTTTGACGGACACATCCAAATTCTCCCGAATTCTGTCCAACCAAGACAGAGTGCCTGACTGGACGTATATTCGTCCGTCTCTGTCATACGTTGACTAGTTTGTACGCGGGGAAATTCCGGGCAGAGACACTGGAAATACATCTGACCTTTGGTGTTGTTAGCCTGACCTCTGTGACGGTAATGTCAGGGGGCGTGGGGGCCACACCCCAGTCGTAATTGTGGTTTCGGATGTCGGGTGACGACCGGCGCGTGCCGGCTGGTGTGTGGTTTTCTCTGAGCGGACGTGTGTGGTTTGCTGGTCCTGCCTGGCTTTTTGTGGGTGCCAGTGCGCGGCGCCGTCGTGGCGCCGGCGCTATTATTCCATCAGTGGTGAGTGATATATTTGTCTGCTACCAACAGCACGGTGATGAGGAGAATCTAACGACGCCATCACAAACACACTGGCCGTTTACACCGTTTATATTATGACCGAGCGGGCGCAAAGTGTCCACCAGGTCCCCTCTAACTCGGTATTTTTTTGCATACGACCCAGCCCGGCCCGGCCGTACTAACGCTTTTAGCGAGCGTATAGCTGCCATAGCCGTCGCAGATAAATTAATTGGCACCATCAGGTGGTTGCATCAGATCAATTTAACCCTCGCATCTACTCGGGTTTTCGCCACCTTCGCCCGTACAGGGGGTTGTTACGAACCCCCCCTTGCGATTGGTCCCTGATTGACGTAGAGCTCCGCAGTAAAAACCAGCGTGTTGGTCGTCACGAGTACTCGAAATTGATGCCAATTTTTATGACTTAAGGTCATAAGGTCACCTTCCAGGCCAGATTAATGAACTGATTTTCGCCCTGTTGCGGCCCATTTTGCCGTTTTGGCTGTTATTGACCGGAATGCTTTTGCTGGTCTCTTCTTTTGCTTCTGTTCCCTGTTTATGTGAAAAATGAAATAAAAAAGCTGATGATGATGATGATGATGAATTTTGGTAACAAATCACATTTGTATGGTCATTAAATTGAGAAACTGACATTCACGCGTCGATTCATATGCTTTACACCTATGTGAACCATATAGGTAATGCCGGAGGTGAGGTCAAATTTCAAAGGTAAAACTCGAAATTGCCCAAATGTCTAATTTTCAGTTTCAGAGGGTTAATTTTGGACGCTGAATTCAAATTTAGCACTTTAAACAACGTCAAAGGCTTCTGTCATCACTTGACCTCAATGAATAGGTAGAAAGGTCATATCCATATTGTAGTGCTTGTCTAATCATATGTTACTGCTTTCACCCCCTTCAAGATCAAATTAGGCCAAGAGTCGAAAAAGGTCAAGTCTGTATTGGAGGAAAAACGTCTTGTTCAGCGTCCTTCTCATGCTGCAAATTGACTACTCATAATACATTTTGCATCATTTACGCCAAGTGCCTGCTTCATCATCTGTTATTGCTTACACCCCTTTCAAGGTAAAAAGGTCAAATTTCGAAAAACTTCAAGTCCATAAAATATGCAAACCTAAAATATGCAAAATATGCAAATATGCAAAATATGCAAATATGCAAAGTATAGTACGCATACCATACAAATTGACTATTAATAAGTCATTCTGCATCATTTACTCCCAGTAAGTGCTTGCTTCTTCATCTGTTATTGTTTACATCCCTTTCAAGGTCACATAAGGTCCCAAGTTAAAAAAGGTCAAGGCTGTATCGGACGCAAGTCAACTAATTCGGTGTTGATCTCATTTAGAAATACCGAATCGAAACACGCATATGTAGTCGTTATTCGACGCAGAGTTATCACTGAGGTCAAATCAAGCAAGGTCAAATCAAGGTCATTGAAGGTCAAGAAATTGAAATTGAACATTGAAGGGTTAAGGTATCGGATGGTCAAGCAAGACCATTACCCTTAAAATCAGGAGTGTTCGTCTCCCCGCGAGCTTGCAAAACCCTCTGAATAAAGAGTTTTGGGGGAGGGGCTTTAGCGCAAAAAGTGAATAAATATATTGCAACTGGAATATGTCTGACATTAGATAGAGGGACCTATATTTCTGACGAAATTTTTCAGCTGTGCTTGCAAATAGATAATCCGAATAATAAGTCATTATGATCAACATATTTCCCGGTCAATTTTATCCACTGCGTTTCATCTTAGTTGGTAGGGCATTCATTTATCTCTCCTGGGTTAACTGGTGGTTTCGTCACGCTTCTGTTAGAGAATAGTTTCCGTGAGCCACCCAAAAAGTTGAAGCGAACCTTGGCCTGTCATTTGCAAACAGAAGCATCCACCCCGCTATTGCCAATAAATGTCTCCTACTGATTCGATATTTTCCTGGGATTGCTGTTTTACAGTCTTAACTATCTAGGAATTATTATCAACTTTTAAATATATCATAGGTAAGTCTCACTAAAAACATTGCCGAGTGCAGTGAAACTAGTCATCAATTGAGTCTCAGGGTGTACAGAACCTTTGCTCTTACTTTTTCTCCGCATGTAGGACACATTTGAACTTTTTGACATCGCGTGTTACCAGATGTGCCCAATTTGGCGCCATTAATGCAGAATACAGTCTAGCGGCTGGCTTGTCACCATCCTTTGCCGATCGCGGACCTATCCCTGTTTATCATCCATTCCTATCTGGTAAACACGTAGGAGACACCCCCGCGCCCCGTGACGCTCCCTGCTTCACGGCAGCAGTCATTGCTTTGCTTGGACGGCATACTCCAGACGTCTACTGTTCTTAATCGTGGATTGAAACTTGGACTCATTGTAGTGGAAGGTCTGCTGGATTTTGGAGCGTTGAATCGCCTGTATATCTGATACTATGCAAAATATGAAAGCATCTGAACACAATTATATAAAACAACTTTAGATAAGGGTTCCCGTGGTGTGAATTGACTACATTTTACACAGGCAGTGTCTCCATTGCTTCTTATAACACCTAGTAATCATATATGTTTCGCAGTTGGAAAAGCGCGCCTGGGCTTGCAATGGACTTTAACCCGCGCCCCACCGGGGTCCGGCGCCACCTTCGCCCCACCGGGGGCCATCGATGGCCCCCCTTTAACTCCGAAAATATGGGCGTTAGCGCAAATCTGCAAAGTGCAATAGAAAGCTCGCGTGAATTCAGTAAGAAATTACTTCGCATGTTTTAGTGCTCAGGTCAATGGTTTGACCTCCAGAGGTCAAATTAGGTCAAGATCGGCTATTTTCACTCAAATATGCAATGATTAAGCAAACTGGGCATAACTCTTATGTCATTAGAGCTATTGAGGCCTGGTAAAGTACATTTGATAGCAAATTGCCTGTACTTTTTCCGCTATGTGGAACGTAAAGACCTCCCGCCAGTGGTTTGACCGCCAGAGATCACCTCGTGACCTAATATGACCTGAGGTCACGAAAGGTCAAAAGTGACCTTGCCGTATATCAAATGAAAGCCAGTGACAAGACAAACACGATGGTGTTTGTTTCACCGCTCTAGCTCAATTAGGTCAAAAGTTATTGTCAAAATACTGTTTTTGACCTCCGGTGACCTTGGATGACCTTGGAAAAGTCAAAGGGCAAATATGACCCCTGGGATCCGTGAAAGGGTGTCCAAAAACGTTGTTCTGAGCAGTCTGAGTATTTGCAATCATTTTTGTGGCTTTTATATCATGAAATAGCTTTTCCCCATGCTTTTCCAATGGGAGAGGTCGCCTCGTGACCTGACCTCAGGGCACGAAATCGAAAAATCCCGGATATACACCTTGTAGACCCTGGAGGGGTCATGAAGTGTAGGAAGTTTCAAATTGATCGACTTTGAAATGTAGATCTTACAGAGCTCTAAAGTGAAGTGAGGTGACCTTGGTTGACCTTGTCTGGTGACCTGACCTTGGGTGACCCGGGGTAAAAATTTCAGGGATGATGGGAAAATGATGCAGTGAGAGGTAAAGCCCTCAACCGCGGTGCTGCGCCTCGTCGTTTTTCTGCTATCCCGGAAAAACCTTAGGGGGCCATCGATGGCCCCCGGTGGGCGAGGGTTAAGTCTTTGTCCAACTTGTATTGCAGATTCTGAAGTGCCATCGTTTCCTCAACAGCAGTCCACCCAACACCCGAGTCTGGGTTCACCGTCTGTCACGTGGCCACTGGAGTTTCACTGCACCGTTGCTGTCTAATAGTTTGAGGACTCGGTGGAGTCCTCAGTGCCGCTGTTGTTGAACGGTCTGGGAACTCGCTGGGGGAAACTTCTCCTACTGTGTTTACTTTGAAGGACTGGCTTCTATTGTCTGCCTGATTGTTGTGTGGTTTGAGGGTCCGGGGTTATGCTCTATAGTAAACCTCATCTATGGAATCAGGTGTTGACAAGCTGTGGATAGAGAGGCCAAATTATACATATACACTCTACAAATTCGAGAATCAGACACTTTGTTCTGCGAATCTAGACACAATGCTGAAGGAACTAAATACATGTTCCTCAAATGCCCGAAGTATCAACCAAAAATGTATATAGTTTTCAGGAACACTATCGAAAAGGTTTGTGAATAGAAGAAAACATCAGGATAGACATAAAAAGACAAAACGGAAGAAGTGAACGATACTGAAGTTTGTAAATCAACGCGGGCACCCGCAGAGTGGAGCACAAGGAACAGAATCTATACAATTGAAGCAAGATAAGTGCATGCATTCAGTGGCAGATCTACCCGGTCGGTTTTGAAGGGGCAAACCAGGATCGAAAAGCAAAAAAAAACACGTCACGCAGTGAAAAATTGTGCTACAATATAAATTGAGTGTAGAAATTGGGATAATTCAGGCGAAAAGAAAAAAAAAACATCACGGGGTGAAAAGTATGGGCTGAAAATACTTTTTTCCTATCCAAGGCCCAATATTTACACTGAACTTCACTGGTTCTGTTTGAAATTGAGAGTTGAAGCACCAAAGTCTTGCCTATAAACTAAGAAGAAGTCATTGGCGGATCTAGGATTGTCGATCGGGGGGGGGGTGCAACTTCCGGCAGGGGGAAGGGGCACCATCTGGTCCGGGGGTGCCACTTTTCACCGGCAAAACCTATCAGATGGGCGCAAATCCTATCGGTGGGCGCCATTTTCGCATCCTGGGGGAGGGCGGGGGGAGGTGGGAAGCGACATTTCAGGGCGCGCCATCGACCTTTCAGGGGGTGCCGTGACCATTTCAGGGGGCGCCGAGGGTCGATCGGGGGGGCACGTGCCCCCTTGCCCCCTGGATCCGCCTATGAAGGATGTCGGGGCAAAAGGAGATCGACCGCTTTGGGGGGGGCAAAAATAGTTTTGCCCCGAGCTTTTGCGTTTGGGGGCCAAATGCCTTTTCCCCCTGGGTTCGCCACTGCACTCACTAAAATACTGCCCACGAGCTCGGGAAGGCCTCACCAGATTTGACTTATGAGCACTTTTTCGTCTCCGTCTTTCTTTTGCTCGCCGAAACTGTTTGGTTCCAGAGAGGCCATTTTGGCGCTATGGCAGAGATTTTCCGGTGGTACCGCCCCTCCCCTGAGCAAAGTCCTGGCTATGTCCTTGCAGGAAGGCCTCAAGGGTGCTTCAGGTGGGCTGATATAGAAGTGAGGGGGAATGACAGAGAAATCTATACCAAAGATTCAGGGGCGCCACCGATAATTTTTCCCCCATAGAGCCCAGCTTCGATGGGAGCCTCCTATCCCTAATCCCGGGGGCCACCGTACTGGGGCGGTTAAGATGTTCTATTTTGATCTGCATATCATTGTAGCCAAGCTTTTTGTTGAGCTGTTTGATGGCCTCTTTTGTTAGTCGTAATGATGAGATGAATCTAATGATGCCTAAAGATAAGCTCTAGCTCCACTGAGTAAAAATCAAGAAGGGGAAATTTACACTGCCTTGTGGTAAGCCCATGGAGCATTCCGTGGCCTTTGCTGACCTTAATATTGACCTGACATAAAACTAGTAATTATAATTTATTTTTGTCTCGTCAAGAGCTTCCGAATTCTGTCCGTAATTTTTCTTTAGATTTCCTGGGAAATGAGATACGGAGAGGAGGGGGGTGGCGAAATACGCGCACCCTCAGCGGGGTGCATCATGATAGGGACCCCAGCGGGGCGAGTGTTAACACCCGCCCCGGTGGGCCTCCGAGTTACCTTCGCCCTGGTGGGGGGTGGGTGTTTGAACCCTCCCCCTCGAACTCGGCCACTATGTACGATTGCGAAAAAACGCGAAGCTGGTGAATAGCTCACACACTTTCATGAAGAAACTACATCGGTTCCATCCAAATGTCTAAAGAACACATTTGACAATTTTTGTCAGGTCACATTTAAGGTCACTTGAGGTCAATGTACATCACCATAGGGATAGCATGTGAATTAAGGATCTCAGTCGTGTTAGATTAAAAAAACAAGATAATATCAACAGAATGGTAAATATAAATCACCAACAATAGCACATATTACCACGACCAAATCTCAGTGTTTCTCCGGGGACGGCATCAACAACCATCATCATGCCCGCCGCAGCACTCAAAACTATCAACATTTCAGTCGCTGCATCTAGACTAGTCAAGATAGCGCAAAACAATCTAGACGATTGGAATCCTCGCCGTAAGCCGGATCGAATAATATATAATAAAACCGTGCTAGGTCAAATATAGGATTTGACCTGATCTAAGGTCATGTCAAGGTAAAATATTAGGTAAAAATGCAAATCATTAGAACTGCAAGGATGAGGCAAATGTAATGTCGTTAAAATAAACGCTCTATCACCATCCATTGCTAAGTTATTCACTTAAAGCCATTTTTCCCATGTATTTCCAATGGAGAGGTCATGGCTGGTACCTAGCCTGAGGTCATCGATATAAAAATACCGGAGTATACTTTGTAGAACTCGGTGGTCCCATTATGTGTAATGAGTTTCAATCGGATAGGTTCTCCCTGTTATGACTTTGCCATCTTAAACTTTTTTAGGGGAGGCTACTTGACCTGCACTAGTGACCTGACCTAAGATGACTCAACCTTAAAATTTTGGAAAAAATTGTAGAAACTATCAGATAAAAGGTATGTCACAAACCCCAGGGAAGGTGGGTACCCGTCCTCCCGTCAGTGCGCGTGTTAAGACAGTAATTTCAATCACCGAAACAGGAAGTAAAAAACGATAAAAATTGATACAAAGCAAATGTATTTTCCCGATGCCCAAGTCCTTGTTCCATCAACAATCGTCTGCAGGTCAAGTTCATGGCACCTGGGGTATAGGGACATGCAACAGTGCCCCCTGCACCGCGCAGGAGTGCCACCGGCGCCTACCTGTGATATATCCCGCTAGTTTGTCCATGCTTAGAAGCAAATACCCCCTGTTTTTATTGGGGATATTCATGTTTTGAGACGTACTGCTATCAGTTACAAAATTCACGCTGAAGAACATACTTGTAGAACTGCTTAAACATTTGAATAAGTTTAATTTGTATCATTGAAAATTAGACACCAAAATGGTCCCATTGTGTTTGTTGGCTTATTCCGAACGTTTTGGTATTCAACTTTGCCCACTTACCATTATCCTGATTCGGTAAAACTGCTTCAGAAGAAATTGCTGCGCGGGCAAGGAGTAAAATTAGCGGAGGCTACAACTCCTAAACCGTTTCACCTAGCAGCCTAAAAACGCCACAGGCGTGTTCTGGCCTGCCGGCAGCCCCGTATACGAAGTTTGAACAGAATCTGAGATATGATGGTGTACTGCCTGTGCCAAAATGGTATTGCCCCTTACAGCCACCTACATCGTCGGAGTGGGCGTCCTTAACCTGCGCAGGAACTTCTTTTGCCGTACAAGGGGTCTCTCCACACGGGACAAGTGGGGATTCACTGTCAAATATCTAGCCTGGTATACATGTGAGGGACCGCTTTCAACATTGAAAGGGCGTCCTGAATCAAAACAAGGGTCCCCCAAGAATTTTGCGAGTGCTGAACCTTCGTAAACTTGAGGCGATGGGGGCCACGGACCCCATAAAGGCGACGCCCCTGGAGAAGAGTGAACCAGAAGCCATAGTTTGGTGACACGGCCAAATGTGAGGAGAGGCAGTTAACTTGAAGGAAACGTGCAATGGTTCAGTCAGGCTGGTCCGCGCAGAAGACATTTTCCATGCCGGATTACGAGCGTTAGCGACAAATAGTGGAACAAAATGGCCCATAAGCATCACCACCGAAAAAACGGAGGGATCAGTCACTCCTATACCTGCTGCTGACAAGAACTGTTTCCCCTCTACCAAAAATAGTGGGGGATATGCTCTGAGCATAAAAGTCCGAGCATAAAAGACCCGAAACAGCCAAATTGCCTACCTTGCTGAAGAGGCTGATATCGGTGGGACCGGAGTTATAGCGGTGGGTCTGGAGTTTATGGCCGGGGGCTGGGGTTGAAAGTGTCGGGGCTCAGTTTTTTGTCGGGGGGGGGGCCTCGGGTTGTTATCGATGGGGCTCAGGCTGCTGTTGGGGCTCGGGTTGTCAGCGGGGCTCGGGCTGCTGTTGGGGGCTCGGTTTGTTGTCGGCGGGGCTCGGGTTGTTGTCGGCGGGGCTCGGGTTGTTGTCGGCGGGGCTCGGGTTGTTGTCGGCGGGGCTCAGGTGGTTGTCGGCGGGGCTCGGGCTGTTGTCGGTGGAGGGGGGCTCGGGTTGTTATCGATAGGGCTCAGGTTGTTGTCGGCGGGGCTCAGGTTGCTGTTGGGGGGGGGACGGCTCGAGCTGCTGTCTGCGGGGCTCTGGTTGTTATCAACTGGGCTCAGGTTGCTGTCGAGGGGGGTGCTCGGGTTGTTATCAGCGGGGCTCAGGTTGCTGTCGAGGGGGGTGCTCGGGTTGTTATCAGCGGGGCTCAGGTTGCTGTCGAGGGGGGTGCTCGGGTTGTTATCAACGGGGCTCTGGCTGCTGTCGAGGGGGTGCTCAGGTTGTTATCAACGGGGCTCTGGCGGTTGTCGGTCGAGCCCGGGCTACTGTCTGCGGCGCTGTGTTTGTCTATTGAGGTTGTTAGCTGAGGAAGAGGCGGTCTCTTCGGGAGTTGTCTTATTTTCTCCGGCTGCCTGAATTTCCATTTGGTGGACGTTCTCCGTTGCAGTTGATAGCTTCGGTACCCTAGGTCTGTCGCCATCCCTCGTTGGTCAGTTAGCAGATACTTCAATTCCTGAACTTCACTCTAAGATACATTTAGCGGAAACTAAAATTATATCTTTTTTTAGGTACCGACCCGTTCTTATTGACATGGTCTCCATTGATATTGCCGGGTGAATTCGTAAAAAAACAGTTTTGTCCGCTTTCGTGCATGAAAAAATAATTCATTATCATTCATCATATAAGAAATATACCCATCGTTGTGGAATTTATTGCATAGTGAAGTTGGCTCTGGTTTCCCGATTAATAATTCTAAACTCATTGGGAGCAATATTTTCACCGTCTATCAATTATGGATAAATAATTCATCACCAGTCGCTGAGAAGAACGCTCCTTTGCTGCGGAAATTATTGCATACGGAAGAAGGCTTCCGAGTTAGCTTGGCAAATCCCTCCTCGATTTATGTAGATCGGCTGAATGCTGAGCTTGAGTAAAAATGGGCTCGGGGAAAGGCTTACATGCCAGTTTTAAAAGCCATTTCCATTCCTGTGGTGTTAGGAGACGCTGTGAAGTGCCCGAAAATTAGTACTGAAAGAAAAGTTATCTATGTTTTTACGATTGATCAGGTGGGATATATTTACAGCAGAGAAGTTATGACCAGGGTTGGTTGATGACTACTTTTTGTACATACCTGCTTGCTTTATGCTTACCTACTCTGATATATTGAAATATGTATGTATCCTTCTCGTCTTCGTAGTGCTTGTCCTGGTTTTTAAATGCAAGCTGCGCCATCACACGAGGCACGTGCGGTGGCGGCGGAAGCAGAGGGGCAGGGGCATCGTGCCTATGGGCGCCGAAAGCGGGGGGGAACGCGTCCCCCTGTTGGCAAACCAGGGGGACGTCCCCCCAAAAAAATAATTGGTCCAGCGTCAGCAATGTTGTCAGGTACCGAACATGCTCAAAATTCGCCTCCCCCGGTAGGCACCATTCCTGGTCCGTCTCCTCTGTGACAATTCCGTGGCGCGCCCCTGATTGTGTCGTCCGCCCCCTACCCTTAGCCCTGGGGGACAAACATATCAGTTAGCCTCCTCCCAAAAATAAAGTAGATTTTGCCGGTAAATTTTATCAGGGCGGGGAAAGAAGTAAGAACGCGTACTTCAAAGTTCCATAGTCATAATCTTCAGTTTAAACCAAAACCAGCCCCACGTTTTGCGGAATTGAAGCAATATTGGTTTATTCCCAGCCAGGCTCCATTCATCCAACAACATCATCATCAACATCCAACAACCATAACATTTGGCCTTGATATGGCAATACTCAGAATTAGATCGATCAGGTTACTGCTAGGGAAAACAAGCAAGGCCTTCCATCCCAAGTGAACTTTGTACCATGAGCTTAGTTTTAACGGGGGCTAGACCCCCGGTTTCAGACCAAAACGTCGGCCGCAGCGCCCAAACCAGCGTCCTCATCATTTACATCTTCCAAAATTGCCAACAACAGGCAAGCACCAGGCCGGGAAGACCCACCCAAAAAACTAACCCAAACAAAAAGGGTTAATCGACAAATAAACCAACCACATATGGGCCCACCAGAGCACAACATTGTCCGGGATTTTATATGGTGACCCAAGGTCATGCAGACAGACCTCCCTATTGTCAAACATGGGAAAACACGAAATGAGCTTTCCAGAAGAGGAGGAATCAACCTCAAACATCGGTGCGACCTCTCTAGCCCATTCTGAAGCTGATGTCAAAGTTTTGACTTGTAACCTTAAAAGGTCACCTTAGGTCAAATAAGCATTTTTGGTGTTTTTCTCTATAAATTTTGAATAAAAAAGATAGAGCTTTATTTGTCACCAAAGTGTTTAAAGTCACTGGAAGTCAAAGATATACATCAGACTATACCCGGTCAAGTGGGTCAGACCGTTGACCGGGTCAGGTCAAATTCTAAATTGACCGGCAACAATATCATATATCATTCGATTCATATTGACGAAAGATGCAATGGTCATAAACTTTGGCTGTATCTTGTTTGGTTTGGAAGCTATTAGCGAAAAGTAAACGCCCTAGCATGGGTGGCTATGGCCATCCCAAAATATGCCCAATATTTAGTGACCTGTAGCTCTCAGGCTTGACCTGACACAAAAAAACCACTAAGAAAGCACATCTCAAGAGCTAAGCGTTAGAAAATGTTTCTAGCTATCACAGTTTCTAGAATATGAGGTTTCTTAGTACACCTCATATTAGTGATTGACCCATTTTGACCTCTGGTGACCTGATATTGACCTGACAAAAAAAGACTGAGTATTTCGACATCATTTCGAAGAGCTTCGATTGCCGTTTTGCGCTTTTTTAGCTCTCTTAGTTTTGAGATCGTGGGGTTTTTAGCCCCCCACCAGGGCGAAGGTGGCTCGTACCCGCCACCGGGGCAAGGGTTAAAAGGAGAGATGTCAATGACTAGCACGATGCATATGCTAAATACATTTAAATCATGAAAAGGTAATGGCAAACAATGGCATCCTCTCGTCATCACTTCATGCATTGATTGTTGACGTCTTATACTGAACTACTAAATTGAACCATCGTATGGATTTAGCCGACCTGCAAACTCCTGACGGCTTGATCCAGCGCTACCAACTACAAAAGTTCTGTCCACTGTTAGTATCATATTCTAACCGAGCTGCGTACGAGAACATCCAACTCCATGCGGCCCGGAGTCAGTTAGTTAAGGTCGGCAGATTTTCCATCTGTGCTCGCATTTCGGAATAATCCGGTTGATATTTGTTAGTCAGAGCAGGAGTTAGAACGCCATTAGACCAGCCGCCAGTAACCATATATCTTGTCGCAATGGCTTTGATCAGAATGTCAAAGGATAAAATAGGTAAACATGTTTGACATCTCGTGACGTATTCATACACGTACGTGCTATGTGGACATCTGCCATCGCTGAGATTGGTTTGATTTCGATTCGATTCGATTTCGGGAGTGGTTTGATCTTTGATTTCGGTGCTTGATTTTGGCCTGATGCTGGACAGAACACCGGCAGCTTGAAGCGCAGAATTGCGACATAAGAAAGTATTATATGCGCAGGATCTATAGAATGGTACCATCGCTTAATTTCAGACTTGTTTGAGTCAAGCCAAGATATGACGAGAATGCACTATCGCTTGAATTCCCAAGATCTTAGACCTGAAGTTGATTTGGTTCCCAATAAGCCAGGATAATAACATCATTTTTTAAACTAAGCCTTCATTACAGAGCCCAATTTCAAAACCTGAAATATTTTACCTTGTGTAATTTTATGTGTTGTGCGTATTCTTTCTCGGGGTCTAGCCGAGACCCCGAGACAGGCCAAGAAACCTGGGCAAGCCAAGAGGTTAAACAATAGCTCAATGAAATTGAACCACTCAGGCGAAGTCAGAGCCTTGAGCTCTCTCGAAGCTTGGGTCAGAGTTAAGTTGAAATTTTCTAAAATAGCTGTATTTTAATTTCGACCAATTAACTCCAAAATATGGTATTTGGGATTCTCTTTCCGTGGGACTACTCCAAATTGTTTTGTAGCAAGCACCAATAAAAATATGTGTTTTAATTCTGAAATGAAGGAACATTGAAAGAAAGCAAGGGTAAAATTTTCCTTAAAATGGGATTTAAGTAATGATAACTTCTCAAAAAGCCTGCTGAAGTTAGGGTGCCATAAAACGCTGAGTGTTTTGGGAGTGACCTTGCATCCTGAACAAATGATAAGGCAGGAGACAGGAAAAGTGCTAAAAGACTTGAAACCCACCAAAAAACCACCCATCGGCAGAAAAAGCTCAAATCTAAGCCAAAGACAGCTCAAAAAGGCAGAAGACGTCAAAGTCCGGAAACCAAAACGTCCAGACCCTAAAAACCGCAAAAAGGCTAAGACACGGTAAGAAGTAAAAGGTAAAGTAAAGGAGCGTGGGATAAGGCAAACGCAACGTTTCGGTTCTTGACCGTCGTCAGGCGTGGGCTCGTCATCTGACGACGGTCAAGCTTGCTTCTCTCTTCTCAGGTATGGTGATGACCGCTACTGTCACCTGTCTGCGTTTGTTTCTTTCTTCTCAGGCATGGTGATGATTATTATCAGCTCTCTGAGTCTGCTTCTCTCTTCTCAGGTACGCTGAGTACCTGCCGGGCCAACACATGAAGAGAGACCCGACTCTGCAGGAGCGCGGCATCTGGACGTACCCTTACTTCTGCTGCGGCAAAAAACGATGGCTGCTGTCGTACACAGTGCGGGTACCCGCCTCCCCGCACCAGGCTGGTCTCCCTACCAGGTCAGACTCCACACCGGGGTACCCGCCTCCCCGCACCAGGCTGATCTCCCTACCAGGTCAGACTCCACACCGGGGTACCTGCCTCCCCGCACCAGGCTGGTCTCCCTACCAGGTCAGACTCCACACCGGGGTACCTGCCTCCCCGCACCAGGCTGGTCTCCCTACCAGGTCAGAGCCCACACCGGGGTACCCGCCTCCCCGCACCAGGCTGGTCTCCCTACCAGGTCAGACTCCACACCAGGGTACCCGCCTCCCCGCACCAGGCTGGTCTCCCTACCAGGTCAGAGTATACGCAAGCATGATGCCGCAAAACAGCATGTTCTTCCGCCAGTTCAGTGCGGGTGGAAGTGCTGCTCACAGAGATTGCCCACGCTATACTACGGAAGGGGCCAGAGGAGGGGTATCCGTAGGCTTAGCTCTGAAAAATAGCAGTGTAGCTGACTACTATGCCTGGCGTGCTTCGCCAATTTTTTGGCACACTGTAATGTTCTACGAGGGGACGTACTGTTCGTAACTGTTCTGTTCTGTTCGTAACTGTTCGTACTGTTCGTATGCTGGACTTTAGTCCAAATGGTTATCCAATTATCACCCGTCACCTATCCCGAGCAGTGATCTATACTATTCGCTGTGGTATCGCTGCTGCGGTGGGAGAGCCGATTGAATCGTCCCTGCTACCGGTGTGAAACGTTGTTCACACTTCCTGCTCTTGACCGACTTGTTATCGATCTTTTCAGTTACAGACCCGGTATTGCGCGCTTCCGCCCTCTTATGGGCCTTTGCAGAGCAATACAGGCTTAAATGGCTTGGGATCGATAACTAACAATGTTGATAGAGATGCTGCAACCAATTGCAACAATGGCACCTCGACGGTAACGCCGGGCGGAGGCCCGCGCTGGGCCCATCAGAATGAGCCCGCCTCGACGGGAGGCCCACGCTGAGCCCGTCAGAATGAGCCCGCCTCGACGGGAGGCCCGCGCTGAGCCCGTCAGAATGAGCCCGCCTCGGCGGGAGGCCCGCGCTGGGCCCGTCAGAATGAGCCTGCCTCGGCGGGAGGTCCGCGCTGGGCCCGTCAGAATGAGCCCGCCTCGACGGGAGGCCCACGCTGGGCTCGTCAGAATGAGCCCGCCTCGGCGGGAGGCCCGCGCTGGGCCCGTCAGAATGAGCCCGCCTCGGCGGGAGGCCCGCGCTGGGCCCGTCAGAATGAGCCCGCCTCGATGGGAGGCCCGCGCTGGGCCCGTCAGATTGAGCCCGTCGATAACATTGTCGAAACGCGTCGACGATATTTGCCACTTCTTGAACCATACAATGTTCGTTTACTATCTGGGGTCAAGCATTAATATCGTATTATGATATATTTATACATTTTGATCGTAGCCATTGCTAAATTTTCTTGACATCGTGTTCTACGGAAAACACTGTAGCGTAAGTATGTAGCCCAGTTTTGACCCAAAACGAATTGAGGTGTAGCGCACTGCAGTCCCGGAACCGGAGCCCTGGCCATCTCCTCCTGTAAACTCTTCACCGGTAGATCTCGGCGTCGCCACTGCCGCGCGGATGGTTTAGTTCCTTCTCACCTGCCTCTGGACATACTTGTTTTTAAATTTCATGGACATATCAGTAGGAATTGCCCAATAAAAGCCGGGCGAACCTAAAGGTTTGTAATTTGTCACACTCAAGTTCGGCCTGACGGTAAACTAACGTACAAGTGGTTAACACCTACCAGTCGGAGTCAGACCCAGTTGAATGCAGTTTACCTGAGAAGGTAGACGGAGTTCGGCTCACCGCTTCGTGACGGCAGATGGAGGCTCTGTTCGAAACACAAAGCATGCAGGTAACATTGTTAAACCTTAAACAGTTATCGAGAAAGAAGCCGAAGCGTTGAGCTCTAAGTCCGTCAAAGGCTGGGTTTCATTATGCCTCGGAATTTGGGGGAGGATAACATTTAACTGTTTCCAATTAATGGACACTGAACATTTTGCTAATACGTAGGTACTTTTAACACGCGCCCCGCTGGGGGCGAAATTCGCCCCCTGCTGGTTTTCTCCAGATAGCTCAAAAATGAAGAGACGTAGAATAACGAAACTTACAGTACCTTATCCCTGATCAATTGGACACATCTGACTAAATTTTTGAGTTAAGGGCATGTCAGGTCAAGGTGCTATTCAAGGTCAAGTGACCCGACCTCAAAACCTAAAATCACGAGTTTGAAGCGGCGCCCAGGGAACATCAGCGAACTGATCAGTTAGAAACTTCCACAATATGATAAGGTCATTAGGTTCTAAAAATCTGCTATCTCGGAATTTTGATATTGCTGACCTAAGGTGGGGTCAATTTGTTGGTCACCCCATTATAAGTCTTTGGTTAAAAATAGATTGGGCTCATTTTCAGTAAATACTGGATCAATAAAGCTGAAAATCCTCAAACCGTCTATTCTTACCACGATCTTGACCATAATGTTGAGTTTTTGAGCATCTGACATCTCCCAAAGGTCATATCAGGTCACGGGAGCATAGAGTGATTGTTTTGTCAATAACTTCTCACTGAATTGAGATAAAGCTCCTATTTTGCTTGCATTGTGCTTATATTGTCACGGGGAGTCGATTGATATGCAACATGACCATACCAGGTCGCTCTGTGACCTTGACCTAGCTCGAAATCAGGCTATTTTCACTATTTGACCTAGCACGGTCACATTATAAATCATTCGGTTTTCCGCAATGAGAAGAATACAATGATGCATAGATATTTGCTCTAGCTCCCCAGAGGGCAGATCTAGAGAGAGAAATGTACACGGCTCTGTTGTAAGCCTATGGAACCTTATTTGACCTATACTAACCTCAATATTAACTTGACATAAAAATTATTCGTATAAAATATCTTCGTCATGTCACGAGCTTTCGAACTCCGCCCGAATTTTCCTTGCTTTGAGACGAGATCGGTGGGTGGGGGAACGCCCCCCAGTGGGGCGCGTCATGCCAGGGACCCCAGCGGGGCGTGTGTTAATATACCGTACCGATCACCTAATTTGGTTTCTATATATTTTGTAATATTCTAAATATTCCATATCTTAGTCCGAGGAAGTATTCGAAATATATGTTAGTTTTGCCGTGACAGCTTGTTAAATATTTTTCCGGGTAAATTTTTCTATGACAAAGCTGCTTTTATGGGCCTCACCACCGGGCTCTGTCCTCGTATATACTAACGCATATGCAGTTAATGCCATCAGTTTGACGAAATAAACAGATAGATAATGCCGACCATGTGTTGCAACATGAAAATAGTTTCAACGATCTTCTTACTCTCCTCTAATTCTCCTGACAGAAGCTGTTCCGGCACTATTGACGTCACAATCTGGGATGAAAATGTCAAAGAATGGGTGCCCCTCTTGCACACGGTGCCCATCACGCGAGAACGACTGTAACGTGTAATGTATCCCTCTCCAATGTAGCTTACCTTTCCGACAGATTATATCAGCAGTTTATCAGTTTTGATGTGGACGTCACTGGCCTGGACATCAACCAGTGTGACTCCTCGTCGGCCAACGTCACAACGCCTAACGATGACGTCATCAGTGACGTCACCTCTGAAGAGCCACGTCACCTCAGCATGTTTCTCGGCTCCCACAAATGTCATCCCACTACCAGCGTGAGTACTTGTACTATTCATCATTATTACTAGAACATCGAGACGATTTCACCTTTTTCTTTCTCTATATCGCATGCTATTTCAGAAATGTGAACAGCGTCATATGCCTTATCTTGTATACTTGGAATGGCGTATTGTGACAGAGTTCAGGTAACAGAACTTTGTTCTAATGGAATGTTTTGCGGTGCGAAATTGGAATGCGACGGATGTAATGTCCGTTCCGAATTTGCCGCAATGTTACAGATGGTCGCTGCACTGTTTGGGAGATGTCTCCATTTTGTCACCTCTTATCCTCATGCTGAATAACCCGGAAGGCTTAAAATCAGTGCTATGGAATCGGCTGTCAGCTCTAGGACAGACTCTGAGACATATTTGTACTTGAGAGACACACTCCTGGTGTTCTTTCTAGACTAAATAGGGGGTATGTGTGTCTGCAGAAGTTCAGAAACCTAAGGTTAAGGGGTTATATATGTTCTGTGATAAGATGAATTGCAAAGGCGAAACTGTCTGGCGGAGTCGACGACTCAACATCGTGTTGACACGACATCGGTAAAAAAACAAAACAACAAAACGTCGGGTAAAAAGGTCCCAGGATTAAAAAAATCGTACTGGGTTACACATTCCTCCATGTCAGATGCTCTTTCCAGCATCAATGTAAGGTGCAAAGTAATTTACTTTCCTTTTTCGCCTGATTTATTTGGATCTGTGGATGAACGTCACAGACCTGCTTAGAATGGCTCATTTATGCCACTTAAAATAAGCTAAATTTCAGTGTTTGTGTGTGGGTATGTATCTTCTCTTCATATTGCACATGGTTCCTGAGTGTATATTACAGACTTATCATCACCATCTCTAAACTTTGAATATAATGGTTTTTACTCTGTGAGATGCAGAGGTAAATATTTGTTTTATGTCAGATAAATATATAAAATATATATGTAAAATCTCCCCATTTTTTCCGCACAGGCAAAAACTTGTTTAACCCTTGAGTGCCTTTGAAATATCGCTCCTCCATCCCTCACTTTTACAGAACATTTGCTCAGCAAGGATAGTCTCCTCTTTTCTTAAAAGCTTAGAGAGTCTGCCCAAGTCTGGTGTCCTGAGAGTAGCTCCCGCGGGCGTTTCTCGTCTGCCAAGGTCTGCAGGCAGAAGCAACTGATATTGCAAGCCTGCAATTGTGAAGCGATCTCAACCGTATCTAATTTTCCTGCAGTATTCTGTTCAAATTGAAAGCTGGTTGGTTTTGTCGAAAGATACTTATCATTTTTATCAATATTAAGTAAAACGTTAGGCCGTGTTCCTTCTAATGGCGTCCCTCAAAGAACGCAACATTATGTGTAGTAAATCTGCGACGCTGCAGTTTTCCATTGGTTTGATTTCAGACCCCGTTTGTTTTCTGGCAAGATTCAAATGGCCAGTGCCTTTCCACCACAGTCTTACTTCTTGTATTGTCTCCCACGGGAATTCCACGGTCAAACTTGTCGACGACCTCACAGCGGCTATGAAGCGAACTCAACCGTATGAAATTTGTCTGTCAATATTGTGTTCAAATTGATAGCCGGCTGGTTTTGTCGGAAGATGCTTAACATTCTTACCAATATTAAGTAAAACGTTAGGGCACCTTCCTTCTAATGGCGTCCCTCAGAAAATGCAACATTATGTGTGATAAGCCTGCGACGCTGCCAGTTTTTCATTTGTGCGATTTTCCGCCCGTCGTTTCATTTCTGGAAATATTCAAATGGCCAGTTCCTTTCGACCACAATCTTACTTCTTGTATCGTCCCCCATGAGAATTCCACGGTCAAACTTGTCGACAAGCTCATAGCGCTTATGACACGAACTCGCGTCTATTTTGATATGTCGACGTTGTCCCAAATTACGTAAACCAAAGTTAGTCTTCTGAGCTTAACGGGCCATGCCAGAGCAATGCTGCGCAACCTCGTAACTCTGGTAATAGTCGGAAGCGCCCATTATTGATTCTAGTCGCCCCCTGCGGCGTGTGCCTCTGAGAGTGAAAGCGTGCCTTGGCCCGAGAATATTAGGGAAGGTATATTTACAACTTTACTTCAAGAGCTGATGCAGTCATCTTCATTAGCGGAATACTGACTGGGGCGCTTTCACCATTTCAGAGATTATAACGGTTTGGTTATTCAAACCATAGCTCGGATTGTTTTTAAAGTTGTTAAAACGAATGGGAAAGGGACAGAATTTACTAAATTGACAAAGTTCCCAGCTTCGTGTGAAGAATATCTTAGTGCTCTCATAGTTGTATTTGAAAATTAAAATGGCCAAGAAGAATTCACAGAATAAACACCCACTTCAGAAAAAAATGACTTTTAACCAGAACTATCACGGGGAACTGACTCACTGGCAATCATTTTAATATTCTTGATCCGTCGTAAGCCCGACTGAGATGCTATAACGCCGTGGGGATGGTTCATGCCAATCGATCATACTAATTTATCCCCCATTATCAAATGAGACATGGCGCGTGGTTGATGACCCGGTATAGTGTTACCTGCTTGCTTAAACGATAAATGACCGCCTACTAACTATATATATATATATATATATATAATATATATATATATATATATATATATATATATATAAGCCTTCTCACAGATTTTTATGCTTCTGATTCGCCTTATAAAAATCATTAGAGTAACGCATTTGATTAGAGCCGGGAAAGTCATTCATTACCATATATAAAGCCATAATAAAGCACCTGTTTACCAAAGTCATTCATATTTGGTCCTAACTTGGGAGAAGCTCTCATTTAGGATGCTCCATCGGCAATATTCAAACCCAGAGGTCAGAAAAACCATGATCTTGCCAAGGTAGTCAGGGAAATATAGGGGGACCGGGCGGCTTACCATTTCCAGAACGGAGACTTGCCTCTGGCGGTACAACCCCCTAGATTTAGTATATCCCCACCCCAACCCTTTTCCACTCCTGTGCGCGAAGTACAAGCAATTGTTCTCTTGTACGGCTCCAAATAAGGGAAATTTCCTTATATCGTGGTAAAAAGAACTCAGAACCCTCCACAAGTTGATCATTAATTCCACTACCTTATCAAATATCGGATGATATTCCTTGGTATGCTTCCTCTTTCTTCGCCTCGAGCCAGAGAGGAGAGGGAATTACATGTATATATTGTCACAAACGTTTGAGTTCCTGCTCATTGATAGAGGCTTACGTCCTGTATGGTGGATTTGCCATAAGCCGATATCTGAATCGAATGCTCTGTTTTGCAGTGCTTCTTTACACCCGGAAGAGGCTGGATCCGCGGCGGCTATACCTGCCAGTGTCGTAAAGGCTATTATGCCAGCAAAGGCAACCCAGTTTTCGACGGAACGAGCGTGGAAGGTAAGTGTCAATTCATACTGGGATAAAGAAGATAAATATTAGGGTGACACTCAACTTACCCGAAAACTCCCGAAGAAAGTCACTTTCTTTAGATAAGATGAACATTAGGCTCCTATTCAATTTTTTCTTTAATTTATTTGTGCGTTTCTCGTGCGTTAATTTATAAACGTTTCTCGAGTTACCCTGACTGTGCGATGTTGACCCGATATCTTTGCTATTTCACTAGCATTGTAATTTCATGACGCACTCTTCCGCTAGTCTGGGCGACGGCTGCTTGTATGCGCATCCTAACTTCATGGCCCTGCTGCGTTTGAACGTAGTAGTCTTCAGATTCAGTCTTGGTTGCCGAGATAGCAAAGTTAAGGCTCAGAGTTCCACTAAATGGAAGTGAAGGACGTAACTCAGTAAAAGCTTTCTTTTCAGAGCTTTTCGGGTATGTTTTCATATTGTCGTCTGCGGGAACGTGACTTTATACAGTGAATATATGAATACGGCCGTTGCTTCGGCCAATCTGATTGCAGCCCCATGTTGTAACATGTGGCCAATTTAAATCGCAGACCGCTTCTGTTTTTCGCAGTCGGGGAGTATGTCGCCCGGTACAGGCACGCCTTCGGCCTGCTATCGTGGGGAGCAGGAGGGATGACCTGTAAATGCAGGCGAAAAACTTGAGGCTTTGTTTTTCCAAACAACCGCTGTTCAAAGCTGCCTGTTTTTCATTAAATGAAAGTGACATCTCTGGCAGTCACACGTTGGTGAAGGTCAACAGCGGTCCCCTCTCAAGGTTAGCATTCAGTGCTGTAGTCCATAGGAAATGGTTGTCTCTGGAAAGATGCTTTGTGGTTCCCCTCCATCCCCGTTAAAGACGTGCAGTTTACTTGCCTTCACTTCATAACGGTGCGATAACTTCCAGGCAGTGTGAAGAGCAACATTTATGTTAAAGAAGTCAGCATAGAACAAAGTATTGTCATCCATAACATTTCATCCGCATTTGGCATGCCCTGCCCCACTCGCTCCCGGAAAATCTGTGTAATGCGTTCAGGCCCATTCTTTTTTTACGTCTCATTACATTTTTCAGCAGAATTTCCAAGGATGGCTTCTCCATCCCGTCCTATATACAATAAAACCTGGACAGGAATTCGTCCTACTTCATCACATTCTTTCCCTTTCTTCTATTCCCACCCCGTGGTCAAACGCTGCAGACGCTCATCAGGTAAGATTTGCATTTGGTGGGGAAAACCCATTTACACTTGACGAGCATGTAACCTCATTTGATCCACAACATCAAGCGATAACTATGCATGTCTTAAACACAAAAAACCCTCAGTTATGCATATGTCCTCATACACTGGTATTTGACAATAAAGCATGTGAAGGAACACAGAGACCATCAGCCGGCACGTCAGCTCGGGAGCTGCCGTAAATGTCCCATTGTCTTAACCATTGTGAACGCACGCTGGGAATTAGAATTCGGCATTCAAAAACATTAGAATGCCGACAACCATCGTACGTAGGACAAAAAGTGGCGGCCCGCCTCCGCTGGTCTTAAGCCGAGCGTCTTAAGCACGGACGCAGATCAGAATACCGAGTTGGCTTTCGAAGTTGTTTGTCTGCGCAAAGTCCCAGGTACGCGGGAGATCCGAATACGGCCCCTGACTACACAATATTCGTGTAGTGTGCTGCACTGTCTGAGTGGGTTTTGCTTTTGTCTGAGAATGCCTGATTTATTGAAAATATATGTTATGGATACAATACGAAGGCATAGTTGGCATTGACCGGCACAGACACTGACACTGATTGGGGTGTCGCTGGTTAGTACAGATACTAAGACTGACAGTGGCGTCCTGTCCAACAGTCCTGTCCAATAGCCGTACCCAACGGTCTTATCCAACAGACCTGCCTGACAGTCCTGTCCAGCAGCCCTGTCCAACAGTCCTGTCCAGCAGCCCTGTCCAACAGTCCAACATCTACCCTCAAAGTCTCCTAAAAAGTCTGCCCAAGAGTCGTCCGCAGACGTCCACTGTCCAACAGTCCTATCTTACGGACCTGTCCAGCAATCCTATACAGCAGTCTTGTCCAGCACTCCTGTCAGAGGCGGACGCAGACCCGATTTTATTATTTTTTTTGGAAGGGGGGCAAACCCATTTCTGCCTCCCTCCGGGGGGTGGGGTGGGAGCGAAGATTTGTTTGCTCTACAGACCTAGTGTAAACACCTTTTTCAGTGCTCGACAGACCTAGTATAAGCTACCTCTCCAAGTACATGATCGTTCTCCGGGGGGGGGGGAGCGAAAATTTTTTCGCTCTACAGTCCTATTGTCAACACCTTTTTTCAAAAATTTATCCGGCGTTTGGGGGCCAAAAGATAGTTTGGCCCCCTCCAGCGCTTTGGGGGGAGGGGCATGGCCGGAATGCCCCCCCCTGCGTCCGCCAATGACTCGCGTCCAGCAGTCCTGTCCAGCCGTCCTGTCCAGCCGTCCTGTCCAGCAGTCCTGACCAGCCGTCCTGTCCAGCAGTCCTGACCAGCAGTCCTGACCAGCCCGGGCCCGGCCTTGGCTCTTAGTAGAGTCATCACCACACACAAAAAACGGCGTCGGCTCCACGGCCAGGGGCCGACAGGGGAGCAGTCGGCCGGAAAAGCAGGCCGCAGATGGAAAATCAATTCCGCGACATTGCCACCAGCGCCAGTAAGAAAGGCCATCAGCCGCCGAGGTGAAAACAACGCCGCAAATCTCCTCAAACTGAAACAAAACCAACGTTAACTGGTCTGTGCTGTTTTTCCTTCTTTAACCCAAGGTGGATTGCAATTAATGACATTTGAGTTTTGGGGATGTTTCAAATAAGTTGTGTTACAGCCAAATGATTGAATAATTAATGAAGTCCCTGGAGCTGAGCCCAATGCATTAATACCTCTAGGAAGACTCGCTGTTTTCAATCGAAGACAAGTAATACTTGATAATTGTACTTCTCATACTCATCCAACGATACTCATGTACTTACCATCATGTCTACCATGGCATGGCTAAATAGCCATAGAATAATACTAAGCAATAACGTTTTTCACGTAAGGCTTATGCTGATAGTGACACCATTTTTTATGAAGCTAACGTTCAGGTAAATGGTAGCATTGTTAGTAAGGTTAATATTGTTGACAGAAAGTAGAGAACAAAAGAGTGTCAGAAGTGAAGGAGTTACGAGTCCGGTGGGGAGCGGACGGGGTCCTGTTTTGTCGACTCTCCTGTCGGTGTCCTGTTTTGTCGGCTCTCCTGTCGGTGTCCCGTTTTGTCGGCTCTCCTGTCGGTGTCCTGTTTTGTCGGCTCTGCCGTCGGTGTCCCGTTTTGTCGGCTCTTCTGTCGGTGTCCCGTTTTGTCGGCTCTCCTGTCGGTGTCCTGTTTTGTCGGCTCTCCTGTCGGTGTCCCGTTTTGTCGGCTCTGCCGTCGGTGTCCCGTTTTGTCGGCTCTCCTGTCGGTGTCCTGTTTTGTCGGCTCTCCTGTCGGTGTCCCGTTTTGTCGGCTCTCCTGTCGGTGTCCTGTTTTGTCGGCTCTCCTGCCGGTGTCCCGTTTTATCGGCTCTGCTGTCGGTGTCCTGTTTTGTCGGCTCTCCTGTCGGTGTCCTGTTTTGTCGGCTCTCCTGTCGGTGTCCTGTTTTGTCGGCTCTCCTGTCGGTGTCCCGTTTTGTCGGCTCTGCCGTCGGTGTCCTGTTTTGTCGGCTCTCCTATCGGTGTCCTGTTTTGTCGGCTCTTCTGTCGGTGTCCTGTTTTGTCGGCTCTCCTGTCGGTGTCCCGTTTTGTCGGCTCTTCTGTCGGTGTCCCGTTTTGTCGGCTCTGCTGTCGGTGTCCTGTTTTGTCGGCTCTCCTGTCGGTGTCCCGTTTTGTCGGCTCTCCTGTCGGTGTCCCGTTTTGTCGGCTCTTCTATCGGTGTCCTGTTTTGTCGGCTCTCCTGTCGGTGTCTCGTTTTGTCTGCTCTCCTGTCGGTGTCCCGTTTTGTCGGCTCTCCTGTCGGTGTCCCGTTTTGTCGGCTCTCTGTCCTGTTTTGTCGGCTCTCCTGTCGGTGTCCCGTTTTGTCGGCTCTGCCGTCGGTGTCCTGTTTTGTCGGCTCTCCTGTCGGTGTCCTGTTTTGTCGGCTCTCCTGTCGGTGTCCCGTTTTGTCGGCTCTTCTGTCGGTGTCCCGTTTTGTCGGCTCTGCTGTCGGTGGCGTGTGGGGAGGCGGTGCAGCGCTGTCACAGCCGCTGCCGTGAATACACGTGCTGTCGGCAGCAGCAGAACGGCCCGTTTCCGGCACACGCACCGGCCCAGCCCAGATAAAGACAGGGGGGAGGGGGACGGAGCAGATTCTGCCACCGGCGGAGTAAACACGCGGTGGAAGTACGGAGATGGCGAGGGAGCAGGGACGGGTGTATCTCTGAAAAAAGTTCTGAGCGGATGGCCGCTGAGAGTAGCGCTCGATAGAGTTGGCCTGCACCACGCAGGGGTTCGTTTTGCTATGATCCCAGATAATTACTGTGTTCTTCATTTCCACGATCATTGGAACTGTCACGTTGTTTTGAGCTTGATTTTTTGCGACCAGCTAATTATGTGTATTTCAACGTAATCACTCGCAGCAGGAATACATGTTTGCTTCCTGCATAATGTTCCTTCCAATGATATACATTTTCCCCAAGCATTCCCCTGGTCATGCCAGCGCATTTGATTGCCCCGCGTTGACGTATTCCACCTCGATGCGCGTTTATCAGTGGGCCTTGTTGGGAAGTGCTGCCTCTTGTATTTTTTGCTTGGAGAAGTAATGGTCTTATCCGCACGACAAGGGCGACATGTCTCACGGCTCATTCGAGTAGAAGCAAACAAGTTGGCCTGGGAAAACTATAGATGCATGCTATATATTTGATCTTAAGAAAAGCTTAAGAAGTGAAATCAATTGTGGGAGATCACTTGCTTTTTAAATTTGCATTTCAACACTATATTTTGGTGCTACCCAGGACATTAGAACGTTCAAGCTAATAAACTTCCAGCAAAATTCTCAGCAACCATAAAACTTTAGACATTGTCGGCAATGCAGAGGTTGCCGGATAACTGGCAGGATCCATGGTTAGTTTTAGAAAATGATTTCAAATAATTGATGATTTCGAGGTAAATACCATATTCACTCAATTATCTTAAAACAGTTTCAAACCGAACCGCAGTTTTGGAGAGCCAAGACCATCTCCCGCGCCAAGTATTGACCATGATCAGATCATCAGGTCAGCAAATGGCGGGAGCGTCAACAACGGAACCATGATCCATGGGTCCGTCATCAAAAAGACTTAACCTCCGCCCCGGTGGAGGGGTTATTGAACACCCCTCCCCTTAGCTTTTTTCGGCGGCACCAAAAACGGCGGCGTGAAGCGTTGCGGTTCTTGACACGCCTTATCATTGATCATTCTGTAACTTGCTTACAATTTTAAGGTTGTGTTGTCTCGGGTCAGGTCACCGGTGCAGGTCAAGCGACCTCACCTGCAAAAATTTTAAGATAGTATAAGTAAAAACAGGGCGAATCTATCCAATCGGAAACTCTTATCACATAATAGGCCCACTGAGAAATACAAAATATATTCCGGAATTGTTCGTATCGATGACTTGAGGTCAGGTACGGATGATGACCCCTCCGCTGGGAACGGATAGATATATCGGAAATTGGGTGAAAAATTGTTCTATTTCTGTAGATACGGCCTAGAATACCTTCCTATTTTCCAAATCGTAGCATCCTAGGCCTCTTTCCAGGTTCATGTTGCAAATTTGGACCCGTGACCTCTGAGAGGTTATTTGTGACTACTGAAGCATGTTTTCGGACTCGGGTGAATAACTTACAGGGAAAGATAATAAAGCTTTTTTATTTTGGTACCATTACGTTTGGATTAGTACTGCTAGTCGATTGATGTGCATATTTACTGCGCTAGGTGATCTGGTGACCTTGACCTGACCTTAGGCCAGGTCATAGGCGGATCCAGGATTACCGATCGGGGGCACCTTCCGGAGGGGGCATCCAGACCATGGGGACGCCACTTTTGACCGACAAAACGTATCAGGTGGGCGCCAAATCCTATCGATGGGCGCCGATTTTTACATCCTGGGGTGAGGTGGGAAGCGACATTTAAGGGGGCGCCATCGACCTTTCAGGGGGCGCCGAGGGTCGATCGGAGGGGCACGTGTCCGACATATGCCCCCCCCACCTCTGGATCCGTCTATAGGCCACGTCATTGTTTTGCTCTTACATATTATGTCTATTACAGACTTAGCATAGTCATATTACACATTGTTCAATTTGCCATAACGAGAGGAAGCGCATGGTGCCAAACAATGTATTGTAGCTCAACTCTGCCAGACGTTGGAGGCCAGTAACTTTTCCCTAGCCTGTCACCTTCTTTGACCTGTCATAACCTCAATATTGTCTTGAGCCACAAAGTGAGTGGTATAGATTCTTTATTATTTTGCATGATCTATCCACCAGCTTTAGCGTTCTTCCGCTATTTCGCATAGGACCCGAGATCGAGGGGGGGTGTTTGAACCCCGTCCCACAAGGGCGAAGGTGGCTCGGAGGGCCCCCACGGGTGTTAAGCTTAGCTCCGAAAAAATAGATTTACCAAATACTTTGCACTATGTTTCTGTTGACTTTGTGTAGAGCATAAACGGCGTGCTGACGGACTTGTATTTGTATTTTGTATTTCTTCACGCGATTGAGCAACAAGTACAACGCACTTATAGCGCGAGTCTCTTCCAACCCCTGGTGCTGCACTTCTGGTGCTGGTGCTCTGGTGCTTAGATGGCGCAAATAGTGGGGTTCAGATGGCGCGAAAACTGGTGGTCAAATGGTACGAATAGTAGTGCTCAGATGGCGCGAATAGTGTTGCTCAGATGGCGCGAATAGTGTTGCTTAGATGGTGCGAATGGTCAGTTGGGTCTACTTCCTAGGTACGGATGAATGGGCGACGTCATTCTAGCAGGCAGTTTTGATTGGTAGATGAAGGCGCTATTCGCCCGGGCTCGTAAGATCAGGAGAGGTGCCAACATAGAGAATGGGAAGATAACACTCCATCGGCTTCCGCGTTGTAGTCGTTATAGATGGGCGGAGCTTAGTCACCAACAGACGGTCCTTGACATGACTCTCAAAAAGCCGCTAAGGCTGATGGTCTGAGGGAATTTTCTAACAATGGGCTGAGTGTCTGGTGTACAAAGTCCCCAAATGAAAATTGTCAATCCTGTCTCCTGCAGGCTGCACTTAACATTGTGTCATTTGTCTTTGCAATGTGGTTTTGATATACAATAATGTTCAAAAACATAAAAATGTGGAAACCTGATTAATCTTAGCGGCTACCTCAGTTTCTCACCGGCTCTGGTAGCGAGTTGGCCGATTTTCGGGTCCCTGCTGAGTCGCCTACCAACTAGCCAACACAATAGTGTGTCAGGGCCAGGCCAACCCCGACTAACCTGGTCCAAATCTCAGCCTACCCTCAAATCCGTGTGACACCAGGATCATAGTTCGACATCCTCTTCCTATCCGAAAACACTCCTCAAATCCGTGTGTACACCAGGATCATAGTTCGACATCCTCTTCCTATCCGAAAACACTGGCGGATCCAAGGAGCCAATGGGGCCATGACCCCTCCCCCCACCTCTCTTCCCTCCTCCAAAGTTGAAGTCTTATATCTTGGCCTTCGAAAACGGTTAGACCATGAATAGAATCTGGAGTACCAACTGCAAACAAATACGTAAAGGACATCACGCAGTTTTCCCCGAATGTTCGGTCAAACCAAAACTTTCAAGAATGACACGAAGACTTTCACTTTTTGTTCTTTTCTGCACGTTCCATGTCCCACACCTCCTCCCTCCTCCCACTGCTAGTAGATCTAAGAGGGTCAAATATGGCAATTCTCCCGAAACTGATTTCCCGACATTCTAAAAAAACTCATCTTTTTTTACAATTTTCTTCCCCGTTGCCCCCAAAAAACTGGTCTAAATCAGCATCTACCCCCCCTCTGTTTGGGCAACAACAGTTTACATTCATGGAAGTCCTACTGAACTCTGCCCTGGCTTTAACCAGCATATCGACCCTGTCATCCCACTCCAAACTCAAGCCCCGTCCAAAAATTACTACCAAATCCACGAGCCTCTGTATCCTTGGTTGGATCCAAATCTGTTCGGATTCGTCGGTGAATCGCCAACAGATCGCGGGCCCTCAGCTATGGTCAATCCACGACACATCCACCAGCTGGCAGGAAACCGTCGCCAACACCGGCCGGCGCCAACAGTCAGCCGCGGCGGGCGTGTGCCAATGTCCAACAGTCAGCCGCGGCGGGCGTGTGCCAATGTCCAACAATCAGCCGCGGCGGGCGTGTGCCCATGTCCAACAATCAGCCGCGGCGGGCGTGTGCCAATGTCCAACAATCAGCCGCAGTGAGCGTGTGCCCATGTCCAACAATCAGCCGCGGTGGGCGTGTGCCCATGTCCAACAATCAGCCGCGGCGGGCGTGTGCCAATGTCAAACAATCATCCGCGGCGGGCGTGTGCCATGTCCAGCAGTCAGCCGCGGCGGGCGTGTGCCATGTCCAGCAGTCAGCCGCGGTGGGCGTGTGCCCATGTCCAACAATCATCCGCGGCGGGCGTGTGCCCATGTCCAACAATCAGCCGCGGTGGGCGTGTGCCCATGTCCAACAATCATCCGCAGTGAGCGTGTACCCATGTCCAACAGTCAGCCGCGGCGGGCGTGTGCCCATGTCCAACAATCAGCCGCGGCGGGCGTGTGCCCATGTCCAACAATCAGCCGCGGTGGGCGTGTGCCCATGTCCAACAGTCAGCCGCGGTGGGCGTGTGCCCATGTCCAACAATCATCCGCAGTGAGCGTGTACCCATGTCCAACAGTCAGCCGCGGCGGGCGTGTGCCCATGTCCAACAATCAGCCGCGGCGGGCGTGTGCCCATGTCCAACAATCAGCCGCGGTGGGCGTGTGCCCATGTGCAACAATCAGCCGCGGTGGGCGTGTGCCCATGTCCAACAATCAGCCGCGGTGGGCGTGTGCCCATGTCCAACAATCATCCGCAGTGAGCGTGTACCCATGTCCAACAGTCAGCCGCGGCGGGCGTGTGCCCATGTCCAACAATCAGCCGCGGCGGGCGTGTGCCCATGTCCAACAGTCAGCCGCGGCGGGCGTGTGCCCATGTCCAACAATCAGCCGCGGCGGGCGTGTGCCCATGTCCAACAATCAGCCGCGGTGGGCGTGTGCCCATGTCCAACAATCAGCCGCGGTGGGCGTGTGCCCATGTCCAACAATCAGCCGCAGTGAGCGTGTACCCATGTCCAACAATCAGCCGCGGCGGGCGTGTACCCATGTCCAACAATCATCCGCAGTGAGCGTGTGCCCATGTCCAACAATCATCCGCAGTGAGCGTGTACCCATGTCCAACAGTCAGCCGCGGCGGGCGTGTACCCATGTCCAACAATCATCCGCAGTGAGCGTGTGCCCATGTCCAACAATCATCCGCAGTGAGCGTGTACCCATGTCCAACAGTCAGCCGCGGCGGGCGTGTGCCCATGTCCAACAATCATCCGCAGTGAGCGTGTACCCATGTCCAACAATCAGCCGCGGTGAGCGTGTACCCATGTCCAACAGTCAGCCGCGGTGAGCGTGTACCCATGTCCAACAATCAGCCGCGGTGGGCGTGTGCCCATGTCCAACAGTCAGCCGCGGTGGGCGTGTGCCCATGTCCAACAGTCAGCCGCGGCGGGCGTGTGCCCATGTCCAACAATCAGCCGCGGCGGGCGTGTGCCCATGTCCAACAATCAGCCGCGGCGGGCGTGTGCCCATGTCCAACAATCAGCCGCGGTGGGCGTGTGCCCATGTCCAACAATCATCCGCAGTGAGCGTGTACCCATGTCCAACAGTCAGCCGCGGCGGGCGTGTGCCCATGTCCAACAATCAGCCGCGGCGGGCGTGTGCCCATGTCCAACAACCAGCCGCAGTGAGCGTGTGCCCATGTGCAACAATCAGCCGCGGTGGGCGTGTGCCCATGTCCAACAATCAGCTGCGGTGGGCGTGTGCCCATGTCCAACAGTCAGCCGCGGTGGGCGTGTGCCCATGTCCAACAATCAGCCGCAGTGAGCGTGTACCCATGTCCAACAGTCAGCCGCGGCGGGCGTGTGCCCATGTCCAACAATCAGCCGCGGCGGGCGTGTGCCCATGTCCAACAACCAGCCGCAGTGAGCGTGTGCCCATGTGCAACAATCAGCCGCGGTGGGCGTGTGCCCATGTCCAACAATCAGCTGCGGTGGGCGTGTACCCATGTCCAACAGTCAGCCGCGGCGGGCGTGTGCCCATGTCCAACAACCAGCCGCAGTGAGCGTGTGCCCATGTGCAACAATCAGCCGCGGTGGGCGTGTGCCCATGTCCAACAATCAGCTGCGGTGGGCGTGTACCCATGTCCAACAGTCAGCCGCGGCGGGCGTGTGCCCGTGTCCAACAATCAGCCGCAGTGAGCGTGTGCCCATGTCCAACAGTCAGCCGCGGTGGGCGTGTGCCCATGTCCAACAGTCAGCCGCGGCGGGCGTGTGCCCATGTCCAACAATCAGCCGCAGTGAGCGTGTGCCCATGTCCAACAATCATCCGCGGCGGGCGTGTGCCCATGTCCAACAATCAGCCGCAGTGAGCGTGTGCCCATGTCCAACAGTCATCCGCGGTGAGCGTGTGCCCATGTCCAACAATCAGCCGCGGCGGGTGTGTACCCATGTCCAACAGTCAGCCGCGGTGAGCGTGTGCCCATGTCCAACAATCAGCCGCGGTGGGCGTGTGCCCATGTCCAACAGTCAGCCGCGGCGGGCGTGTGCCCATGTCCAACAGTCAGCCGCGGTGAGCGTGTGCCCATGTCCAACAGTCAGCCGCGGTGGGTGTGTGCCCATGTCCAACAATCAGCCGCGGTGGGCGTGTGCCCATGTCCAACAGTCAGCCGCGGTGAGCGTGTGCCCATGTCCAACAGTCAGCCGCGGTGGGCGTGTGCCCATGTCCGACAATCAGCCGCAGTGAGCGTGTGCCCATGTCCAACAGTCATCCGCGGTGAGCGTGTGCCCATGTCCAACAATCAGCCGCGGTGGGCGTGTGCCCATGTCCAACAATCAGCCGCGGTGGGCGTGTGCCCATGTCCAACAGTCAGCCGCAGTGAGCGTGTGCCCATGTCCAACAATCAGCCGCAGTGAGCGTGTGCCCATGTCCAACAGTCATCCGCGGTGAGCGTGTGCCCATGTCCAACAATCAGCCGCGGTGGGCGTGTGCCCATGTCCAACAATCAGCCGCGGTGGGCGTGTGCCCATGTCCAACAATCAGCCGCGGTGGGCGTGTGCCCATGTCCAACAGTCAGCCGCAGTGAGCGTGTGCCCATGTCCAACAATCAGCCGCAGTGAGCGTGTGCCCATGTCCAACAGTCATCCGCGGTGAGCGTGTGCCCATGTCCAACAATCAGCCGCGGTGGGCGTGTGCCCATGTCCAACAATCAGCCGCGGTGGGCGTGTGCCCATGTCCAACAGTCAGCCGCGGCGGGCGTGTGCCCATGTCCAACAATCAGCCGCAGTGAGCGTGTGCCCATGTCCAACAATCAGCCGCGGTGGGCGTGTGCCCATGTCCAACAATCAGCCGCAGTGAGCGTGTGCCCATGTCCAACAGTCAGCCGCGGCGGGCGTGTGCCCATGTCCAACAATCAGCCGCAGTGAGCGTGTGCCCATGTCCAACAGTCATCCGCGGCGGGCGTGTGCCCATGTCCAACAATCAGCCGCGGTGGGCGTGTGCCCATGTCCAACAGTCAGCCGCAGTGAGCGTGTGCCCATGTCCAACAATCAGCCGCAGTGAGCGTGTGCCCATGTCCAACAGTCATCCGCGGTGAGCGTGTGCCCATGTCCAACAATCAGCCGCGGTGGGCGTGTGCCCATGTCCAACAATCAGCCGCGGTGGGCGTGTGCCCATGTCCAACAATCAGCCGCGGCGGGCGTGTGCCCATGTCCAACAATCAGCCGCGGCGGGCGTGTGCCCATGTCCAACAATCAGCCGCAGTGAGCGTGTGCCCATGTCCAACAGTCATCCGCAGTGAGCGTGTGCCCATGTCCAACAATCAGCCGCGGCGGGCGTGTGCCCATGTCCAACAATCAGCCGCGGTGGGCGTGTACCCATGTCCAACAGTCAGCCGCGGTGAGCGTGTGCCCATGTCCAACAGTCATCCGCGGCGGGCGTGTGCCAATGTCCAACAATCAGCCGCGGCGGGCGTGTGCCCATGTCCAACAGTCAGCCGCGGTGAGCGTGTGCCCATGTCCAACAATCAGCCGCGGCGGGCGTGTGCCCATGTCCAACAGTCAGCCGCGGCGGGCGTGTGTCCATGTCCAACAGTCAGCCGCGGTGAGCGTGTGCCCATGTCCAACAATCATCCGCGGCGGGCGTGTGCCCATGTCCGACAATCAGCCGCGGCGGGTGTGTGCCCATGTCCGACAATCAGCCGCGGCGGGCGTGTGCTAATGTCCAAGAGTCAGCCGCGGCAGGCGTGTGCCAATGTCCAACAATCAGCCGCGGCGCCGCCCCACACAGGCGCGGGCGCGGCTGGGGCGACCAGGCGTGACGCGCCTGCGGGCACGCCGCCAGACCGGCCAACCGGAGCAGCCATTATACAGTGTTCAGCAGCCGCTGATGCCGCTGTCGTTAGCATTGTTTGGCATATTGCCAGCCGGTTCTGATCAGGGGTGGATCCAGGGGGAGGGGGAGGGGGCAATCTGACCACGCCCCTCCCCAAAGCCGACAATGGTTGCCCATTGTTGGATTTTGCCCTATTTTCTTCCGGAATGTCGGACAGAAACCGTTTGTTTCACGCTTTTGCCCGCATCCCCTAAACGTTGCCTCTGGCTCTGGTCGGATCTGTGGTCACTGCCAATTTCTTTTGGTCTGACCATTTCTTCAGTGGGGATGGGTGGCGAAAGGGGGAGGAGAAATTATCGATTTAGCGGCAGCAATGCGAGAGGATTGACGCAGATTCCACGGCTTCAGGAAGGACTTCAACAATCTAAATATATTCTGGGGACAACAGGGCTCATCGGCAACAGGGCCCTTAGACAACAGGATCCGTAGACAACAGACGACTAACGAGATGATGATAAATAAAGCTTTTGTTTTGATACCATTACGTTTAGATTATTATTACGAAGCGATTGATGTTCATATTGACTATGATAGATCAGATGACAGATGGATTAGATGACCTTGACCTATCCTTATGCCACGTCTTTTTTTTACCTAGTATAGTCATATTATACATCATTCGATTCGCCGTAACGAGAAGAAGCGAATGATGCTTACAATGTTTTCTAACTCAATTCTGTCAGACGCTAGAGCCCAAAAACTCGTCTCTAACATGCCACCTTTGGCGTCAGCAAAACAGTGACTAATGTATAATTATTAGAATGTAAATATAATTATTAGAATGTAAACACTTAATGTATAATTATTAGAACTGTGTACGCGTGTGCGTTCCCGCGCTCTCATTCTGAGACTACTGCCTTCCGCACTGACACACCTGATTCTTCAGTCTGTGGGGATCAAAGCAATGTTCCGCTCCCCGGACGGCTGCCTGAGCGAAAACCCGGCAAAAAGACGGCGTGCGCCCAATTTAAGGCAATTTTGCAAGGTAATTTCAGACCAAGTATATTGGAAATAAACATCATTTTTCACATGTCGTCATGCTCCCTCTCACTCTTCGTATGTTGAGAGCAAACGTTCTTGGAGCCATTTCTCTGTTTCGTGTGGAAACTAGCCTAACCGGAGCGGAGTGTTTCTCGTAAAGTGCGACGTGCCTGCAGTCTGTTTTGCTTCAACATCAAAGACAATGGGATTGTCTGCGCCGGTCCGGTTGTTTTTGTGCAGGTCCTCCGTCCAGGCGCGGTACCCGCCGCGCGCAACAGATCAAAGCCTGTCCACAAAAACTGTGTTATCACCGCGCACTGGGAAACTGAAATGGAAACAGAAAATGCCTCCACTTCTGCTGCCAGACGCAATAACAGGCTCACTTAGGATATAACTAGCTGCTTGTACTTTTGAACACCTTACAATTGATGAAAATATCGTGTAATGACAAATATAATACTTTCAGAGGTAACATAATACGTATTCATGACAACTGTGATGCGTCTATGTAGTTGAGTTGTTTCAAAATGTTTTAGCAAGATGCTTGTATCTAGTTTCTACTTCATTTTCAGCCTAGATTTGTAACTTTCTTTAACCCTCGCCCCGTTCTGAAAGGGGGTGTCCAAACACCCTCTCGGGTTTTTTTCGATAGCTCCAGCAAACGGCGGTGCGGAGCGCCACCTACTTAACAAACATTTTCCTTGATCAATTGCGCAACTTTTCCGAAGCCTGAATTTTTGGGTCTTCTCCGCACAAGTCACCAGGCCAGGCAGTGGCGGATCCAAGACTTAATTTGGGTTGGGGGGGGACTTCGCCTCCCTCGCCATTGCCTCCGGCTTTGCAGCTGTTTTAGGCACTCTGACATTTGGGGGGCTTGACCCCTCCCCCAGCCCCCCTTGTATCCGCCACTGAGGCCAGGTTAAGCCAAGAAGTGTTTCAAGTAGAACCAGTCAACACAGGTTTAATCTATTTATCTAATATCAATATCGCATGATAGGTCCATCGAATACCATGAGTTGTAGCAACGGGATTTGTTATCGATGACCTTGTATCAGGTACGGCCCTGTGCATTGTGGGACATCAAACTTTGGCTTCTGAATTAACTCGCCTTGCGTGCAGGCATCGTTAAAATCCGTTAGAAAATGATTTAAATACAAATCCACAATCTTCTGATCAAAATTGGTTTTAATCCATTCGTGAGTCCTCCTTCTTGCAAATATTGCAAATACAACTTTCAATCTGCAATCCTCAATGTAGTTATCCGGACATTTTTAACTGCTGAAGGTCAGTGTGAAGTACCTACCCTGAGCAGTTCGTAGGAAAACGTTTTTCTAGCCTATATGCTTCTACTTGCCTTCTACTTTTCTTTCTAAATATTTTCGATATGAGCCCAGCTAGGAGAAACACGAAACGTTTTATAGCCAGCTAGTGCGGATGGCAACGAAGAGCTCCAGCCTGTTGGGTCTTTGGTCCCAGCGTGGAATCAGGGGTCTAAAAACTTGCCGATCTACCTACGCCGTCGGCGACCCTATCATCTTTTAGTTGGCGACCCAGCAACCGTCTCAAACTCTGATTCCATCTATTTTCCCATGATTTTAGCTTCCACCATCCGCTCCTGCTTCTAAATATGCTTACCCTCTCCACTGTCTCCACGCGTCATCGTAATACACCCAGTGCCCATAAAAATCTATTGGATGAAGTCTGCCAGTTCCTTTAGCCAAGAATGGGCAGAATCTACTTCGACAAAGAGCCAAGTTAGCCTTCGTTTCCCGGCTTGTTTGGCGTTTCTGAAAGACAGCTTGGCTACAACGGGGCATCTTTGGCCGATTACATCTGGCATCATCACCGCCCTTAGTTGCTGCTAGTCTTTGCTAGTTATGTTTCTTCTTATTACAATTTTTGGTTCCAATTTTATGAAAAGCTACTGAAATTACCTGGTACCTTAGCTGATGCCATCTCCTTATACCGTATCTATGTATTATTTTTAAGTTCAAACTAGAATGTACTAGAATCCGTCACGAGTCGGTACCAAGTCGGTGATTTTCATTTTTTTCAATAGGCGACCAATGGGAGACCGAGTCGGCCGAAACCGCCGACTTGCGTGGTTGCCTGGTCGCAGGTGGTCGCCCTGGTACATTTTCGGTGTGTGCGGCCGTCAGAACGAGCGCGGCGTGGGCTGCCGCTAATATTTTTGTATTCTTGTTGGTGGGCGCCGTTTTTGACGACTGGTGTTCAATTTGTTAAATCCAAGGGGTTAAATCAAGATGTGCGTTTATCATAGACGGTCCGTGCAATCTAGGTGGGTTTTGGAGTCTACTTGCAATGATGTTTCCTTGTTTTGCTTTACTGCGAAAAGTCTCAGAAGGAAAAAAACTTGAATACCAGTGGTGCATGTTTAAACTCTTTCCAACCACAATCACACTGAAATGTCATCGTAAACATTGTTCTATAGTCACACATTCCCAAGGGCGTGGATATTCTGAACGATTTTTGTGGTGCCTAATTATGAGACTATCCATTACAAGTATACTATTTTTGATACCACCATGTTCTTGCCTTATAGCTGGACATATAACTGGGTGACCAAGTAGGCCTGTTATTTAACGATTTTAAAGTCCCTGAAATGAGAAATAGGAAAATTTTTTAGGATGCTCCTAGTAGGCACAGAAATTAACATGAGCTTTCATTTGGGGTGCCACAGCAGTGACAGGTCCAAGGGATCCCTGAACTCGAGTTCAGGACCCTATAAGTTTGAAAGGATTCAGGGTGGCCTGAAGAAAAGGGTACCCCAAAACTAATTAAACCAGATCTGCGAGGCAGAAAATACCTTGCTACTGCCCCCACCACTAGAATACAAATGATTGGGCTACAGATGGAGCTTTGAAGTTTAGAAGTTGTGTAAAATGGCATTAAAGGTGCTGAAAACAGGTTTTGTTATGCTAGGTTGGCTCGCATCATGTTCTGTATGGCCATATGTCTTGGTCTGTATATATTATTATCTCAAGTGGCAATATAAATCAAATATTTAAAAACTTTTTGTTGTTTTTCTAGATATCTATTAATTGATTTTGTATATGACTAGTGTTTTATTTACACAGATGCACCAAGACATGTGAATGATCATAATAAACATGTTGAGCTTCAATATTTGAAGCAGGGTATAAAGTATGATTTCCTGTTTCTGTTTGAAAGATAAATGCCCTCTTAAATTTGAAGAACAGAAATAAGCCAGGTAGAAAGACGAAAAGTTTGTTTCATGGCCCAAAATTTTGTTCTGGAAAATGGTCTCAAGCATTCCCATAATTGGGAATGGGTGTTCCCATCTATGGGTCAAGCATTCCCATTTATGGCATTGTTACCATTTTTAAGTCACATCAATTACAGTTTTCTCCCACTGATTGATGACGATAGTCACCCTTTTGGGTAAAGTGTGCCCTTTTGGTTGACAGGATGCAATCTCAGAGGGCTGCCCCCTACTAAAATCCTAGATCCATCACTTTGCATTGGTACCCCATAAGGGATATAAATGTGCATTCCTGCACAGCACAAAGATGTGAAAAACCATTTCCAATTTGCCAGAAGACTCCACTGCAAGGACAATGGTCCAATCCAAGTCTGCCAAACATAGAATAAGCTGTGTCTTTTGCACAGATGGATGCACACTGGGTGATCAGGGTGTGTGTGTATGTTTTTTAACTGATTGATTATATGCATCCAAGTTTCTGATAATATCTTGTATTTTTGTCACAAGAAAGTTGACTCATTTTGTTTTCTCTAGCATGGATGAACTATGGAAGCACTGCCACAGAGGTACAGTAGAAATATCACAGATTGTGTCCACCACAAAAGAACAGGTTGCTGAAATGCAATCTGTTCTTCTCAGTACCCAATCCTGGTCCAAATGGGCCATCAGCAACTATTCTGGAAACTTTTTCAGTCCTGATTATTAATGCTAAAATGCATCAATGAACTGAACAAGGAGCAAGCTGGCTCCCGAGAAACCCTTCCAACAGGGAAAGAGTTGGCGACGCCATATGACCCTGGCAGTTGGTGCGTCGATAAGCCCCAATAATTATTATGCATCAATGAAGAGCTTTGGAAATAGTTATCATGGGAATGATGTCATGCAAAGAAAATAAGGTTATTCCCAAGAGACAGCATTGCTATTGCTTTGAGTAGAACCATGTTCAACAATGGAGCAAAAATTGGGCCTCATCTTAGCAATGGTTGATATTTTCCACTGTACTTCTGAGGAAATGTTGCTAATGAATAATGTTTGAATTATTTATTTGAAATGTTACAGGAATTTATCTGATTTGTGGCGCCTCAAGGTGAAGAATGACAAGTATTTCATGACGCATGTATGTACATGAAAAATGTTTTTTCTCTAGTTAAATGAAACATCGAAACTGCTCCTGAGGCTCTTTTTTAAGGTGCTGCAAACCCTTTTATTTGTCTCCAAGATAAGGCCTAACAATTTTTCACATGGATGGACACAAAATAAAACCATTATTGATGAGAGAACAACAATGGTGAATCAATCATGGTTGTATCTTGCTTGGTATAGAAGTAATGGGCGAAAATTTTAATGCCCAGGGGTGCTGCCACGGAATTTTTACAGGGGAACGGACCCGGGCTGGTGCTGGCCGGGGCAGGGGAATTGTGAGCATATTTGGTACCTGACAGCATTATTGACGATGCACCGAAAATTTTGGGAGATGTCCCCCCCTGGTTGGCCAACAGGGGGATGCGTAGGTACCCCGTCCCACAGCTTTCGGCGCCCATTTGATTGCCCTTGTGTACGGACAGCGTATCATCTTTGACCTCGATTGACCTCCAAACAGACTTAACCTAAGCTCAGTGGGCACTATCGATACGTATTCATGACTGCGTAGTGCGTATAAATGACTGATCACTATCCAACATTGGCTTTTAGGTCCGACATATCACGCTGAAAGCGAGCGTTCTTCCTATTATAACTTGAAGCTACGTGATAACATCTCCAATATTCAGTGTCCTGTTGCGCCCTAGCCTTTGACCTGATATGAAAATGGATGTTGCCTTAGTGAAAGAGCTGGTCGGGCTCTGTCGAATAGCGTTGAGAAAGTGGTTCCGGCTATTTTGCGTACGGAGATAAGCAAGGTTTTATAGAGCACTGCATTTGATACATTTTGACGTATATGAAATTTTCCCCTCTGGTGACCACAGTATTTACCTTACGCAAAAATTCCAGGAGTAACGCCGATTGCATTTCCGGTGACCTTTCGATCGCTTTTTCCGCTTCTTTCTTTGTTTCCGAGATCGAGGGTGTCATTTTTCACACCCTCCCACCAGGGGGTTCATAGGTGATTCATGCTGGTCACCGGGGCTAGGGTTAAGGGCCAGCATGTATAGTTTTGTTGCTTTCAGATCATAACTTTGACTTTAGTACTGAATTATAATCTCATGAAATCACTTAGGTATTGACTTGATTTTGGCTTAGGTCATCGATATCGAGAAACTCGATCTATATTTTATAGGTTTTTTATATCTATATTTTATTGGAACCATCCCCCTTGCACTCGCCAGTGCTTCCCTATAGCCATATTTATACCACTTGTAAGACCGATTTTGTAATACATGTAGCATTAGGTTCGGCGACCATCGAAGAAGCTTGGATTTTAGTCGGCGACCACAAGCTCACTTTTTAGACCCCTGCGTGGAATGTTTAAAGTCAGTAGCAAGTTGAAAATTGGTTCGCCCTCTTATTTTTTGTCGTTGGTGACGCTTGTGCCGGCATCTAAGAAAATTTGGAGATGGAGATTGAGAGAAATGGCTTTCTTCCGGCTGCTTTCAAATACAGAAAAGAGACAACTTATTAACACGCGCATTGACGGGGGTCTGAGGCACCTTCGCATTGACGGGGGGCGGGTACCCGCCCCCCTAAGATCTCGAGAACCACGGTAGGTAGCGAAAAACGGTAAACGGCGTTGGGCTGCCCATCCACTTCTCCATCGAAAACATTTGAATCATTTTTTGTCAGGTCACATTTAAGGTCACGAGAGGTCAAAACATGCCCGTCATAGGGATAACATGTAAAATTCAGTTTTTCGGGCATTACATCTGAACAAGTAAAGATAGAGCAAAACGACTTGAACTGTATGAATCCTCTTAGCAAGCCGAATCGAATGATATATAATTTGACCTTGCTAGGTCAAATCAAGGATTTGACCTGACCTGAGGTCAGGTCAGGGTCAAATTATATAAAATGCATATCATTAGAACTGCAAAGCCCAGGCGAGTCCAATGCAGCTAAAATAAATGCTCTATCACCATCCGTTACTGAGTTATTCCGTAAAAACCATTTTTCCCATGTATTTCCAATGGAGAGGTCATGCGTCGTACCTGACCTTAGGTCATCGATATAAAAAATACCGGGACATATTTTAGAGAACTCGGTGGGGCCATTATGTGATATGAGTTTCAATCGGATAAGTTCACCCTGCTCAGACTTATGCTATCTTAAACTTTTTTGAGGTCGGTTCACTTGACCTGTACTGGTGACCTGACCTGAGATGACCTAACCTTAGAATTTTCACAGAAGTTGTAAAAATGATGAGGGAAAAGGTATACCAAGTACGGCGGCGCTACGCGCCGCCGTTTTTCTACTATCTCCGAAAAACCCGAGGGGGGCGGGTACCCGCCCCCCGTCAATGCGCGTGTTAAATTGGTCATTCCATAAGTTTTCTCTCAAAGAAAGAAAAGATGTCTTTGAGTGCAAGATCGTAGAAAAAAATTGGAAGATTATCGAATGGTGTACTCTCACTTTTACCATGCCCGGATTGGTATCACTGTGCCGTGGATGTGGGTGTTGGGGTCCGTGTTCCAGCCATATGCGGTGTTGGTGACGCGTGTGCACTGTTGGTGACGTGTGCATCTTGTGGACGTTCTGCCGATGCACTTGTATCCTCGGCTGCATCCGACCATTTAGTAAATAACCGGCCATCTGGCTTGGGTTTCGCCCGTGTGCGCATTAGGCTGCCCCCAAATGCACCAGATATGACATAGACACCTCCCCCCGATCGTCATTTTATTCCTTTTGCTTCATAGATCCCAAAACACATTTTGTTTTTGTTCTGGCATGACGGGAAAATGGTGCAATTTTTTTCCGTGGCCGAAAACTCGTGTATTGACCAGAAACCCAGAAAAATTTCACAACTTCACGGCCTTTAAAGTATCCTAGATAAAAAACGGAGTACCAATCCTTCAAAAGCGGGAATTGTGTTCAGCAGGAACAAATATCAGCAGGATCCATTGAGCCCCAGCTGTTCATTTGACTTTGATCGTCAGCTTCCAGACCTCCTTGTTGGATGATGCTGTCGCGCTACCTGTCTTATCGCAATGAAGCTGCTTCCACCTCTCCCTCTGAACCAGCCGATATTTTTGTAGTCGTGGTGACCATCTCCACTGTTCTCTCGACATCGGTGGTGGAGCAGGGAAGTGTGGACTGGAACGGTCACCTTAGGAAGGCATGTACCTCGTCATCTGTGTGGGAGGAGAGGAGTTTTGGTGTAATCTGTCATTGGTAAGATTTGTTAGGTCTTTCAGCTTACAAGTATGGAAGTTTCGGGGAAAAGTGCTGAACTTCTTGACAGTTTCCTTGCCCCTGGGCCTAGAAGCCTTCATTCTGAGTGTCTGGAGCTCCTCTGCTTCCTGCCTCCTCACCTTCTTCATCACGAAACTCCACCATGACCAATAGAACACACGTAGGATACGTGTGGTAAAATTTGAGCTGCATTAAAAGCCCAGTGGCCGTCTTCTCCTCCGTGCAGTGTATCTATACAAGGCGCACCATCTGCAGGAAAAGGTTAGTTCTGTTCTCCTGCTGGTTCCTCAGTTTTATCGTGAGGAAGAAGAGCAGATAGACGTAGGTGGCAAAACAGGTAAGGTTCCTCAGATGGAAGCTGGAGCTTCAGGTGGACATTTACAGGTGTCTGGCCCAGCAAATGCTGTGGTTTGGTTCACCTACGGTGGTGCGGGTGCCCACTTGCTTTTCGGTCCATCTTGAGGGTATAATTCCTGTCAACAGCCCCGCGTTTTTCTAAAACATGTGTAGTCGTGTTTTAGCTTCATGCTAGCGCCCTGAATCACTGTCTTAAGCTGCTTATTCAGGTTTGTGTTTGAAAAGTCCTTGTACGTGGCCAGTGGCAGCCTAGAAACATGAGTGATAATCACTTTGTCTATTCACTGAACAATAACTCCAGCCTTGCAGCCTTACCGTTGCACGGCTCGAATATCCTTGACCAGTGGCTACCCGCAGTCCGGGGTTGTCAGCCCGTACATGTGTACCCCAAGCCCAAACCTCCAGCCGATGCGCCTAGCGTATCTCCTCACCTAGGTATATATGTCCGTCTTCGTCCAGGTAAAGCTTGAGAACCACCTGAAGAACAGACTTTACCACTTCATGTAGCTGGAGGTACACAGCACGGATGAGCAGATTGCCATCAGACCCAAACTGCGGTTCAACTCTTAACAGGCGTACTCAGAGAGTGTTCTCGTGACCATGACGGCTTCCATGGATAAGTAAGGTGAGGAGGCCGGGAGTGAAGGATCAGCTAACACTCTGAAAATTTAATGCTCGCAAGCTCAGGGGTAAGAAGACTGTCAGGAAGTTTTTGACTCTTCCCCTGAACCTCAGTGCCTGCAAGCTTGAAGGCTTACCAGGACCAGATACAGCCACCCCTCCTCCGTCATCTCACACAGACGACGAGACAAAAGCCTTCTTAAGGAGGCTATTCAAGTTCACCATCTCCTGCTTCACCACCGATGTCGAGAGAGTAGTGCAGATGGTCACCCAAGACTGCAACAGTACCGGCTGGTCCAAAGCAGAGAGGTGGGAGCAGCTTCAACGCGATAGCTGCAAGGCAGCGCGGCAGCATATACAATAAGAATACCTCGAAGCTGAAGGTCAAGTTCAAGTAAATATCTGGCCTCCATGATAGATTCTTCTAATTGTTCTAAAATATTGAGTCAAATATCACAATCCTTGCCTTCAAAACATTCCTCAACCGATCATCTCAGATGCTGCAAACACTATAAACACTTTATCAGATGCTGCAAATACTATAAACACTATATCAGATGCTGCAAACACTATAATGTTTTGAAGTGTCGGTTTTTCAGCTATTTTTGCGAGTTTTCGGCACCTGACCAAAAACGTTTACACCGTTTTTCCGTCATGCTAGGACAAAAACAAAAAGTGTTTTGGAATCAGTGAAGCAAAAGGAACAAAATGACAATTGCGGGAGGTGTCTTTACCATTTCTGGTGCATTTGGGGGCAGCCTGGTGTGCGTGTCGACCTGCCCCAGTTCACTGACGGCTCATTGACGACCATGGTGCAGCCGCCGAATTGCTCGGGCCAGGAGCCACCACTGTGCTGTGTAGTGTAATACAATCGTCTCTCCCGGGGTGGGAGCGCCGCCGCTGTTGCTGCTTCTTGCCGCCGATACGAGTGTTGTGCTCAGCAGGTCTCCTCATCTGGCCGTTAGTGAAGCATCGCAATTGAGATATTGATGATGAATTTTGAAAGTATACGCTAGCAGCCGTCATATGAAAGAGAATCAACACGCTGAAAATATGTTTAACTCTACTCTCATACTCTCTGGTCTGTATGTATGTATGTATGTATGTATGTATGTACATTGTACATGCTCTCACACACCTACTCTGCTGTTATTATACCGGCCATGGCCTGTTGGCATCCGGCTCTAATAGCCCTGTATCGAGTCCCATCATGCAGCTGAGCCTTAGCCTATCCCTCTGAGCCCCAGCAATAACCCTACCATATAGCGGCCGACAGAGTAATACATCTCCTACCCCACAATGAGCTTATGCCGCGGCGGCCGTGGCGAGTGGAGTCCGGTGTAACACAGGACCAGTGCCATGCGACCAGCACCGGACCTAGGCCGGACCAGCGCCGGACCTAGGCCGCTGGTTTGAAGAGGCAACATCGTAAAAAGCTGTTTTAAAGGACATTGGCGAAAATCGGAGGGTTGGGAGAAGGAAAATGCCTTCCTTCCTCCCCCTGGATCCACCCCTGCTCAGGATTGACCTGACAGCTCCGTTTGCAGGCACGTCACGCCCCCAGACGCTGGTGATGAAAGCCTTCTTCTCCGCTCACCTTTCTTCTGGCACTCCAGGCGGCGACAGCTTGCCTGGTATTGCCACATAGAAGATGATTGCTGTGCCGCAGGCTACAAGAGGAAGAGATTGTGGTTCGGACATGGCATATATTGGAATGAGGCTGTCAACAATGATATATGCGAGGGGAAACAGCAGAGAACCTATGGAGCTGCAGAGAGGTGGAGAGGAAATCAGGGTTTGGTCCCGTGTTGGGTCTGTTGTGATGTTATAGCGGAAAGTGGGGCAACACGGACCGCTAACCGCCGCTGCAATTTCCGACCACTCATGTGCGATTACTCTCCGATGTCATTCAGCTCTAACACATCCAGGACCCACTTGGGTCGAGAACAAATATCTAGCCTTGCCTTTAGAAAACATTTCAACCATGCTATTTGTCTGAAGAACCAGTTCAAGTATTCTACTAGGCTGGCGTTTCTGCCAGTGGCGGCGCTTGAACATTATGACAGCCTAGGCACGATTGGTTTAGAGGTGGGGACGTCGCCCAGGCTTTTTACCTGATAGTGGACAGGGCCGGATGCAGCAGGTCGCCTGGAGAGGGGGGCAAGCTCAAGTCGATGAGCAAAAAGAATGTTTATGCTTAAATGTTGAATATAATATTATATATATATATATATATATATATATATATATATATATGTGTGTGCAGTGACGGATCCAAGGGGGGCCCAGGGGGCCGGGCCCCCCCCTTAGCTCCGAAGCGCCCCAGTAAAGCTCAGCTCATATCGGGCGCCGAAGGCGCCCGATATGAGCGGCGCGCCTGTACCCATTTCGTACGCCAAGGTGGTAGATACCACTTATTCCACTTGAATGAACACATACTCCTTAAAATCATGGCAAAGCGCCCCTGCCCAAACACTAGACGCCTTTACTGGTCTTTTGCGCCCCAGTAAAATGTTGAAGATAAAATTTAGAAAGCTAACAAAAACGCCCCGGCAAAGAAAAGGCCTAGATAGCAAGATTGCGCCATGGGGAACTAATGCACCCCTGAGTAGCCTAGGCGCCCCCTGGATGAAGCGCCCCTGGGTAACCTAGGCGCCCCCTGGATGAAGCACCCTACGGATACCATATGCGCCCTTGGTTAGGAAAGGCGCCCCTGGGCAGCAAAGGCAAATCTTGGTAACATAGGTGAACTGGACAGCATAAGCGCCCTTTAGATAGAAATAGGCGCTTTAGGAAAATAAAATGCTCACCTTCGGTAGAAAAAGGCGCCCTCTGATAGCTTAGGCGCCCACTGGAAAAAAGCGCCCTAAGAATGTCATATGCACCCTTGGATAGCAAAGGCGCCCCTGGACAGCAAAGGCGCCCCTGGGTAGCAAAGGCGCCCCTAGGAAGGAACCCCTTCGATAGAAACCCGCCTTTGGATAGCCTAGGCGCCCCCTGGATGAAGCGAACTACGGATATCATATGCGCCCTTGGCTAGGAAAGGCGCCCCTGGGCAGCAAAGGCAAATCTTGGTAACATAGGTACCCCGGACAGCATAAGCGCCCCTTAGATAGAAGTAGGCGCTTTAGGAAAATAAAATGCTCACCTTGGGTAGAAAAAGGCGCCCTTTGATAGCCTAGGCGCCCACTGGAAAAAGCGCCCTAAGGATGTCATATGCACCCTTGGATAGTAAAGGCGCCCCTGGACAGCAAAGACAACCCTGGATAACACAAGTGCTGTGGACAGCAAAGGCGCCCCCTAGGACGGCAGCCTTTCGATAGAAAAACCGCCTTTAGATAGGAAGTCCTAGGCGCCCCCTGGATGAAGCGCCCTACGGATACCATATGCGCCCTTGGCTAGGAAAGGCGCCCCTGGGCTGCAAAGGCAAATCTTGGTAACATAGGTGCCCTGGACAGCATAAGCGCCCCTTAGATAGAAATAGGCGCTTTAGAAAATAAAATGCTCACCTTGGGTAGAAAAGGCGCCCTTTGATAGCCTAGGCGCCCACTGGAAAAAGCGCCTACGGATATCATATGCACCCTTGGATAGCAAAGGCGCCCCTGGACAGCAAATACAACCCTGGATAACACAAGTGCCGTGGACAGCAAAGGCGCCCCTGGGTAGCAAAGGCGCCCCTAGGAAGGCACCCCTTCGATAGAAAAGCCGCCTTTGGATAGCCTAGACGCCCCCTGGATAAACTAGGAGCCCGAGAAGGAAAACGAGCGCCCCACTGGGAAGTACAGGCGCCCTCTGTATAACATAGATGTCCCTTATCCACCCTCAGCTGCCCTGCATTGGAGCAGCGCCCACCAAGAGCAAAGGCGCCCCTGGAAAAAAAGCCGCCTCCCGGTATCAAAGGCGCTCCTAGATAACATATGCGCCCCTTAGATAGGAATAGGCGCTCCAGGAAAGCAAAATGCGCCCCTTGGTTAAGAAAGGTGCCCTTGGATAGCAAAGGCGTCCCTGGACAGCAAAGGCAAATGTGGGAAACATAGGTGCCCTGGACAGAATAGGAGTCCCTTAGATAGAAATAGGCACTTCAGGAAAATAAATGCAACCCTTGGATAGAAAAAGTGCCCTTTGATAGTCCAGGCGCCCACTGGATAAAGCGCCGACGGATATCATATGCACTTTTAGATAGCAAAGGCGCCACTGGACAGCAAAGACAACCCTGGATAACACAAGTGCTTTGGACAGCAAAGGCGCCCCTGGATAGCAAAGGCGCCCCTAGGAAGGCACCCCTTCGAAAGCAAAGGCGCCTTTGGATAGCCTATGCGCTCCCTAGATAAACTAGGTGCCTGAGAAGGAAAATGAGCGCCCCATTGGAAAGTACAGGCTCCCCCTGTATAACATAGATGCCCCTTATCCATCTTCAGCTACCCTGGATTGGAGCAGCGCCCCTCAAGAGCAAAGGCGCCGCTGGACAAAAAGGCGTCTCCGTATATCAAGGGCACTCCTAGATAATATATGCACTCCTTACATAGAAATAGGCACTTCAGGGAAGTGAAAGGCGGCCTTTGGTTAGGACGGTGCCATGGACAGCCTTGGCGCCCTCTGCATAAAGCGCCCTACAGATATCATATGCGCCCTTGGATAGCAAAGGCGCCCCTGGACAGCAAAGTTAACCCTCGCCCCACCGGAGGGGCCATCGATGGCCCCCTAAGGTTTTTCCGGGATAGCAGAAAAACGACGAGGCGCAGCACCGCGGTTGAGGGCTCTACCTCTCACTGCATCATTTTTACATCATCCCTGAAATTTTTACCCCGGGTCACCCAAGGTCAGGTCACCAGACGAGGTCAACCAAGGTCACCTCACTTCACCTTTAGAGCTCTGTAAGAGCTACATTTCAAAGTCGATCGATTTGAAACTTCCTACACTTCATGACCCCTCCAGGGTCTACAAGGTGTATATCCGGGATTTTTCGATTTCGTGCCCTGAGGTCAGGTCACGAGGCGACCTCTCCCATTGGAAAAGCATGGGGAAAAGCTATTTCATGATATAAAAGCCACAAAAATGATTGCAAATACTCAGACTGCTCAGAACAACGTTTTTGGACACCCTTTCACGGATCCCAGGGGTCATATTTGCCCTTTGACTTTTCCAAGGTCATCCAAGGTCACCAGAGGTCAAAAACAGTATTTTGACAATAACTTTTGACCTAATTGAGCTAGAGCGGTGAAACAAACGCCATCGTGTTTGTCTTGTCACTGGCTTTCATTTGATATACGGCAAGGTCACTTTTTGACCTTTCGTGACCTCAGGTCATATTAGGTCACAAGGTGACCTCTGGTGGTCAAACCACTGGCGGGAGGTCTATATGTTCCACATAGCGGAAAAAGTACTGGCAATTTTCTATCAAATGTGATTTACCAGACCTCAATAGCTCTAATGGCATAAGAGTTATACCCAGTTTGCTTAAGCATTGCAAATTTGAGTGAAAATAGCCGATCTTGACCTAATTTGACCTCTGGAGGTCAAACCATTGACCTGAGCACTAAAACATGCGAAGTAATTTCTTACTGAATTCACGCGAGCTTTCTATTGCACTTTGCAGATTTGCGCTAACGCCCATATTTTCGGAGTTAGAGGGGGGCCATCGATGGCCCCCGGTGGGGCGAAGGTGGCGCCGGACCCCCGGTGGGGCGCGGGTTAACCCTTCTTGAAATAGATGATCTGGACAGCATAGGCGGCCATGGATAAACTAGGCGCCTGAGAAAGAAAACAAGCGCCTCACCTGAGAGTACAGGCGCCCCCAGGATATCATAGGTGTCCCTTTCCATCTTCAGCTGCCCTACTGTCTATGGTTTGGCACACCTGTCTGACAGTCGCACGCTCTGTTACAGGGCTCGAGCGCTCAATTTGAGCATTGACTGCCTTTAACCACATTTCATTAACCTATAACTGAAGGCTTAGTGCTCCATCGCTGCAACCGGGTGCCTTTTTCAGTATGTGCGCCCCGTTTCCGAGAACGCTGCCCTCACCAACCAGCAGTCCTCCCCGCTCAGCAGATGAGCGCCTCTTTCTGATAACTAGGCACTTTATTTCAGTGTTCGAGCGCCTTATTTCAGAATTCGTATTCTCCATCTATTTTGGGCTCCTACTGGATTGCAGAGGCGCCCCCTCAAGTGCAAAGGCGCCCCTGGATAGAAAAGTGCGCCCCATGTTTGCAAAGGCGCTCTAAGATAGCATATGCGCCCCTTAGATGGAAATAGGCACTCCAGGAAAGTAAAATGCTCCCTTTGGGTAGCAAAGGTGCCCCTTAACAGCGAAGGCAGCCCTAGATAACAAAGGTTCTCTGGACAGCATAGGTGCCCTTGGATAAACTGGTGCCCGGAAGAGAAAAATAGCGCCTCACCGGAGACAAAAAGCACCCCAGGATAACGTAGGGGCATGTATTTCAATCATGTCTGTGATTGAAAAATACACCTAGACAGCATATGCGCCCCTGGATAGAAAGACACCCCTGGGCAGTAACGGCGCCCCTGGAAAGCAATAGTGCGCCCCTGTGGAGAAAAAAACCGCCTCCTGAATAACCTAGGCACCGCCCCCGAAATATCAGATGCCCGTGGATAGAACAGACTGCCTTGAATAAAACAGCGGCCCTGGATAGTAAAGGCGCCCTTTGATAGCATAAGCATTTCTTAGCAACAATATGGGCGCTACATGAGCTCAAGGTTCACGTGCACCTAAGCCCAATAATAGAGCAATCAATCGATGCCGAAGCACTCCTTAAAGCACGGGCGCCAAATTTCCTAAGAAGTAAAGGCGCCTCTGGGTAGCAAAGGCGACCCTCGACAGTGGTGTAGGTATTCCTGAATAACAGCAGCGTCCCTTGATAAGAATAGCCCCAAGATGGCACAGGTACCCTGTTGATAGGAAAAGCGCCCCTGAATATCAGGGGCACCCTCTGAATGAGGTGCCCATGGAGAGCATAAGGGCGCCCTATGCATAGCAAATTGCCGCCCCCTGGATAGCCTAAGCGCCCCTTGCATAGGGTAGGCGCCACTGGGTAGTATAGGTTACCTTGAATAAAAATACGCCCTTCAATACCATGGTGAACCTGGATAAGAAAAAGCTCCACTGGGTAGGCACTGGGTATCAAAGGCACCCCCCGGAACAGCAAAGATGCCCCTGGATAGCTAGGTTGCGTCCATTGGGGAGCGAAGGCGCCCCTGGGTGGCACAGGTGCCTCATCGAAGCAAAGACCCCCCCCAGAGAGCATAGGTGTCCCTGATGAGCACAGGTACTCCTGGACAGCCCCTAAATGGCGTTGCATAATGTTACGATTCTTATTATGACGTATGCTATTATATCAGAGTAAAGGTTATTCAGTGTTTAGATCAAGGTTACAGGTCAATTTCAAAGGTCACTGGCCTTGATGATCAAGGCTTGATCAAAGGTCATTGGTAAGCTTGGGCACAGCGCTAGTTATAGCGTAAATTAGGCATAATATGTTGGGTTGTGCTGTAATAGGTCAATGACCTTGAAGGACCTTGACCCCAAAAATTGCAGACATTGTTTAGAGCCTTCCCTTTTGGCCTCAGCCCTGTTCTAGAGTATTCGAGCCCCGTTCCGGCCCGTTGGGGGGGGTGCTTGAACACCCCCTCGAGGTCTCCCAGTGGCACGAAAAAACGTCGGCGCGAAGCGACACAGTACTTGTCACACCTTATCATTGATCAATTCCGCAACTTTCCCTCAAAATTTAAGGTTGCGTCATCTCAGGTCAGGTCACCAGTGCAGGTCAAGTGACCTCACCCCAAAAAATGTTTAAGTTGGCGTAAGTAAGAAAAGGGTGAATCTATCGAATTCAAACTTGTACCATATAATGGGCCCAAAAAGTACTCATACATTTATTGCGGGATTTTTCCCATCGATGGCCTAGGGACTGGTACGAATCATGACCTCTCCATTGAAAATGCAAGGGGTAAAACGGAAATTTGCCGAAAAATTGCTCTATGTCTGCAGATGCCGCTTGGAATACCTTCGGATTCCCCAAATCATGGTATCCTAGGCCTCTTTATCGGTTCATGTTGCAAGTTTAGACATGTTACCTCTGAGAGTTCATCTGGGGCTTCCTAAGCAGGTTTTAAGACTTAGGTTAATTGCTTTGCAGGAAATATTGATAAAACCCGTATTTTGATACCATTTTTTATTGCTATTGTGAGTTGATTCATATGCATACTGACTATGCTAGGCTAGATGACGACCTTGACCTAGCCTTAGGTCAGGTCATTTTTATGTTTTGACCTAGTATAGTCATATTATGCATTATTTGATGATTCGCCGTAACGAGAGGAAGCGAAGTGTGCCTGAAAATGATTCTAGCTCAACTCTGGCAGATGCTAGAGTATATATGTTACAGGGAGAGTGCGAAATCCGGGAGTTCGCGAACTCCCTAGGGATTTCGCGAAATCACTGACCAGCCAGGGAGTTCGCGAAATCCCTAGGAAGTTCATGAAATCCCTGGGTGACCAGGGAGTTCGCGAAATCCCTGGACTTAGAAGTCAGGGAGTTCGCGAAATCCCGGATAAACACTCAGGGAGTTCGCGAATTCCCTGACATTTAGTCAGCTCAAGGATGACTAGCTAGGATTGCGGACTATTGTTCTTATGATTTAATTCAAACAGTAACCGGACATTTTCCGTAAAATCACGTATAAGGGAGGTTTTAAGCTAAATATTAGGAAGGTTTTAAGCTAAATATAAGGAATGTCATAATTGTATTGTTGAGCTCGTAGCGATACATTTATCGAGTTTCGCTTATCAATATTGTACTGCAATGTAAAAGTACAGTCGCTGCTGATTGCAAATGTGGATCACGGGAGAGAAAGACACTGGCCCCTGGCGGTTCCAAAACGCCCTGGTCCACTCCTGAAATTTGGTTCCCACACACTCCCCCACAGAATACACCTTCGCCTTCACTGTGATTTGGTACTTGGTTATTTTATATTCATGATATATTTTATACGCGGATTTAGGGGAACAAAGGGGGGCAGGTGCCCCCCCGATCGACCCTCGGCGCCCCCTGAAATGGTCATGGCGCCACTCTGAAATGTCGCTTTCCATCCCCCGTCCCTAGGGATGTAAAAATCGGCGCCCACCGATAGGATTTTGCGCTCACCTGATAGGTTTTTCCGGTCAAAAAAGGCACTCCCCTGGTCCGGATGGCGCCCCGCCCTCTCCCCCCCCCACGGGAAGATTCCCCCCTCCCCGCGATCGGCAATCTTGGATCCGCCTATGATAGATCTGTATATTTAATATTATACATATGCAGTGCATGGAGTCAGCATAACTACTTAAGTATTCAATAAGAAGTGATCTACGCTATCACCACCTTTCATAATTATGTGATGCTACGGTTATTTTATGTCACATCTACATCACAGAATAGCGTTACGATATGTTATGTAGGCTGCATTATTATGGAATTTTATCTACGGATACGATAAAGAAAATGGTACGAAATCCATGGCTTGATCACTAGAATAAATCTGGGTATAACACAGTTCAAGAAATGGCAGAAATATTTGCGCTACTGAAAAATGGTATAAATGTTTGGCAATGGCGCAACGCAATTACTTTTGAGCAAACCACGCCATCCGAAAAAGAATGTGCCCGACGCTCACATTTTTGAAAACTCATCACGTGTCTTTTGGCAGGTGGTGTCGATGAGGTGCTGGTCACCGAGAGCAATTGCGAAGTCTCTTATGACTATGCCTTTTGATAATCTTAAAATCATCACAGTCAAAAACGTTTGGTATGAGTCTCAAACTAGTTTCGCGGGATGCAATTTTTAAGACGTGCAATGCCAGGGGTCTGAGCCACCTTCACCCTGACGAGGGGGTGGGCTACACCCCCCCCGCCTAAAATATAAAAACTACGCTAGTTAGCGAAAAAGTAAATGGCGTTAAGTAGCACAACCTAAGCTTTAAAGGAAGTGTTCTATGCATTCTTTTGTCGGGTAAAATCTGAGGGCATTGGAAGCCAAACAATGTCACAATATGGATATGCTGATATAACTGAAATACAGTTCTTCAGTCCTACCATCTGATGTAGAAGAGATACAATATATAAGGATTCACTATCTGAAGCTTTTCTGCAAGCGACGTCGAATGATAAATAATGTGACTATTCTAGGTCAAAGCTAAGATTTGACCTGACCTTGGATCAGGTTAATATCGAACTGGGTCAGAATGCATATCATTAGAACTGCAGAAACAAGACAACCCCAATGATGCCAAAATATACAATTTAGCACCGTTCCCAACACAATTATGATGTTCAAACCATTTTACCGATACTTTTCAAACGGTGTCATCATGACCCATAATTGACCTTAGGTCATCGACTTCAGAAATCCTAAAAAAACTGTGTACTCAGTCGGCCCTTTATTCAATACGAATTTTAGATTGATAAATTAAGCTGTTCCTTGCTTATGTTGTTTTCTTCTTTTTTGGAGATGATGTCACTTGACCTGCACTGATGTCCTGACCTGAAATGTTCTGAACCGAAAATGTTGACAGGAGTTGTAAAAAGCTTTAGAAAAAAACTGTACTGGGTACAGCAGCGCTGCGCGTAGCCGTTTTCAAGACTTTGCGAAAAACCCAAGGGGTATGGTTACCCAACCCCCGCCCCGGCCATGTACGTACTCGGTACGAAGTCGGTCAGGTGCACCAACTGTGAGCACCGCTAGAAACAAAATTCTGAAGCGCTTCTTTCCAACTCACTTATCCAGCATCTGCAGAGAGATCATTATCATATCACAATCCTCATTACTACACAAAAGAGAAATGCTGCTTATCTGATGGCCATTTCGTATTAGTTTCTGGGTAAGGAAAATACAATAATGTTATATTATTTTTTGCATTAAGTTCATTAATGTATTCCAAAACTTTGGCCAATCTTTACAGGTACGGTTCGGCTATACTAAGATAAACTTTCAGAGCTGGAACAACGAAATAATTATTCTGCATATTAACGTAGTCCATATCTCTGTTTTCAGTTTATCAGTATATCAGAAGTGTTATACAGTTTCAGCTACAGCTGAACATAAGCCGACAACTATAGTTGTCGGCATAAGCAGGACACGGAATAATACAATTGTTACGCATATTTGCAATGTGCTATCTCATTGCCTATTGTCATGACCGTGGCTGGAGCACCTAAGCTTGAAGTGCATGTGCTAGCCCGCCGGAATCGACAATAAGATTTCTGAAAGCCTTGGCAATGGTCAAACGATGACAGGCGTGCCGCTTCTTACACCGAGAGCTTTTTCGAGGCCGACGCTTCCTCCTGTATCAAAGTATTGTTATTGGAAAATTTGTGGACGTCCGTAGTACATTCCAACATAGACATAGCCAAAATAGACCTTTGTGAAAGTATATCAGTTCTTTGTCCGTTTCTTACGGCACAATACTTCCCATCAGGAGTCTGCTTTGTTAAGAAATCAATATATTCATTACAGATGACAATGAAAAAGTAGTGGCATCTCTAGTTTGTTTTGAGCCCCCCTCCACACCTACGGTTCACATTGCATAAACCATGCACCTCGAGGAAGGCTTGTGACTCGAATAGTTCGTCAGCGGGCACAAGGACCCGGTGTGAGGTAGAGCTGAGGGTGTAAAATTAATTTTCAAAAAAATAAATATCAGGCCGACATACATAAAATCAAGTAAAATACAACATAGAAAGAGAAAACATGGACGGGGAGTGTAAAACCAGATCACTGAAGGATCATTCTTTGGATTTAAGCTATATGACATATTGGCATGTTAGGGATTTCGCGAAATCCCTGAAAAGCATTCAGGTAGTTCACGAAATCACTGAAGTTTCAGTGAGTTCGCGAAATCCCTAGGGATTTCGCGAAATCCCTGGTCGGCCAGTGATTTCGCGAACTCCCTAGGGATTTCGCGAACTCCCTGGCTGGTCAGTGATTTCGCGAAATCCCTAGGGAGTTCGCGAAATCCCGGATTTCGCACTTTCCCTGTAACATATACACAGAGACATGTTGTAAGCTTTGTCTCGGGGAGGGGGCCCTAGCGCTGATCGCGGGAAAAATCCCCAATGGCCCCCAGGGGCCCTCAGGGAGTCAGGAAATCTGGCGTGGGTGGAATCCGGTAGGCAGGATTTTGGGTCTCCAAAATCAGCTGAGGGGTCCGTGCCAGTTAAGGGGGCCCCAGATAAGGGCCCCCGACGAGCTCATTTGACCTCAGCGCCAACACAGGATTCTCAAGACCAGCGTGGGGTGCCTACCTATTTAAACGGTTTCTTAATAAGCTCAGGAACCCAAAACTAACCCAGGGGTCCAATTTTCAACTCATGGGGCCCAGACACTCTGAGGGGAACCTGCAGAAGCTCAGAAGGCCCATAAAACTAATAGGGCCAGACTAGCTGGGTGCCTCGACGAACTAGTGCCCAGATACGCACAACGGGCCCCAAACAAGCTGAAGGGATCTATATCAGTTAAACGAAAACAATACCAACCCAGGGGACCCTGACCAGCTTAAGGGACACTAATCCAGCTTGGGGCTCAGAGCTCAGAGCTCCAGCTTTTAGCTCAGAGGACCCAGGACCGGTTGAGGGGGCCCTATATCAATAAAAGGGCCCAAAAAGCTGGCTTCAGCGGCGACATATAGGTTTCAAGTTCAGTGTGAGAGCCTGGTTAACTAAAGCGGTCCCAGATCAGCTGAGGGGACTCGATATAAACTCATCGAAGTCAACGAAAACTCAGGGGCCCAGGCCCGCAGAGGTTCTGCGGCCTATGAGGCTCAGGTTAGCGTCAATCGGGTATTTCAGTATTGAGCCGTTAGCCAGGACAACTGTGATAAGTGGAGGTGGTGGATACGACACCTCAGTTTTTACCATGACCGAATATAACTGTATTATTTGCTCATCGTGCTTCAGTTAGTGTCAGTGGGTGCTTTCAGCATTTTATACCACGGTACCAGTCGTTAGCTGGCCCGAAATATGCTTGATGGTAAACGTGAACATGTCCTCACTGAGAGGAAGCTTTCATGAAAATAAGCATTTACAAATCCTTTTTTAAACGCGTTCTTCATTGACACTGGCCGCCTTTTGGGTGTTAAATTGGCCAGTGGCGGATCCAAGGGGGAGGGGAAAAAAGGCATTCCCCCAAACGAAAAAGCTCGGGGCAAAACTGCGTTTTCGCCCCCAAAGCGATCGACCTCCTTTTTTCCCCTTACTCCTTCTTAGTTTATAAGCAAGATTTTGGTGTTACAACTCTCAACTTCAAACAGAACATAGGTTGATAAGATGTTCCCTGGCCTGTCCCCTCGAATCCGGAAATGTAAAAAACACTGAAGATTATATATTCGGGCACAGCCCTTCATCAGAATCATGGAGTAAATATCGATAATTCTCAGTTATAGTATAGCCAGACCTCCATAGTATAGCAAGTCATAGTATAGCCAGCCTTGGATAGGAAGAAGTATCTCGAGCCCATATTTTTCACCCCGTGAAGTTTTTTTGGCTTTTCGCCTCAAATACCCAAAATTCTACGGGCAAGTGATATTGGTAGCGCAGCTTTTACTGCGTGACGTTTTTTTTGCTTTTCGACTTTGGTTTGCTCCTCCCAAACCGACCGGCTAGATCCGCCACTGAAATTGGCGCCCCTCAGGTTCGGCGCCCCCCAGGTTCGGCGCCCTCCGAGCCTGGGCCCCCCCTTAACGAAATCCTAGATCCGTCACTGTATGTGTGTGTGTGTGTGTGTGTGTGTGTGTGTGTGTGTGTGTGTGTGTGTGTGTGTGTGTGTGTGTGTGTGTGTGTGTGTGTGTGTGTGTGTGTGTGTGTGTGTGTGTGTGTGTGTGTGTGTGTGTGTGTGTGTGTGTGTGTGTGTGTGTGTGTGTGTGTGTGTGTGTGTGTGTGTGTGTGTGTGTGTGTGTGTGTGTGTGTGTGTGTGTGTGTGTGTGTGTGTGTGTGTGTGTGTGTGTGTGTGTGTGTGTGTGTGTGTGTGTGTGTGTGTGTGTGTGTGTGTGTGTGTGTGTGTGTGTGCGTGCGTGCGTGCGTGCGTGCGTGCGTGCGTGCGTGCGTGCGTGCGTGCGTGCGTGCGTGCGTGCGTGCGTGCGTGCGTGCGTGCGTGCGTGCGTGCGTGCGTGCGTGCGTGCGTGCGTGCGTGCGTGCGTGCGTGCGTGCGTGCGTGCGTGCGTGCGTGCGTGCGTGCGTGCGTGCGTGCGTGCGTGCGTGCGTGCGTGCGTGCGTGCGTGCGTGCGTGCGTGCGTGCGTGCGTGCGTGCGTGCGTGCGTGCGTGCGTGCGTGCGTGCGTGCGTGCGTGCGTGCGTGCGTGCGTGTGTGTGTGTGTGTGTGTGTGTGTGTGTGTGTGTGTGTGTGTGTGTGTGTGTGTGTGTGTGTGTGTGTGTGTGTGTGTGTGTGCATCAAAAACATGTCGGGGATTGTGGAAACGGTTACACAGCAGTAAATGAAGGTACAAGACAAAATTTAAGAAGGATAGGTAGTAAGCCGGAAGGACAAGGTACTCACGAGAGCTTCCCATTTCAAGGAAAAGCGGCTTCGGCACTTCATTTTTATGACATCCAATTTCTCGCTGTACGATCGAACGGATTTTTTAAGATTCATCCACCAGATTTTGTGCCATGACTCACGATCTTCATAAGGGTTTCCCAAATTAAATATATTTCCAATAATTGCCAAACAACTGTACCGCACTAGAGAAGGCCAGAAATCCGCGAATACAAAATAGTCAATAAATGAATCCGCTGTAATCAAGGTCCTAAGACGCGGCATCGCACGTGCTAGCACTTCAGGCCAGCCTAGGTTGCTGATTTTACGAGCCAGTACTCGCGTCCGAATGAATGAGGCTTTAGAGATGTCAATCAAAAAGCACACGTTAGGTTTGCCACGGTCTTAGGCAGATTCAGCGGATTCGCGAAGTGACTGATATCACATTTGTTGACGGTAAAAGCTGCGAGCTAGGATTGTCAGAGATGTAAATTATCGGGTCTTTGACCCAGTGATCCGAAAAAGGAATATTCTCTGCCACTTAAACATCGAGTCAACTTAGATTTATTGCACATAAAATACATACTGACTTCGACATTTAAAAGTGGCTAGGCAGTGCCTAATGTGCCTCTATGGAAGCGCCGCCACTGGTTTCTGCAATTCTTTCGTATCACAAACATTGTTGGTTGATAGCTTATAGCAGGTTATTTACGACTGAGTAGCCGTATTTTTGCTCCTGAGCCGACAAGGAATCGTGCGTGTTCTTGGTCTCTCATTAAAGGAAACAACTTGTTAGTCGCTGCTATGGCGCACACCTCCAGGGTCAACCACAGTGGCACTTATAGAGAATTACACAGTGGTCAGGATACAAAGAAAAATAGGTTTTTAATGGAATAAATTCGCAAGTGGCCCCCAATAAACAGAAAAAAGTACGACACAACTGGATTTATGACGATTTTGCATTGCTATGGTCAAACACCATACAAAGTGAGTGTGCTGCACATTGCATGGCCAGGTTGACCGTCTTGCCCAACCCAACTGATCCCAAACAAGCTCGCACGCCACCGAGCGCGGCTTTGATTCCGCGTTCAGCGGCAGTGCTGACACCTGGTGCCACAGTATGGTAAACTTCACGTCTCAATACCAATCAGATATATTCAAACCCATTCGAGGAAGAAACTTTATGGTGCTCGCTAACGAATGCCAATGATTTGTGGTTTTTACATTTGTGAACACTGTGCAAAACCTTCATAGTGTACGGGCACCCAAGCCCTCTCGATAGCTGAGCGTATCTTGTTCAGGGGAGGCAAAGTACACCCTTTTACCGCTCATGGCGCCGCCACTTTTTATCTGATACAGAGGGTGTCCCCTGTATGTTGTCCCCAGTGTCCATGTTGCCCCATTCTCCCCTATCTGTCCGAGCGTTGATACAGGCGGTGTCCATCTTGTCCCCAGTGTCCATGTTGCCCCACTCTTACCTATCTGTCTGAGCGTCCAAACCTGGTTTCCAAAAATGGTCTCACCACCACATATATTTAGAACTCGGTTGAAAGTAGTCAACTGAAATTTGAAGAGTAAACTGCTGTTGTTGGTTTTTATAGAATTTTAAGTTTTTATTGTCACGTCTGCTTTCCTCCTCCAAACATCCTCACCCCACCCAAGGCTGAGAGCATCTGCCCCTGTGCGGCTGCGCTGCCCCGCTCTGAGCGCTCCTACACCAATCCTCTTCTTCAACCATCCATGTCCTACACCATCTCCTTCCATAGCATTCCGATTATTCTCCTCATGGTGATGACTTCGGAAAAGCCACTGCCATTAAACGGGAGTCGTTGATAAATGACAAAAAATCAAAAGAAAACGCGATAAGGTGATCTTTGGTCATACTGGCATTGGCGATATTGACATAACATCGCGTTATTCGCTTTAGCCCAGCCCCGCACCGTCGGTGTCTGTGCGGATTTCTTGTGATGGCGGTGTTGGCTGCCTCCAGTTGTTTCTATTCCAGTTAGCCTTTGCCGGAGGTCGTCCGAACCAGCTTGCAGCTGCACCAGAACCTGTCTCGAACTCCCCTCCTCAGTTCGGTGTTTCGAGGGCACTCGAAAGCCTTGTGGTCGTGTGCTGGCAAAGAAAACAGAACTGAAGATATCGACGTTTTGGAAAATTTCCGCGACAAACGATGGCCGCAGAAGAACTTTTCTAGAAGCGGCGGTGTTTTTTCGCCAGCGGAGTCGCATTATGTGTGTCACTAGGACTCCCGAGGACCCTGTGAAATGAGACGAGACCTTGGGGACTGACAAGGTGACATTTTCTCAAATTGAACGCTCGTTACTAAAGCTTCACTGTGTATTCGATTGTGGATGAGTTATCTGTTTTCAGTCCCAAATTATTGTTTTGCGCTAAATTCTCTGACTTTACGTCGAACTAGAACGATTTTATGCTTGTTCGATCCTTATGTAATTCGAAGAGCTGCACGGCTTGTTTTTCTCACTACGTTACCATTAAATCCAGCCGTACCAGAGGGAGAGAGAGAGAGAGAGAGAGAGAGAGAGAGAGAGAGAGAGAGAAGTTACGTAACTCTCTCTTTACATAACTCAGGTTTTTACAAGTCTGGAGATATTGCGTGGACGGGCCTGACCGCTCCGAACCCCATACAACAGATCACCCAATCGGACGGGTGCGGCTTACCCCGAGAGAGGCGTCGGTCAGCCACAGATGGCAGAGGTTGAACAACTCACCAACAATGAAGGGAACAAGCGTATACCAATCCGGTGACAAAATAGACGAGATTGTGCACATATCAGCGTTATTATTAGACGCTCAGTCTGCCAATACGCTATTCAAGATCCCAAAGGACTCAGAGGATGTGGCAAATAGCCCCTTTTGGTGCCAAAGGTCAATATTCGTGTTTACACAAGTTTGGCTTGAAGTTCCGTTGGTGACACTTGGGCACTTTTTTCGCCCTCGGAAAAACGGAATAGCTCGTCGCGAGCAGTTCAGGCAAGAGATATTTGCCGCCTGAGTGTGCCGCCCACTTGTGTTCCGCTATGCCGATGTACATTGCGGGACAGTATAGCTCCACAGTGGGTGCGCATTAGAGGTGGGATTTTCTAGGCCCGGGGGCCCGGGGGCAAAAGCCCGGCCCAGGACTGCGGGCTTGGACCGGGCCTGAACGCCTGATTTTGAGCCAATGCCCTGCTAATAACGGGCTTCACGCAGGCTCATTCCGGGCTTCAACTGAACTGAGACTTCAAAGTCAATTTTCTGTAGGTTAAATAAGCCTTTTCAGTACAGACCTAGTTTTCTACATGAAACATAATCTTATTCATGCACCAGCAGCTTTTGCAAATGCATTTACAATTAATTTTGGGCATGGACTTTAACACGCGCATTGACGGGGGTCTGAGCCACCTTCGGATTGACGAGGGGGGCGGGTACCCACCCCTAAGATCTCGAGAACCACGGTAGGTAGCAAAAAACAGTAAACGGCGTCGGGTAGCCCATGCGCTTCTCCATCGAAAATATTCGAACCATTTTCCTGTGCAGGTCACATTTAAGGTCACCAGAGGTCAAAAACTTGCCGTGACATGCCGTCACAGGGATAACATGTAAATTAAGTTTTTCGGTCATTACATCTGAACAAGTAAAGATAGAGAAAAACGACTTGAACTCTATGAATCCTCGCAGCAAGCCGAATCGAATGATATATGATTTAACCTTGCTAGGTCAAATCAAAGATTTGACCTGACCTGAGGTCAAGTCAGGGTCAAATTATATAAAATGCATATCATTAGAACCGCAAAGCCAAGGAGAGTCTAATGAAGCTAAAATAAACGCTCTATTACCATCTGTTACTGAGTTATTCAGTAAAACCATATTTCCCATGTATTACCAATGGAGAGGTCATGCTTCGTACCTGACCTTAGGTCATCGATATCAAAAATACGAACATATTTTAGAGAACCCAACATTGAAACACCCTGTCCGACTTATCTACACTTAAACATAATCTTACTCATGCACCAGCAGCTTTTGAAAATGCATTTACAATTAAGTTTGAGACATTTTAGGTCGGGTCACTTGACCGTACTGGTGACCACCGAGATGACCTATCCTTAAAATTTTACAGAAGTTGCAAAAATATGAGGAAAAGGTATACCAATCGCCCTGCGCGCCGCCGTTTTCTGCTGTCCCGAAAACCAGGGGGCGGGTACCCGCCCCCGTCAATGCGCGTGTTAAGACATACATCAGGAATGTAAAAGCCTCCTCGCCTCCCTGTGTAATTTCTCTTTTCCCACCACGGCCGGGGCTTGTTTTTAGAATCACTGTATAGATCATATTACGCCAATAGTGTAAATATACGTGTATGGTATCAAAAGCATGAAGCTCTGGCCTTCTATCTGTTACCCATGCCAGGGTCATAAGCAAGTTACTTAAACCTGTATCAATATTCATAATCAAATATTGAATAATGTTACAGTTGCACGCATCCATGCTGTACTGTCATATTGTGAATCTCCTGATGATAATATGGGTGAACAAGTTATAAATTGTGATAGCCTATTTGTTACTTGCATATTTTCAGTATACCCGTTCAAAGGAAGCCATTTAATCAATGTGCTGCTAACATTATATTGAGAATAAAACCTGGTTCTAGCTAGAACCTTCTTTCCAGAAGCTTTCTGCTTCGGGTAAAAAAACTAATCTATGGAGCCATTCCCATGTCCTCTACGAAAAATGGTCACGTAAATATGTCAGGTACAAACTATCTGGTGGAAGCCCATAATTATAAAATTGGCCTGTTAACTCTAGATGCAAGAACAAATTTTGAAAAGTTTAACCCTTCCACAGCTTCATCTTGCTCTTTCATTGCTCAAAAAATGCAGAATCCACTCAGAAAAGGCTAGTATAAGCAAGTGAATAGGCACAAATAAAATATTTTTGATCAAAGTACTTCAAAACATAGATTGGTCAGTTGTGGGGAGATACTGGGGAGAGCGGTCAGACTTAGAAGGAACCCTTGAAATTGCGCCAAAACATGAATATACTTGATATTATTTGTTGATTTTTCTTTGTGGACATATTTCCCTGGCCTCCATGAAATAAAACTTTTTCTATTTTAAGCTTTAACACGCGATTGACGGGGGCGGGTACCGCCCCCTCGGGTTGTTCGGAGATAGTAGAAAAACGGCGGCGCGTAGCGCCCCGTACATGTATACCTTTTCCCTCATCATTCTTACAACTTCTGTGAAAATTTTAAGGTTAGGTCATCTCAGGTCAGGTCACCAGTACAGGTCAAGTGACCCGACCTCAAAAAAGTTTAAGATAGCATAAGTCGGAGCACGGTGAACTTATCCGATTGAAACTCATATCACATAATGGCCCCACCGAGTTCTCTAAAATATGTTCCGGTATTTTTGATATCGATGACCTAAGATCAGGTACGACGCATGACCTCTCCATTGGAAATACATGGGAAAAATGGTTTTTACGGAATAACTCAGTAACGGATGGTGATAGAGCATTTATTTTAGCTGCATTAGACTCGCCTGGGCTTTGCGGTTCTAATGATATGCATTTTATATAATTTGACCCTGACCTGACCTCAGGTCAGGTCAAATCCTTGATTTGACCTAGCAAGGTCAAATTATATACCATTCGATTCGGCTTGCTAAGAGGATTCATATAGTTACAAGTCGTTTTGCTCTATCTTTACTTGTTCAGATGTAATGCCCAAAAACTGAATTTTACATGTTATCCCTATGACGGGCATGTTTTGACCTCTCATGACCTTAACCCTATTTCCGGCAGGGGGCTAATATTGCCCCCCTCAGGGTTTTCAAGAATATCTCCGAAACGGCTTGCGATAGAACTTGAAACTTCCTGACTTTTCCTAAAACTAGTACAGGCAGGTTTTCTGAAATTGTCAATATTATATATTTACCAGGGGCGGAGCTATGGCTGGGTTTTTGGGGAGGTTCTATCCACAAACCAAGTATTATCGTATGCGATGGGTTCTTTGTAAAAGGAAGCCGTCTCTACTGATCCTGATACCAGTTATATGGTTTTATTATATCATTTTTATGTGAGATGATAGTGCATTCACAATTGTCACTATTTGTATTCATCAGGGGCGGTTACAGCAGTTCAAAATGGGGGAATGTTATCAAGAAGGACTAAACGTTAGTAAGTGAGAAGACTGCTTACAGCCGTGCCAGGGCGAATACAATTGGGTATATGAAAATTCAAAATAGTTATAACCAAATTCTAGATTACCAGAGGCGTGTCCAGTCACTACACATTTTCAAAATGCATATTCCCAGCCAGTATCACCGCCGCGACTCAATATCGTTGTATATTAAAAATGTGTTTCAATCACCCCCACCCGCCCCCCCGACGAGAGTCCTGATCCGCCTATGTCACCCTCTTTCCCAGAGCTGCCATGGGAGGGTAAAAATTATCAAATAAATTTCAACTAGTCGAGGGACTAATATTCTCATGCATACCACTCGCATATTGTTGGTATGTATTTTACCCCACTGTTTTACCTTACTGCATCCGCCCTGATGATTTTTCACTTTTTTTCATTTATTTATGTGTCAAAGATGCCAAGCAGTATATCACGGCTTCTAATCCGCGTAACAAAACTTTTTAGGTTGTATATATTTCCCCTCATAGTCCTGGTCCTGAAACTGCCATTGAATTTCGAATTTTTGTGTAACTCAGTATATGACAATTTTGGGTCAATTATTTGTAAATCTGAACTAGTTTTGTGAAAATCATACAACAGAGACAAGGGTTATGGAAAATCTAAAAATACACAAAAATTGTATATTTTGCACGACCTTCTCCTTAAAAATATAAATTTTGAAATTTTCTTTTTCAAAATAAAGTTTAGCGTCAGGGAATCTATAGCACTTTGAATTTTCAAAATCGGCCGGTTAGATTACGAGATCTTAGGGGGGCCGATATTGCCCCCTGCCGGAAATAGGGGTAGCCGGGAGCCTGACGGAAATAGGGTTAAATGTGACCTGAAAAAAATGGTTCAAATGTTTTCGATGGAGAAGTGAATGGGCAGCCCAACGCCGTTTACCGTTTTCGCTACCTACCGTGGTTCTCGAGATCTTAGGGGGCGGGTACCCGCCCCCGTCAATGCGAAGGTGGCTCAGACCCCGTCAATGCGCGTGTTAAACATAACAGCACTTTCCTCCCAACACACCAAACAATGCTAAGAAACATAGAAACAAAAAACAGAATAGCCAAATTACAGACTTTAGATACGCCAAATTCTGCGGCGTTGAGTAGCTTGTAAAGCTTTGCAAGTGCTAAGTCAGAAAAGCGTCATATATGAAACAAGTGCACAGAAAGGTGGCCTATTCTCAGGAACAAAACAAATGCAACACACACTTTGTGCCTTTTTTTTAGATAAGTGAAATTTTGAAATATATTTTGAACAATTTTGAAATAGTTTTACTGAAATAAACTAACTTTTCTGCTGAATGTTTGTGAAAAATACTTCCACTAATGAGTGCTCTAATGTAGACAAGCATGGCGCTTCAGATACATTCTAAGCGCAAGCCCATAAAACACAAGAAAACAAAGAAAAGTAGTGTTCAAGGCCGCATGGTGGTGTGGATGGGCTGGAGTCGTTTTTTGCGTCAATTTTACTTTTTGGTGGAGATTAGTGCAATCTTTTTCTTCAATGTTTGGTGCGAACCTGTGGAGAACTAGTGGTTCTGTATGGCTGGTGGTTTGACAATTCTACATATATGGCTGGTAGACCTTGTTGGCTTACCTACTTTGCAGACCAGACTGACCCAAGCAGAACAATCTTTTGACTATCTACCAAGCTGTCTAGTGACTAAACTAAAAGAAAATGCTCAAAACATGTATCAACTGAGTGATAATGTGAAGGATTTTTGGTTCATTCACAGCCATTCTGCCATGATATTTTGAAAATTTTAGCTGAAAACGTGTCACTGCTCTCTCCTCTATTCATCAACATTATTGTAATTCAATTATGAGGCTCATGCCAGCACATCATGATTTATAAAATACAATGATGGAGAAAATGTCTGATATGAGTGGGCTTATTTCATCCCGATTCTTATAGCTGCCATGTGCATTCTTCTATATAGAATGCCCTGTGTTTTTATAAGGTGATGCTGGTCATTACCTGAAGTCAGCTTGCATCATAAGCAAGTTATGTTTCATACTGTGTGTTTTTTTCATTATCATTTTCTGCTGCATGGTTAAGATAGCTGAGGCTACTGATGCTGCTTGCACCTTTTTCAATATGGTTTTGGGTGCAACCAAAACTTTTCCAGGATGAATTGGCTTAAAACATGTATTTGAAACAGCTTTAAAGTAAATACATGTTGTATGTAGTATTTTATGGCTTTTCCATGATACCGGGCCTTCCCGGGCTTGATAAGCCATTTCTTCCATAATCTGGGCTTGTGGCGGGCTTCTAAAATCAGCAGCAGGCCGGGCCCGGGCCCGGGCCTGCAAAATTGCCCGAAACTCCCACCTCTAGTGCGCATACATTAACCTCTGTCTGTGGATGACGTCATGATCTGGCAACTGCTACCATATTCAATAGGCTTCAAGGGCTTCAATTGGCTGGTTACTCACCGTGACGTCAGCGCTGTGGTCACACCAACAGCTGACAACTGTGGCCGCCTGGCTGGGGTACAACTGTGGCCGCCTGGCTGGGGTGCAACTGTGGCCACCCGGCTGGGGCACAACTGTGGCCGCCTGGCTTGGGTGGATTTGGGGTACGTTTCAGACAGTGGCGGCGCTGCCATAGAGGCACATTACACACTGCCTAGCCACTTTTAAATGTCGAAGTAGATATGTACTTCATAAGGAATAGATCTAATTTGACTCTATTTTTAAGTTACAGAGAAAATTCCTTTTCGGATCACTGGGTCAAAGAGCCGATAATTTGCATCTCTGAGAATCCACGCTCGCAGTTCTTACTGTCAACAAATGTGATGTTAGGCACTTCGCGATTTCGCTGCATCTGCCTAACACCGTGCCAAACCTAACGTGTGCTTTTTTATTAACATCTCTAATACATCATTCATTCGGACGCCAGTACCGGCTCGTTAAAGCACCAACCCAGGCTTGCCTTAGAAGCTAGCAAGTGCAATGCCGCGTCTTAGGACCTTGATTAAAGCGGATTCGTTAATTGACATTCTTGTATTCGTGGATGTCTAGCCTTCTCTAGTGCGGGACAGTTGTTTGGCAATTATTAGCGAGATTTTTAGTTTGTGAAACCCTTATGAAGAACGTGAGTCATGGCACAAAATCTGGCGGTTGAAATTTAAAAAAATCCGTTCATAAATCGATCGTACAGCGGAAAACTGGACGTCATAAACAATGAAGTGCCGAAGCTGTCCTTTAAATTTGAAGCTCTCTTGAGTATCTTGTAATCCTGGCTTACTAACCTACCTACCTATCCTTCTTGAATTTTGCCTCGTGCCTTCATATACTGCCGCATAACCGTTTCCACAATCCACCGACATATGTTTTGATATATTCGTTCAATTTGTATGAGATTAAACATTTAAACATAACTATTATTTTTGCTCATCGACTTGAGCTTGCCCCTTCTCCAGCCGACCTTCTGGAATCGCCCCTGTCTAATATCAGGTAAAAAGCCTGGGCGACGTCCTTGCCTCTAAGCCAATCGTGCCTAGGCTGTCATAATGTTCAAGCTCCGCCACTGATTTCAGGTAGGTTTTTAGCTTTTCTCCACGGAAATTTTGAGTATCAATACAAATGATATATTGAGTACCAGGTTTTCCGACATGCTTTACAACTTGGCTAGCTCAGTTAGAATTACGTCGTAAAGGTGGCACATTCCCTTTAAGCCATCTTTGGAAGGCGCGCGGACCTAGGGCCAGAGGCGGATCTAGACCACTAGTTTCAGAGGGCAGAAAAGCAAGAAAAAATGGAAAAAGGTGAAGTTTTTATCAATAAAATAAACCAAAATCGGACGGTTTGGTGCCAATTGCTGTTTGCCCGCTCCCTCCTGGATCGGCCATTAGTTGAGACCTCGATCACCAGTGACCGGATCAGACCAGTCAGTGGACGTCCAGGCCCTTCAGAGTACTCTTCAGAGTTCTGGACACAGCTGTCGAGTGACCTTGATGCAGAGGAATGAAGCTTTCAGCACATGCGTATAAAAGGAGCCCCATACAATGCATATATATATATATATATATATATATATATATATATATATTTGCAGCTTGAGTGTGAGCTTGCAGTCTCTAGCATGTGAGCTCTCACAATCTCTTGCATGTGAGCTCTCACAATCTCTTGCATGTGAGCTCTCACAATCTCTTGCATGTGAGCTCTCACAATATCTTGTATGGGAGCTCTCACAATCTCTTGCATGTAAGCTCTCACAATCTCTTGCATGTGAGCTCTCACAATCTCTGGCATGTGAGCTCTCACAATCACTGACAGGTGAGCTCTCACAATCTCTTGCATGTGAGCTCTCACAATCTCTTGCATGTGAGCTCTCAGAATCACTGACAGGTGAGCTCTCACAATCTCTGGCATGTGAGCTCTCACAATCTCTTGCATGTGAGCTCTCACAATCTCTTGCATGTGAGCTCTCACAATCACTGACAGGTGAGCTCTCACAATCTCTTGCATGTGAGCTATCACAATCTCTTGTATGTGAGCTCTCACAATCTCTTGCATGTGAGCTATCACAATCTCTTGCATGTGAGCTCTCACAATCTCTTGCATGTGAGCTCTCACAATCTCTTGCATGTGAGCTCTCACAATCTCTTGCATGTGAGCTCTCACAATCTCTGACACCATGCTGGGGCGCTACCACCGAACCGAAATAGCTTTGAACTCGCCAAATGACTTTCTATTCACAAATATGTTGCTGGTAAATTGATCCCTGATGTTTGCACTTCGTCTCTGGACCGTGATACTGCCATGATTCAGAGATAAGTGGATCTTCCAGTTCAGACGCGCCGGCTCCGGCATTGCTCATGTTTGTCCTCAGTCAACAGGACCGGCGTCAAAGCTAGAGATCTAATTCCCTTCCGCTCAAGCGCTTCTAGGCACTAGAGGTCTGACAGGAACCACATTTCAGAATTTCCTCCCGCTCCCCCCCTCTCTCTCTCTCTTTTAAGCACTTTTGCAGAGAAAAAAAAACAAAATACTCGCAAACACTCAATAATGAAAAATAATGGCAAATGTCAAAGCAACTGATCAAATTTCAGAGTTCTAAAAAATTCTGAGGAATGAAAACTCCATGCAATGATCGCTAAACCAGACCGAGGCAGCTTTCTCAGGTGACGATTACAGAACATATTTGGCTGAATGGTTCCCGGGTGGCCCGCCGGCCTCACTGCCGGTCTCAGATCGGGATCACATGTGATAACGCGGTCAGTCCTCACGGCGGCACACTTCCTTCCGTGTCTCGTCTGGCCCGGCTGAGGAGGTGCCCTAACACATGCAGTGGAGGGGTCCGAAATTCCCCCGCCTCTCTTTCCGAGGTGGCTGCAGGACCGTTCGCAGGCAAAAGACGTCACTGGGTTACATTTTGGAGAATTTATGAGTGCATCGAATGTGCGAAAATAGAAATCGGTCCACAATATAAGCTTTGAAAGTCCGACCTATATTTTAAGATCACCACAATCACGCGTTGGCACCAGTTCGCCCGCACTGTAAACCGATTAGTGCAGTCATGGCGTCATATAATCGGGATCATATGTCAAGGTCACCTCACACGAAGGTCACGGTCTGGGTGACAGGTCCAGGTTATACCAGCATTTTTAAAGTTATTTTCTCGAGTGCTTCCGGTCAGATGACGCCACTCAGTCTGACGTATATTATGTTTTTGACGCGCATTTACGGGGCCTGAGCCAGCTTCGCTAAGTTCTATTTTTGAGGATGTTCGCACCAGTTCATCTGTACTGTAAACCGAGCGGAACAGTCATAACGACCGATGACCGATTTTATGCCCATTTTATGACCCTCTCCCTAATGCCGTTAAAATGAATGTTCTTGTGCCATCCATCCATTACTAACTTATTCAGTTTAAACCATTTCTGTCATGTATTTTCAATGGAGAGATCATGGCTCGTACCTGACCTTCGGTCATCGATATCAGAATACCGGAACATATTTTGTAGAACCCGATGGGCCCATTATGTGGTATGAGTTTCGATAGGATAGGTTCACCCTGTTCTGATTTATGATATATTAAACTTTTTGAGGGGATGCCACTTGACCTGCACTGGTGATCTGACCTGAGATGACCTAACCTTAGAATTTTGGTTAAGTTTTAAAATGATCAGAGAAAAGGTATGCCAAGTTTTCCCCACATAGCCATAACACTTCCCAACATGTTCCCCGCACAGCCTGGCTGTGACTTTTATGACTGTTTGACCTTGCAGGTATTGACCTAGATCAATATAACTTAGGTATATTTTAGATTATCATAGCCTCTCCCCTCTGAATCATAAACACGCGGTTTTTAGTTCGCTTGGCTTGTAAGACCTTGAACCTCACTTTAAGATCATTGGCGTTGTTGTCAGGCTTCGCTCAACTGCGCGTGCTGAACACCCACGCCACACTCTTACAATTTAGGGAAGCCTGCCCCGCGGGGTGCCCCCAACCACAATGTTTTAACGGTTCTGCTATATCTGACACCAAACGATTCCAAGGATTTCAAACATAAATATTGTCGCACATGTAGCTATAGCCGCTGACGAGCCCTAAAACTCCAATCCAAAAACAAAAGCATGACTGATAAGATGTTTAATGGCTTGCCTCTCCAATCCTAAATGCAAAACAGACCAATTATACTGTGATTAAACATGCGGGCACAGCCCTTCGTCAGAATTCTCATAAAACAATAGCTGAAAACATAAACTCCTAGGCATGGTGTGAGCCAAGACCTCGAATATAGGGCTGCCTCGTCTCATTCCGAACGGCCCTGCCCAGCTAGGTGTGATTTCCTCTTTGGCTGCGTCACTCTGTGAGCCAGCCCACCCGCGCAGCCCTCTCAGGCTCGCCTGCCGCTGATTGCAACTTCCGGCTGCATTGTGCAGAGCTGGCAGGGCAGACGCGGGCTGACAGAGACAGAGGCCAGGCCGGCTCGTCCCCATTATCGGCTTTTGCACTTGTTTGTCTTGTGATGCATTGTTTGGTCGTTGTTTGACTCCTATCTCGGCTGTCAGCTCGGTGCGCGCCTCGTATTGTGCATTCCTGAGCTCTTTCTGTAAAAGTGTACAGATCAAGATAGAATCTTTTCCCAACTGTACCATTTTAAGCCTACAAAATAAGCAGGTCAGACATTCAGTTGAGGTCACAGACATAGGTTGAATTTTCCCTTTAGATATTGATTTTCCCTTTATTTATTTATATTTATCCCTATTTATTTTCCTTTATTTATTCAGGGATTTCCCTTTTAAGTTTGATCGATATTCACTTTTCGACAATATTTATAGAGCAATTTCAAGATGATTGATGTCTGCTTCAATATTTGTATTAATCCCAAATACTTGATGATCTCCATGGCGTGGTGTCCTTGATCGTGAGACCTGAACACTGGCTCGATTTTCTTTCATACATGTTTTCTTGTGTGATAAGTTTGCTATGAAGCCGGGGTGGGGGGGGTGATCGTGAACATGTCTATGCTTGCCTGGACCATTTGTCTTGGTACAGCCCTGGTCCCAGCATTACGGGTGTTTGACAGGTACCCAGAATTTGAACCACAATGTACCATAAATTGTCTTAGCTTCTTTCAGCTACGCTTGTCGAAGCATCATTAATAATAGGCGAATCCAGGGGGCGGGGGGAAGGGGGCATGTGCCCCTGATCGATCCTCGGCGTTCCCTGAAATGATCACGGCGCCCTCCTGAAAGGTCGATGGCGCCCTCTGAAATGTCGCTTTCCACCCCCCTCCCCCAAGATGTGAAAATCGGCGCACACCGATAGGATTTTGCGCCTACCTGATAGGGTTTGCCAGTCAAAAGTGGTGCCCCCTGGTCCGGATGGCGCCCCTCCCTCAGGAAGGTGCCCCCATCGGCTATCCCAGATCCAACTATGTCATGAATGGCGTTGATACGATAGTGAAATCCGTTTGAGTGTTTTTTGACCTTTTTGCTCCTGTTATCACATCACTCGTTGGAGGCGATGGGCTATCTTGCTGAAAATGTTGTTGCCAAAACAAAGAGTTGTTCCGAACCCCCACCAGCCAAAAAAGACCAGGGTACTAGCCATTCAATGGCAGAGCCCGATCTCGACTTTGCAGTGAGTTGTCATTCACCCTTTTGCCTCGCGCAATGTCGCGACGCTCGGTCGTTTGAATAGCACCGTGCGCCGAGATAGCACCGTGAGGGGCTCAGGGGCTTAGCAGTCATTTTCGTCTGATGTCTTTTAAGACAACGCCATTAAGCCTGGAGTAATTTGCAGAGTTCGCGGCTTCCACTGTAAGCCTTCTACTAGCTGCGGCTGGGACAGAAATAGGGTTGTAACGCCAGGGTGAGCGTGGGTAAGACGTCTCAGACCGCATTGGTTTGGCCAAGCTTTCTCTCGAAAGTATACTGACTCACTGTCTCAGCAGTGTGTGCTGGTTCTGTTTTGCTTTATATCTTCCCTGTCACTCTCAAGTTGTATACTCACCTCATTGACAGCAGAGACTGGGAAAATCTGTAATGACCTCCTCATGAGTTCTTTCCGTTCAGAGAGGACAGCGGAGATGACCTCCTCTTTGTCAATGACAATGCCCATGGGCTTATCGACGCACCAACTGCCAGGGTTATATGTCGTCGCCACTCTGTTCCCGTTGGAAGCTTTTCAGGGAAGTCAAATTATTCATTGCTCCGGGAACCCGCCGCGCCTTGAACCCAGGTACGTGACCTCTCGCTCCTCTGACTGTGATACAATATAGTTCTGATGTTCAAGGTCGAGTGCCAGTACTAAGTGGATGATACAAGAAGTGGGGCATGAGAGCTCACAAATTCACTGCAAGGGTATCCGAAAAATAACCGGCGCACCAGTGGCGGATCCAGGAGGGCGAAAAAAGCATTTGCCCCTCAAACGGAAAAGTTTGCGGCAAAACTATACTTTTGCCTCCCCAAGCGATCGGTCTCCTTTTTCCCCCGACTCCTTTTTAGCTTATAAGCAATATTTTGGTCCTTCAACTCTCAACTTCAAACAGAACCAGTTAAGTGCAGTGTATTTGTTTTTGCTTTTCGCCTCAAATACCCAAAATTCTGCCGGCAGGTCATATTGTAGCGCAGTTTTACTGCGTGACCTTTTGACTTTGGTTTGCCCCTTTCAAACCGACCGGCTAGATCCGCCACTGGACACACGAAGGTTAACAAACATGTGTGTGGATAAATAACTAGTAATACACCTTTATAGCCGGTAACCCATCGTACCTTATTGTTTGAAAATGGCAAATACAATTCGACCTAAACTTTGTTAGGTGGCTCATGCATGTTTTCTTACATAATCACGGCATAAACGCACGGAAAGTCCGGTCTCGATAAATGAATGCCTTACTTGGAGCCTATTAACACGGAACCCCATAAAAAATCGACGGGAAAATAACTTTATTTGAAATCGATTTAGTCACACTGTTGGCCAAGATTTAGTCTAAGTTTTGGCATTTTTTGAATAAATTAGTTGTTCGGGCCAATCTTTGGCTACTACAGCGAGAAAAGTCCGCTGAAATAGATGCTTCTTTATCAGAGCTGGGACTACCAAATGAAATTCGGTATTTCGGTTTTTCGGTACTACCGGCGGTAGATTTTATCTACTGCTACCGAATTTTTGGTGCGAGCCTCTACCGGTACCAATACCGATACCGAATGGATCTACCGAATGACTTTTTTCGGTAGATTTGAATTTCCCGCGCTTCATTCAATCGGGCAGTGGATTTCCTATTCGTTCCCACGGTCGCGGTTGATTGAAGATGACCGCGCGAGCTACACAGGCAACGTGGCCATTGTTGGCGACATCCTTTTATGGTATTTTGCGTGAAAGAAGAGAAGAGATCGCAGTCTCAGCAAAGTGTTGGGAGAGGTAAGTAGTCACTTGCTGCTGTGTGAGGGCTGAGAGTGCACCCGTTTGTAACGGCGGGGGCGGTCGCAGACTCGAGGTTTGGGGGTCAAACCCAAGCTTCTCCTCCTTGGGGGAGGGGGTGGGAGCCAATATTTATTTACTGGACAGACCTAGAACAAAATACTTTTTTAAATTCCCCGGCCTTTGGGAGGGGGGGGGGCAAAAGATACAACACCGGTACAACACCGCCCTCCCCAGCTCCGCGGCAGCAGAGATGCTGTTCAGCACAGCGGGCAACATCCTCCGCCCCAAGAGGTCCTCCTTGACAGCCAGCAACTTCGAACAGCTGGTACTTCTCAAGGGAAACAGTAGAATGTTCAAGTTTGCCCTGAAGGAGGACCTCAAGAAGGGGCCCGACACCGTCCAGGAGTAAGAAGAAGACGGCAAGATCAAGGCAGTCTTATTTGTGTTGCAAAAATTCTTGGCCGCTTTTTTAAATAGTTAATTGTGATAACGTGCTATAATAATTTAATCATCAAAGTTTCACTGCTAACTTTTTTCCAGCTGCATAGTTATATAAAAGTGTTGCCGAAGATAATTTATTAGTTTTACGATTAAAAGGTCTTTATAGGCTTTGAAACATTAAAGAAAATGGTTGCAAAAGGCTCTTAAATAATCAAATAAATGCTTTAGGGGCTGTTAAATGTAGTAAAGGCTTAAATATGTATTTTATGGCCAATACAGCGTATTAAAAGGCTCTTAAGAGTTTTTATAAAGGTTTTTTAATCTACCGAACTGATATACCGAATACCGAATCATTCGGTAGATTTTTTTGGACATTACCGAAATAACGAACCGAATGACCCGTTTTCATCTACCGAATACCGATATCGGCGGTAGAAAAAATCTACCGAATCCCAGCTCTGTTCTGTATCTAAGCTCACATGCGTTCTGGCTTCAAACATGCTGTTTTTCAACAAAATCTATTTTACGGGGATGTTGCAAGGTTTCGGGGAAACGCACGCCCCCAAATTTTATGGTGGCGGTCTTCTCCCGCCCCCTGATATCGAAACGATCGACCAGTTATAAATATAAGCAACCGCGATGGTGGGTTTCATTCCCGACGATGCGCCATGCTTGGTGCGTGTGGGGCGAATTTATTCTCTGTAAGATTAGCTTTTCGTATTTTAAGTAGATATCAGCTTCTGTTCTAAGCGCGCGGCATTTTCTAGCATTGATTGGTTCTTGAAATACACCCTAAATCATTTGATCTCAGTTTCAGGTGAAATAACGTAATACGTGCTGGCACCGGTAAAGGCGCTGACAGTCAGGTGGCAGTCAGGTCAGGTTGGTGCTTTGCTGTTGGCTTTGGCGCGGTATTTAGCGCGATGCTTTTTACGCCGCCAGAAACTCTGCTTACGTGTTGTTAAAGTACTTTTAACACGCGCATTGACGGGGGGGCGGGTTCCCGCCCCCCTCGGGTTTTTCGGAGACAGCAGAAAAACGGCGGCGCTAGCGCCGCCGTACTTGGCATACCTTTTTCCTCATCATTTTAATGGCCATAATGGCCCCACCGAGTTCTCTAAAATATGTTGGTATTTTTGATATCGATGACCTAAGGTCAGGTATGAGGCATGACCTCTCCATTGGAAATACATGGTAAAAATTGTTTTTGCGGAATAACTCAGTAACGGATGGCAATAGAGCATTTATTTTAGCTGCATTAGACTCGCTTGGGCCTTGCGGTTCTAATGATGTGAATTTTATATAATTTGACCCTGACCTGACCTCAGGTCAGGTTAAATCTTTGATTTGACCTAGCAAGGTTAAATTATATATCATTCGATTCGGCTTGCTGAGAGGATTCATATGGTTTCAGTCGTTTTTCTCTATCTTTACTTGTTCAGATGTTATGGCCAAAAACTTAATTTAGATGTTATCCCTATTACGGCATGTTTTCACCTCTCGTGACCTTAAATGTGACCTGAAAAAAAGGTCAAATGTTTTCGATGGAGAAGTGGATGGGCAACCCAATGCCGTTTACCGTTTTTCGCTACCTACCGTGGTTCTCGAGATCTTAGGGGCCGGGTATCCGCCCCCGTCAAAGCGAAGGTGGCTCAGACCCCCGTAAATGCGCGTGTTAAACTAGTTTTTCCTACTACTACTACTACTACTACTACTACTACTACTACTACTACTACTACTACTACTACTACTACTACTACTACTACTACTACTACTACTACTACTACTACTACTACTACTACTACTACTACTACTACTACTACTACTACTACTACTACTACTACTACTACTACTACTACTACTACTACTACTACTACTACTACTACTACTACTACTACTACTACTACTACTACTACTACTACTACTACTACTACTACTACTACTACTACTACTACTACTACTACTACTACTACTACTACTACTACTACTACTACTACTACTACTACTACCACTACTACTACTACTACTACTACTACTACTACTACTACTACTACTACTACTACTACCACTACTACTACTACTACTACTACTACTACTACTACTACTACTACTACTACTACTACCACTACTACTACTACTACTACTACTACTACTACTACTACTACTACTACTACTACTACTACTACTACTACTACTACTACTACTACCACTACTACTACCACTACTACTACTACTACTACTACTACTACTACTACTACTACTACTACTACTACTACTACTACTACTACTACTACTACTACTACTACTACTACTACTACTACTACTACTACTACTACTACTACTACTACTACTACTACTACTACTACTTTTACTGCTAGTTTAAAGTACTTTTGTTCCTATTTTTCTACTTTTGTTTATACTTTGTTCCTCTCTCCCTCTCTCTCGCTATCGCTCTCTAAAACGAGAGAGAGGGGGAGAGAGAGAGAGGGAGAGAGAGAGAGAGCTTTTAGTGGGTAAGTGGCTACACGAAACAAAGCTGTGATACAAAACGTATTTTCTGACTTCTCTTCACGTATTTATTTCGATGAAAAGATGTTAAATCCTTGAATCTCCAAAGGATTCTGTCTGAAAAATACAGACTAATAAAAAATGCGTTTTGTTTAGACATCATCCCCTCTTGTGCACATCTGCAACCTTTAAGCACAAATGAAAAACTACATTATGGTTTGATCTTAGCGCTGGGCGCAGCGGGACGGTATGAGGCAGTGTGATGGCTCCGGCAGGTAAAAGGAACGTACTCGGGCTGAACCTAATACCCTCGAGCTTCGCTGCCAGACAAACAAAAGTGGAAATAGCAATACACTGCAAAACAGGTTGCTGATGTTTTGCTTGTCTTTGCTCGTCTGCCGGGCTCAGACGACCTTAGGTGGTGACGGAAACTAGCCCAAGTAATCTAGTTGAAGGAACATCACTTCTTCTTAACTGCAACTAGTTGGTGGAGTGTTTTCTGATGTGCTGGCCTCGCTCGGGACCCTAGCAACTCTCGTTGCTGCTGTTTAGCCAATGGATCAGTGACAGCTAGGGGTGTTTTTGCCTTTTTGCAGTGCATGCTGCCGCTGTTGACTGTTGGTGGCACCCATTTATTCCACAATATTAATGTGTCTTTTCTTGACATGAACATATGTGCGCAAATGCATGTATTTACACAGAAGACACACAGAAGTACCTATACAACATGATGACATAGCACAGTGAACATACAATTAGAAGCTATCCAGTGATTGTGCAGATATCATGGTCGCTTCAACATTATTTACGGCAGTAGCTCTTTAACCAGGGCGTCACTTGTGTTTCATTTTTGGTCCTCGCTTCAATCACGTAATAGCTCTTTACTAGCTTTGTCTTGTGTGTGGCGTCCGCCGGACCTTCATCGATTTTAGTCTGTTATTCTCATTTTTCTGATGGAACTCCCCATTATATGGCTGCCTTGTTAGGTGTTTTTGTCATTGCTCAAAGCCAAACCGATCTGTTTTGTTTTGACGACTCGCTCAGTAGCGTGGAAATGCAAGTGTGCCACCTGGACCACTGGAGAACCACTGGCAGTTCATTCTTTCGCATTGCCGGTGACTGTGAAAGGCTTTTCAGCTTGTCTGACGAACCTGGAAGAGAACACATAAGCCATGCGTTATCTAAAATATGGTGAAGTTTTGCCATTCTAGACCACTGAGCACCGTGGATGTTAATTACGGTACCATCTAGAGCTGACGGCTGAGCCAGGTCTGGTTAGTGGGAGAATTATGTCGGTAATGTTGAACTGTCACCTCCGTCTCCGGCTCGCTTTCCCTGCCAAAAACAACACATTGAACTCGAAATAACATGGTATACCTTCTTAGAGTAAGGCTGAGCGGTAAATGATATGTGCAAAACCATAGACTCCACTTTCCGTTCGAGTAAGCCGCGCATTAAAAGGACGCTTCTACATTAAGGAGTCTCACCTTTTTCACCTCTGCCCTGATGTTTAGTTTTTTTCACCTCTGCCCGGGTGTATGCAACTGATGCCTGGAGCTGGGTGGCATTGATTTTCAATGCCCCAGGGCATTTCTGCTACCCCTCTGCGTTTGTCGCGGCCGGTTTGATTCAGCTGCTACGCTCGCTTAATTGGTGAAAGTCGAACGGCGCTGGGCCAATGCCAAAGCTGTGCGTGTGACGGCTGATATGCAGCCTCCGTCGTTTGCGTTCATCTCTTATTTATCATATTTCTTTCTCTGAAACTGGCCCAGCTGAAACCACGGAGCACCTTGAAACCATGGAACAGTTTCCTGCTGGGTGCGTAAGGTAATAGTTTTGTTCAGCTTATCATTTTTTAACCCTCGCCCCACCGGGGGGCCATCGATGGCCCCCCTAAGGTTTTTCCGGGATAGCAGAAAAACGACGAGGCGCAGCACCGCGGTTGAGGGCTCTACCTCTCACTGCATCATTTTCCCATCATCCCTGAAATTTTTTACCCCGGGTCACCCAAGGTCAGGTCACCAGACGAGGTCAACCAAGGTCACCTCACTTCAACTTTAGAGCTCTGTAAGAGCTACATTTCAAAGTCGATCGATTTGAAACTTCCTACACTTCATGACCCCTCCAGGGTCTACAAGGTGTATATCCGGCATTTTTCGATTTCGTGCCCTGAGGTCAGGTCACGAGGCGACCTCTCCCATTGGAAAAGCATGGGGAAAACCTGTTTCATGATATAAAAGCCACAAAAATGATTGCAAATACTCAGACTGCTCAGAACAGCGTTTTTGGAGACCCTTTCACGGATCCCAGGGGTCATAGTTACCCTTTGACTTTTCAAAGGTCATCCAAGGTCACCAGAGGTCAAAAACAGTATTTTGACAATAACTTTTGACCTAATTAAGCTAGAGCGGTGAAACAAACACCATCGTGTTTGTCTTGTCACTGGCTTTCATTTGATATACGGCAAGGTCACTTTGTGACCTTTCGTGACCTCAGGTCATATTAGGTCACGAGGTGACCTCTGGAGGTCAAACCACTGGCGGGAGGTCCTTACGTTCCACATAGCGGAAAAAGTACTGGCAATTTCCTATCAAATGAATTTTACCAGGCCTCAATAGCTCTAATGACATAAGAGTTATGACGAGTTTGCTTAATCATTGCATATTTGAGTGAAAATAGCCGATCTTGACCTAATTTGACCTCTGGAGATCAAACCATTGACCTGAGCACTAAAACATGCGAAGTAATTTCTTACTGAATTTACGCGAGCTTTCTTTTGCACTTTGCAGATTTGCGCTAACGCCCATATTTTCGGAGTTAGAGGGGGCCATCGATGGCCCCCCGGTGGGGCGAAGGTGGCGCCGGACCCCCGGTGGGGCGCGGGTTAAGAGACAAATTATTTAGTATGTGAGAGGACGTACTTCATAGCTGCAGAACTGGCATAGCTGGATCACGTTCTGGGCCTGGCACCTTTTAAGTGAGCCTACCACTTCGAAGTCTACGTATTCTGTTAAATTCATGACAGTATTGCCACTTGTAACAGGCACACTACAGGGCCTACTGGCCTGCAGGAGTGCTTAAGCTTGAGTGCCTGCAGTGCTTTGAGTACGGAGTGTAGAGACAGGGGTGGAAAAAGCCGCCAACTCGCCAACCAGGGACTACGACAGACCTTGGGTACCGAAGATAACTTCGGTGTGACAGAAAACGTCCTCGAAATCGGAATTCAGGCTGCCATGGAGAAAACAACAAAGCTCCCAGAGAGAAAATAGGACCTAGCTTTACCTGTATTCGTGAAACTCAGGACCCACCTATTTTCTAGGCTTTGCATGTCGTGTTTTGCTATCATGCAACTTAACCTAGGTGCGACAGAGTTGGAAATTTGAGTTCTGGTTGGTGACAGGCTTGACCATTTTTTCTCCCCTGTGTGGAATGGACCGGGCACCGCGCTAAGAACCTGTGTTAGAGGTAGTGTCTGGTAGTTCTCTGGTGCTTAATAAATCTTGTAGGGTGAGAGGTGGTGTAGTGGTCAGCCAGTTTGCTTTTCACGCGGCCGACCCGGGTTCAAGGCCCGACGGATTCCCCGAACAAGGAGCAAGCTGGCTCCCCAGAATATCTTTCCAACACGGAAAGAGTTGGTGACGCCATATGGCCCTGGCAGTTTGTGCGTCGGGAGGCGAAAACAATTATTAACGACTTTTGTAAGATTGTAAGTAAAATACTTCTGATGAAAGTAATCCCACTAGTTCCATCTTCAGGGTGTGACTTATCGGTTTGTCGTCTGTTGAGGTCATTGGCCTCAGAGCGGAAAGGGAGTAAGTTAAGCTTGAATTACGGAAGGGTGCCAGATCTTGCCTCTGAATGGACTGAAATCGGCGACCCCTGCGAAACGTTCACGGTGTTCCTGACCCGCAGCTCCATGGCCAAAATACGATCTGGATCCGACTGCCGATGGAGTTAGTGCTAGGAATATATGACAACAGAACACGCTACCTACTGCGCCACCTCTCCCCCAGATGAATATTTGTTGTTCCGGATACATATTCTGTTCACCTCCCCACTAAACATACATATAAACAGTTAAAAACCCTGGTTGATGCGATCTTGTTAGCACTTCGTGTGAGGAAAAACCATGCACGCTATCCACACTGGATCTGTCACGGCGCCAGAGCGCGGTCTCCCCAGCTCCCTCGCCCGCCGCCTGGGGCGGTCTGGGTCACGTGACCCGGCTCGGCAGCAGCTGGCAGTGGTGGGGACAGCTGAATGTGCGATTGATTCCCAGCTAAGTGCAGCGCTGCTGGGGTGTGGTCCTCTGAAGCCGAAACCAGGCCGAGCGCGAGTCTGTCAACAGATGCTGAATCGGCTGCTGATGTACACGTATTTCGTGTTGGTTTTCATTTTGCTTGCTGTCTTGCAAATATCACCGTGTAGGTGTGCATGTTGCCTCCGTGAGGTTTGGCATATTTTCACGGACCGTTTGGTTCTAAATTTACATGTTTTACGCTTGGTTATCATTTTCCATTTTTCAGGGGCGGACGCAGACCCTAGTTTTGGGGGCCAAACCCATGTCTACCTCTCCTCCTGGGGGGGGGGGGGACGTTCAATTTGGGCGGTCGACAGACCTAGTATAAGCCTCCAAGTACATAAATGCTCTCTTGGGGGGGAAGGGGGATGGCAGCGAATATTTTTGCTCTACAGACCTAGTGTAAACACCTTTTTCAAAAAAATCCGACGTTTGGGGAGCCATAAGATAGTTCCCCCTGCAGCGCTTTGGGGGGGCATGGCTGGAATGCCCCCCCCCTGCGTCCGCCAATGCCATTTTTACTGCCAAGAAGACACTGGTCATTTACAACTATTCCAGATTAAAGTAAATGTAAAACAGTCGTAAAATCGTCACCCCAAACGTGCCCTGAAAGACAAACGTGCCCTGAAAGACAAACTGGTGCACTGTCGTGTCCTGCCCCTGTAATTATTCATGAATATGACAACGAATCGCAGAAATTGAAAACATTAGAGCGGATACTTCTAATCGAAAGTGAAAGAACTCACCGTTGTTAGACTCGGCGTAGCAGCTGGTTGTTGAGCTCGGTAATTGTTATCTGGCTGCAGGGCGTGGACTGGCAACTATCAGAGGCTGCTATGAAATAATGACATTAAAATGGTAGGCGGATGCTGCTGACTGCCACCCCTCCCCTCCATTTTGTTGACGCTGGAAGACGAATGAACGTATCCCCTATTCTGGCGTTGCCCGTGGCTATACCAATGCAGCTGTGTTGTATTTATCTGTCTTATGAAGAAAGTGGACATTAGCTTTCGAGACATGTACGAGCCTGGGGTGCAATTTCGCCTAATGAGCTGTCAGCGAGGCCGCCAGTGCTGGCTGTTTCCGGCTGGGAAATTATACCAGCTGCTCCAGAGCGCGGGAAATGCTGTCGGACAAAATGGCGCGCCATCATTCAACAGAGAAGACTGCTTTGGATATGAGCTAGCTGGAGATAAGCTCAAACATGATAAAAAGGCTCATGGGCTAGTAAGAACGAAATGCATACAGACGGGATGTTGACTTAGAGTGAAATATGTATTTAGGAGAAGTGAAGTCCTGGCTAGGGTTTGTGCTTAGCAAAAACACTACTTTCTCGGAGTATAAGCGACTTACCATTATTTCAAGTACAATGAGCGGATCCAGGCAGATTCAATTCCAAGGCAGATCCAGGATTTCGATGAGAAGGGTCACTCCGGTCAGAAAGAACCATTTTTGTCCAGAGGAGCGGCCATTTTGGCTCGGGGAGGCGCCATTTCGGCCTGTGGCGCCAGTTAGTAGGTATCATATTTCAGCGGGTCGCCAAACTGCGTTTCCGGCCGCTAACGTTTGCGTTTGAGGTAGGTGGGAAGCGGGTGTTTCAGGGCACGTCACTTGGGTAGAGAGGGGCTGGACACGTGCCCCTTGCCTTCTGGTTCCGTATGTTTGATAAGCATGTCCCCTCATATCTCAGTTGCCTGACGACCAGGCGGCCGGCACGTGCCAGTCCCGCAGATCTCAGTTGCCTGACGAACACCCGTGGGGCACGTGCCTGTCCCGCGGATCTCGGTGGCCTGGCGACTATCCTCCCGGCACGTGCCTGTCCCGCGGATCTCGGTTGCCTGACGACTATCCTCCCGGCACGTGCCTGTCCCGCGGATCTCGGTTGCCTGGCGACTATCACTCCCGGCACGTGTCTGTCCCGCGGATCTCGGTTGCCTGGCGACTATCCTCCCGGCACGTGTCTGTCCCGCGGATCTCGGTTGCCTGGCGACTATCCTCCCGGCACGTGTCTGTCCCGCGGATCTCGGTTGCCTGGCGACTATCACTCCCGGCACGTGTCTGTCCCGCGGATCTCGGTTGCCTGGCGACTATCCTCCCGGCACGTGTCTGTCCCGCGGATCTCGGTTGCCTGACGACTATCCTCCCGGCACGTGTCTGTCCCGCGGATCTCGGTTGCCTGGCGACTATCCTCCCGGCACGTGTCTGTCCCGCGGATCTCGGTTGCCTGGCGACTATCCTCCCGGCACGTGTCTGTCCCGCGGATCTCGGTTGCCTGGCGACTATCCTCCCAGCACGTGTCTGTCCCGCGGATCTCGGTTGCCTGGCGACTATCCTCCCGGCACGTGTCTGTCCCGCGGATCTCGGTTGCCTGGCGACTATCCTCCCGGCACGTGTCTGTCCCGCGGATCTCGGTTGCCTGACGACTATCCTCCCGGCACGTGTCTGTCCCGCGGATCTCGGTTGCCTGGCGACTATCCTCCCAGCACGTGTCTGTCCCGCGGATCTCGGTTGCCTGACGACTATCCTCCCGGCACGTGTCTGTCCCGCGGATCTCGGTTGCCTGGCGACTATCCTCCCGGCACGTGCCTGTGCCGCGGATCTCGGTTGCCTGGCGACTATCCTCCCGGCACGTGCCTGTGCCGCGGATCTCGGTTGCCTGGTAACCAGCCGCGGGCACGTGCCTGCCACCGTCAGCGTCAGCCGTGACCTAATCTGGCCGTTTTCCCGCGGAGCGAGTAAAGCCCTGCCGATCAAATACCACTCGAGCGCGGCACGTCACGCCTGTGATGCCCATTTGCAGGCTATTGCCCGGCCGGACACTCGGCTCTGTCTCATTCTCTCTCTATCCCTTCACCCACTATCCACTTCTCTCGCTCCCTATCTTCTCTCTCACTTTATTGCCTTCTCTCTCTCTCTCTCTGTCCCGCCCCCTCCCCCTCTCTCTCTCTCTCCCTCCCTCCCTCCCTCCCTCCCTTCCTCCCTCCCTCCCTCTCTCTCTCTCTCTCCCTCCCTCCCTCCCTCCTTCCCTCCCTCCTCCCTCCCTCCCTCCCTCCCTCCCTCCCTCCCTCCCTCCCTCCCTCTCTCTCTCTCTCTCTCTCTCTCTCTCTCTCTCTCTTATTCCTGTACAATTCTACCTGAGTCGTTTATTCTACCTCGGTACTTCCGCGGGCTCCTGATGTAATTACCCTTTATCAGTATTCAGAATACACTGTCATCCGACCGCACGCTATTTACGCCGATTCATCAACAGCAGCATTTACGCCTGCCCGGGGAACCTCCCGTCCACCTTCGCTCCGATGGGGGGGGGGCTTGAACACCCCCATCGACCCTGGCTTTTATACAGAATGGTGAAAAATGCAAACCGTGGTAGATGACCCATATAAAATGATGACAAAACTGTATCGGCTAGTTTTTTTGACCCACATCAATATAGAGGTCATGACACACCAAAGAATGTGACCATCTAGCAAAAGTTTTAACCGTAGCTCTGACTGGATTGAGCTTGTGTTAATTTTTTGGGTTCATTCAATCCCTCTCGTTACGGCGAAGTGATGGCATATCCATTCTAGGTGATAATGTAAAAATTAAATGACTTAAGACCAGGTCAAGGTCACCATCCGACCTAACATAGCCCACCTGCGTGTTAATCGACCCAAAATGATAATCCACATATAATGGTATTAACATGAAAGCTTTATTACGACTTGATGCGAAATTATTGACCCAAGTCAGTCGCAAAAGAAGGCTCAGAGGCCAAAGGTCGGAACTTCCAGCATGACTCCGGGGAGTCGTCTATGATAGGACTTTTTAGGAAAAGAATGTACTGCAGCCGTCCCTGAAACAATTGATACATCGTTCAGCCTATTCCCGTCCTCCCCATACATTTCCAATGGAGTGCCTGAAGCAGCCCTAGTAAAACAGGATTATTCTATTTATCTATAGTTCATACTACAAAATGTATTTACTAGTTACCACGAGTTTTGGTGACGGGATTTATAAGCCGGTATCTGACCCTAGGTCATTGGTATAGAAATCCCGTCACCACATATCGTGGTGCATAGTATGTCCGTCTTGTATATGAATGCTAGATGAATAGATTAAACCTATTTTGCTGGTGCAGCCTGCAGCGTTTTTGGAAGTGCGGTCACTTGGCCTGCCGACCATGCCTGAGATGATCTAAACTGGAAATTTTCAGAAAAGCTATGCAATTGATCAAACATAAGGTGTGTCAAATACACTTCGCGTCGCCGTTTTCTGATGTTGTTGGGAAAACCTGACGGAGTGTTCAAACACCTCCCAGAGGGCGAGAGTTTATGATTCAGCTGCGTGCTGGTTAAATTTGTTTAAAAAGCTCGTTTGGACCACTGCTACAGGTAATAAAGCAACCGAGACCAAGTGTTCGCATGTATCATGTTCCGTTTCTTCACAAAATGAAGATAATTCGGATTTGCTGCCGACCATGCCCGTCGCAAACTGTTTTCTTCACATTCTATCAGTTGATGGACCTAGTTATCGTGACCGGCTTTATCGTAACAAAATAGTTTCGACACATATTCATCGCATATAATCCATACAGCCATCCATGCGTAGAAGGAGGGAAATTTGAAGGGATTGTAGAAACGTAGGAATTAGGATTGTAGAAACGTCCGGAATCTCCTCTAAATATTTTCTTGTTGCTTTCCAGGATATTCGTTATAGGATACACATCCTTACAAAGGCTAGGGTGACGTCGGCATCCTTTAAAATGTTCTCAGGTCTCAGCAACAACGCGCGAGGCTGGACACCCCAGTCATTGGTAATCAATAAAGGTTGTATCAAAACGAAAACGGTTCAACTTCACGCCCTGGGGGACGCAGAGTGGGGGCCAAGGGGCCATGCCCTCCAAATGGCGAAATTTTGGCTGGTTTTCTTAACAAACACTATGTTTACGATTTCTCCCGATTCCCCCTAAACGGCGCTCCTGCGTCCGCCCCTGACCTCACGTGTCTTCTCTACTAAAACAGAACGCCGCCCTGATCCCCATGGTGTCCAGCCTGTCGTTTGCGGCCATTGCCAGAGAGAAAAAACTGCCGATTAATGACCCTACTGCTCACATTGAGGCACACGGCACGAAACGCTATTTCAACACATCACGTGACACAAAACACCGCGTGATACGATATGTCACGTGACACAAAACACCACGTGATACGAAACGTCACGTGACACAAAATACCGCGTGATGCGAAACGTCACGTGACACAAAATACCGCGTGATACGAAACGGCACATGACACGAAACGCCACGTAACGCGAAAATTTACGTGATGCAGAACCCCCCGTGATGGGTTATGTCACGTGACACGAAACGTCACGTGACGCGAAAACCACGTGACATGAAATAGGGGTGATGCAAAACAACACGGGACACGAATCTCCATGCTACACGAAACTGGACGTGACGGGAAGCACTACGGGACGGGGAAAACCACGTGGCACAAAACGCCACGGTATGAAAAACACCGCCTGACGCGAAACACCACGTGACGCGAAGCGATATGCAACAAAAGCGGCGCCGAAAACACTTACAATATGCATCCAAAGCAAAATGTCCGCCCTCTCTGAACTATGTTACACCTCGTCGACATAGTAAAAGTGCACCCCTGATATCAGCCGTCCCAGGTCTCTGAGTGAGCTTCTGAACCCGTCACCGGTTAGTATATGATGTATATAGGTGCAAAGTCCCTTTGTGACGTCACAGTGGTGTGACGTCACAGCGGTGGTGACGACACATCGTGTGACGCCACTCTGGTGTGCCCCGGCAGTGGCCTACAAGGAGAAGGTGATGCGAGGAGGCAGGACGTACGACCTGCTGTACGTCTGCAAGCCGTGTCAGCCCGGATGTCGGACCTGCACTGACGACCGCCCCTGCCTGGCCTCCTACAACTGGCTCTTCAGGTGGGTCTCCCAGGGAGGACGCCCCTGCCTGGCCTCCTACAACTGGCTCTTCAGGTGGGTCTCCCAGTGAGGACGCCCCTGCCAGGCCTCCTACAACTGGCTCTTCAGGTGGGTCCCCCAGTGAGGACGCCCCTGCCTGGCCTCCTACAACTGGCTCTTCAGGTGGGTCTCCCAGTGAGGACGCCCCTGCCAGGCCTCCTACAACTGGCTCTTCAGGTGGGTCCCCCAGTGAGGACGCCCCTGCCTGGCCTCCTACAACTGGCTCTTCAGGTGGGTCTCCCAGTGAGGACGCCCCTGCCAGGCCTCCTACAACTGGCTCTTCAGGTGGGTCCCCCAGTGAGGACGCCCCTGCCTGGCCTCCTACAACTGGCTCTTCAGGTGGGTCTCCCAGTGAGGACGCCCCTGCCTGGCCTCCTACAACTGGCTCTTCAGGTGGGTCTCCCAGTGAGGACGCCCCTGCCAGGCCTCCTACAACTGGCTCTTCAGGTGGGTCCCCCAGTGAGGACGCCCCTGCCTGGCCTCCTACAACTGGCTGTTCAGGTGGGTCTCCCAGTGAGGACGCCCCTGCCTGGCCTCCTACAACTGGCTCTTCAGGTGGGTCTCCCAGTGAGGACGCCCCTGCCTGGCCTCCTACAACTGGCTCTTCAGGTGGGTCTCCCAGTGAGGACGCCCCTGCCTGGCCTCCTACAACTGGCTCTTCAGGTGGGTCTCCCAGTGAGGACGCCCCTGCCTGGCCTCCTACAACTGGCTCTTCAGGTGGGTCTCCCAGTGAGGACGCCCCTGCCTGGCCTCCTACAACTGGCTCTTCAGGTGGGTCTCCCAGTGAGGACGCCCCTGCCTGGCCTCCTACAACTGGCTCTTCAGGTGGGTCTCCCAGTGAGGATTCCCTTGCCTGGCTCCATACAACTGGCTGTTCAGGTGGGTCTCCCAGTGAGGACGCCCCTGCCTGGCCCCCTACAACTGGCTGTTCAGGTGGGTCTCCCAGTGAGGACGCCCCTGCCTGGCCCCCTACAACTGGCTGTTCAGGTGGGTCTCCCAGTGAGGACGCCCCTGCCTGGCCTCCTACAACTGGCTGTTCAGGTGGGTCTCCCAGTGAGGACGGTCCTGCCAGGCCTCCTACAACTGGCTCTTCAGGTGGGTCTCCCAGTGAGGACGCCCCTGCCTGGCCTCCTACAACTGGCTCTTCAGGTGGGTCTCCCAGTGAGGACGCCCCTGCCTGGCCTCCTACAACTGGCTCTTCAGGTGGGTCTCCCAGTGAGGACGCCCCTGCCTGGCCTCCTACAACTGGCTCTTCAGGTGGGTCTCCCAGTGAGGATTCCCTTGCCTGGCTCCATACAACTGGCTGTTCAGGTGGGTCTCCCAGTGAGGACGCCCCTGCCAGGCCTCCTACAACTGGCTCTTCAGGTGGGTCCCCCAGTGAGGACGCCCCTGCCAGGCCTCCTACAACTGGCTCTTCAGGTGGGTCCCCCAGTGAGGACGCCCCTGCCAGGCCTCCTACAACTGGCTCTTCAGGTGGGTCTCCCAGTGAGGACGCCCCTGCCTGGCCTCCTACAACTGGCTGTTCAGGTGGGTCTCCCAGTGAGGACGGTCCTGCCAGGCCTCCTACAACTGGCTCTTCAGGTGGGTCTCCCAGTGAGGACGCCCCTGCCTGGCCTCCTACAACTGGCTCTTCAGGTGGGTCCCCCAGTGAGGACGCCCCTGCCTGGCCTCCTACAACTGGCTCTTCAGGTGGGTCTCCCAGTGAGGACGCCCCTGCCAGGCCTCCTACAACTGGCTCTTCAGGTGGGTCCCCCAGTGAGGACGCCCCTGCCTGGCCTCCTACAACTGGCTCTTCAGGTGGGTCTCCCAGTGAGGACGCCCCTGCCTGGCCTCCTACAACTGGCTCTTCAGGTGGGTCTCCCAGTGAGGACGCCCCTGCCAGGCCTCCTACAACTGGCTCTTCAGGTGGGTCCCCCAGTGAGGACGCCCCTGCCTGGCCTCCTACAACTGGCTGTTCAGGTGGGTCTCCCAGTGAGGACGGTCCTGCCAGGCCTCCTACAACTGGCTCTTCAGGTGGGTCTCCCAGTGAGGACGCCCCTGCCTGGCCTCCTACAACTGGCTCTTCAGGTGGGTCTCCCAGTGAGGACGCCCCTGCCTGGCCTCCTACAACTGGCTCTTCAGGTGGGTCTCCCAGTGAGGACGCCCCTGCCTGGCCTCCTACAACTGGCTCTTCAGGTGGGTCTCCCAGTGAGGACGCCCCTGCCTGGCCTCCTACAACTGGCTCTTCAGGTGGGTCTCCCAGTGAGGACGCCCCTGCCTGGCCTCCTACAACTGGCTCTTCAGGTGGGTCTCCCAGTGAGGACGCCCCTGCCTGGCCTCCTACAACTGGCTCTTCAGGTGGGTCTCCCAGTGAGGATTCCCTTGCCTGGCTCCATACAACTGGCTGTTCAGGTGGGTCTCCCAGTGAGGACGCCCCTGCCTGGCCCCCTACAACTGGCTGTTCAGGTGGGTCTCCCAGTGAGGACGCCCCTGCCTGGCCCCCTACAACTGGCTGTTCAGGTGGGTCTCCCAGTGAGGACGCCCCTGCCTGGCCTCCTACAACTGGCTGTTCAGGTGGGTCTCCCAGTGAGGACGGTCCTGCCAGGCCTCCTACAACTGGCTCTTCAGGTGGGTCCCCCAGCGAGGATTCCCTTTCCTGGCCCCCTACAACTGGCTCTTCAGGTGGGTCCCCCAGCGAGGACGCCCCTGCCTGGCCTCCTACAACTGGCTCTTCAGGTGGGTCCCCCAGCAAGGACGCCTCTAAGGACAACGGCAGAGTAGTGATCTCGGTGGGGACAACGACAGATTGGTAACCTCAGTGGGGACAACGACATATTGATAGCCTTATTGGTGCAACGACATATTGATAGCCTTATTGGGGCAACGACAGATTGGTGACCTTAGTGAGGACAACGGGCATGGCACCTTGGCCTCCCACGGCATGAGGTGACCTTTGGGGAGTGATGTCGTGCTACCGCTCAAACCCCGCTGCGCCTGCTGCGGACACAGCTTTATTGCTTAGACTTCATTAACTCCTGCGAGCTAAACATGACTTTGGTACTGGCTATTATTATGCATGTGTAAGAATGTGTTTCATCTGTTTGTTTCAAGCGCGAATAGATATTCTAATATATGTAGCCATAACATGTATTTGCGCGCGCACACACACACACACACACACACACACACACACACACACACACACACACACACACACACACACACACACACACACACACACACACACACACACACACACACACACACACACACACACACACACACACACACACACACACACACACACACACACACACACACACACACACACACACACACACACACACACACACACACACACACACACACATACATACATACAAGTATGTTTAAAAGGCACGACAGGAGATTAAAACGTCAGCGTTCAAGTCCAGCGGCAGGCGCCGCACGATATTCCTAAGATCAAATGTGAGCACAGGCCGAGTAAAAGAGAGGCCTCAGAAGAGTAACAAAGGGAAAGTGACGGGAAGAAGGTAAAGGAAGTGTCAAGAGAGATGAGGTGCCGATGAGACAGTGAGAGAGACGCGATACCGTGTCGGGCTGCGAGACCAGAGAAAACCAGCTCGGGCGGCGAAGCGAGCAACTCGGCGGCGACGGGTCCGCAGCGGCGGGGTGGGGAGGGCGGACGCAGGCGAGCTCGCCGGGATGCCACAGGGCACGCTTTCACGCAAAATATATAGTTCATATTGAGAAAATTAGCAAAATTTTCAGTATCCTCTTTGGTTAAAAAAGCATACTCTAGCTAAAGAAGCCTATTTGTACTGGTATTCATTTATGGCCGAAGTGAACATGTTTATCCAGTCACAGAACGTAACCAGATCGTGGCCCGACTTGGCGTCACTCCGATTTGGATACTTTTTGCCTCTATCAGAGGAAACTTACATAAAGTGAAGGCTTAGGCTTAGGTAAAGGAACAGAAACAAGGCCCAACCATTATTTTCAATAATGACTGCCCGAAAACTACTTCGGCTTTCAATTCCACAGAGGTGTCACATTCCCTTTTAAGTAGTTATGCACTAAGACGGTTTATAGGTAAACTTGAACTTAAAGTCTCACAGTTTATAAATTTGTGCTCTTCACTTCGTCTCTCTCCAGGGTGATTGTGCTGACCATCTCAATGCTGCGCGTGCTGTTTCAGGGTGATTGTGCTGACCATCTCGGTGCTGTGCGTGCTGTTTCAGGGTGATTCTGCTGACTATCTCGATGCTGTGCGTGCTGTTCAGGGTGATTATGCTGACCATCTCGATGCTGTGCGTGCTGTTCAGGGTGATTCTGCTGACTATCTCGATGCTGTGCGTGCTGTTCACCTTCGTCATCATTGGCCTCATCATGCGCTTCAGAAGACTGAAGGTCATGAAGTCAGGGTCGCCGATATTTCTGACGGTGACCCTGCTGGGCTGCGCCACAATGTACATGGAGGTAATTTGCATTCATGGCCGTATTGTGTTTAATCTTATAAACATGTCTCTCTTTTTGTTAGGCGTTTTTCATATAGGGTAAGGGCGGATAAGAGTACGCAGGAGATAAGAGTACGCAGCAGCTGTTTTGATTACTTAGCAACCACTGAGATGGTGGATACCTTGGTATAAAAAAGCACGGTCAGTACCTAGGCTGCACACCAAAATTCAACGTGCTCCTGTTCTTCCCGCGGGAGTACAGAGCAAAACAAGTTTCTGGGCACCCCTGAAGTAATATCTCAACTGAGTAAACTTGTAGACCATGCTTCTATTATCAAAATTATTGTATTACTGTTTATCCTCAGTAAGAAAGCTGAGCTAGGAGTGTGCTCCAGGACCGAAGCTCACGCTAAAACGCCTGCCAACATGTTTATGAAGACTTTCTTCCCAAGGGAGCATGTCCGGCAAGAGTACGCAGTAGACCATTGGGCAAGAGTGCCCATGCTTGAAAATTTAATTTTCGCTCGGGACAGAGTCCGCAATTCATATTTGGAAAACCAAACGTTGCAACATAGTTCTTGTATATTCAGAACGATATACAATCATACAATCGCCTAGTTTGGCAAAAAAAACTTCGCAACACTGCCTAGGTATGCACCTAAAGCACAGCGGGGCATCAATGTGTACTCCAGCCGCCTCTCTTGCGTACTCTTACCGACCCACTCCGGCAAGAGTACGCACGTGACTTTTTATTTTTGATGGGCTCGTGGCGAGTTCCTTTCAGAGACATCGAGTTGAAACATGGACCATACATAGACAATTCTTCAGGCTAAACAACCACATAAAATTTTAGCTGTTAAACTTTAGGAGAAAAGTGAAAGCCTTTAGAAAGTTAAGTGCGTACTCTTGCACGGACTTCCCCTATTTGTGCCAGCTGCTGCTTTATTTCTTTATAATCAAATTAGTGTGTCAGTAAGAGCAATCATTGCATACCAACATTTGCGCCAATATTGCCAGATAGCCGCAATCTCCCAGTCATCCGCGCATGCAGCTGTATTGCCATGGCAACGCGTACGCCAGTGTTACCAGATGACCACCACCTTTCCTCCTGAATGTGTGCAGCTGTTTTTTCATGACAACGCGGACGCCAGTGTTACCAGATGACTACCATCTTCTCTTCTGAATGTGTTCAGCTGCGTTGCCATGACGACGCGTGCGCCAATGTTGCCAGATGGCGGCCATTTTCCCTGTGCTGGACGTCTACAGCTGCGTGGCCACCAAGTGGACCCGACACATGGGCTTCGGCGTCACCTTCTCTGCGCTTCTGCTGAAGACCTGGCGGTAAGGAAACGACAGTGGCGCCACCAACGGCAAAAGAGGGAGAGCGGGTGGGGCAGAGCCAGAAAAAAACCTGACCTGGCCCACATAGTCGACGAAATTTCGGGGAACACTGTGGTCCAATGTTTTTAAACTGGGATAGGTACCTTTTGAGGTGTAAATAACCTCTTCGGTATATTATTGTATCCAGTGGCGGATCTAGCCGGTTGGTTTGGGAGGGGCAAACCAAAGTCGAAAAGCGAAAAAAACGTCGCGCAGTGAAAAATTGCGCTACAATATGCCTTTTCGCTGGGATTTTGGGGAACTGGAGACAAAAAAAACGTCACGGGGTGAAAAATATGGGCTCAACATACATTTTTTCCTATCCAAGCCCCAATATTTACACTGAACTTCTCTAATTCTGTTTGAAGTTGAGAGTTGAAGCACCAAAATTTTGCTTACAAGCTAAAAAGGAGTCGGGGGAAAAAGGAGGTCGATCGCTTTGGGGGGGGCAAAAACATAGTTTTGCCCCGAGCTTTTCCGTTTGGGGGGGCAATTGCCTTTTTTGCCCCCCTGGATCCGCCACTGATTGTATCGTGATCTGATATGCAAACTACTCATGTGAGTGCGGGGTAGTCATTTGCTCTTTCCAATACTCCACCTGCCATTTTCGTCTAGAAAAACCTTACCTTGGGGTAGGTACAGGTTGGTCGCCATTGGGGTAAATGATTTTTTAACCCCTTGGGCAAAGGCTAGAAGGGAAACTTGATCCACTGACAGAAATTTACCACCTTAAAACCAAAAACTCCTCGGATATGGGGTCCATATCCGAGGACATTTGTCTGGCTCCTTGTCCTTACCACGCGCACTGGATGTGGGGGGAGCTCAGAGCCACCCCTTCCACATATTTTTCCTAGGTGGCCGGAGCACCATGGGTGAAAATCCCGCGGGTGGAGGGTCAGGACTCCCCTGGGTTTTGGGTCTCCCATAGACTTTTTATAAGGTTTGTATTGCTGCGCCAGCATTAACCAACCCAGGACTCCCCTGAAGTGAGGAGAGATCTCCAGCCCTGCCTAGAACCGTTTGCCGCCAGATAACGCCAGTGGGCTGAATTCGAGGAAAATTAAACGGCGCTTCAATTGGTCAAATAATGTTTTACATTTATTTACAAATTGTTTTTGTTTTACTTACCTATAGGCTATCAAGGTCAGGCCTATATTTTGAGATCGCCACGGTCGCGTGGTCGCACTAATTCGCCTGCATTGGAGACCGAGGGGTAGCGTCATAACGCCATATAAACGAAATTATGTGTCAATGTCACTTCATATCATGTTCAACGCCTAGAAGGAAGGTGACAGTTTCAAGATAATAATTTTAATTGTATTGACCCCAGTGCTTCCGGTCAAATACTGTCACCCAGTATGACGCATGTTATGCTATGACGGCATAGTTAAGATAATTCAATGTAAAGGTCAAGGTTACAGGTCAAGTTAAAAGGTCATGGGACAAGGTCAAACCTCATTTCTCGCCCAACAGCTGTTGCAGATCTAGTCATAGTGTACATTATAGGGAATATATAATATTGTAACTTCATAAGTGAATGACCTTGATCCAAAAAATCAGGAAACATTTCTTGGGACCTTTTCTCTATGACCTTGGTCCATTTTTAGTAGATTCCCTAATTTTCCGCCTAATCACGACATTTCCGATAAGTCTTCAGCGCGGCCAAGATTTGACATTTATGACCTTGCCTGACCTAAGTCAGTGCAAGTTGGCTATAAAGTAGATCATTAAAGCCCCATTGACCCCCAAGTGGATGTTTTTATAACCCTCTTATTTTTAGATCTCATTTTTAGCGATTCATTTTAGTTCTGGGTGTTCCATTAGGGGAAGTCCGTGCAAGAGTACGCACTTAACTTTCTACGGGCTTTCACTTTTCTCCTATAAGTCTAACAGCTAAAATTTTTATGTGGTTGTTTAGCCTGAAGAATTGTCTATGTATGGTCCATGTTTCAACTGGATGTCTCTGAAAGGAACTTGCCACGAGCCCATCCAAAATAAAATGTCACGTGCGTACTCTTGCCGGAGTGGGTCGGTAAGAGTACGCAAGAAAGGAAGCTGGAGTACGCATTGATACCCCGCTGTGCTTTAGGTGCATAGGGCATGTCGCGAAGTTTTTTGTCGCCAAACTAGGCGATTGCATGATTTTATATCATTCTGAATATACAAGAACTATGTTGCAACGTTTGGCTTTCCAAATATGAGTTACGGACTCTGGTCCGAGTGAAAATTAAATTTTCCTATCTCTTAAGCATGCGCACTCTTGCCCAATGGTCTACTGCGTACTCTTGCCGGACATGCTCCCTTGGGAAGAAAGTCTTCATAAAAGTTTTGGCAGGCATTTTAGCGTGAGCTCCGGTTCTGGAGCACATTCCTAGCTCAGCCTTCTTACTAATGACAGACCGCAATACAATACTTGTGATAATAGAAGCATGGTCTACAAGTTTACCCAGTCAAGAAATATTACTTCAAGGGTGCCCAAAAATTTATTTTGCTCTGTACTCCCGCGGAAAGAACAGGAGCACGTTGAATTTTGGTGTGCAGCCTAGGCACTGACCCTGCTTTTTTATACCAGGGTATCCACCATCTCAGTGGTTGCTAAGTAACCAAAACAGCTGCTGCGTACTCTTATCTCCTGCGTACTCTTACCCGCTCTTACCCTAATAAAGGCATTTTAACCCGCGCCCCGGTGGGCCTTCGAGACACCTTCGCGCTGGTGGGGGTGTTTGAACACCCCCTCGAATTCGGCCCCTACGCGGGATAGCGAAAAAACGTTGAGGCTGGTGGATAGCTCATACAAATTCATGAATAAACTATATTTGTTACTTTTTGGCTCAGGTCAATATTGAGGTCATGACAGGTCAAAGAAGTTGACATTTTGAGCAATGTTTTGGAGCTCTTAGCATCGGAGTTGAGTTAGAATCATTTTGTAGGCACCATTCGCTTCCTCTTGTCACGGCGAATCGAATCATTCATAATATGACCGTACTAGGTCAAAACACAAAAATGACCTGACCTCGGGTCAGGTCAAGGCCATTTTTACCTCGTACAGTCAGTATGCATATCAATCGACTCTCAATAGCAGTCCAAAACGCAATAGTATGAAAATAAAAGCTGTATCATCATTTCATGCAAAACTACTTTAGAGGCGGGCAAAGGTGCCTTGCACAGAACGCCTTATAAAAAGCCCTTAACTAATTAACTAACTCATGCAAAATTATTGACCTAAGTCTGAAAACTGCTTAAGTAGCTCCAGATGACCTCTCAGAGGTCACAGATCAAAAATTGCAACATGAACCTGGAAAGGGCCCGGGATACTTATTTTTGTAGAATATGAAGGTATTATCAGCTTTATCTACACAAATACAGCCCAATTTTTGTTTTCCCATGTATTTTCAAGGGAGAGGTCATAGTCCGTACTTGACTTCAGCTCATCGATTTAAAAAATCCCGCAACATATTTTGTAGAACTCGGTGGGGCCATTATGTGTTATAAGTTTCAATGCGATTGATTCACCCTTTTCTTACTTATACCACCTTAAACATTTTTTTGAGGTGAGGTCACTTGACCCGACCTGAGATGGCTCAAACTTAAGATTTTGGGAAAAGTTGCGGATCGATCAAGGGTAATGTGTGCCAAGTACGGCGGTGCTTCGAACCACCGTTTTTTCGTGCCGCCGGAAAAAAACCCGAAGGGGGTGTTCAAATACCCCCCACCGGAACGAGGGTTAAAATATTCCTTGCTGTTTTAGATAGTACCGCTTAGAGGGAAGGAGTGTGGGTGCTTTAATTGTTTTATGTTTTTGTAGCGCTCTATACATTGGATCCCTAGATTTGGTAAAGTGCACTGTCCAAAGCCTTTGTATCTCGGCAGTATTTACAGTGTCTTTGGGAGAAAAGTTGTCATTTTTTCAATATTTTGACCATAAATGATCAGTTCAGCAATCACAATACATCAAAACTAGGACAGAAGCAGGATGCTTCTCCCAGTCTACGTGCCATAATAGCTTCTGAAATTTATCCGCAAAGCATGCATCGTCATATCCTGTTTTCGATGGGGCTCTCTACCCTGTGCCCAGTAGATAACTCTGAATCTCTGTGCCGTCCTGGTGACGGGATGACATGTTATTGCCGCACCTGCTAGTCTATTGCATGTTTGCGAGGCATGCCTAACTTGCAGGTGTCTTGTAACTTGCATTACTCTGAAACTTGTGTTATGCAGGAACAGTTGCTGCGCGGTACAGTCAGCCCGCAATGATAAATAATGTTCAAACTTTTCTTATAAGATCCCAGCAGGCGTTGGTCGAATAATTAAGCTCTAGCTGTAATGCTCCCCCGCTTCCTCGCTTGCTGCTGAGCAAATGTCAAACTTGAGTCACTTGTGAAACGACTGGAGTTTTTATCAATATACTACCATACAGAAGTTCTCGTTCTTACCATTGGTTCAGAGACACTTCTTTCACTGGCGCTATGTAGCCTATTGGCCAGTCGTTTCCGACACCATACTTTTGCTATTGGTTGCAGGTCATTGCTGCCACAGAGGCTGTGTACACCATAGGGTCTCACTTGGACGGAAACTGCGTAGTTTACCCGCAGGTCCTCAGTTCAATCGACATTGGGTAACTGTTTAAATGATTTCTCCAGGAAGGCAATTATCTGATCAGCTGACAAGTTCCCGCTTTGATAGAAGCTTTAAATTTTCTTCAAAGCCCGACTATCTGATTTAAACACAGACTGTGTAGTATGGCGACAGCTCTTCACTTTGATCAGAACGGTCTCATTCCTTAAGAGATCCTCCGGTTGACAGTAGCTGTGTAATTTCCCGGCAGGGTGTCACTGACCTACCGGGTCAAGTCGGCGCACAAGCTGAAGCTGACGGATAAGCAGCTGCTGCAGTGGCTCTTCCCCATCCTGCTGATCATGGTGAGAGAGAGAGAGAGAGAGAGAGAGAGAGAGAGAGAGAGAAGTTCAATTGATAAAAACACTATCACTGAGCTGGTGATGGGCTCACACTTCAATCCTGCCCCAAGAGACCCCAAGACCTCCTTCAGCTGGCCAACGTTAACTTGCAAACACAAAATGAGCCCTTTTCTCATTGAGATCACCTTTAATTGATCTCTAACGGACCTCAAACTGACCTGATGGGTGGGATATTGCACTCGCCCTCTTCTGTACCTAATTTACCGGATGTTGTGGATGGGTATCCCTCTGTTCCAGATAATCTACCTGACCTCGTGGACCGTCAGCGACCCTCCGGAGGCGGTGCTGACGCAGGATAACACCGGACTCGGCTTCCTCCAGTGCGAGTTCGGGTGGTGGGACCACTCTATCGCTGCCGGTACGTCCTGTCAGTGGTCTGCCCCTCTCCCCCCTCTGCCGTACATGCCCGCTGCCCCGCGCCCGTCCTCTCGGAGCCCTCTCACGGGGCTGCTGTCCCACTCAACCCGGCATTCTCCGTCCGGAAATTGGCTTTCACCGTTCTCTTCTTTTCTCGATTCCTCGGTTTTCCCTCTGGTATGTCTTGTGTATGTTTATGTACTTCTTTACCCTATAGGACTTGTGCATGTTATTACAGGCTGGTCTTTGGGATTGGGCTTTCTAAAGTCATCGATGGTCTTGTCTCCAGGCCCTTACTCCACCATCCAAATGAACCGCCTCAGGTTTTGAACGAAAGCAATCGTTGGCGTGCTGCCTTGCAAGGTCCAGAACTCATGCCGCGCACCCGACCGCAAACTGCTGCTCTGCGGTACAGCATCCTTCATCGAAAGCGATGCGGGACAGTATGTTTTCACGTATTGCGGAACAGTATTTTGTTCTGGGGACAGTGCGGCACAGTATACCTGGGTATTAGAGTTACCACTTCAAAGCCAAATAATCTCCCAGTTTAGAGGGCATCAGCGTTCAGCATATTTAGGAGTCGAAACGGGACGGGGTGGGGAGACGTGATTCCCCACTTTTCATGCGGGAAGGTTCCGATTTCAGTCAAATTGGGGAACAATTGACTACAGTGCGGAGGACACAAGGAGTCCAAAACTGAAACAAAATAAAAATAAAGCAATTCTCGAAGCCATAGAATATGACAGTTCTTGGGTTTACATAGGGAAGTTTCCCGTCAGCGGAGATAGAAAGTCTCATTCACAACCTCATTCTCCCTCACATTTTTGGACCAGTGACAGAGCCCTTGGACATCAGGTATAAGGTATGTACATACCTATGTTTGTACATACATACGTTGTTCGGAGCAGGGCTGGAGGTCGCTTCTCAATCCAGGGGAGGGGGGGTGGTTCTGGGTGGGTTAACGGTGGCACGACAATACAAGCCCTGTGCAAAGTATATGGCAGACCCAAAAATCCAGGGGGTCCGACCCCCAAGCCCCCCAGGCAGGGGTGTGGCTTTATATCTCTCTGGGGGTGCCTCAGTACCCCCAATGATGTGGTGGGCACCCCCAATGTTGTTTTGGGCACCCCCACCAAAAGGTGAAGCAAAGTCCTTATAAAGTACGTAAGTAGACGAAATTATCAAAAACACCTGTTCCTACAACTTAATATTTTATCAAACAACGGAAAGCCTCAGAAATAATGGACAATAAACATCGATGATGTTTCGAGTCCCGAATTAGATTTTATGCCTTTTCGCCATTCAACACGGAGCAAAGCAGCATGTCTCTCTCTCTCTCTCTCTCTCTCTCTCTCTCTCTCTCTCTTCTGGTACATTATCTGGTTGTACTTCGGCATCGCTCCCTTTTATTCCACACTCTCTATAACTCGTCCGACGGTTCAGTTTTATATTTATGAGCGTCTCTCTCCTCCTTCCCTCGGTTACCTATGGACTGGGCACCAATACTTTCCACTCAGCCGAAACCCATCTGCGACACGCCTGACTTCAGCGAACTCGGCCACCGGCTGGCCCTGTGCCGAAGAGCAGCCTCGGATGGTGTGGCAAATAACCAAACTAATAGAGAGCAAAGTATTGCTAGAAATGTTTGAAAAACATAATGCTTATACATCTCTTGGTTCATGATTTAAAGTTCTATCATTCTCATGGATAAGTTTCCGTTGAATTTCTGGCGATACAAGTGAACGCACCTCCACCAATCAGCGGCCGCCATCCGCCGGCAGCCAGATTGCCTGCGGCGCAGGGGTTACAGAGGTCACGCTGGGCGCCGCTGACGCCAAGTTCAAGCCTCGGTGGGGAGGGGGCGCGGGCAGATTGTAAAACCTACATGCGTGGTGTTGAGAATGGTGATGGTTGTGTCTGCTGTTGGACTGAGCGAGGGGGACCGGTGCAGGAGACATTCTGTGCACGTGGATGGATATAAGGGTTAGGTGTTTGTGCAGTGTGCAGTGCCGATAACACTGGAAAAACATGAGTGTGATTTCATTAAGTGAGTTTGGTATCTGAGTATGCTTGGTGTACAAAAGTGAAAGCACCAATTTCGAGTTCATATTATTTTCGGTATCAGGCTAGATGATGCAGCTTTTCAAGACTTTTTTAAAATTACCACGCTTATAAGTAATACAACACACATGTTGTATGCGACATCCACGCGTCTCTGACATTTAATGCGTATGCAACACCAGAATTTTAAAATGTTCAAATGACAATTTGAGGCGGAGAGGAAGGCACAGCACACGAAGCCCGAGGGAATTAACTGATAACCATGTATATTTTAATGGCAGGATCATCGCTGTATTCCTTTAGCATACGCTATTCCCCTACCAGTTACTACATCCTTTCGATGTCGCTGCCACTCGGCCTCCAGGCAGCCAGAAGCCGTCTAACCGTGGTTGTCCGATCTGGTTTCTGTAGGCCTATAAGATATGCTTGTATGCTATAACACTGCACTACTTATCTCCCGGGTGGCGTCGTTGTTCCTGGTTAGTTATTGTTTATCATTATCATTAGTTGTGAAAAGTTATGTACCGTTGTTAGATCAAGACGTTCAACTCTCAGCATTCGCATTATACCTAATTTGGTGGAATTGAGGCAGCGGGTGACCTCACAATTAGCGTCAAGCATTGAAAGGGTGTCTCCTAGCGAAATAAATTGTTTTTTTGGTGAATGTTGATTTTCAGGCCAAAATTTCCGTCTCTACTGACCGAAACAATACAGCGGACTAGAATTTTGATACCAGATACAAATACAGATACAGATTTATTCGAATAGGGTCCACGTCATGCATGGTTTTTCACCCATTCACGTCAGGTTTAAAAGTAAACAAACAGGTTAAATTCGACAGACACACGCACACAACCACTAATACAATCTGCAGTGTTGAGAAGCTTAACAATTTTAAAGCAAAAAAAAAACAGTTTTCAAAACAAGACCGATAAAAGAACGCTAAAAACAAGAAAATGTAAAAAAGCTGAAACAGAGCCTAAAAATTGCGTTTCCTTGAACTGGCCACTACACTGATTAAACAGATATGGTACCTAACATTTCTTTGAGCTGCACCTTAGAGAGAAGGTGGCACCTTCATAACGTGATTTAACTGAGATAGCCCAGTTGTAAAGCAAGTCGGAAAACCCGGTACTCAATGTATCATTTGTCTTGAAACTCGAGATTTCCGTAGAAAAAAGCTAAAACCTACCTGCAATGTACCCCTCATGTACCCCTAGCAGCAGGCCACAGTTGTCATGGCTGTTGGTGTGACGACATATGCTGACATCACGATGAGCATCACCCAATCGAAGCCCTTGAAGCTTTTCGAGTATGGTAGTGGTTGCCAGATCAGGACATCATCCACCCACAAGCAGATATCTATTTCTTTTCCTAGAGGAGTATTTTAAAAATCAAAATATTCATCTTATTGTACATTTTTTAGAGAAATTATGAGTTGTTTCATTATTTTCGGCTAAAAGTACACCTAATTACACTAAATTCCAGGATTCGACCACGGTGCCACATTTTCTGTAAACTGCGGTGAACCAGTCAGCCGTCCCGATATGTTCAGCAGGGATACACCTCTGAAACACAGCCGCCTCCTTCCATTCTCCGTAGGGATCTGCGGCGAGGTCCATTGACCAGCACCCCTCGTGTTGTACTGCTGCGCCTGGTTGGCCCGGTGTCCGAGGTGGGAGAGGACAATAATGAAACATCTAGCAACGTTTACTAAGTACTTTCGAGTGGCGGCAGTTTTTTAACGGCTGTTTTTTATAGTATGCTAAAAATGTTTAAAATATAATTTGGAAAACTTTATAGCACGGCACATTTCAGTGGAAACGGCAGCTGAACGGTCTCTAAACAAAGCAGTAGAGGGTTGTTGCATTGCTTTTAATGAGCGACAGTGACGGCGGAACGTCCGAATTTAAGGGGGACACCATGGACTTTTTAGCCCATTTCTTTCCAGTCAACGCCATAGGGTTAGTGTTAAAATTTCTTATTTAAGGGGGACCATGCCCCGGTGCCCCCCCCCTCCCCCGAGCTCGGCTGCCAGCGATGAGCGGTACCATGCAGGACTGTAAACATATATCTCTTTGGGGCTGTTTGGGCACCCGGGATGAAGTATCGAGTTAGTGTTCAAATACAGTTTTAACCCCCCCTCGCCCCCCGCCCCACGGGCCACGATCCCCCCCAACCAAAATATGGCTAGCCAATCCAACAAAAAGCCGCACGAACCGCATTAGTGCCAGGCAGGTACCCCGAGGCAAAACAAGATCGCTATTTCACTCAAAACAAGATAACCCCGCCCCACCGCACGAAGCCCCCTAAGGTTTCGGGATAGCAGAAAAACGACGAGGCGCAGCACCGCGTTGAGGCTCACCTCCACTGCATCATTTTCCCATCATCCCTGAAATTTTACCCGGTCACCCAAGTCGGCACAGACGAGGTCAACCAAGGTCACCTCACTCACCTTAGAGCCTGTAGAGCACATTCAAAGTCGATCGATTTAAACTCCACACTCATGACCCCTCCAGGGTCTACAAGGTGTATATCCGGGATTTCGATTTCGTGCCGAGGTCGGTCACGGGCGACCCTCCCAGACAAAGCGGGAAAGCTTTTCAATATAAAGCCACAAAAAGATCAAATACCAGACTGCCAGAACAACGTTTTGACACCCCACGGATCCCGGGTCATATTCCCACTTTCCAAGGTCATCCAAGGCACCAGAGGTCAAAACAGTATTTGACAAAACTTGACCCAATGGCTAACTAAACAAACACCATCGTGTTTCTCGTCACTGGCTTCAAGATAACGGCAAGGCCTTGACCTTTCGGACCCAGGTCATATAGGTCACGAGGTGACCTCGGCGTCAAACCACTGGCGGAAGGTCTTACGTCCACATAGCGGAAAAACGCAATTTGATATCAAAGACTTACCAGGCCTCAATACTCTAATGACAAAGAGTTAGCCCAGTTGCTTAATCATTGCATATTGAGTAAAATAGCCGATCTTGACCTAGTTGACCTCTGGAGGTCAAACCATCCGAGCACTAAAACAGCGAAGTAATTTCTTACTGAATCACGCGAGCTTTCTTGCCTTGCGATTTGCGCTAACGCCCATATTTTCGGGTAGAGGGGGCCTCGATGGCCCCGGGGCGAAGGGGCGCCGGACCCCGGTGGCAGTTACAAACTGGGCATAACTCTTATGTCATTAGAGCTATTGAGGCCTGGTGAAGTACATTTGATAGCAAATTGCCAGTACTTTCCGCTATGGACGAAAACCTCCCGCCAGTGGTTTACCGCCAGAGTCACCTCGGACCTAATATGACCTGGGTCACGAAAGGTCAAAAGTCCCCATATCAAATGAAAGCCAGTGACAGCACACGTGGTGTTTGTTTCACCGCTCTAGCTCAATAGGTCAAAGTTATTGTCAAAATACTGTTTTGACCTCTGGTGACCTGATGACCTTGAAAAGTCAAAGGCAAATAGACCCCTGGGATCCGAAAGGGGTCCAAAACGTTGTTCTGAGCACTATATCAACATTTTTGGCTTTATATCATGAAATAGCTTTCCCCATGCTTTCCAATGGGGGGTCGCCCGACCTGACCCAGGCACGAAATCAAAACCCGGATAACACCTGAGACCCTGGGGTCAAGTGAGAAGTTCAAATCGATCGACTAAATGTAGCTCTTACAACCTAAAGGAAGGGGGACCTGGTACCTCGTCTGGTGACCACCTGGGTGACCGGGTAAAAATTCAGGGATGATGGAAAAACGTAGGGAAGAGCCCCAACCGCGGTCTGCGCCTCGTCGTTTTCTGCTATCTCGGAAAACCAGGGCCATCGTGGCCCCCGGCGGAGTCTTATTGTTCATCATTTTCAGGATTCAAAGGGACTGTGATGGCATGATAGTATTTACTGATTCAAATGCCCCCATACATACATAACAGGTTCAAAGATAATATTATGCTATCTCCTTTCATATGGTGGTCATTAAAATTTTCCTTCCTCGACTTTGGGCACCTCCAATGATGTTCGCAAATCCACACATAGGCGGATCCAGAATTGCCGATGGGGGGGGCACCTTCCCGAGAGGGCGCCATCCAGTTCAGGGGGCGCCACTTTTGACCGGCAAAACCTGTCAGATGGGCGCAAAATCCTATCGGTGGGCGCCGATTTTCGCATCCTGTGGGGAAGCGACATTTCAGGGGGCGCCATCGACCTTTCGGCGGTGGGGGGGGGTGCCGTGACCATTTCAGGGGGCGCCGGGGGTCTATCGGGGGAGGGGGGTGGTACGTGCCCCCTTGCCCCTCCCTGGATCCGCCTATGAATCCCCACCCCTGCCCCAGGATCTCCACCCGTGGTGCGGAGGCCACCGATGTGTTGGTTTTCTCATGCCACCTAGTCCAATCAAATTGGTTGGTACGACAGCTCTTCAACGACATTCATGCAGGCTGAATGTGGCTCACCTAATCGTTCTGTCCATGTTTACGACAAATAAAAATAATGTTCCTTCACCAAACTCTGATTTCGTAGACCTCACCCCTCCCCTAGTATGAAGACCGATAAGCCTCCGTTGCGCAATGCCTCCGTAGCGCAGTAGGCAGCGCGTCAGTCTCATAATCTGAAGGTCGTGAGTTCGATCCTCACCGGGGGCAGTGTTTTCTAGCTGTGTCGCTGATGAAAAGAAAGCTGTCATACACTGGATGCTGGTGCAAGTAGTAATTATCACGCTGGAGATGGGCGGGACTTGTCCTTCAGTAGTTCGGGGCACGCTTTCGCTTGTGTGTGTGTGTTTGGTGTTCTAGGGTGCTCCGAATTCTGAAGTCATTTTGCGCCAATAACGATAGTAAAGGGTACAATACAAGTGAAGAAGACGCAAACTACTGAGTCAAGTCAAGCCGAGCTGACATCGTCACTCAGTGGCGGGTCTAGCCGGTCGGTTTGGGAGGGGCAAACCAAAGTCGAAAAGCAAAAAAAGCGTTACAATAATACTTTCCGGTAGAATTTTGGGTATTTGAGGTGAAAAGCAAAAAAAAAACGTCACGGGATGAAAAATATGGGCTCGAGATAACTTGTTTCTTATCCAAGGCCCAATATTTACGCTGAACTTAACTGGTTCTGTTTGAAGTGGAGAGTTGAAGCACCAAAATTTTGCTTATAAACTTAAAAGGAGTAGGGGAAAAAGGAGGTCGATCGCTTTGGGGGGGGGTAAAACATATTATTCCGAGCTTTTCCGTTTGGAGGGGCAAATGCCTTTTCTGCCCCCCTGGATCCGCCACTATCGTCACTTGGTATATAAATCACAGATGGGTTTGAAGGGAATGTGGCACCTTGGTCGAATCCTGGGATTTAGCGTAATTAGGGGTACTTTTAGCCGAAAATCATGGAAGCGTCCATGATTTCCCTGAAAAATGCACAACAAGTTCAATATTTTTATTCTTGAAATGCTCCTCTAGAAAAAGAAATATCTGGCTGTGGATGATGTCATGATCTAGCAACCACTACCATATTCAATGCGCTTCAAGGGCTTCGATTGGCTAATAATACTCACCATGACGTCAGCATATGGCGTCACACCAACAGCCATGACTACTGTAGCCTGCTGCTAAGGGTACATGAGGGGTACATTTCAGGTAGGTTTGGGCTTTTTTCTACGGAAATCTCTAGTTCCAAGACAAATGATATACCTATTGAGTACCGGGTTTTCCGACTTGCTTTACAACTTGGCTATCTCAGTTAAAATCACGTTATAAAGGTGCCACACTCCCTTTAAGATAGCAAAAAAGGCTAAACTCTTACAATCGCAGGCAGATCAAAAGCTTCTAGAAGCTATAAAGGGAATAAATCACGTTAAAACTAATGTCCTTCAGCAGTGGCGGACCCAGAACAAAATTCGGGGGGGCTGGGGCCTCGAGTCTCCTCCACAATTGCCTCGGAACAGCCTTCGGTTATGCATTGACCCTCGCCCCACCGGGGGCCATCGATGGCCCCCTAAGGTTTTTCCGGGATAGAAGAAAAACGACGAGGTGCAGCACCGCGGTTGAGGTCTCCACCTCTCATCCCATCATTTTCCCACCATCCCTGAAATTTGTTACCCCGGGTCACCCAAGGTCAGGTCACCAGCGAGATCAACCAAGGTCACCTCACTTCAACTTTTGAGCTCTATAAGAGCTACATTTCGAAGTCGATCAATTTGAAACTTCCTACACGTCATGACCCCTCCAGGGTCTACAAGGTGTATATCCGGGATTTTTCGATTTCGTGACCTGAGGTCAGGTCACGAGGTGAACTCTCCCATTGAAAAGCATGGGGAAAAGCTGTCTTATGATCTAAAAGTCACAAAAACAAGCAATTGCAAATGCTCGGCTTGCACAGAAAAGCGTTCTTGACACCCTTTCACGGATCTCAGGGCCCATATTTGCCCTTTGACCTCTCCGAGGTCATGCAAGGTCACCAGGGGTCAAAAACAGTATTTTGACAATAACTTTTGACCTAATTGAGCTAGAGCGCTGAATCAAACACCATCGTGTGTGTCTCATCACTAGCTTTCATTTGATACACGGCAAGGTTACTTTCTGACCTTTCGTGACCTCAGGTCATATAAGGTCACAAGGTGACCTCTGGAGGTCAAACCACTGGTGGGAGGTCATTAAGTTCCACATAGCGGAAAAAGGTTTGGCAATTTCCTATCCAATGTACTTTACCAGATCTCAATAGTTCTAATGGTTCATAAGAGGTATGCCCAGTTTGCTTAAGCATTGCATATTTGAGCGAGAATAGCCGATCTTGACCTAACTTGACCTCTGGAGGTCAAACGATTGAACTGAGCGCTTAAACATGGCAAGTAATTTCTTACTGAATTCACGCGAGCTTTCGAATGCACTTTGCAGATTTGCGCTAACCCCCATATTTTCGGAGTTGGAGGGGGTGGCGCCAGAAGCATCGATGCCCCCGGTGGGGCGAAGGTGGCGCCGGACCCCCGGTGGGTCGCGGGTTAACCAAAGGTACTCTAAGAAAATTATATACTACAATTAATATTTTTGCTTTCGTAAGATCAGTAACTGACGATCGAATACATTTAAACCCTGGTTCCGAACTTCTAGACATATATATTTGATCAATTAGTCGAACAGCTCTTTTCTAAGTATGGTGATTGCGTAGGCTTGCAATGAATAATTTACACCAGAGGTGAGACAGCAATAGTTGATATATGGCTGAATTATGCATTATAGAGGAAAAATACATCCCCATACGAAAGGAATATAAGTCTATGAGTGATGCCTTTGTTTCGACCAATTATTTTCCAAATATGGTCTTGTTTATTTCATTAGGCTATACATCGCTTCTGAAAAGTTGTTTTCCTCCAGAACATATGTTTAATCGGACATGTGCGCAATTTTAGGAATGTTAACCTTGCGTGTAATTAGGCACCGTGCCCTAAAGGTGCACAGTCTGGCAGGTGAAATATTTATGCTGAACTCTATCGTTTTCATAGCAACAATCCTAAAACATGAAAATATTGTTCCTTCCTCTCCATTATGTTGCTGCTATTGAGCATGTGCTGCCTAGATGTATACTGGAAACAGTGAAATATGTCGCAATGCAACTAAGAAGACGCCATTTCTCACGCCAGTCGGGACAACGTTCCAAACAAATCGCCGCTGAACTCGCTCTGCGCACACGTCCGCACGCGCTCAGGACAAGGCAGGGAAGGTCACCCAGTGTGGCAACACATAGCGGACTGCAGATTGGCTTTAGCTTCGTTTAGAGACACTCTTCTTACGGTCGTGCGTAATTAGGGAACTTCCTTTTGCCGCCAAACTCACAGAAATTCTTCCCGATTTTCTTTAAAAAAACTATGTTTCGTGATTTTGGACCTCGTCCCACCCAAGCAGTTGGTGCAGACCCGCCACTTGTTGTATCCAACAGCAGACCCACCACCCCGGTCTCACGCACCCACTAGGCATCCTTGGAGGCACCCACGCATCCACTAGATAGATCCTTGGAGGATTGAGGGTGTCGATACCCTGATGGATTTCATATCTTCAAGGTGGGTTGCATCACGTCCACCAGACCAATCCAGAGCGTTTCCCCTGATCGAGGAAATATATCCCGTCATGCTACTGGGGAGGGGTGGATGTAGGAGGAAAGGGGATTTTCCTGCATACCCGAGATTTTCGCCCATTTTCTAAAATAGAATGTTCCTGTTAAGATGTGGGTCCCCGGTTCCCCCGCCCCACTCATCCGGGATAGATGTGGCACGGGGGCACCCTGGCACCCTGCTCATCGGGGGCAGGGTGGCCTGGCCGCCCCCACTTTTTGGCCAAAAATTTCCTGATCTCAGTCAAAATGGGAGAAAACCGGATATTCTTATGACCAGCCGCTGCAGAAGGCAACGAGGAGCCCAAATTCGAACAGTATTTGGTCCTAACGTGGAAAGTTTTTTGTCAGCGTTAGTTTAAAGTTTGGCTGCTCCCTCCCCCTACTTTTTTGCCAGCGGCGACGCTTATGTGTGCATCACGTACATAAGACCAGTGTCTTCAATTTCGGCTACAGAAGATGGGAAAGAGAACATGGTCGACTTGGCTAGAAGAAAAATCGCAAAAATCATCTTCCGCGAGTTTTTGATGTATTGATTTCCGTCTTGGCTATAAAACAACTTGGTGGTGCCACAGAGGGGTGGGGGCAGGGAGGGGGAACTGACACCTTCCCTGGAATGTGATTTTTACACCAACCATATGCTGATGAAAGTAAAAAAGATGGTAAAAAAGTCTGTAGTCGTCCTTTCCACATCCCGGAGCTCGGCGACCACTGCTCAGAAACACTAACGCTCCTAAACAATGTGCCGGCCCCAGGCGAGAATGCCAATTGCAGTTGTTTTCCAAACAAAGGCCGAGCAGGGAGCAGCAGTCACACCTCTCCCTGGAGGACACTAAACGAATCGGGAGCGCATAAAACCACTGCGGCGCCGCGCGGTCGCCCCGCTGCTCTGTTTTCCAACGCAGCTGACGTTGTTTACCACAATGTCCGGTCTAGGCCGGTGATTTTGGAGGGGAGGGGGCAACGGGGTCCAATATCGTGAAAACATGTAGTTTCTTAACGACAATGGACTAAAATGGTGGACTTGGCGAAATACATTATTTCCCCGCCCCTGGATCAGTCCCTGGCTTACCATGTGTGGTAGTCTGCATATATTCGGTTCCAGTCGCGTATCCAGGCTTCTATCTCCAGGACGGAGGGGGACAGGGGACCCTCCTCGGCTTTGCCTCGAGTAACCTCTGACTATTTGGTTTCTGTGGCCACCCTAAGAAAAATGGAGAGGAAAGCTGAGCCCCCCCAGCTCCCTCCCCTTGTATCCGCCTCTGCTCAGTTCGGGGCGCTTGTGGTAATCCAATAACCGACCGCAACACAGAGTTATAGACAGAAGTGGGCCCGGAGAATTGCGGAGAATGCGGAGAAGTGCGGAGTGGGGGTGGGGTGTGGAGTATGGTGCGCGTGCCGGCGCGCCGTGCTGTTCACTGACTTCCTACTGATTTGTATACAGCTGTTGTCGTGAGGAAGTGGCAGGACAACTTCCGAAAGTTCCGGCTGCGAGCAGGGTGAAAATATGTTTTTGTTTTTCCTGCGGCTTTTACAATGTGTTGGGCCTGTATTTATTTTTCCCTATCAGCTTAATTTTCTTATTGTGATGTTTTGTAGTGATTTTAAGCAGTTCGATCCAAAAAGCAGCCGGGGTTAGCCAGTTCTCGGGTTGACAATTTACCAAAGGGATGAGAAAAAGCTTTGTTAATTCGAGCCAGAAACTGGTTGTATATTTCAGCACAGTCTGTCCACCAGTACAGGACAGTAAGAGCAGTATCAGTATCCTTTCATGAAGGTCCACCATTGGATACCTTTTCAGCTGTTGCATGGCCAGTATAAAACTGCAGGTGTTCCTGCAGAAAACACGGGTGTTGGAAGCAGACTCACTCATCAACGCAGGCCGCACTTGCTCCAGCAACGGCCATGCAATCCATCGCAATTCTGACACTGGGGCAGCAGCATGGGCGTCGAAAGCAAGGGGGACGTGTGCTCCCTAGTCGCTGATCAGGGGACGTACCCCAAAATTTTGGACGTCGACTTAAATTGTTTTGCATTCTCTCCCTGCTCTCCCCGTTACCAATGTGAGTCTACGTACTTAAATTTGTTGGCAAAGTGAATCGTCGTTAGTGGTTCGTAGGTGGCCAAAATACTTAGAGTTTGATTCCCTACCCCCTAGTAGAAACTCCGTGGTGACGCCCCTGGGCAGCAGTGGTGGAGGTAAGCACAGAGGAGGGGCTGTGGCGCTGACGCACTTTGATCTAAGTGCAACAATAAACGCTGTGAAACAATTTGGCCTCTCACTCCTCCATCCACGTTAGCCACAGGGAGAGGGGCTTGCTGAAATCTCCTCCGCTCCTGGGCTCTGTAGGACACAGCGAAAAATATGGGGAATGATGCGCGATAGCCAGGGATAAGTGATTACACAATCCAGCATTGTTATACAAGTATTAGATAAGTGAGTCCGACATGAGTCCGATGTAACTAGATAGGTGAGTTGGAAGTGAGCCTGGTTTAATTAGATAAGTGAGTCCTTAGTGAGTGTGGTGTCATTCGATAAGTGAGCCGAAGTGTTAATTAGATAATCGTGTCCGACCAGTGGGTATTGACTGACGCGTTAGTGGGCCCTCAACAACTGAAGCGTTTTTTGTATGCGATAACCAAGTGAACGTTCTGTTGGTTCCATAGCGTTATTGACCACCTAATTTGGTTCCGTATCTCTGAAGTCTTTGTTCCGTTAGTTGAAAAATACCGGTTGATAACAAGCTGTTTTAATATACTTCGAAAGTGGTTTAATCGTCTTTGCTAAGTTGATATTTTCCAAGCACCACTGCAAAACTTCTCCAGCTCAACATATGTCAAAGCTGATTTATATCTGGCGGGAACATGCATACCGACACCTACAGCTGTATAGGATTTTATGACCTTTGGGGTGGGCGAGCACCCCCAGAAAGTCAGAAAGGCAAAAAAGCGCCCTTCCAGTTTTTAACCCAATTTGTCTTCCTGTAAGAGGGGGGGCGCAGATTCTGCCCACCCCTAATGTTTTGCAAGATTTCTTCTAAATGGTTTGCGAGAGGCTTTGGAACTCTTTTGGATTTTCTTCAAACTAGATTTTACAGATTCCCTGAAAGTTTCGCTTAAAGCGTGTTTTTAGTTTTTGTCAACGTCTTTGTCAGATTCGTTTCAAGCATTAAAATCAAGATTTATTATTTAATTGGATTGGAGTCTTGCAGGGTCCATAAGACGGCTTACAGGACAGCCTGGAGTAATCAAAGTGCGATACAGTACACCCAACCTCATATATGATAAAAGGAATGCTATAAGCGTGCTCAGATATTGTATTTAACACGCGCATTGACGGGGGTCTGAGACACCTTCGCCTTGACGGTGGGGGGCGGGTACCCGCCCCCCTAAGATCTCGAGAACCACGCTGGGTAGCGAAGAACGGTAAACGGCGTTGGATAGCCCATCCACTTCTCCATTGCAAATACTTGAACCATTTTTTCAGGTCACATTTAAGGTCACTAGAGGTCAAAACATGCCGTCATAGGGATAACATGTAAATGAAGTTTTTCGGCCATTTCATCTGAACAAATAAAGAAAGAGAAAAAGATTTAAACTGTATGAATCCTCGCAGCAAGCCGAATCGAATGATATATAATATGACCTTGCTAGGTCAAATCAAGGATTTGACCTGGCCTGAGGTCAGGTCAAGGTCAAATTTGGCAAAGTGCATATCATTAGAACTGCAATGACGAGGAAAATCGAATGCAGTTAAAATAAACGCTCCATCTCTATTCATTGCTGAGTTATTCAGTTAAAACCATTTTTCCCATGTATTTCCAATGGAGAGGTCATGGTTCGTACCAGACCTTAGGTCATCGATATCAAAAATACCGGAACATATCATAGAGAACTCGGTGGGCCCATTGTGTGATATGAGTTTCAATCGGATAAGTTCACCCTGTTCCGACTTATGCTATCTTAAACTTTTTTTAGGTCAGGTCACTTGACCTGTACTGGTGACCTGACCTGAGATGACCTAGCCTTAAAATTTTGACAAACGTTGTAAAATGATGAGGGAAAAGGTATGCCAAGTACGGCGGGGCTACGCGCCGCCGTTTCTCCGAAAAACCGGAGGAGGGCGGGTACCCGCCCCCGTCAATGCGCGTGTTAAGGGATTTCTTGCATGTGCAAGCGTATTTTACAATATGTCCTAAGTTAAATGCATGGGACAAACATTCTGGACATGCATTTGACTCCAACATTGCATTGATAACAATGAAATCATCCATGGGGCAATATGTAGGGTATCAATACCGAATGAACATATGCATGTATGGCTTCTTAGGCACTGGCAATCTGGCTTTTTTCAAACGTTCTAAAGGCAAAACGTACCCCTGAAGAGTGCAAGATAAGAAATGCATGCCTCCTCCTACCGCTCGTCATTTCCGCCGTTCAGTAGCGCCCCGGAGGTCGAACAGGAATCGAGCTCTCCTGGTACAGATAAAGCGGTCTATTCAGCAGCGCCCCGGAGGTCGAACAGGAATCGAGCTCTCCTGGTACAGATAAAGCGGTCTATTCAGCAGCGCCCGGAGGTTGAACAGGAATCGAGCTCTCTGGTACAGATAAAGCGGTCTATTCACCAGCGCACGGAGTTCGAACAGGAATCGAGCTCTCCTGGTACAGATAAAGCGGTCTATTCACCAGCGCACGGAGTTCGAACAGGAATCGAGCTCTCCTGGTACAGATAAAGCGGTCTATTCACCAGCGCACGGGTTCGAACAGGAATCGAGCTCTCCTGGTGCAAATAAAGCGGTCTATCACCAGCGCACGGAGTTCGAACAGGAATCGAGCTCTCCGGTGCAAATAAAGCGGTCTATTCACCAGCGCACGGAGTTCGAACAGGAATCGAGCTCTCCTGGTGCAAATAAAGCGGTCTATTCACCAGCGCACGGAGTTCGAACAGGAATCGAGCTCTCCTGGTGCAAATAAAGCGGTCTATTCAGCAGCGCCCCGGAGGTCGAACAGGTATCGAGCTCTCTTGGTACAGATAAAGCGGTCTACTCATCAGCGCTCCGAAGCTCGATCAAGAATCGAGCTCTCCTGGTGCTGATGCAGATACAGACGTGTATTTCCGTTAATCCATCACGATATTTAAACACATTTTTCATGATTGGTGCAAAAGCATACATGCTTTAAACGAGCACCGCTCGCATCGCCGGTTCCAGTCACATGCCAGCGCCAGGGAGGAGGATCGCCCTGTGCCGCCGCGTGAGCACGAGAGTGCCGCCCCGCTCCGCCACGTCCGCTCCGACCCAGGAGCAATCTAGTCGAAGCGTTTGGTGTTTCGAATATATCTGAAAACAATTTATGCTATTTTCTTCTGAGTTTGAATTTGTTTGATAAAGCGGTCTATTCACCAGCGCCCCGAAGGTCGAACAGGCATCGAGCTCTCCTGGTGCAAATAAAGCGGTCTATTTTTAGATAATTGTCCGAGTTTGTGCGTGAGCTTTATAAGCGCCGCAAATCGGCATGACCCCGATCGGAGAACACTGATAGGTATAGAATTTCTGTAAGGACGCTGTCTGCACTGAAGTGTGCTGTAAAACCGCCACCGGTCGGTTGAAACGCTAGCTGAGCGGTTTCGAATGACTATGGATCGGTGCTCTGAGGGTAATGAGCTTTGGTATGATGTACAGAACGGCTATAAATGCTATGAAATTGCTGCCAAAACGCTGTGCAAATGGTTTGTGATCGGTGCTAAAGCTGCGTCAGAACCTCGCAGCATGGTTACGGTCGTTCAAGGAACGCTGCTGGATCGCAATACCAAAAAGTAGCGGCCGTTCGCGCGGCGCCCGACTGGTAGTGGATCGGCAGAGAACGCTTTGGAACGGATCGGAACGGAAGTGAGAACGGAGGTGTGGAGTGGTCGTATGGGGGCGCCCCATCTCTAAAGCGACAAAAACTCCCCCCTCTATGTAAATATTTATTCATCACAGCTCGGGATGCAGTAAAACGAGAAAATAATTCGAAGTTAAAGCTAGAATTTCGTTCCAATTCCAGCTTGGCAGAGTGAAATATCAGCACCAAATTAGCCAGCTGAAACAAGCATACAGCGCTGGACCTAAGACGAAGGATTATATTTGCACGTCAATGGGATTGGAAAGCGGAGGAAATAGACAGAGGCCCGCGTTTCATATAACTGCAAGCCACGGGGACGTCCCGCACAGGTTTTGGGACTCAGCCTAGATTTTTTGCCCTTCCGGTGTGGACTTTCCACTTTCAGTTTTGCTGAACTGTGTTGATACCATACTGAAAGATAGCTGTACAATTCTGGTTTCTCCTCCCAGAGCCCTGGTCGGTACCGAATCAGAGCCCCCTCCCCCTCCCGTTTCCCCACAGTCGAAATAGGTGGCGACGGCTCGGGTCTGAGTACACCTTTGCACCATGAAACAGGACACGTCACATTACTTTTTTCATTGGCATTGATTTCATAACGCTAGAGGAAACATATTAGATATATATTCGCTGCCACGAGCATCACGCTAAGCAAACTAGACGATTCAGCTAAACTCGGCATGTTAATTCACGGTTCTGAATAAAAGGACGCGAACACGGAAATTGTAGCAGCCTCTGTTTTCAAGTGTATGCTTCTCAGCAAGTGTTTTGAACAGAAAGTTAGTTGGAACCCAGGTTAGTTGGATTCTAATTAGGTGCAAACTCTCAGCGCCCGGGCCGGGGCTGACTGTGCGAGTGGTACGTGATATAAGCATTCGTGCTTTTGCACCAATCGCAAACAACGACTGAATACTTTCTGTATGTTTCTCGATAAAAATACAAGTATGTTTGTCTGTCGGTCTGTCTAGTGACTCCCGTCAGCACTTCCAGTATTATGGGTATATTCATGAGTTATTTTAAGCCTCCTCCCTACTCAACGAAATTTTGATAGGCTAATTCTGTTAGGCACCCCTAGGTTTATTAATAATTCTTCGCCCTTGTGCCTATAAGCTGAACTGACATACTTCGCTTCTTGCAGGCGAGGTCAGCTCCTCCTTTGGGGTTGTGAGGTCTTTGTGAACGCCAGAAACACTCAGCTATTATTCGAAAACGAGGCCCAATGAGAACGTTGAACTCACCGATTTGGAACGGTTTTCTCCTAAGACACGATGTTTGTTACGGCTTTGTCCTGCTGTCCTTCCTTTCACCCCCCCCCCACCCAACAGCCGGTTTAAATGTGTCGCTGTTCTGCAGGCGAGATCCTCTTCCTGCTGTGGGGCATCAAGGTTTGTGTGAACGTCAGAAACGCCCAGACGCTGTTCGACGAGGCAAAATTCATCAGCTGGGCAGTCTACAACATCGCCAGCGTCAACGTCGTCATGGCAACCATTCAGTGAGTGACAGACGCAGCTATGGTCATTGTATGTGTTACCAGGGGAGGGTGACTTAATTACCTTCACCTAACGCGAAATTCACGTTCATTCCAAAACGATGCAATTTCTAATCATGCAAATTTGCCATTTCGTAGTTCGGTGTTTTGTTTAACTTTTGCTAAAATCAGAAAGCTTAGGATATATTATATTTCGAAAGCTATTAGATAAATTAGAAAGCATCGGATAAGCGAAGACTAAAATTGTCGTCAGCACTGGGGAATTTTTTTCCATATGTCCATATTTGTGCGTAATTAGGAACAGCGCGCCTAATTGCATATACCTCGTAGAATAGGCGTACCTAATTACGCACATGCAATATTGATGTTATTTTGAACAATGATATTGCTGTCTTTCACATGCATCCAACATTGAGTGTGTTTTGGCATGATACTGGTCGCACTATCGATCCCACCAACAGTCGTGTTGTACCCGATTTTAAGGGCCTTGCCAGCCCTGCTGTATGTTTCGTCTTCCCCTTGTTTTTAAATGCGATTGTATGGTGTGTCTCCGGGAATCGATAACAAATAGTCTTGCAAAGGACGGACATGGACACGGTAGGGTTTTCACACATGGCCAAGACTCCAAGTCCTGATATTCACGTTCTCAATTACATGGCTCAACAACTTTGCCCCTTTTTCACCACTTATTCAGCCCTTTCGTTGCAGTCTTAGAACCAGAGGATCACCGGGAAATAAAATAGGAAGCAAGGGTCGCGTGAATTAAAAACAAAACAATCAAACGACATTGTCCTGCTGCCACTTGACACAGTAAACTACACTCTGCTGTAATTACCGACTAGGTTGGGGTTGATAATCCTGGTGAGACTTGACACAGTAAACTACACTGCTGTAATTATCGACTGGGTTGGGGTTGATAATCCCGGTGACACTTGACACAGTTAACTACGCTCTGCTGTAATTATCGATTGGATTTGGGTTGATAATCCTGGTGAGACTTGTCACAGTTAACTACACTCTGCTGTAATTATCGACTGGATTGGGGTTGATAATCCCGGTGACACTTGACACAGTTAACTACACTCTGCTGTAATTATCGATTGGGTTGGGGTTGATAATCCTGGTGAGACTTGACACAGTTAACTACACTCTGCAGTAATTATCGACTGGATTGGGGTTGATAATCCCGGTGACACTTGACACAGTTAACTACACTCTGCTGTAATTATCTATTGGGTTGAAGTTGATAATCCCGGTGACACTTGACACAGTTAACTACACTCTGCTGTAATTATCGACTGGATTTGGGTTGATAATCCTGGTGAGACTTGACACAGTTAACTACACTCTGCTGTAATTATCGATTGGATTGGGGTTGATAATCCCGGTGACACTTGACACAGTTAACTACACTCTGCTGTAATTATCTATTGGGTTGGGGTTGATAATCCTGGTGAGACTGGACACAGTAAACTACACTGTTGTAATTATCGATTGGATTGGTGTTGATAATCCTGGTGAGACTTGACACAGTTAACTACACTCTGCTGTAATTATCGACTGGATTGGGGTTGATAATCCTGGTGAGACTTGACACAGTTAACTACACTCTGCTGTAATTATCGACTGGATTGGGGTTGATAATCCTGGTGAGACTTGACACAGTAAACTACACTCTGCTGTAATTATCGACTGGATTGGGGTTGATAATCCTGGTGAGACTTGACACAGTAAACTACACTGCTTTAATTATCGACTGAGTTGGGGTTGATAATCCCGGTGACACTTGACACAGTTAACTACACTCTGCTGTAATTATCGACTGGATTTGGGGTTGATAATCCTGGTGAGACTTGACACAGTTAACTACGCTCTGCTGTAATTATCGACTGGGTTGGGGTTGATAATCCTGGTGAGACTTGACACAATAAACTACACTGCTGTAATTATCGACTGAGTTGAGGTTGATAATCCTGGGGACACTTGACACAGTGAATCTATTGTAATTATGGATTGGATTGGGGTTGAAAATCCTGGTGACACTAGACACAGTAAATTACACTCTCCTGTAATTTAGCACACTTGGAATCAGGGGCACCTGCCCGGCCATATAACCCCAATCTTCCCCCCTCCCCCGATAGGTCGCAGCCCCAAAAGGTGTCCCTCTCTGGTTGTCCCGCCGTCCAAGTGTCCTCATCCTGGCCGGAGGTCCTGAGTCCACCTATGGCTAGGAGCAGTTCAATAAGCTCAGGGCGTCAATAGTCCTCTGTGGATGTGGGCCATTACAGACGCTATCTATCTATGTTGCAGCCGTGTTAATCGTATTTTCGTTGATAAGCTGATGTGGAAGTGAGCCACTACCAGCGCCATCGCTCCTCTGGGCCTGTATATAGTCTGCTGGTTCCGATGGACCCGGACCTTAATCGGATGATCTGTGGACCTGTCCACAGTCTGCTGGTTCCGATGGATGCGGACCTTAATCGGATGCTCTGTGGACCTGTCCACAGTCTGCTGATTCCGATGGATGCGGACCTTAATCGGATGCTCTGTGGACCTGTCCACAGTCTGCTGGTTCTGATGGACCCGGACCTTAATCGGATGCTCTTGGACCTGTCCACAGTCTGCTGGTTCCGATGGATCCGGACCTTAATCGGATCCTCTTGACCTGTTCACAGTCTGCTGGTTCCGATGGACCCGGACCTTAATCGGATGCTCTGTGGACCTGTTCACAGTCTGCTGATTCCGATGGACCCGGACCTTAATCGGATGCTCTGTGGACCTGTCCACAGTCTGCTGGTTCCGATGGACCCGGATGCCAAGTACCTGCTGGGGTTCGTGCGGACTCAGCTGAGCACCACCACAACCATCGCGCTCATCCTGGCTCCCAAGGTGATCAACTGCGTAGCAGCGCAGTAGTTGCATTCGTATTGGCATTGGCTTCTAGTGCGTGTAGCTGTAGAGATAGAGAGAGAGAGAGAGAGAGAGAGAGAGAGAGAGAGAGAGAGAGAGAGAGAGAGAGAGGAGAGAGAGAGAAAGAGACATATATATATTATCTATAGTTTCTGTGGTCTTCTATAGTGCCATGTCTTTCTGAGTACTATCGTGTTGGTAGTCTCCTATAGTTCCATGCCTTATGTTTGTAGTCTACTGTAGTTCCATGCCTTCTGAGGACCATCGTGTTTGTAGGGTACTATAGTACTGTGTCTTCTAAAGACAATCGTGTTTGTAGTTTATTATAGTGCCGTGTCTTCTGAGGACTATGGTGTTGGTAGTTTGCTATAGTGCCGTTTCTTCTGAGGACTATCGTGTTTGTAGACTACTATAGCGGCATGTCTTCTGAGGACTACCGTGTTTGTAGGCTATTATAGTGGCACGTCTGCTGAGGATTATCGTGTTTGTAATTTGCCATAGTGCCGTTTTTGTGAGGAATATCGGGTGTGTAGTCTACTACATTGGCATGTCTTCTAAGGAGTATCGTGTGTGTAGTCTACTACAGCACCATGTGTTCTGAAGACTATCGTGTTTGTATTCTACAATAGTGCCGTGTCTTCTGAGGACTATCGTGTTTGTAGACTACTATAGCGGCATGTCTTCTGAGGACTACCGTGTTTGTAGGCTATTATAGTGGCAGTCTGCTGAGGATTATCGTGTTTGTAATTTGCCATAGTGCCGTTTTTGTGAGGAATATCGGGTGTGTAGTCTACTACATTGGCATGTCTTCTAAGGAGTATCGTGTGTGTAGTCTACTACAGCACCATGTGTTCTGAAGACTATCGTGTTTGTATTCTACAATAGTGCCGTGTCTTCTGAGGACTATCGTGTTTGTATTCTACTATAGTGCCGTGTCTTCTGAGGACTATCGTGTTTGTAGTCTACTATAGTACTGTGTCTTCCAAAGACAATTGTGTTTGTAGTCTACTATAGTGCTTTGTCTTCTAAAAACAATTGTGTTTGTAGTCTGCTATAGTGCCGTGACTTCTAAAGACAATTGTGTTTGTAGTCTACTATAGTACAATGTCTTCTGGGGACTATCGTGTTTGTAGTCTACTATAGCGCCATGTCTTTTGGGGACTATCGTGTTATTAGTCTACTATAGTGGCATGTCTTATGAGGACTATCCAGTTTGTAGTCTACTATAGTAGGGGAGAGGGTGGTAAGACGGGCATGGTAGGCAAGACGGGCACAGGCTCTGTGGACCAGACCAGTTATGGTATAAATGTCCCATTACTTGCATTAGTGTGCCTTGGATTGTCCTATCATGAGCCAAAAACACAAAGTTCTAACCTTCATTGTTTTGTCAAAATTTTAGAAAAAAACGAAATTAGTGGTTCACCCTACCATTGTTAGTAGTTTTGAGTGTAACTTTCTGGCAGTGTCTGGTCCTATATGGAAGGCCAGATATGCAAAACCTGTCTCAGGAGAGCGTTAACATACATTACGTGACTTAAGTTGTATATTACCCCAGCACGGTGACCCCCAAAAATGAGATTTTCTTACATATTAACATGGGGCAAGAGGGACACGGAGTGTATTTCTATATCACTATACAAATTATAATCTTTATCGCTGCGTTTTTGCATGGTTGAAAGGAATCAGTCTAAGAGTCTGCTGCAAACCGGCTGAGGAACTTTTAATGATTGATTGTTAGATTCCAATGAAAAATTATGATTATTTGGAAATTCAGCAGAATAATTTTCTCACGACTGTTTAATCGAAAAAATGCATTCCAAAGTGTTTCAGAACTCATTTTTGCTCAACGCGGTAAGGTTTTTGTCAAAAAGTTCTTGCATATGATAAACTGCTTTCATAAAACCCGTCTTACCCCGCAGGGGTAAGACTTGCCTTTGCAGCGTTCTACGGTAAACGTTACTGCTCCTAGGAATATGCACGGATCCTAGTATGTTTAAGCGGAGGGACAAATAAATGTTTACTGAAGCTTAAAATAAAATTTAATCACTGTCAAATGAAAGGCGAGTGAGACGCATAGTTTCAAACACAACTATGGCCGTTTTACCACCCTCTCCCCTACTGTGTCTCCTGAAGACCATCGTGTTTGCAGTCTACTGCAGTGCCGTGTCTTCCAACTGCTCGCTGTCGCCAGTTCTACCGGATCGCCGTCGGCCTGGGGGACGAGTACGACGCGCGGGCGCAGGCCCGGGGGCAGCTGCCTCCTTCTACCTGAACGGCATCGAACCCGACGAGGAGAGCATCTCCATCTACCGGGAGAACGAGGAACTCAAGGTACTGTATCTCATCCGTCGCCGACACGCGACTGTACCAGTTGAGATACAGCCAAAGTTAATGTCTCAGTCTGAGTCTATAATGAGGCTAAAGTGACACAATTCTTCCAAATGACAGATTCAGCAAAGCATTAGATCTTCAAAATATGTATTGTAGTACATTAAACAGTAAAATCAATCCAAACCAACCAACCATAGGCGGATCCAGGATTGCCAATCGGAGGGGCACCTTCCCGGGGGCGCCATCCGGACCAGGGGGCGCCACTTATTACCGGCAAAACCTATCAGGTGGGCGTCAAATCCTATCAGTGGGCGCCGACTTTCGTATCCTGGGGGAGGGGGGGGTGGGAAGCGACATTTCAGGGGGGCGCCATCGACCTTTCAGGGGGCGCCGAGGGTCGATGGGGGGGCACGTGCCCCTCCCCCTTGCCCCCCTGGATCCGCCTATGCAACCAACATGCCTTGGAATAAAGAATCCTCACCTTGCCTGTAACCTCACCTCGGGACACATCGTCGCTGCGTCGAGCGAGCCGTCCGTGGCTCGCTCTGTCCCGCCCCGTCATCCGTCGCTGTTCTTCGCCCGCCGCACTTAGCATAAATCGTTCCCGACGGCGCTCGCATTCGCCCGCCACGTGCGCGTATGACCCCTGATAGTAGCGGTACCGTCCGTACTTAATACCCTCCGTCACAGCACCGACGCCGGTCCACTCAGTTGACTTTATACCGCGTCCGTGCTCATTCGTTAGCGTCCCCCCTCCGCACTCATCGCTCCTTAACCTCGGTGCCATGGTCCTCTACATCTCAATTCTCTCCTATTGCTGTGACATATGTTTTCTCTTTGTGTATGAATGCGTGCGTGAATATATGTTGTGGCTCTAAATAGCAGTACTTGGTCGAATTCACTGAACTGGGCTGAGGAATGATTATAAGTTGATAAGATGTTCGATGGCCTCCCTCCTCGAATCCTGGATGTAAACTGGAGCTAATGAAGTGTGACTTTATATTCGGGCACAGTCCTTCAGCAAAATCCTCATAATACCATTGGTAAAAATATAAATTATTGGTCATGGTGTGAGCTGAGATCTTGAATTACCTATCTGAGGTCTTGGCTCATACTGTGACCAATAATTTATATTTTCACCTATTTTCGATGATTATGATGAGCGTCTGTGTCCGAATATATAATCACAGTATATAATCCCCACTTTGCATCCAGATCTCGAGAAGGCAGGCCATTAAAGGTATTATCAGCTTGAAATAACAGTACTTAATGTTATGTGATGATGTTGGTGTATTTAATGTGTGTATCAGAAAAGTTTTCCAAAAGTAGAACCACTTCTCAACCTTTTCTTGGGCTGTTGCTTATGAAAAGAAAGCATGGAATATAGCATGGTGACCCCCAGTTTCCTATAGTGACTCTTGGCACTTAGCTCGCAGACAATTTTTAGGTCATATTTCTTAAATTTGAACCATTTTTTCCGAATATCCTGGGCCCCGCAGCGAAGCGTTTAAAGTACATCAAACAGCCCCTTGTTTGACTCATCTCGATCAGAGAAATTGATTGGGATCCGATGTAAGTGTACGCCAGGTCCTTATTATGGCACAAGGATTCTAGCAAATTGGATATTTGCCGCTGTAATTCGATCATACACCGATACATAAGGGCACCAACAACTGTATGAACGACGTCGAAGGTTGAAACCCAGAAGCTAGTGAGCAAATTGTATTCTCATAGAATGTTCATATCTCTCCCTCGCATATATTAGCCTTGACCACGTCTGTGTTTGTGTGAGGTTTCCTGCTTGATTCTCTGTCGTACCGTGTTCAGCGAATCACCACCTTGTTACACCTGTGGCAGTTTTCCTGCTCGATTTGCTGTCGTTTTACACACTGTTGTGCTCGATTTTCTGTCGTTTTACGTACCGTTAACACAGCATTTGCTTTCAAAACTGGACGCACATCCACGAAACGTTAGCGAGAGGCCTGAGGTGGACGCCGCTACCAATTTTGTGAAACCACAGCCAGTCCTACCGCTACCCTGGCTAAATGACACCAATGTCGCTACTGGCGGCACTTTTCAAAGTCGCCACACCGCCTTTTGCTGCCCTGATAATTCGTTGTCGATAGGTACTTTTGATTGTAAAGCAATCGCTTCCAAAATGTTCTTGTATTAACATTTTAGATTAATTGCAGAGAAAAGCATACCTTTAAGCGTGCTTTTTGAAGTTTAAGTATTATTTTTTATGTATGTCTTCTTGACAGACTGTCCAATGATACCTACCCCCTTTTCGTCCTTTGCCTTGACTCAAGCATCGCGGAATCTAAGCAATCGGATCCTTGTATGAATCTTGAAAATATGGGAGTGTATTATGACCCAATTCTGCACCACAAGCTGCTAGTTCCAGCCTTCCTATCAGTCACAAATCAAGCCGCCGATAGGGCCAGAAATCTCATTGCAGCTGAAAATCAACCCCAGAGAGAGAGCACGTGCTTATGTAGCTCTTTTGCTCCGCAACACAAGGACTGGAACAGACCGTGTCAATGGAAGGTGTCGACAGTCCTGATCTGTTTACCATTCTTCGCGCATTCACATTTCAATTAATGGCCAATGAGTGATGCTTTAGCTAAAACCATCACGGACCCTAATGTGTTTTAATACTTTCTCAGTCTGCCAGATATCGATCCTATACCGTAATACGGGCACAATAGGAGCCTATACTTGGCTTGAAGTTGACTTTTGACTGCAGTGAGTAAGATGACCTCGTAGGCGGCTCGGCTGTGTATGGTACGGAAAGTGGACGGATCGCTTCCAGTTGATAGTGCTGAATTAAGCTGTCAGACGCCCGTTTATCGGTGGAATCCATAAAGTGATTCAATTTATTAGCTAGTGCGAAATGTCAAGGAAGTGGCATCCATTAGCTGACGACAAATGACACCATCACCTAGATTTTCGTGATTGAAATACTTTGGGGAATTGAACCGGCCAAGGGATTAACATTTCTTATTAAAATTAAAGTCTTGTTACAAATTCCACCTCCTATGATAAGCATTGTTACTTTCTTCTTTCTTCCTTGCGGCTTAATGCATAAAAGAGTTCGACTTACCGGAGAGTTAAATTTGAAACACATCGATGCACCTCTGAATGTTACTGTACCGAGCCCAAATGTTACAGACATATCTTTAATGATAAATGGAGCCAATTCGGGGATGGGGCGACACATTTACACACAGCTTAGAAATTTAGATAATAATAATAAGAGTTGCCCTCATCGAAGTGTAAGAGGCCAAAACGAAATTATGTGGAATTTGCCCAAAGTTTGGAAGGCAAACAGTGGGATATACAGAAGATATAAGGCCTTCACTTAGTGTAACAAAGGCGAACGCTCGTCGGAAATGGCAGTGTTTGTATTGAAACGAGATTTTAGTAAATTTGATTATATAACATATGTTGTTTACTAAAAGGATGATAACTGTCCAAGTAAACATATACAAGACTGAGGAAAATTAGGTATATGTACACATTTTACACAAACACTATTTGCTTACTAGATTTTAAGGTTCAACACATACTACTGTTCTCATGACTGTGGGTGCCTAATTTACTGGTGTATGAGCCGATTTCAGCGACAAATTTCAAATGTGCTAGACTCGCTGTGAAGGAAAATGGCCAGGTGACATGCTTAAACCGTGTCTTAATTTATCTCTCCCATCAAGTGGAATGGAAGGAGGTGCTCTCTGACTCGTTCTAGACTCTTAGCGACTGAGCTATGAAACTCCAAAAATTGTCAAAAGTAAAAAACGACCTCCAAAAGCGTCTGTGAGCTAAGTTGGAAAAGCAACTTCGGGAAACGGTCCAAGCTATTTTTCATGTGTTTTCTTCTCATCATGAATAACAGTCCGAAAAACAAAAGTTGAAAAGTGGTTGTCTGGAAAATTCTAGTGCATCACTTTGCGATAATGTTCTTTAATAGGTGATTCGCCTGGATTGCTTAACAGCATTGACGGGGTCTGAGCCACCTTCGCATTGACGGGGGCGGGTACCCGCCCCTAAGATCTCGAGAACCACGGTAGGTAGCGAAAAACGGTAAACGGCGTTGGGCTGCCCATCCACTTCTCCATCGAAAACATTTGAACCATTTTTTTGTCAGGTCACATTTAAAGTCACGAGAGAGTCAAAACATGCCCGTCAGTAGCGGATAACATGTAAAATTCAGTTGTTTCGGGCATTACATCTGAACAAGTAAAGATAGAGCAAAACGACTTAAACTATATGAATCCTCTTAGCAAGCCGAATCGAATGATATATAATTTGACCTTGCTAGGTCAAATCAAGGATTTGACCTGACCTGGGGTCAGGTCAGGGTCAAATTATATAAAATGTATATCATTAGAACTGCAAAGCCAGGCGAGTCTAATGCAGCTAAAATAAATGCTCTATCACCATCCGTTACTGAGTTATTCCGTAAAAACCATTTCTCCCATGTATTTCCAATGGAGAGGTCATGCGTCGTACCTGACCTTAGGTCATCGATATCAAAAATACCGGAACATATTTTAGAGAACTCGGTGGGGCCATTATGTGATATGAGTTTCAATCGGATAAGTTCACCCTGCTCCGACTTATGCTATCTTAAACTTTTTTTTTTGAGGTCGGGTCACTTGACCTGTACTGGTGACCTGACCTGAGATGACCTAACCTTAAAATTTTGCACAGAAGTTGTAAAAAGGATGAGGGGAAAAGGTATACCAAGTACGGCGGCGCTACGCGCCGCGTTTTTCTACTATCTCCGAAAAACGAGGGGGCGGGTACCCGCCCCCGTCAATGCGCGTGTTAAAATTGTTCCCATTATGGCCAACATTTTATTTGTTGATTAAAGTCCAGTGAGTCAGCACCAGGGAATCTCTGAAAGCACCAGGAAAATATTGTCCAATCCATACCAATCTCCAATTAGTGCATGCTCCTCCCAGTGTGTTAATTATTCAGGTACTCGATAGGTAGCGATAGAGGAAAGCTTTCCGGAAAAGATGAACAGCAATAGGCCTGTGAGTTTTTGGCTTTCTGCAGTCGTATCATATTCAGTCCCCTTATATGACTGAAAAAACTGGCTACCTCCCGAATGGTTCCCCCTAGTTTTTTTGTAATAAAATTAATGAAATTGAAGGAAAGAAGGTTCAATACTCTTGCTATTGTGTTTGGATGTACCATTTTATGTTTTGGTGTCTTGAAGGCAAAAAAACATCGTTATATTGCAGAGCCAACGGTGGATCCAGAAGGTTAAGGGAGGGTGCGCACTAAAGGTATTTGCCACTCGAACTCCCTTTGTTGCCAAATTTTTCTTAAAAAACTCCTAATTTTTCCGATTCTCGTCTTCGTTGCCCTTCCTCCAAACAACCGGTGGGTATATATTTTACGCATTTTGCCCCCCCTGGGCAAAATGCGTAAAACAACTGCTAGCCCACTGATTGCTGTGAAGTGTACTGACCAAAGACGTCATAGGCGGATCCAGGGGGGCAAGGGGAGGCACGTGCCCCCCCCGATTGACCCTCGGCGCCCCCTGAAAGGTCGATGGCGCCCCCCTGAAATGTCGCTTCCCACCCCCCCCAGGATACGAAAGTCGGCGCCCACCGATAGGATTTGGCGCCCACCCGATAGGTTTTATCGGTCATAAGTGGCGCCCCCTGGTCCAGATGGCGCCCCCCGGGAAGGTGCCCCCTCCGATCGGAAATCCTGGATCCGCCTATGAAAGACGTTAATACGCGCACCCTTCTGCAGGAGGAGATACAAAAGCTCGCAGCGCAAGTCGAATTCATGAAGATCGTCAACATGGAGTCGAACAACCGACATTTGAAGCCGCGCCGCGACGGCCATTTCTCGCAGACGATTGGTCCGCGGCGCAAGTCCAGCATCGGAGCTGCCCTCCGATTGGATGCTTACACGAACTTGGGCGGGGAGAGCATGAATCAAGTGACCAATGACGTTTGAGCAGTGTTGAAGGGGACCAATGAAAATAGAGCAGGGTGCGAGCGTTCTGAAACATTCTTTTCTGAACATGTGTAAGTGTTATTTGTGTTCTTTTCTGACCGATACTGCCTCAGTGAAGGTATCACGCAAGGTGCGAATAGCCGCATGCTGGATTTTCTGCCCCGCTTAAATATTTTTTTCAAATTTACTTGTCACACTAAAAGCTCACTTTATCATTATTATCATTGTTTGCACACCATAAATAATCCAGATCATTTTGAAGTTTTTCTCGCTATGGTATTATGAACAGCAACAAAGGAGAGCAGTAATTGTCTTTTGCCTGCGCTGCAGACAGTGGCTTGAACGACTACGAGATAATTTATTGATCTTTGTAAATAGGCATCAGAATTCTGCAATGCATGAGTTTTCGATAAGTCGCGCATTACATACGTACTGTGAATGTGATAAATGTGAGGCTTTCGATGCTAAATTTATGCAACTGGAGAAACGTCTACTTCAGTTATAATATATCTACTTCAGTTATAATATATCTACTTCAGTTCAGAAATGTCTACTTCAGTTGGCCCTCTTGCACCTTCCCCGATAATGTCAAGTGCATTAACTCGAAGTTCGATCAGCAATTGCTAATTTTTAGTTTTATTTTTTTGGAAGGAAGTACCAGGGACATCGCCACGGGGTTTTTACGGGGGAGGGCCACTGACTAGTGATGACCGTGAGGGGGAGGGGGTGAGAGGCAAATTCTGAGAATTTCGACTACATATGAGGCACTAACGTGCAAAAAATTAAGTTGAAGTCAATATAGGTGAGAAAGAATTACCCCCTCATTTATGAATAGGGCTAAGGGGTCCCCCTGCTCCGCTTTTGACGCCCTTGAGAAGCATTAATTAATCAATGAGCATGGTCAAAATGGGAAGGAACGTCATACACCGTTCCTTTATTTTTGGCGCTTTGCCGATCATTTTAAACGCTGTGGCACGCTTGCGTGGCATGTGCAATCGTGCGACGAAAAGCATATCAGTACTTGTGACTGAAATGTAACATGAGTTAGTCTCTGTGTAAGAAATTAAAACTAAATTGTTAATTGATACCATTCGCCATGCATTTTAAAGAAGCACACCATTATCCAGAAAACTTCTCATGAAGACACTGCATGTTCAATGCCCTTCATGCTGACGACATCAAAGGTGCTGCGAACGTGCCAAAAGCACGAATGTACTAAAAACAAGGCTTATGATTTAAGGTCGCTGCCTGGCTTAAAAAATATATAGGTACAATGAAAGCATTAGAACTTTGGCTTCTATTTTCTCTGCGACATTATTAACAATACGGACCACCCCCTCGGGTTTTCGGAGATAGTAGAAAAATGGCGGCGCGTAGCGGCCCGTATGATACCTTCCCTCATCATTTTACAACTTGTGAAAATTTTAAGGTTAGGTCATCTCAGGTCAGGTCACCAGTACAGGTCAAGTGACCCGACCTCAAAAAACGTTTAAGATAGCATAAGTCGGAGCAGGGTGAACTTATCCGATTGAAACTCATATCACATAATGGCCCCACGAGTTCTCTAAAATATGTTCCGGTATTTTTGATATCGATTACCTAAGGTCAGGTACGAGGCATGACCTCTCCATTGGAAATACATGGGAAAAATTGTTTTTACGGAATAACCAGTAAGGGATGGTGATAGAGCATTTATTTTAGCTGCATGAACTCGCCAGGCTTTGCGGTTCTAATGATATGCATTTTATATAATTGACCTGACCTGACCTCAGGTGAGGTCAAATCCTTGATTTGACTAGCAAGGTCAAATTATATATCATTCGATTCGGCTCTAAGAGGATTCATATAGTTCAAGTCGTTTTGCTCTATCTTTACTTGTTCAGATGTAATGGCCGAAAAACTGAATTTACATGTTATCCCTATGACGGGCATGTTTGACCTCCGGACCTAAATGTGACCTGACAAAAAAATGGTCCAAATGTTTTCATGGAAAGTGGATGGGCAGCCAACGCCGTTTACCGTTTTCGCTACCTACCGTGGTTCTCGAGATCTTAGGGGGCGGGTACCGCCCCCGTCAATCGAAGGTGGCTCAGACCCCCGTCAATGCGCGTGTTAATGTATTCCGTACAATGGGCACCGAAATCTGGACAAAAATTACCGAACAGATATCAGGTGGCTTGAAAATTTCATCCCCAACCCCTTTAACCCGCGCCCCACCGGGGGTCCGGCGGCACCTTCGCCCCACCAGGGGCTATCGATGGCCCCCTCTAATTCCGAAAATATGGGGGTTAACGCAAATCTGCGAAGTGCATTAGAAAGCTCGCGTGAATTCAGTAAGAAATTAATTTGCATGTTTAAGCGCTCAGGTCAATGGTTTGACCTCCAGAGGTAAAGTTAGGTCAAGATCGGCTATTTTCACTCAAATATGCAATGCTTAAGCAAACTGGGCATGGGTGACTCTTATGCCATTAGAGCTATTGAGATCTGGTAAAGTACATTTGATAGGAAAATAGCAGACTTTTTTCCGCTATGTGGAACGTTAAGACCTCCCGCCAGTGGTTTGACCACCAGAGGTCACCTCGTGACCTAATATGACCCGAGGTCACGAAAGGTCAGAAAGTGACCTTGCCGTATAGAAAATGAAAGCCATTGACAAGACAAACACGATGGTGTTTTATTGAGCGCTCTAGCTTAATTAGGTCAACAGTTATTGTCAAAATACTGTTTTTGACTGTGACCTTGGATGACTTGAGTAGTCAAGAAAACGGCCCATCCGTAAAAGGGTATTCAAGAACGCTTTTCTGAGCAAGCCAGGCATTTTCAACCGTTTTTGTGACTTTTAGATCGTAAGACAGCTTTTCCCCATGCTTTTTTAATGGGAGCGGTCACCTCGTGCCCTGACCTCAGGTCACGAAATCTAAAAATCCCGGATGTACACCTTGTAGACCCTAGAGGGGTCATGAAGTGTAGGAAGTTTCAAATCGATCGACTTAGAAATGTAGCTCTTATATAGCTCAAAAGTTGAAGTGAGGTGACCTTGGTTGACCTCGCCTAATGACCTGACCTTGGGTGACCCGGGGTAAAAGATTTCAGAGATGGTGGAAAAATGATGGGGTGAGAGGTAGGGCCTCCAAACGTGGTGCTGCCCCTGGTCGTTTTTCTTGCTATCCCGGAAAAACCTTAGGGGGGCCATCGATGGCCCCCGGTGGGGCGAAGGTTAATGAAATTGTGTTATTCTGCTGTAACGGTATGTTCTGTTTCTTCTATGCCGGTGGCCCTTAATTACAAGGTGTAAGATTTTGTTGACTCTGTAGGGTTTCAACGTAACGTTATGTATTTTGGTATCTGAAATGACTGGCAAGGATTGAAATACGGAGAAATAGCCCTAAAGCTCGCTTTTGTCGTTGGAGCGGCTCACGACAATTTTAAAAGAAGAGAACAAGCCCTGGAACGCTTGTGTCGTTGAAGTAGGGGTCGCATCAGTGTTGATGTGTTGCTGCATGCTCCGAGACGAAACTTCACGCTTCGATCTAGTCATATATTTGCGAAACATGTGAAGCTTGACGTGTACTTGTGTTCTTTAATGTTCTTGCTGAAGTATTTATATGTCCTGTGTGTGGTGTTTGTTGCCGGAGAAAAGGTAGATGAACACGATGAGGCGTCAGTAGCGGACCTGACCAGTGTGACCTGACCAGTGGCAGACCTGATCGTGACCTGATCAGTGACAGACCTAACCAGTGTGACCTGGATAGTATCTGGGGTCACTTTTCTACCGGAACTCTGCAATTCTCTGATTTTTTCTGGACTAGAAGCAATTGAAAAATGATATTTCTCGGAATGATGATGTATGGATCCGAGCCTGATATGCCGATCCTCCGATATGGTTTGTGTTGTTGTTCTAGTGACCTGCTGTTCAGATGGGTCATTTATGAGGTGTTTCGATTTTTTAACTCTGTCTTCACCTTTTGCCTTCTCTGGCTTGCTTCACGATGCAGTGCAATCACAAACGTTGTTTCACAGATTGCACACGTTTTTGTGTGACTTGTTTTAAGTATCATTCGGTGAGCATTTGGACGCGCCGCCGGTAAATACACATTGCAGATGTCCTATCCAGATACACTTTGCTGCACCGTAGTCATCTCACCTGATGGCGTATGTGTTCTGGCTTTGCTGCTGACTTTGAAACATAAATATCACAAGAGTCAAAGACAAAATTATGTTTTTATAACTTCAGCTAAAACAACAGACTTTCGTTATGCGAATTACCTCTCACGAGTCCTTCTGGCCCTCAGTTACCACCAGCACTCCGTATGGGCACGTGCCTGACACTCCGTGTGGCTCTCCGATGTATTTATCTCTCTCTCTCTCTCTCTCTCTCTCTCTCTCTCTCTCTTCCGTCTTGCCTGGGCTTTAACCCCCCTTCGAGCCCAGAGGCGTGACGTGTCGCCACCTTGCTCGTCATGCCTTAACACGCGCCATGGAGGGGGCTTCGGAGGCCCCTACCTATTTTTTCAAGGTGGCTTGAGAACTGCTGGGGGCCGAAAAAATGACACTCGACTACTTTTTAAGAGAATTCAGCGGCACGTCGATTGGTCAAATAATTTTGAAAATCGATTGAGATTGTTTCGCCTGATGGGCTGTGAAAGTCAGACCTACATTTTGAGATGGTCATAATCGCGTAGTGGACCAGTTTGTTTGCATTTGAACGAGTGGTGACATCATGACACCATATAAGCAGGATGACATGTCAGGATAACCTCACATTAATGTCAAGGTCAAAGGTCATGTCTGCACATTCAAGGTCATGGGCCCAAGTGCTTCCCATCAAAGGGCGCTATGGTCTGAGGTATATAATGCAATGTCGTCATATCTAAAGTAACTCAATGTAAAAGGTAAGACCAAAGGTCAGCGTTAAAAGTTCAGCTCTGATTTTCTTGCCCAACGGTTGCTATACTGCTGGTTATAGTGTACATTGTAAGGTGTGCACCATATTGTGACGTCAAAGGTCAATGACCTTGAATGCCCTTGACTCAAAAATTGGGTAAAGTATTTTTGCGACTTTTACTCTTTACTCTATGGCCATGGTCCGCCTCTTGTGATTTTCTAATTTTTATCGCATAACTATGCATTTCCCAATAGTTCCCAAGCACCCAGTGGCGGATCCAAGAGGGGGGTGCAAAAAGGCATTCGCCCCCCAAACGGAAAAGCTCGGGGCAAAACTATGTTTTTGCTCCCCCCAAAGCGATCGACTTCCTTTTTTCCCAGACTGATTTTTAGTTTACAAGCAAGATTTTGGTACTTCAACTCTTAACTTCAAACAGAACCAGTTAAGTTCAGTGTAAATATTGGGGCTTGGATAGGAAAGCAGTATCTCGAGCTCACATTTTTCACTTTGTGACGCTTTTTTGTTTTTCGCCTCTATTAGCTAAAATTTTCCGACAGGTCATATTTGAACGCAATTTTTCACTGCGTGACGTTTTTCGGCTTTGGTTTGCCCCTCCCAAGCCGACCGGCTAGATCCGCCACTGCCCAAGCACGGCCGGTATTTGACATTTTTTACCTCATTTGACCTTGGAGATATTGACCTGGGACAACTAAAATTGGCTTTGATATTTTCTGTTCTTATGTTCAAAAATTTCCCACCAGCGGCTGGCTGTCTACTCCATCGTGGAAAGATGAAACATAGCGCGCAGTTGCGGGAAATCCCGGCAAAGCAGCTTCAAAATAAACTTATCACAACTCTGGAGCCTACAACGAATCAAACATCATGTTCTATCCGACCGGAAGCTCTGCGCCAGCCAGTGCCGTGGGATTTTGCAAGATGCTCTCATTTCACACGCAGTCAATTGTCAGCGCTCAGAGCTGGTTCGTGGATTAGACGGGACATGGTGTAGTCAAAGCGCCTCAGACTGGTTGACGGTGTCGCAGTGTGAAGTGCATACTCTATGATTATTGTGGTGGCAGCAAACTTGAAATTTATAGTGAGATCGCTGCATCAAACTTTCTTCTGTGAAGTTGATAAGCTGTTAGTTGGCCTTTCTCATCGAGTTCTTGATGTTGAAAATTGGTGGACAATATATATATATATATATATATATATATATATATATATATATATATATATATATATATATATATATATATATATATATATATATATATATTCGGCCACAGTCCTTCTTCAGAATCATCAAACTGACTCGAGAAACCCTTCCAACAGGGAAAGAGTTGGCGACGCCATATGACCCTGACAGATGGTGCGTCAATAAGTCCAACTGGTTTCTGAACTCCATTCCTAAAATGATTTTGACAGCAACAGCCACACATTATTGTAGGTATGCACGTACTTACCGAGTCTTCTGCAAGTGGTGCATTTAATATTCTCGTAAAATCTAAGGTCCCGCCGAGATTTGAACTCGGATCGCAGGATTCAGAGTCCTGAGTGCTAACCGTTACACCACGGGGCCGACGCACCGTCACCCAAGGCAACAACTGATCGAAATAAAGTAGTCCGCTCCAGAAACTCTTTTTATCTGCAGATAGTGAGTTTTAAGTATAATGGAATATTAAACGAGAGGTTTTTATTCTATTATACCAAACCAATCTTACATACCTTCTCCAATACATACATTCTTATGTGATTAATGAACGTGTTATATTTTCTTAGAAATGAGTAGGGGAAAGTGAGTGTATTGCGCCCCCCTAACTAATTGCGCCCCCCTTATAACAGAGAAAGGTACTAGTGGCAGTTTTTTTTGGGCAGCTTAATCCAGTTCTCACCTCCAATCCATACATCTTCCCAACGTTTCAATGAATTCCTACATAAGAATGTGTTTTAATCAGCTTGCGAAATAAACTGAGTACTTCCTTAAATCTGCACGAGTTTATGAACCCGAAAAATAAGAATAAGGCTGTCACATTCCAAAAATCGATGGTTTTAATTTCAAAGCCAGAAATGCATTGCATATTCTGAAAGCAACAATTATCAATTCCCCCTGGTGGTAAATTTTTACGGCAGACATCTCTGATTTAAATGCAAACAAGTAATTGCGCCCTGGCCAAAAAAAATATTCGCTAGCGAATATTTTTTTGCTCTACAGACCAATTGTAAGCACATTTTTTCAAAACTTAATCCGGCGTTTGGGGGCCAAAAGATAGTTTGCCCCTCCTGCACTTTGGGGGCATGGCTGGAATAGCCATGCCCCCCCTGCGTCCCCCAATGGCTCGTATTTGTATATTTATCAACGTTGACCCTTTGAAGACCATTGAAAGTTTCAAAGTCTGTTAGTGTGATGATGTCGTGTTTGAACGGTCAAATCTCCCCTTAACATCACGCTGCAGTGCTTTGGTGTGTTTGCGGCCAGTCACGTGACCGGGTCGTCGAGGGTCGGGTCAGGTCACGGGTAGAGGACAGGCAGTTGGATGAAGCTGGCTACTGCGGGTTGAGGTCAGGTCACCGGTAGAGGGCAGGCAGTAGGAGTGGCAGCACGGCCATGGAGCTGGCTACTGCCGGCTGCAGGAGAACGAATATGGTTGTGTAGTGTATTTTAATGTCTGTTGAATTAAATCATAGAAGCCAATGGCACTTACTTTCAAATGGAAGTTTTTGTTCTGAAGAGCCTGGGCGGAGAACTTGGTGGGACTTTTGGCGTTCGTAATATTTCAACCATTTGTTCCTACGAAGTATTCTTCCACACCAGGACGGAAAAACCTTTTCATCAATGGGACGCTGATTTTTTGGTTAATGGAGAGTCATGGTACTGGGCAGACTGGCCAGAGGGCAGGAGCGAGGCGCTGCTTCTCAACTCGGTGTGGGCGCAGAGGCGCGTCAGCGGTGCGGAGCTGCCGAGTCTACAGCGGTGTCGTCTCCTGATACAAAATCCCAGCCTCAGGATGCAACAGAGCAGGCGGACGATGCTGTCACTAGCAATGTTGCAAGTGCAAATATGAGCGTGTGGTTTATATTCATGAGAATCACTTCGTGACAGACTCAGAAATGCATACGGAGCAGGTAAAACTCCGGCGCTGTGTTCAAAAGTCAGGTAAACCCCAGCCATGACGCCATCAAGTCACACTTTAACACGCCATTGACGGGGGGGGTACCCGCCCCCTCGGGTTTTCGGAGATAGTAGAAAAACGGCGGCGCGTACGCCGCCGTACTTATACCTTTTCCCTCATCATTTTACAGCTTCTGTGAAAATTTTAAGGTTAGGTCATCTCAGGTCAGGTCACCAGTACAGGTCAAGTGACCCGACCTCAAAAAAGTTTAAGATAGCATAAGTCGGAGCAGGGTGAACTTAACCGATTGAAACTCATATCACATAATGGCCCCACCGAGTTCTCTAACATATGTTCCGGTATTTTTGATATCGATGACCTAAGGTCAGGTACGAGGCATGACCTCTCCATTGGAAATACATGGAAAAATTGTTTTTACGGAATAACCAGTAACGGATGGTGATAGAGCATTTATTTTAGCTGCATTAGACTCGCCTGGGCTTTGCGGTTCTAATGATATGCATTTATATAATTTGACCCTGACCTGACCTCAGGTCAGGTCAAATCCTTGATTTGACCTAGCAAGGTCAAATTATATATCATTCGATTCGGCTTGCTAAGAGGATTCATATAGTTCAAGTCGTTTTGCTCTATCTTTACTTGTTCAGATGTAATACCCGAAAAACTGAATTTTACATGTTATCCCTATGGCGGGCATGTTTGACCTCTCGTGACCTTAAATGTGACCTGACAAAAAAATGGTTCAAACGTTTTCGATGGAGAAGTGGATGGGCAGCCCAACGCCGTTTACCGTTTTCGCTACCTACCGTGGTTCTCGAGATCTTAGGGGCGGGTACCCGCCCCCGTCAATGCGAAGGTGGCTCAGACCCCCGTCAATGCGCGTGTTAACATTATCAATGCCCTTCGGCATACACTTCATCACCTCTGGAACGCACAAAAGCAGTGGTAGTGAGAAGTAACATGGCTCGCCCTGAACTGTGCCGTATAACTCCATCCCCAGCATCCCCACAGAGGCTAAGTCCGTTACGTCAGTCCACACTTACCTGGTAAGTAAGTAAGGTAAAATCACGCTTACATGGTGAGTGAGGTAAGATCACAATTAGCTGGTAAAAAATTGAGTAAGGTAAGATCACACATACCTGGAAGGTAAGGTAAGATCACACTTAGCGCTGGTCAATAAGTGAGGTAAGATCACACTTACCTGGTAAGTAAGGTAACACCACACTTACTTAGTAATCAAATAAGATAAGACCACACTTACCTGTTAAGTGTGGTCTGTGGTGTGTGGTCAGTACCTCTCCAATTTAGTGGTGACACATGAGGTCATGAAGGCTACTTGACGTGTGTTGATAGGATGTAGCGTCATTAACACGCGCATTGACGGGGGTCTGAGCCACCTTCGGATTGACGAGGGGGCGGGTACCCGCCCCCCTAAGATCTCGAGAACCACGGTAGGTAGCAAAAAAACGGTAAACGGCGTTGGGTAACCCATCCGCTTCTCCATCGAAAATATTTGTACCATTTTTTTGTCAGGTCACATTTAAGGTCACCAGAGGTCAAAAACATGCCGTCACATGCCGTCATAGGGATAACATGTAAATTAAGTTTTTCGGCCATTAGATCTGAACAAGTAAAGATACAGCAAAACGACTTGAACTCTATGAATCCTCGCAGCAAGCCGAATCGAATGATATATGATTTGACCTTGCTAGGTCAAATCAAAGATTTGACCTGACCTGAGGTCAGGTCAGGGTCAAATTATATAAAATGCATATCATTAGAATCGCAAAGCCAAGACGAGTCTAATGAAGCTAAAATAAACGCTCTATCACCATCTGTTACTGAGTTATTCAGTAAAAACCATATTTCCCATGTATTACCAATGGAGAGGTCATGCTTCGTACCTGACCTTAGGTCATCGATATCAAAAATACCGGAACATGTTTTAGAGAACTCGGTGAGCCCATTATGTGATATAAGTTTCAATTGGATAAGTTCTCCCTGCTCCGACTTATGCTATCTTAAACTTTTTTTGAGGTCGGGTCACTTGACCTGTACTGGTGACCTGACCTGAGATGACCTATCCTTAAAATTTTCACAGAAGTTGCAAAAATGATAGGGAAAAGGTATACCAAGTACGGCGGCGCTGCGCGCCGCCGTTTTTCTGCGGTCTCCGAAAAACCCGAGGGGGCGGGTAGCCGCCCCCCGTCAATGCGCGTGTTAAATATGCCGGTGATACGCCAGAACCCGTGAAGAGAAACTTCTTAATGGGGACTTGCCTTTCCTTCCCTGCCATATCACTTCAGGTTCGTTGACGTGGAATCTTTGAGAAAGTTGGCTAAAGTTAGCCTGTAAATTAGGCGGCTGCATCGTCGAAGTTTATCGCGGGTCTCTCCGCGATCCATCCGAGATTTCTCAGGCGGCCGCTGCTACCCAAGCTTCTATCCAGGCCCGATAATGTGTGTCGGTGTTGTAAGGAAAACTCGAAGACTAAGTTCGTGGCCATCAGGCTTAAAAGCCTATAAGACAAAGGACGGCAGAGACCGGAACAACAGCCTTGTCAACTGCCTTTTGGCAGGCCTGGGGTAGACAGCGAAGTAAACACGTTCTCTCTAGTCTATTAATCCCATTCAAAACGAATATTTATATCTATGGAGGCGCCTAGAAGCGCCAGTGCATGCCAAAGTCACCCCAAATGAGGTTCGAAGTAAAAAGTCACAGATCAAGGTCATTAACCCCGCTGTTCCGGTCAGATGGCATTATTCAGCTCGACGTATGTTATGCTATGACTTTATAGTTGAGACTGGCCAATGTCAAGATCGCAGATCAAGGTCAATTGTCTTTTTTTCCAGACCAAACCCTCATTGGTAGGATGGGAGGATGGTAGGATGGTAGGATTGCAGGGATGGGAGGATGGTAACAGACAGTAATTATCCCTTCTGAAAATGACAACAGTATGAATTCTTCACCTTCGGAAACGATGAAAAAGAAAAGTGACAGGAAAGCAAATAACAGTATATTGTCCAACATGTAGCTAGGATACCATTCCTTTCATTATTATATGCGTGCGTTCAGCTATGGAAGTTCTTGCTGATTTATATCCAGCTTTCTTCGATGAAAGCCTGGCTATGCCATCTCCATAAGAAGCGTAGGTAGAATATATCGCCCTACTCCTAAGAAAGGGGGCCGGCTATGGCACCGTATTTCACGATAACATATATATCCCCGCTTCCATTGTTTTAATGACTAGGTCTTGTACCTACTGGATGATAGGCTTGGATGACAGAGCGTAGGTAACATAGACAAAACATGTAACCATAGTAAAGGCGCTGAGGAGCAAAAGAGGCAGACAACACAAACGACACGTGTGGGCTACAGGGAACAAGTGGGAGTCCAGCACGCCTGAAGTGTGCTATGGTTTCACACGAGAACACCTGAGCCCACCTGAAGTGTGCCATGGTTTCACACGAGAACACCTGAGCCCACGTGAAGTGTGCTATGGTTTCACACGAGAGCCGGCGGCATTGCGACGGCTCAGCAATGTAACACTAGTCCCACTAAACACATGCTGACATTGCTTCACAGCAGCCAGGAAAGGTAACTCAACCCCCCAAAAAGGCAACCTTATGGAAGTATCAAGAAAATAAAGCATACCTACTGAGCGAGACAGATCAGAAAAATCAATGTGAGATAGCATATCATAGTTCCGCACCAAGTGATAACTCATAAGAAGGAGCACACAAACACATCAGTCTATATTCAGGCACCCGGCAGTGAAACTGAAGACCAAGGAGACTGAAGGCCCTACTAGCTGTGGACTAGCTCCCCGTGCCTGCAGAAAGCATCTCCACCACAGCGTGGAGCTTAGCGGAAGGAACGTTCGAGCATCGCTGGAGCATGGTTGTTTATCATTATTCACGGCAAAACATTCATTGTCAGTTCCAGATCGAGCAATAACCATAACATGGCACCAACAAAGAATCCTTTAGGCCAGCTGCGGGCCACTCCCTTCGTCTCTCAGCCCTGATTTAACGGTCCCCCTTCGTCTCTCCAGCCCTGATTTAACGGTCCCCCTTCGCCTCTCTAGCCCTGATCTGACGCTCCCCAGCCAGTCGCCAGCCTCGCCGCCGTCCTCACTTCACCGCCTCGGACCGTTTGTCGCCAGTCTCGCTGCCGTCCTCACTTCACCGCCTCGGACCGTTTGCTGCGGTAGCTCCTGATGCTGAGCATGCTGCCCCGGCGGCTCTGGGCGGCTGTGCTGGGCGGCGGCGGAGTCTGGTCTCTCTCCGGCGGCAGCTCCACGATGGCGGACGGCGGGGGCGGGGGCGGCAGCGCCGGCGGCGGCGGCTGGTACTGCGGCTGGTACTGGGACTGGTACTGGGACTGGTACTGAGGTGGCGGCGGCTGGTAGTAGCTGCGGACGGTGAGACGGTATTAACATGCGAGGTGGAGGCGGTCCTAAAGTGTCCTCCAACTATTTTCCACCAAGATGGCCGGAGAACAGTTCGCAACCGGCAAACGCAACTTTGCTGAATTGGACAGAGTCCGTAAGAGCGTTGATTGGTGAAAGTTTTTTTTTGAAAATCAGGCAATAATTTGTTTACTTATGAGCCTTCAAAGCCAGAACTATATCTTGAGGCCGTCGCAATGCGCAGTCACTTCTCCCTCTCCTACTACCTGCCTTCCCATGCACCTTCTCCTTCCCCCCTGCCACGTAGTTGCTCTGCATGTGAAAGTTAACAGTATCTTCTCCTACCACATAGTTTTTTTACGCAACACACGTACTATAGTTTGATCTCTATATTTCCCTCTCTCTCTCTCTCTCTCCTCTCTCTCTCCCTCCCTCTCTCCCTCCTCTCCCTCCCAGAACCCACGGCTGCTGGTCGTTGGGTCCTCCGTTCTGGTAGTGCTGCCCCATGATGATCGGCATCGGCTGCGCCACCGTGATGATCTGCGGCGGGTGGGCCGGCGCCGGGGCCGCCGCAGGACGCCGCGACTCCCGCAGCTCGGCCTCCTTGTCAGCGCGCAGCTTGGCTTGCTGCGGAGGAGACACGACATGTTGACGTCTAGAGTCGGGCTGGTGTTTGAATCGGGAAATGTTTACCCAGGTTCAAGTCTTATGTCCGAGGGGAAAAAAGCAAAAATAATTCAATGATGTATGAATTGTTTGCGTTTTGAAAAAAACCAACATGAACTTAATAAGCTGCTCTCCTTTTTATTTAATCATTCAATCATTGAACATAGTGTCCATGAATGCATTTTTATGTATGTGTTTCGTCATTAATTATACTTAAAAATACTATTGAGTTAGGAAAATAGACGATGATATTACCCTAAACCCATTTTAAAGCATTCATTCTCGTCTCTGAAATACTAATGTTTCTGAAAATAATCACGTTTATACATAATATCATTAAAGGGAATGTGGCACCTTCACAACGTGATTTTAACTGAGATAGCCAAGTTGTAAAGCAGGTCGGAAAACCCGGTACTCCATATTTCATTTGTCTTGGAACTCGATATTTCCGTAGAAAAAGCTAAAACCTACCTGACACCAGCCCCCCTCAGCCCCCGTCGCCGGCGGCCATTGTTGTGAGCTACTGGTGTGACGACATATGCTGACGTCACGATGAGCATCAGCCAATCGAAGCCTTTGAAGCGTTTCAAGTATGGTAGGGGTTGCCAGATCGTGACATCATCCACAGTCGGATATTTATTTCTTTTTCTAGAGGAGTATTTAAAAAAAACAAATATTGAGCTTATTGTACATTTCTCAGAGAAATCATGAGCAGTTTCATTATTTTTGACGAACAGTACGCCTAATTACACTAAATTCCAGGATTCGACCAAGGTGCCACATTCCCTTTAACAAGGTAGTTGGACATTCCCACGCTCGGCTGGAGCCGGTCAACATGAATATTGCCAAGGCTGACTTGTTGGGAGGAAGCTGGATGTTTAGGTCAGACCACGAATGTTGTTTTCTTCTGGTGTCCCTTTCTATCTTTTCGGAAGGCCAAACCCCGTTTTGCTTTTAAACCCCGCTTGCCTTGTTGCTTGACGCGCCCCTGAGTTGTCGCCAACTACACGGAGTTTCCAAGGCGGCAGAAGCAGTGTACATGGACGGTGCCAGGTCTGACGTTTCGAGGGTATGCTGTAATACTGGACTTCAATCTTTGTAGAACAAAAATTGAGCGTTGTCCTTGCACCCCACTCATCGTAATGCTGAACACACGCCATGCTTTCTATGAAGGAAGCTGCAAATTTCACTGAAGGATACCTTCAGACCGGCGGGTTAATGACTGAGTGAGTGCTGTGCCTCCGCCGTCCTTGCCGTCGCATCGGAGAGCAGACGAGGTGCGCGGTGCCGAGAGTGGGAATCGCCATGTTTGGTAAATGCCGTAGCGTATGAACAAGACTAATGTTTCGTGATTGGTAATTAAAATACACCTGTTCTATTATATTTAGGGATCCCGACCGTTGCTTATAGCCTCTAAAATGTGTTATGCCTCAAAACATTTGCTAATCAACAACGTGTCGGATTCAAGCATTTTATTTTCGAAGCCGAACTTCGAACTGCTTTTTAACGCAGCAAAATCATGATTATATCACATATTCTTGTCCGGCTTTACCTTACGACTCCACATACTCCGCTTCGACTCCGCTCACTTCTCTAATCTGCACTTTCCGCAGGTTGTTCTGCGGGTCCTTGATGCGCTTCCTGTGCTCACCCCTCTGATCTGCAGGTCCTTGAAGTTCTTCCTGTGCTCACCTCTCTGATCTGCATCTCCCGCAGGTTGTTCTGCAGGTCTTTGATGCGCTTCCTGTAGACACTGGCCTTCATCTGGTCTGAGGCAGCCCGCCTCTCCGCCTCAGCCATCCTCATCTTCAGGTCCTGCATCTCCTCCGCCTGCTTCCGGATTAAGAACTGGAGGGGCAGAGGTGATGGTGTCAGGAGTGTGATCAGTCTAGTAAGGAGTGTGATCAGTCTAGTTTGGTGTTTTTTATGGTGTCTTTCACTGGGTGGCCCATTCAGGGGCGTGGATTTTGCAGAATGAGGCTCCGCAGTTCCAAACTAAGAACAATGCCTATAATCACCATATAAAAAGGCGATAGTACAATACAAAGTCGTTTTAGCCAAGCGAAAAGCCTATTGAACGGCATCAAACCTATTCAAAAATAACTTAAAATGGAAAATATGAAAACACAAAATATATATTTACAATACTTTGAAGTTTCATTTGGAGTGCCCAGGCACCCCCAAAAGAAATATGAATGCTCACCCCTAGGCTCATTGATTCTAACGCACAAGAGATGTAAAAAAGAACAACAGCAAAGGAAACCAAAATTCGCGGATTCTTTCTATATCATAAGTGCAATTGATATAATCAAGTTATATAAATTTATATTTGCGAAGCTTACAGGGCCAAATACGTACCAACTTACCTCTAGACAGAAGCGAATCCATGAATTTATTTGGGGGCTATAAGGGGCTCGAGCCTCCTCCTCCATAGGCTCGAGGCAGCCTCCGCCAATGCATTTACTAGAGGTAATCTGATATTTCAGGGGGAATGTTTTAAACCCCATACCGCCTGTACGTACCACTGCGTCTAGATGTGTTACAAAGCAGAATGACAGAAACATATGGGAAAAACTGTATGCAGTGTTTCATGTATAAAAACGTAAAATGGCATATTCACGATCTAGTAAAGAACATGTGGTGAATTACACCATATACAGTTTAAATCAATGGTCAACTGGCTGCCATTGAGAGTGTTCTTTAGAGTGCTTAAGTTCTAATTTCAATTTAGCTGCTGTCACCTGCATTCTCTCTACAGCAGACATGCGATCGTCCAGTCTGCCCAGTCGGTTCTGGATGCCCAGGCTGTTCTGCCTGAAGGTCTGCTTCATGTCGCGGCACAGGTCCTGAAGGTTCATCTGGTTCAGATGGGTAATCTCTGCCGAAGACAGCTGGGATTTAGGCTTAACTTTGCGAAGCGGGGAGGAGACTGGTGTTAAACTGCGGTTATCTACTTTAATTGTTTTTGAATACTTTAAAATGGAAGCAGATGGAAAACAAAATTGGTAATCTGCTACTATAAAAAGTATAATAGTACGCAGGAAGCCATAGATTTCGCCAGAGAACATACTTATATCTTCTCTAAATGCTGAATATTGTCATAACCAACAACTAGACAGAAACAGTTTGCTGCCGTTACCAACCCCGGACAGGGTTTGCCGAAGGCGCGGTCGTAGGCTGTTCGTAGGTGGGCCCTGGAGGCATGTCCACTCTGTCTTCAGAGGTCACCGGTGGAGGCGCCACAGTCGGCGGCGGCGCAGCTGCCATCTCTTCAGGCTCGGCTGGTGCGACTGGCTCTTCGGCAGGATGTGTGTTCGGCTCACTTGGTGCTTCTTCTTGCGGTGCTGCGTCAGGCTCCGGGGTTTGCGCTTTTGGCGAATGCTCTTGGTCAGGGACAAGGTCGGGTGCTGGTTGAACCTCTCTTGCAGGCGACGAGTCTTTTGGTGGTGGAGATGGCTCTTCGTGTGAGGCCGGAGGTTCCTTTGGTGGTGGAGATGGTTCTTTGTGTGTGGACGGAGGTTCTTTTGGTGGTGGAGAGGGTTCTTTGTGTGTGGACGAAGCTTCTCTTGGAGGAGGTGCTTCTTCTTTTGATTGCGAAACCACTACAAGTGTCTCCGCTTCTGTTACCTTCTCTTCCTGCTCGTCCTTTTCTGGTTCCTGCGACCTCTCCTTTGTCACTGGTGGAGCTCCTGTCTCCTCAGGCACTGTTTCTTTGTCTTCTTCCTTCTCTTTCGCTCCCACTCTCGCCTCGTCAGTTGGCTCGGCTTCCGGCTCCTCTGGAACGGGCGATAACTCTCCCGAGTTTCTCCGCTCCGGCTCAGACGAACTTCCAACAGGTGGCTCCTCTTCCTTGGTTTTCCCAGCGTTCTCCTGTTTCGGCTCCTCCTGTTTGGACTGTTCCGTAGTGCTCTCGGCTTCTTTTGCCGGTTTCCCGGAGTTTTCTTTCGAAGCCTCTGGAGCTGTTTCTGTTTTCAGTTCTACTGGCTCCGGTGGCGGTGTTTTCTCTTCTGCTTGTGCTTGTGCTGGTTTCTCGGAGACTGGGATAGACTCTACCGCTTCTGGTTTGGGTGGCTTGGCTTCCTCAGCCGGTGGCTGGAAGAAAATATAGCTCATTAGTTTCATAGCAGTTTGGTAGGCTTGAAATGGCAAAGCCCTATCCTTAATCACAGTTGAGCTCAGAGCGTTGAAGACGAAACATTGCGCATTTCGAGAGCGGAGGTTGGTCAAGTGACGTTTTGAGGTTTTGTTTTGTGCCGCACTCTGTAGCCAGGAACAACAGCACGTTTTGAGTGAGCCATCAGCGGTTGGAATAGTCCCGATCCTGCTAACTTAGGGAGAATCTCGGAAAACCAGAAAATAATTTGCTTTCAAAACTAACACTTGTGCTTATTGAGGTGTAATGGATTCAATGAGGCGGGGTACCACAACCCAATACATACACATGCACGTGCACAAAGAGACTCGTTCTATACGTTGGGGAAAATAAATTTCTCGGGCGACAGGTTTTTTTTTCCAAAAAAAAAAAACAATTTAGCTGCCCCTCCCTCGCAATTTAGCATGACGTCAAAATGGCTACACACAGCGTCACTGTACTTGACACAAATTTTTCCAGGTCCTTTTCGCAGCTTGTGTTAAAATTTTGGATGCATGTCATGTCAACAGTACAGTTTAGGTGACCCAAAAGGGTTTAATATAGCATAATTAGGAAAGGGTAAATTGCCTGATCTGAAATTTAGATCACATAGTAGGTCCACCAGGTACACTGAGAAAGCAGTTTGAGAATGTTTCCTTTCGTTTCTCACGTGCTCCCGATTTTTTGGACTCAGTGCCAATGTCTGGTCTCAATCTATACTTAAAACTGCGCTCAACAGCAAACTCAGATGAGCAGAACAGAAAGAGACTCACACGAGTCTTAAAACTGGACTCATCTCAAAGTTCAAGCCAGTGGTCTCCGCTGAGGCCAAAAAAAGGACTACTTGATTGGCAAAAGCGCATGCGCGATCAGGCGAAGAAATTGAGTGCAACTCAAACATTGACGCCATTTTTGTGCTGTGGAGTTGTGTTGATACGTCCGGAACATCGAACGGTAAGTCTTTGGTGACAATGTGCTTAAGTGTGGTGCATGAGAAATATTTGTCATAGTCTTTGCAGCAAATAATTGCATGACCATTTTCAAATTCACTGTGAAGCCATGTTTTTCAAAATTATTCAATGTTAAATCATGAACATGAGTATAGAAAACCCTTCAAAGGTGGGTGCAGTACGCAGAAGCGTTCTTAGGTACTCCAGAATTGTGTTGTAGATGGGATGTAATCCACATAGGCGCGTTCAGGACATCGAGAATATGGGGTTTAATTTGGAAATGGCCAAAGGTGTCTTCAGCCACCTGAGACAAGGGATCCAAATGAGGATGCAGTGCACAGAGGCGCCGATGCAGTGCCCAGCAGTGCTCAGATGCAGTGCACAGATGCAGTGCCCAGCTGATCGATTCAGTTCGATCACCGCCAGGTGCTTCTATCTGTTGATCGCGTATATATCAGAAGTTTGCTTTTTGGCCACTGGCCACTTCGGCGCTAGCGTTTTAGGCTGTAAGTAATAAGATACAAAATTTGATTTTATCAATGTTTAACCAATATTACTGGGACGGAGGATAATATTTTAATTTTTAATCGTTCAAAACCACAAATCAGTTTAATTTCCGGCACTGACCCAGTTCTGTGCGTACCTATAATCTTTCAAGGTTGTTGAACTCCGTAACCAGAGGGACCGTCCGGTAATGTTATTGTTGCTGTCGGCACGTGACAGTTCGGAATTTTAATTTGAGTGGGAAGTTGAAAGACCAGTGGCCAGCGAGGCAGACATGTAAGGAGCCCAGTGCAAGGTGAATTTTGTCTTTTAACCATGTAATTATCCGGATTTGGCTTTACTCCCTCTCTCTTTGGATCCAGCTCAGCAGAGCCGTAATTTCTGCGAAGTTCAAGAATGTGACTTATTTCTGGGAGTGATTCAGTTAAAGGGGAGGGGAAAACCGGCGAGGCGTGATGAGAGTGAATATCTTTTATGAGGGATGTCAGACGTGCGGCCCCTGGAAGCCGGCGGTGGCCAAATATTGAAGTCAAGATGACATTTGGAGCTAAACCCAGCCTCCGGGAGGCAGCTTGGATCCTAGCCAGGAATCGTCAAGTTCAGGTACATACAGTGCCCGCTTCCTTCGGGAATGCGACTTTCAGTGATGAGATGCCATGACGTAGCAGTTGTGCTTTAAGGATAGGGAATTCTGGAGGGTTTGAGAGAGTGGGGGGTGGGTTAACCTGAGCAGCAACAGTTTTTCATTGTTGTGTCCGAAATTACCGACAGAGCCACATTGCCGTCCGATATTCCGGCCGTGAGTGGACGCCGCGGGCGTGACACTCACAAGTGTTTTTTTTAACAAATTAATGAGGGGTGTTGAAGGTGGTGAATTGTTCGAAATACTCGATCCATTATTTCTTAACACATGTTTACCATGTTCCAGTTCCATCAAACCCTGCACTGTAGACCACGCAACGTTTTTCACCGCCGAGTGCTTAAGTGTCCGTAATTCGGTGTGTTCCCCTACTCAGGCTACTGAAGATGGGGGTTTTAGTGCGCAGAGGCGTACGAAGGCTAGTGAGCTTTGGGGGTTTCAGTGCGCAGAGCCGTATGCAGACTTCAAGAATGCTGGTCATATTCGCAGAAGCGTGTATAGACATGGGTATCGGAAACCTTAGAATGGCTACACATCCAAATGATATATAAATGATAAATGATATATGACATGACCATTCAGGTAAAAAACGGCGTTTCTGTTTTTGATCAATATGAGAAAATTGGATAGGTCTACCGAGGCAAGTGGCCGTCCCCTGACCATGTGAGTGATTAGCGGGATTGTGCAAAATTTTAAGCATTTGTCTGTACTGTTTCCAGACGAGGACACCCTTCGGGCCCTTCTGGACGCCATGGAGGCGCCCTCAATCGTCACCGTGGTGCGTATCACCATGGTTGGCGGTGTCCTCCACTGCGAGGGAGAGGCGATGGCGGAGTATGACGGCACTCTCCGCGGGTTCCTGCTCTGGGCAGCAGCCCACACCGTCTTTGCCCAGACGGTAGCGGGAAGCGCAAACGTGGTCCTGCAATTCATCCAGCGTACCTGCCTGAATGTCAAAGAGGTGCAAAGTGCCAGCTTTAAAGTACGGAGCCTTAAATGACCGCTTTTCTGGACCTACAGTGACGTGTTGTACTGGGCCGACGTGCTGTGGCATTAAAGAGTGGAGACAGCTGTGAGCAATACTACAGCAATGAACAATTCATACATTGTTAAACACGAAGGAAATGTATGAGTGTTCGCTCCCATTCTCGCTGTTTTCCGCTGTTCTTCTGTTAGTCTAAATATTAGGCTAGCAAACATATTCATTTCGTGCATTATTAAGTTTGGTACACTCATCATCTTCAGGTTAGTACAAAAACAATGTTGAACAAGCTAAATAAGTAGGTATAACATTATAACGCCTTTCGATGATGGTTGTTGGGCAATAAACAATAGAATTAGTTGTTTTGAGTTTGTGAATGTTGTGGCAGAGCTGACCCGGAGCTGAGCTGACTGGTGCCTGTGGAGTTTTAGTTTGTTGGTGCAATAAGCTCTTGGTGGCAGCCATGGTGATGCGATGACTGCATGTTTCTATTTTGGCAATACTTGGCCAAAATAACTGCAGGAAGTTCAAAGAGATGCCATGAGTCATGAAAGCATTAGAATTATTATACTACCAGAAAATGATTTCAGAAACGGGAGAAAATCTGCTCCATGCGAATTAAGGATCACGTGAGTCTTAAAATATGTTTCAACATGCGGGGTCAATGAGACCAAGGGACAGATTTATAGTCGAAAAAGGGACTCTCCAAATAAAGCAGGCTTCATATGAGTCTTGCACGAGACCAAGGGACATATTCATAGTCGCAAAAAGGGACTCGTCAAATAGAAAAGGGTTTCATCTGAGTCTACTTTGCAAGCTGCATAAGGTGGTTATTGGTCTCATTCGATACCAAAAAAGGGACTCGAAAATATGGTTTCACCTGAGGCTTAGAATAAGACTCAAAACGTGTTGTCTGATTTGAATAGGGAAAATGAAACCTTTTTTGGTCTCATAAACCTAAAAGAGGACTCAGTTTTTCTCAGTGTACTACACATTTTGATCGGTATTTTCAATATCGATGACTTAAGATCAGGTATGAGCCATGACCTCTCTATTGGAAATGCATGGCTAAAATGGTTTAAGCTAAATGATTTCGTCAGTCATGGTGACAGAACGGTTATATTGACGCCATTTGGTTTGTCTAATCTCTGTGATTTTAATGATATGCAGTTTAATCCAATTTGATCTTGACCTGACACTAGGTCACGTTAAGTCGTGGATTTGAGCCAGAAAAGTTATATTGTAAATCACGCTATGTGGCTGAGAGGATTTCAAAGATGTAGATAGTTTTAACACAGCTCATCTACGTCATATTCTATGACAAAACCCTAATTTCCATTGCGTCTCATTATATCCCTAAGGTGACATGTTTTGGCCTCTGGTGACCTTGGATTTGACCCGACAATAATGTTACATTTACCGAGTTCGCTAACTAGCGTGGTATTCGAGATTTTAGGGAGTCGGTTACCACCCCTCCGGTCAAGGCGAAGGTGGCTCCGATCCCGTAAACGTGCCTGTGAAATGTTAGAAACATAAAGAAACGGCTTGTGAAAGTCAACCACGAAATAAAAAAAACGTTGACCGCCATTAAATTGGACATTCCTGGACAAAAAGTGTACCGTAGTGTACCAGTTTTATAGAACGTGAATATACTCCATGGTCTGACTATACCAATCATTTAGTCTTTCGGGCATTGTTCCTGAAGTTTGCGAGTTCTGTTATTTTTTCCACAAGAGGTCAGATCAGCTTCCGTGAATCCTTACCTACGTACTAAAAACATCACATTGACAAAATCATTCAGATCACCCGGTTGATATCAGTTGGAAACAACCTTGGTTAGAATTCCTAGATTCATGCAAGAAATGAACCAATCAAAATAGAAACAAAGTGCACTGTGGCATATTCTCAACGGAAATGACACTTTGCATGCTACTGTGATCAGAAGATGGTAATGTTTCGATCCACGCGTTTCTGCTGACAAGAGTTATAATTGTGATGTAAAAAGCGCTGTTAAGTCTTGGAAACGTTGGAAAATAGGGGCAAATTAGATGCTAAATGATATTCTTCCTAACTTCGGAAATAATTCGATATTATGGGGTCAAGCAGTGGCGGATGTACAACTTAATTTGGGGGGGCTAGGGGCTCGAGTCTCCCTTGCCATTGCCTCAGAATAGCCTCAGGCTACGTATTAGCTGCGGGCACTCTGACATTTCGGGGGGGTGAGAGTCTCCCTCTTGTGTCTGCCACTGGGCCAAGCCTCTCTCCCCGCTGTTGTTTCGTGTTCGCAGTGTCCGGAAGGACTTATGTATCCATGCAGAAAAACTGTGATAAATGTCGGTGACTTCTGCGTCTTCCTTACCGTTTTTCCCCGTTCCTTCTTTGAAGTCAAGCCTTTGAAAGACTTCATAAAAGTCCAGGCCTTTCGCTTCTGAAAGTACCATATGACGTTCTGTGAATTTGCAATGAGGAGTACAACCAGAAATTCAAACGAACAGAAATTGATGCGTCACTGAGCAGCCGGTGTTTGTTATTTATTAATTTATTTATTCACCCATCTCCCGCGTGACCTTGAAGTTTCCTCCTACATTATCGTGCGCATTCCTTAAAATCAGTTTTGTTTTGAGGAGAAACCCAACTTATCTCTGAATAGATTAGCAATCTTCTTATTTTATAATTGTTCTCAAGGCCACGGTGACAAAATCAATATTTGTTTCTACCCTTGCTGCACAGTGACCTTTCAATTTATGCACGTTTGGAAATCATTCGAAACAAAGCACAGAAATATCATCATAGATGAATGACCGAAACCCGAAATATTATTAGCAAGCACCATTTTGAGGGAACTTACATTCATGCTTATAAAAGATAATGGCTGTTATTGACGAAAAACTATGAAGATTTATTGAAATCAACACCACGCTCAGTGACACATCAATATATGTTGTCTGAAAACTAGTTTCTACTTAAAAACCGACCACCATTGAACGATGCTACCCACTAAGCAACCAAAGCTGATAAAGAGTGCAATTAGACATATAATATCGTGCAAGCTATCAAGGCCTCTAATAGTTTCATTATGCCGTGACAATGCGGCTGAAATAAAACATGCCGGTAACCAGACAAATATTTGGAATGCTAGAAATAGAAACTTGCACACATAAACGGGTGCAAAGTGAATAGCATCATTCACGAACAAGTACCGGTCAACAAATAAGCCCTGCTGACCAGCACTATTCGAACTACTTGCTGGGTGGTAGGCCGCTTACCTGAACTGGGGCTTCCGAGGTCGGTTCGGGTGTTGTTCCCCTCGAGATTTCGCCTCCTTTAGGAGATTCGGACGACATCTGGGTAAGGTGTAGATTCTGGTTTATTTTGGCCCTGTGTTGCACCAGAGTTTACGTGGATTTCCGTGAATAGTTTTTTTGTCACATGGGCATACACAAAATGTTTTAGTCTTATTTCTTTGCTTCAGGGAATGGGCAACAGATTGGTTGCTTCATGTTTCATGTGGAATATATGTTTGTACATAAGACCGGTTCAAAAAATAAAAATTAAAAACGTTTCTCCTCATGGCTGTTTTTGTTCCTTGCCTGGTCAGTAATAAATACATAAAAAGTCAGGTCAATAGATCTATGGCAAGTGCCCGCGCCTTGATCCTCTCATTTTCCATTAGTGGCCTCATTGCCTTGCGAGGGAAGGTCAGGTTATTTTCACTTTTTGACCTAGCAAGGTCATATTGTATACCACGTGATTTGCAATGATGAGATGAATCTAATGAGCCCAAAATATTTTCTCTAAGTCTTCTCTGCGGGAATCTATAGGGGAAAACTAAACTGCTCCACTATTAGTCTATGGAAAAGTATTCGACTTTGGAAAAGTATATCATCTCAATATTGACATGACCTAAACATGTTCCTACATCCTCTTTGTCCTGTTAGGATTAAGAGGATTTATAACCAGCATTTTTAGATCAGGCCAATATTGAGTCACCAGAGGCCAAAAACTTACCAAAGGCTAATAGTGGAGCAATTTAGTTTTCCCTATAGATTCACTCAGAGAAGACTTAGAGAAAATATTTTGGGCTCATTAGATTCCTCTCATCATTGCAAATCGAGTGATGTATAATATGACCTTGCTAGGTCAAATAGTGAAAATAATCTGACCTTCCCTTGCAAGGCAATGGGGCCACGAATGGAAAATGGGAAGATGAAGGCGCGGGCACTTGCCATAGATCTATTGACCTGAGTTTTTATGGATTTATTACTGACTAGGCAAGGAACAAAAACAGACATGAGGAGCAACGTTTTTTTTATTTTTTCATTTTTTAGACCGGTCTATTGTACATGTGTAAAAATGATTGTAGCCTGAAGATATAATGATTTCAGGCATCACATAAGCAAATGTGCATGTCATCGCCGGTAAATGCCCCTGGAGGCCCCTGGAGGCCCCTGGAGGCCCCTGGAGGCCCCTGGATGCCTCCGATTTTTGCATTTGAAATCCGCCATTTATCAAGGTTAGGAGTAGAACTGCGAATAAGGTAGGTAAGAACAACACAGTAGAAAGATGAGATAACAACCGATGGATTTCTTCTTGTAGTAAGACTTTAGGGGTGTGCCACATTTCTTTATTGCTTACTTCCTCTTTAAAAAGCACGAACAGATAAAGTGTTGTGTTTGCCGACGATCTTATGTGAAAGACATGTCCAGTGAACCTTAGCAGGACTTTCTGAAAGCAGTAACACGACCGCTGAGTTTTGGAAAGACGATTTGATATTTCCGCCCGGGGACAGTTTGGGATGTTTGGGGCTATTCTCTGGCAGCAGATAGCAAATCCCGGCTCTGCGAACACAGTTGGGGAAAAATATCGGGAACCTGATGATTGACTTTTCAAATAGACTGGCACCTTTGGAATCCAAATATGACCTTCATTATAGTATAGTATCACTTTACCACACTGAGCTACTCATTCTGCGCCCTGGCGTTAGTCACTGCACGCTGGCATTAGTCACTGCACGCTGGCGTTAGTCACTACGCGCTGGCGGTAGTCACTACGCTCTGGCGTTAGTCACTACACGCTGGCGTTAGTCACTGCACGCTGGCGTTAGTCACTGCACGCTGGCGCTAGTCACTGCACGCTGGCGTTAGTCACTGCACGCTGGCGTTAGTTACTGCACGCTGGCGTTAGTCACTACGCGCTGGCGTTAGTCACTGCACGCTGGCGTTAGTCACTACACGCTGGCGTTAGTCACTGCACGCTGGCGCTAGTCACTACACGCTGGCGTTAGTCACTGCACGCTGGCGTTAGTCACTGCGCGCTGGCGTTAGTCACAGCGCGCTGGCGTTAGTTACTTTCCCTCCACACAAGCTCATTATTCTGGAAAAACCTCCTTATCTCACGGAAAAATTGGTCTCCGTTGGGGAATATTATGATTTTTCAACCTCTGGCTACAATAGCTGCGTTTACATGATTGAAAAAACTGCCCAAGACCACATCTGGAGGTCTGCACGATACCATCTCAGGGGCCCTGCGCAACTCCATCTCAGGGGCCCTGCGCAACTCCATCCCAAGAGCCTTCGCCAGCTTTAGAAGCCCAAAACCACATTGGAAACCCGAAGACCAATTCAGAGACTGCGTGATGCTTACTCAGGGGGCCTCCTCTAGAATGGTTCAGGGGCCTGGTGTGATATTCGATCTCAGGAACTCCAAGACCAACTGGGGGACCCCATAGCAGTTAAGGGGCCAGAAAACCTTATGGAGCTCCAGTGCCAAGCTCGGGGATGTGAGCACCTGCGATGCAGCGAATGGCGCTTTGGAGTTCTTATCCAATGAAGGTTGGTTCCAACCCCAGTCCACCAGGGATGATGCTGGGACGATTTATCAGCTTTGGATACATTTCTTTAGCAGTGATGATTGACTGCAGTCCAGGATCAAAGTGCCGCCGGCGAGAACAAACCTCCCTTCACCTCCAAACCACCCGATTTCCTTTGGGAAGTCCTGTTTTAGGAGCGTTGCCATTCTCTCCCTCCAGCCGTCCACTAACCCTCTGTCCCTCTGTCTGTTCATCTCACTGCTTGACATTTGCAATATTTGTTTTCTACGATCCACCGCTGAGCGACTCACGCCGGTTTGTGCCACTGCGTCACCACGTATCAACCACGCCACTGCATATCAACCACGTCATACGTTTTCTGCAGCGCATTTCCACCGGCACATGCATGAAGGCAACACGAGTGGACAGACCGACAAGCCAGCCGTTGCGTGGATGACGGTTAAAAGAACGCGTGCATGTAAAATGGAAATATCTATTTTGTCTCCTTTGACCTGTGTTTGATCAATGTAGTTTTTATCCGCTTGAGATGCCAGCACAAAATAAACTCAAGCTCACGAGAGAATATTTCTGCGGCATTCGCATGCTCTGGGTTATGCAATGTGAGGAAATCAAACATTCTCTAACATACAAAGCGTGAACTAACCCCGCAAAGTTTCAGAGCTTTGGTATCTAATCTCAGACCGGACAGATAACAACAGACAGACAGACAGACAGACAGATAGACAGGGAGACAGGGAGGCAGAGGGACAAACAGACAGAAAAATAGCAGACAGGCGGGCAAACAGAGATACAGACAGACAGACAGACAGACAGACATACATACGTACATACATGCTGACAGACAGACAGACAGACAGACAGACAGACAGACAAACATAGAGACAGATAGAGAGACACAGAGACATACATATATGCAGGGAGACAGACAGACATACAGACAGACAAGCATACAGAAAGACAGACAGACAGGCAGACAGACAAGCAACGAGACAGACAGACATACAGACAGACAGACAAACAGAGAGACGGGCAGACAAACAGAAAGACCGATGGACAGAAAACCCACCACCAGGCCGGTGCAGGGATCAGTAGAGAACGCGCTCCCAAAGGTGCCATGCATTTCGCCGCGTGGTTCTGACGTGCGGCCCCCCCACCCCAGCAACCCTTGTCTGTGTATATGTATTGTCCCTGCCCGGCCGCAATGCTCACTGTGTCATGGGCTTTATTTTTTTTTGTCCGACAGAGTTGAGACTGAAGGTAGCACAGACCTTTGGTACGACTCCGAAGGGATTTAGTTGAACTTCTACCGGTGCCAGATTGCGTAGAAAACTCATCGACGTCTCCCCGCGTACTCAGGCTGCTGAAATCGCATGCAGTGCTCAAGTCAACGCGGAGAAAATAGCACCCACGTCGCAGATGCTAAATGCCCCATCATTGAGAAACAGCACAGCACTCAAATAATTCTGAATCCAAGAAACGGGGGGCTGATATATATTCATGAACAGGTCAGGAGGCCCAATAAGTAACACACTCCATCACAGACGGAGGCAAGGGGGCCAAAGGGGCCGTAGCCCCCTCTAAAGTCTAAAATGGTATCTTCCCCAAGAAGAACCAAGTTTGAGCCGTTTTCTTTAAAGTACTACGTTTTTGCGATTTTTTCTCAATCTAGCCCCCCCAAACGCTGATTTGGCCCCTCCAATAGTTGCTCCTGGATCCGCCAATGCACTTCATTACGTGGTCGACATTTGTGCATTACAGAGCTGCAGATAGCAGGAGGCTGATAAAGCGTGGCATGCGAGACCGCTTAGATGACGTCATCCATTTTTGGATCAGGGATAAGCTTGCATTCTAAAAATAAACGTGCTTCCACGCATGCATAGGCAACGCCAAAGATCAGTTCATAGATGACCAATTTTGTCGACACAGGTATGAAATGTAACATGACCATGCAGTAAATTGAACAGATCATGCCGAGCGGGGGAAATATTTTAGCGTACAGCATTTTTTATGTTGTTAAGTCAGTTTATCTCTACATTAAGATTGGTGAAACCATGGAATAAAGATACCTGGAACGGAAGCCTCGTTGATTTCTGGGATGCTTTTGTGGGGCTCATTAAAAAGAATTGGGTAAATAGCCAAGAACATTAAAATATATACGGCAGTAAAACAAACAACAAAAAAACAGGCCTTTGCGCGTGCCTTACTTCAACCGAGAGGAAACAGCTACTACTGAGGTATTATTCATCTAATGCAAGCCTAAATAATGGCATAATAGTCATAAAACATTAAAGCAAAGTAAGCGTGAGCCAGGATTCGAGCCTGGAACACTAGGATTGCTAGACAAGCGTGCTGCCAACTGCACCATTGCGCGAAGAAATGAACCTTATGAAGATGAAAAGTGTTTCACGCGGGATCCAAACCCGGGACATTTGGCTCACTAGGCGAGCGCTTAACCCACCGCGCTATTGCGGCACTGAATCACATGCGCTTAAAACATGTATAATACAAGTTGAGCTGATGTATGAGATTCTGATTTCTCCTGCGCTTTGCTCTGAGATTTTAGATATGTTATGCCTAACATGTATTTTAGCGGACGCAGCACAGATTGGGCTTTCCGAAATGCATGGTCGTTTTCCTGTGCAAGTCACGGTTTATAAGTTATGACGCACCAAAGTCATCGGCCACCACATCTCCCATAGACTTTACATTAGTCCTTACCGAGCTTTATTACCGAAGGATTTTTTCATGTTCTAGATTTGCACCCAAAAGCGGGGAGGGTTTGCATTGAGGTCTCCCTTCCAGGTATCTCTATTCCATGGTGAAACTAAGGCTGATGTCAGTTTCTTTTTAAATGATCTGGCCGCTTTAATGTAGTTAAAAAACGTAGCCACTAATAGAGGCAATGGTAACATCAGACCAAACAGCTAAAAGTCAGGCATCCTTATATTTTAAACGGATAAGCACATACCTTGTGCAGAGTGTGTTATAGATGCAGTGGTGGACTTAGCCGGTCTTGGGGGGGCTAGCCAAAGACAAAAAAACGTCACGCGGATAAAGATTTTCCCACAATATAGCTTGATGGTAGGTTTTGGGGGTACCCAAGTCAAACAGCAAAGAAACCTAACGGGGTGAAAGATATCAGCACAAGATGCTTGTTTTTGCTATCCCAGGCCCAATGTTTACACTGAATTTGACTGTCCCGTTTGAAGTTGAGAGTTCAAGCACAACAATATTGCTCACAAACTAAAAAGGTGTCGGGTCAAAAAGGAGGTCGACGCTTTGGGGGAGGGGAAAACCATAATTTTGTCCCGAGCTTCTCTGTTTGGGAGGAAAAATTCCTTTTGCCCCCCTCCCTCTGGACCGTGGAATTATGTGTGAAATCAGTGAAATTGTGACTTGAGGGTACACGTGTGGCTAAACATATAAGCGGGACGAGCGGTGGGGCCAAGGAAAGCCCATGAATCCTCCTCCGTCCAAGTGATGGTGCGGTGGGAGATGAAATCAATTAAAAGCCTTTACCATCCCGCAGGAGCCTTTCAAGACCCTGGATCTCGCCATGCAGTTGTATTCAGTGGCGGATCTAGGAATTTATTCGGGGGAGCAGGGAGCTCGAGCCTCACCCGTCGGTACCTCGGGCAGCCCCTCGCCTAGGTATTGACTAAAGGGGCTCGGAAGTTTCGGGGGTGGGGGGGCTTGAGCTGTCCTAGCCCCCTGGGCCCGCCATTGGCTGTTTGTTCACAGTATGACGTCAGACAGGTGATACGAACTAACACGTCACCACCCGCCACCGGCCGCTGATGCCCGCGGGGCACAGAGGTGAGCGGGGTCACGGTGCGGACACGGCTGGCCGGGGTACAGCCTCGGTGGGGAGGGGCAGTATCCACGGCGGATTCGAATACCTACGCGAGTTGAGGGGAGGGTGTTGGTGGTGGTTAATAGGTGCGTGGTGTCTGAGTGTGGGCGAGGACAGGTGTAGGCACGAGTATATATATATATATATATATATGGAAAAGACAGATCCAGCAGAGAATGCACAAGAAATGTAGACAGAGACAGAGACCCAACATTGAATGCACAAGCAAACTCAAAAGTTGACCTGAGCGAGCTTGAAGGTCCTCGCGTTGTTTAATGCGCCTGAGAAAATGTGATTTTTTTGGAGTTGAGGTGAATTATAGTTACGTTCCCACGAGATATTACCATGATTTTGTTTTGACTGTCATTTAGATTCAAAAGGAGCGTTATAGGTTATAACTTCAGAGGAAGCAAACATGGTGACTTGAGTGGTTTCATTGATCTATTTACTAATGAAGGTGTGATGTAAGTATTTCATGCTGATGATGGTTTAAGAATAAACCGAAACCGACCCAGAGACGATCATACTTTCTCTATTTATCATACTATTATCTATTCTCTCTAGAGATTATATCATTCTCTACAACGCGCCCTGGAGAGGTGGGGGCTTGTAGACTTCTCCTGAGATCTCAAAAACCGAGATGGCTTAGAGAAAAGACCATTTGGGGGGGGTCGGGGCTATGGTGATCTACATCCTATAATTTTCATCGACCTAAACCAATATCATCAAGGTCAAACTAGGCCATAAAAGTCAAATATTAGCCGTGCTGGGGACCTATTTGGAATGCTGTGATTATGCGAAAATAAGTTGGAAATATACTGAAGACGGAACAAGGTCAGAGAGGGAAGGCCCCAAAAGCCTTCCCTGAAATTTTGGAGAAAATGCCGTTCAAGGTCATTGACTGTACTATCAAAATGTTAAATACCTCCCATAATGTACATTAAAACTATCACTATAGCAGCCATATGGGGAAATGAGGTCTTACATCGACCCATGACCTATGAAACTGACCTCTCACCCTAAACTTAACATTGAGTTACTTTAACAATGATGTCAAAGCATGATGTACGTCATATTGATAACGTCATTTGGTGGAAAACGCTGGGGTCAATGACCTTAAAAATCCTGGTAAGACCTTGACCTGTGACCTCTGACCTTGACCATCGTGCGGGGTGACCTTGACATATCGTCTCGTTCATGGCGGTATGATGTAACCAATTGGTCTCCAGGGCAGGCGAACTGGCGCGACCGCGCGATTGTGGCAATCTCTAAATATAGGTCGATTTTGAAAGTCCATAATTAGAAAAAATCAACCGATTTTCGAAATTTTCTCACCAATCAACGCGCTCACGAATGCTCTCAAACTCAGCCAAGTAGTGTTTTTGGGCCCTGAAGAGTTTTCCAGTAAGTTTCGAAACACAGGAGGAGGTCTCTGAGGCTCCCTCCAGTGTGGTAATTTCCGTGTCTTTGTGGTATCTTCAATAAGCATCCGCCCGAAATATCCATCAATAAAACGTTTTTTTGTATTGTTCCATAAATGAGGATTATGCCCTACTTTACCTACCGTTACCAATTAAAAGTGCTTTCAGCAGCACTCCACGATATTGTTTATTGAGAACAGGCAATTGACGACGAAATAGCAACACCAAGACGAAGAAGGCTTACCTGTGCGGCTCCTCCGGTCGCCTCACCTCGTTTTACCACTCTGCCCTCCACCTCCCGCTCTGCCGACGTCGACGCCGATCGTCGAATTCGACACTACAGGTGCAAAGCGTCCGCGACGAAGTGGAGGTACACTTGTCGCTGTGTTACAGGTGCAGATGATCGACCTGTTACCGCCCGAACGGTAGGATTTGACATTGGGAGAGGAGGGGTCACTTGTAATTACTGAGTCGTGGTATAAGACCTCATTTCCAGTAAATGTGTTTTTCCCTTCAATAAGCATTCTGTATATAGCTGTTGAACACATACACCAGGTAATATACCATCCCATCTAAAGATAACATTTATACATGCTTCCCCATGCGAACAGCCTCCTGAATACCGTAATTAACAGTGTCTCAGTCAATAACAGCGAATACCGTCGTTAACAATCATCAACATACAACAGCCATTAACAAAATTATGAATAGTGGTGTTGAAGCCAGCTGCCATGAAAGCCCTCGCGAGTTCACCTAGCGCTGCCGTCTCCCACGGGCGCCGCCGCGGAGGCAGAAGCTCTGGAAGGCCGCTGCCGCTGCTGTAGGTCGGGGAGCGCTGGTATGGTTCGGACACTTCTCGAACCTTTGCTCCAGCGGACAAACTAACTGAGCCAGGAAAATGCACTAGTGATGTGGGATTCCTTATCAGTTTGGCAATATGCTGACGAGAAGAGGAAGCGAAAGCTTACTAGGCTTGGGAGAAGAGGGACAAACATTGCACAATGTCAAATGTCCGAGCCTGCCCCACTAGTAGGGTAGGTTCGGGTAGAGGACGGATGGGTTTGGATGGAATCTTAGTTACAAAGCTGGTACCATTCCTGTCTTGAGATATTCAAAGATATTCACGTTGATGAAGAACTGGACTGTCATCTATCCACAAGCAAAATTTGCAGGTCCACAGCCTCACAAGTAAGGGCAGGATATCACAAAATGATTATCCATGAATTTTGATTTCGTGTATGAAAATGGTGTTGGAAGTGGCGGTATCTCTGTAGCGGTCCAACTCGCCGGAAGCACCTCATTGCAGCGAGAATCATCTTCCTGACATAAGCCAGGGCCACTGAAATTCGAATCATTGTCAAATTAAATATTTTCCTAACCCCTAGCTTAAGCTAGGCTTTCCAGTTTCCGAACCTACCCACCTTCATTTTACCCGAACCATTCCCATACTACAGCTTTGGAGTCAGGGACCACACCACGAGCCTTTGCTTCAGTCAACATTGAGAAGCTGTCCATCCACGTTTTGCTATGCCAACAAATAGGCTTACGTCGCTGCCGTATATTTACCCACTCGTGGGGCTGATCCCGTCCATACGATGCTGATCGTGAGCAAGTCTCGACTTGCACCAACCAAGGAAATGTCCGCCCCGTCTTGAGCTCACAGGGTCGATTTTAGGCACTCGGCTGACAGTATTTGTCTTAGCTTCACTGGCGGCGGAGCGCAAAGAAGTCACTTTATGGACAGATTCAGCGATGGCCCTTTCCTCCTCTGATGGGCTGAGAAGTTTCCTTATCAGCTCTGGTGCCACTGCCTGGGTTCCAGCAATTCCGCAGATTTGCCATCAAGTGGAGCGTCTGCCAATAAGATCGGTAGCAAAACTTACAAAACTGGACCAATCTGGCTCCGTGAACCCCAAGAGCAGTGGCCACTTACTTCTCTAGAGGAGCCACGGGACTGCCAGAAAGAAGGAAGAAGGCCATCTTCAGATGTGAACATTTGTGTCTCGAAGGCTACGAAAATAGGGATCACCAGCCTATTTCCGCCGAATGATTATACTTATTTGCGGAGATTGCATCGTGTCGCTGCGTGGGTGCTTCGTGCGGTCAGCAAGATTTGTCACAGGGGCCAGCAGTTAGGGGAATTAACTCCCAACGAGCCATGTGAAGCCGAGAAGATGGCTACTCACGGTGCAAGGGGAGTTTTTGAAGACAGAGGGAGGCCTCGTGCAGAACGGGGCCATTGCCAAGGTATCAAGACTCTTTGACCTGAGCCCGTTTCTAGAAGGAAGCACTATTCGAGTTAACCCTATTTCCGTCAGGCTCCCGGCTACCCCTATTTCCGGCAAGGGGGGGCAATATCGGCCCCCCTAAGATCTCGTAATCTAACCGGCCGATTTTGAAAATTCAAAGTGCCATAGATTCCTCTGCTGCTAAACTTTATTTTGAAAAAAGAAAATTTCAATTTTTTTATTTTTTATGAGAAGGTCGTGCAAAATATACAATTTTTGTGTATTTTTTAGATTTTCCATAACCCTTGTCTCTGTTGTACGATTTTCACAAAACTAGTTCAGATTTACAAATAATTGACCCAAAATTTTCATATACTCGAGTTACGCGAAAATTCGAAATTCAGTGGCAGTTCCAGGACCAGGACTATGAGGGGAAATATATACAACCTAAAAAGTTTTTGTTACGCGGATTAGAAGCCGTCATATACTGCTTGGCATCTTTGACACATAAAGAAATGAGAAAAAAGTGAAAAACTCATCAGGGGCGGATGCAGTAAGGTAAAACAGTGGGGTAAAATACATACCAACAATATGGGAATGGTATGCATGAGTATATTAGTCCCTCGACTAGTTGAAATTTAATTTCTGATAATTTTTACCCTCCCATGGCAGCTCTGGGAAAGGGGGTGACATAGGCGGATCAAGGACTCGTCGTGGGGGGTGGGGGTGATTGGAAACACATTTTCAATATACAACGATATTGAGTCGCGGCGGTGATACTGGCTGGGAATATACATTTTGAAAATGTGTAGTGACTGGACACGCCTCTGGTAATCTAGAATTGGGTTATAACTTTTTTGAATTTTCATATACCCAATTGTATTCGCCCTGGCACGGCTGTAAGCAGTCTTCTCACTTACTAACGTTTAGTCCTTCTTGATAACATTCCCCCCATTTTGAACTGCTGTAACCGCCCCTGATGAATACAAATAGTGACAATTGTGAATGCACTATCATCTCACATAAAAAATGATATAATAAAACCATATAACTGGTATCAGGATCAGCAGAGACGGCTTCCTTTTACAAAAAACCCATCGCATACGATAATACTTGGTTTGTAGATAGAACCTCCCCAAAAACCCAGCCATAGCTCCGCCCCTGGTAAATATATAATCTTGAAAATTTCAGAAAACCTGCCTGTACTAGTTTTAGGAAAAGTCAGGAAGTTTCAAAGTTCTATCGCAAGCCGTTTTGGAGATATTCTTGAAAAACCTGAAGGGGGGGCAATATTAGCCCCCCTGCCGGAAATAGGGTTAAAGGACGCATGCAGGAGTCACGGCTTTCCTTTGACGAAAAACACCCCGCACTGCTGCCGACGGACCATCATTGTGTGTATCTTCTCATCATGGGCCTTCATTCCGATCTGTGACACGCCGGAGTGCAGCACATGATGCTTGAGGCAGTGAAGAGATTCTGGGTGCTCCGCCTCCGTCAGAACTCAGAAGCCACGGAAATCCATGCACGCGTACGAAACTTATCGAAGTGCTTACCATTCTAAAACGGTATAGTTGGTTTTTTAATTTGTAGGGATTTTCATGTCTCCTTACACACGCTCTCTCTCTCTCTCTCTCCCCTACCTCCCTCCCTACTCTCTCTCTCGCTCTCTCTGACGCCTCAGTCTTCCGGTGGTTACATCACTTCCTCCACGCGCCAGCCAGGTCCTGTGACCCTGTGCTGTCGGACCACCACCGGATCTCCGTCAGCTGGTCTTGTCTATGTCTTGCAGTCAGCTGACTGGGGCTGTCCGGTCAGCCACCGTTGTCACACTGCAGGAGCTGCGCCAGCAGTGTCTCACCTGACCAGAGGTCTCATCTGACGGTGACAGCCGTAAGCCATAACTATCAACCACAACTGCTGGGGTCGGACAGCGCACCAACTGGCACGACCAGTCGGCGGCGCTGACTCCACTCTGTTGGGATGGTCTTTGGGGTCATCAGAGCACACTTGTTCAGAGAAGCTGCCGGGACCCGAACCCGATACCTACAGGGTAACAGAACTGCTCGTGGGTTCCATGGGCAGATCCCGGACTTCATTTCGGGAGGGGGTGGGGGGGGGCTCGAGCACCACCCACCATTGCCTCGGATCGGCCCCCTATGCATTAGCTATTGACACTCAAACATTGGGGGCGGGGGCTTGAGCACTAAGCCCCGCCCCCTCGTATCCGCCACCGGTGGGTACAGTAGCTAGTCATCAACCCAGGCCTAACCATCCGGGCGAGTATCTTACTGGACGGTCGGGACGCATGATAACAATATGTTCCCACCGCTTCTTCCCTCCGCCTTTGTCATGGTTCAGAGGGACAGGTAGAGTGCTAAATAACACGCATTTACCATACCAAGCAGCACAGTCCAGAGAGGTAGCGACAGAGGATACCTCGGTTTCTAAATATGGCGTCTTTACCGATTTTAGTGCAAAAAAACTTGTGAGAAACATTTTATCAGCCAAAGGCGGAAGCGAGGCCCTCGTCACCTGGGACGGGGGCGGTTCCCTACTTTCCCTGGTGGGGACGGTGCCCCGATTCGGCTTATAAGCGCTGGGGCCGTTACTTGCTTTGAAGCCTTCATGCGATCCGCTCGCCGCCCGTGCCTCCCGGTGAGAACCACAGTAACATCCAAGCTTCAGGTGTGCAAACTCCAGCCAACGCGCACGCTAGTCATACCCGGCGCTGCTCGTGTATTTTCTTTTCTTTTTAATAACCAATCAGCCTGGTAGCATGGAAATGATGACAATTAAAATTCGCGTGATAGAAGGATCTTAAAGTTTGAGCAAGAAGCGATAATTTTGTTCTATTTTGTATTTGACAGTTGCTTGCCCTGGTCAACAAAATTTTACTTTTGTCATGGATCCAATACAAAATAGTCCGTTTGTTGGATGATTTGTGACACTGAACACGAATCTGACAGCAGAAATGCCGTATCAGATCCAAATTTTGAGATCCAGTATGTCTGTCTGTCGTCTTTTTACAAGCCTACTTGGCATCAGTGGCATTGACAACATAGGCGGATCCAGGGGGGCAAGGGGGAGGGGCACGTGCCCCCTCCGATCGACCCTCGGCGCCCCCTGAAATGGTCACGGCGCCCCCCTGAAATGGTCACGGCGCCCCCCTGAAATGACCGAGTGGCCCCTTCCGGGATGGGCCCCCTCCCCCGATCGGCAATCCTGGATCCGCCTATAATTGACAGTGCAAAATCCAAGAAATCTAGGAAAATGAAAGTTCGGGTGTTTGTGGGGGCTAGGGTATTCTACCCTATGCCCGATTTTATTAGACCTAGGTCAATATATTCAAGGTAAAACGAGACCATATAGGTCAAATTCTGTCTGTGCAGGGTATTCATTGGGAAATGCCTTGATTATGCGATGAGAAGCCTGATATGGCGAGAAAGTGACCTAAGGTAACGGAGGAAAGGTCTGAGGCAATGCTTTCTGCCTTTTAGGTCAAGTTCGTCCAAGGCTATTGACGTTTGACGTCAAAATATTACATTTCACCTATAACGTATACTGCAACTGGCACTATGGCAACCGTTGGTTGGGAAATCAGGTTTGACCTTGATCTAGGACCTTTGAATTGAACCTGCGACCTTGAGCTTAATATTGAGTGACCTAGCCTATGACGCATGACATAACATACGTCATATCAGGCGACGTCATCCAACCGAAGGCACTAAGGTCAATGATCTTGAAATGGTGGTATGACCTTGACCCGTGACTTTTTACTTGGACTTGATCTTCAAGGGAAGTGACCTTGACATAAAATCCTCATGTAATGTTGCGACGTCAACACTCGGTCTACAATACCGGCGAGCTTGTGCAACCGAGCGCAAGCCTTATTCAATATACAATGTTCATGCACTTGAATGCGAGGTAGTCTTCCATTGCAATAAATTCACATGCATAGTGATAAGCTGCATTGTCTGGGTGCAGGTAATCCGGGTTATCTACATCCTTGGTCTATATTTTTCCACTAAAGGCTAGGCTCATGACTGTGTGAGGAGAGTGAAGGGGCTATACATCAGGTATGCTCTGGGGAAGAAACCAGGTCCGATGGCAAAAAACGGTTAATAAATTTGAAATCAGCGGTACCGAACAAGTGCTCATGTGTCAGATCCATTTTGGATGTTGACCAGCGTTATCTTTCTTCGCACGCTTGCAAAATACCAGTTCCTGGAAGCATGAAGGCATCTGGGTCTGTACAGGGGCCTAGCCAAGGGGGGTCCTTGGGGTCCGCAGACCCCCTTGGGCTGACCTTACGCACTGGAAAACATGAACGCTGATCTCGGGGCCCCTGAGTTTGGCCTCAGGGGGCCCCGAGCTTGTTCTCAGGGGCCCCCGAGCCTGGTCTCAGGGGTTCCCCGACCATCTGTACCGAGGGCTCCGGAGTACCGAACACTTACAAAGGGGGGCCCTGAACTTGATCTCAGGGGGCCCCAAACTTAGTCTCAGGGCCCCCGAGCTTGGCCTCAGGGTTCCCCGAGCTTGGGCTCAGGGGGCACCCCGAGCTTGGTCTCAGGGGGCCCGTGAGCTTGGTCTCAGGGGCCCCCAACTTGGTCTCAGGGCCCCCCGAGCTTGATCTCAGGGGCCCCCTGATCATCTGTATCGAGGGCTCCGGAGTACCGAATATTTATCTCGGGAGGGGCCCTGAGTTTGATTTCAGGGGGTCCCGAGCTTGGTGTCAGGGGCCTCCCGAGCTTGGTCTCAGGAGGCCCTGAACTTGGTCTCAGGGGCCCCTGAGCCTGGCCTCAGGGGACCCCCGAGCTTGGGCTCAGGGGGTGTCGAAAATGGTCCCTAAGCGGCTTTGTTAGCCCTAATAATGGAAGGCGCGGTGGTTACTTCATTTCTCGTCCCGCGATTCAGGCGTTGCCATGGCAATTATCGGCTGTAAATTCACGTGCGGCGCTCGATTGTTGAAGCGGCTGTGAGCGAAGCGCCTTACTCGCGGTAAGTCAGGGGTCGGGGGAGAGCGGGCGCAGCGCTGTGCACTAGTTTGGCCGCATTAACACTTTATTAATATAATGTAGCTCAGTATTATCTCCAGTGGGAGGATTTGGCCTGCCTGACCAATCCTTGCATCCTACTGGGTTAGTGTTGGAATCCCGCCGGGGACAATATTGTTCTAAAACTATCTGAAGTGGGAGGATTTGGCTTGCTTGACCGATCCTTGAACGCCGATGGCGATAAGTCGAGCTGTTTAAGACATTTTAAAGTTAGTCATTTCAGGGTACCGACCGCGTAAATTAAACCTTTTTCATTGATAGCCGGCTGCGCGTAGGTAGCCGGCCACGCCCGGGGCAGGGACAGGCCAGTATAGGTTTTTCAAAGGTGCATTTGCCAAAGGAACTAGGTTGAATCTTCGCGGATCTGACGACACGTTCAGAGGCGTCCCTTGAGTTCGCATTGCGAACTTTTCCCGTGAAAGTTAGCATTTCACTCAACCCTATTTACAGGGGCGGGCAGATTCTGCCCACCCCTCAGGTTTTCTGTGGCATCTCCGAAGCGGTTTGATATAGGCTCTTGGAATTTTGTGACTTATCTTAACACGCGCATTGACGTGGGAGGCGGGTACTCGCCCCCTCGGGCTTTTCGGTGATAACAGAAAAACGGCGGCGCGTAGCGCCGCCGTACTGGGCATACCTTTTCCCTCATCATTTATACAACTTCTGTGAAAATTTAAAGGTTAGCTCATGTCAGGTCAGGTCACCAGTACAGGTCAAGTGACCCGACCTCAAAAAAGTTTAAGTTGTCATAAATCGGAGCAGGGTGACCTTATCCGATTGAAACTCATGTCACATAATGGCCCCACTGAGTTCTCTAAAATATGTTCCGGTATTTTTGATATCGATGACATAAGGTCAGGTACGAAGCATGACCTCTCCATTGGAAATACATGGGAAAAATGGTTTTTACGGAATAACTCAGTAACAGATGGTGATAGAGCATTTATTTTAGCTGCATTAGACTCGCATGGGTTTTGCAGTTCTAATGATATGCATTTTATATAATTTGACCCTGACCTGACCTCAGGTGATGTCAAATCCTTGATTTGACCTAGCAAAGTCAAATTATATATCATTCGATTCGGCTTGCTGAGAGGATTCATATAGTTTAAATGGTGTTGCTCTATCTTAACTTGTTCAGATGTAATGGCCGAAAAACTGAATTTACATGTTATCCCTATGACGGCATGTTTTGACCTCTCGTGACCTTAAATGTGACCTGACAAAAAATTGTTCAAATGTTTTCGATGGAAATGTGGATGGGCAGCCCAACATCGTTTACCGTTTTTTGCTACCTACCGTAGTTCTCGAGATCTTAGGGGGGCGGGGTACCCGCCCCCGTCAATGCGAAGGTGGCTCAGACCCCCGTCAATGCGTGTGTTAAAACTAAATTGCGCGTGCCCCCTGAAAATTTTAAGATCTATTTGCTATGGCTCGCTAATTTGAGGGGTTTTGTCCAGAAACCGAATATTGTCGCCGGCGTTGCGTTTGTCCTAAAATAAAGCTGTTTGGTACGAATTGGCGGCATTTGTAATGTTTGAATACTATTACTGAAATTCAGGATAACACTTAATCTGTATTTTGATATAATTTTGGCCATAGGCGGTTCCAGAAGCTCAAAATGGGGCTTACAATGTTATCCATCCGAACTCTTCTAAAGTAAATTGATTGCTACAGAATGTTCGGGTGGGGGGTAAAAATAACCATGCATAGATCCCATATGTGTACTGTATGATGATAGGAAATTAAAGGCGTGCTCAGGTACCGTAATTAAGGGGTTCACTCGCACTCAAGTTCATGTGTTGTGTGTGCATTGAATGGGACAGGCATTGTAACTATGCATTTAGTTCTAACACTAAATGAGATTCGAGGTGACAGTTGATGTGTATTTCGATATATTTTTGTCCATAGGCGGTTCCAGGAGCTCAAAATGGGGTCTACAATGTTATCCATTTGAACTGTTCCAAAGTGAATAAATTGCATACATAATGGACGGAAGGGGTAAAAATAAGGATGTATCGACCCTATTCCTGTATTATAGGATAAAAGGATATCATAGGCGTGCTCAGGTACCGTAATTATGGGGGTTCACTAACTTTCAAACGTATTTTAGTGTTGTGTCTGCACTGAATGGGGCAATGCATCGTAGATATGCATTTAGTCCGAACACCAAATGGACACAATTCATCCATAAGTGGATCCAGGGGTGTTCTCTGGGTTGGGCGGGGGTGGATAAAGGCAGGGTAATTCTAAAAGCCATACCTGAAAGCCAGGATAATTTGTGTCTTACCCCACTATTTTGCCTCCCTGAATCTGCCTCTGACATTTGTGACATTTGACACTTTGCTTGACGTCAGAGATTTCACAGTACCTGGCGTGTGCATTTCTGCAAAAAAGAAGACATGAAAAACTTCATATAATTACCCCCAAATTTCTGACCCTAGAACCGCCCTTGAATTTTGAATTTTTCCAAAATGAAAATATGACCATTTCCAAGCAATTTCCTGTCAAACCATACTCGTTTCGTGAAAATCAAGCCTAAGAGAGGAGTTACGGATAATCTAAAAAAGGCAGAAATTTGGTAGGTATATTTAGAATGCCCTACCCTCAATTTTCAAAATTTTGGAATTTGTTTTCAAAATGGAGTTTAGAGCGAGAGAAATTAATGGCAGCTTGAATTTAAAAATTGGCCGGGTAGATTTCGAGATCTTAACACGCGCATTGACGGGGGTCTGAGCCACCTTCGCATTGACAGGGGGCGGGTACCCGCCCCCCTAAGATCTCGAGAACCACGGTAGGTAGCGAAAAACGGTAAACGGTGTTGGGCTGCCCATCTACTTCTCCATCGAAAACATTTGAACCATTTTTTGTCAGGTCACATTTAAGGTCACGAGAGGTCAAAAACAGCCGTCATAGGGATAACATGCAAATTCAGTTTTTCGGCCATTACATCTGAACAAGTAAAGATAGAGCAAAACAACTTGATTTATATGAATCCTCTCAGCAAGCCGAATCGAATGATATATAATTTGACCTTGCTAGGTCAAATCAAGGATTCGACCTGACCTGAGGTCAGGTCAGGGTCAAATTATATAAAATGCATATCATTAGAACCGCAAAGCCCAGGCGAGTCTAATGAACCTAAAAAAATGCTCTATCACCATCCGTTACTGAGTTATTCCGTAAAAACCATTTTCCCATGTATTTCCAATGGAGAGGTCATGCCTCGTACCTGACCTTAGATCATCGATATCAAAAATACCGGAACATATTTTAGAGAACTCGGTGGGGTCATTATGTGATATGAGTTTCAATCGGATAAGTTCACCCTGCTCCGACTTATGCTATCTTAAACTTTTTTTGAGGTCGGGTCACTTGACCTGTACTGGTGACCTGACCTTGGATGACCTAACCCTAAAATTTTCACAGAAATTGTAAAAATGATGAGGGAAAAGGTATGCCAAGTACGGCGGCGCTACGCGCCGCCGTTTTTCTGCTGTCTCCGAAAAACCCGAGGGGGGCGGGTACCCGCCCCCTGTCAATGCGCGTGTTAACCCGCGCCCCACCGGGGGTCCGGCGCCACCTTCGCCCCACCGGGGGCCATCGATGGCCCCCCTCTAACTCCGAAAATATGGGCGTTAGCGCAAATCTGCAAAGTGCACTAGAAAGCTCGCGTGACTTCAGAAAGAAATTATTTCGCATGTTTTAGTGCTCAGGTGAATGGTTTGACCTCCAGAGGTCAAATTAGGTCAAGATCGGCTATTTTCACTCAAATATGCAATGATTAAGCAAACTGGTCATAACTCTTACGTCATTAGAGCTATTGAGGCCTGGTCAAGTTCATTTGATAGGAAATTGCCAGTACTTTTTCCGCTATGTGAAACGTACAGACCTCCCGCCAGTGGTTTGACCTCCAGAGGTCACCTCGTGACCTAATATGACCTGAGGTCACGAAAGGTCACAAAGTGACCTTGCTGTATATCAAATGAAAGCCAGTGACAAGACAAACACGATGGTGTTTGTTTCACCGCTCTAGCGTAATTAGGTCAAAAGTTATTGTCAAAATACTTTTTTTTAACCTCTGGTGACCTTGGATGACCTTGGAAAAGTCAAAGGGTAAATATGACCCCTGGGATCCGTGAAAGGGTGTCCAACAACGCTGTTCTGAGCAGTCTGAGTATTTGCAATCATTTTTGTGGCTTTTATATCATGAAACAGGTTTTCCCCATGCTTTTCCAATGGGAGAGGTCGCCTCGTGACCTGACCTCAGGGCATGAAATCGAAAAATCCCGGATAACACCTTGTAGACCCTGGAGGGGTCATGAAGTGTAGGAACTTTCAAATCGATCGACTTTGAAATGTAGCTCTTACAGAGCTCTAAAGTTGAAGTGAGGTGACCTTGGTTGACCTCGTCTGGTGACCTGACCTTGGGTGACCCGGGGTAAAAAATTTCAGGGATGATGGGAAAATGATGCAGTGAGAGGTGGAGCCCTCAACCGCGGTGCTGCGCCTCTTCGTTTTTCTGCTATCCCGGAAAAACCTTAGGGGGGCCATCGATGGCCCCCGGTGGGGCGAGGGTTACGATATATTTTCTTGTACTTCCATTTATATAGGTATTATCCCCAACGGATCATATAAGCCAAATTTTGGTTGATTTCAATCGAGGCAATACAGATTCCTGAAAATATCACCGGGAGATAAACTTGTTGCAAATATCTTAAGTATGGAATGAGACAGACTAGGACAGATTATTGCATGGGTTTTCCAATCAAAAATTGTTTGGGGTGAACTTCAGTTGGGCGTAATGTGAGCGCTGGCCTGTTGTCCCGTGTGAAACTCTGCTGGTCCCAGGGATATGGCTGTCGTTTGTCCCGTGTGAAACTCTTGTTCCCAGGGACAGCGATGTCGTTTGTCCCGTGTGAAACTCTGTTCCCAGGGACAACGATGTCGTTTGTCCCGTGTGAAACTCTGTTCTCAGGGACAGCGATGTCGTTTGTCCCGTGTGAAACTTCCCAGGGACAGCGATGTCGTTTGTCCCGTGTGAAACTTCCCAGGGACAGCGATGTCGTTTGTTCCGTGTGAAACTTCCCAGGGACAGCGATGTCGTTTGTGCCGTGTGAAACTCTGTTCCCAGGGACAGCGATGTCGTTTGTCCCGTGTGAAACTCTGTTCTCAGGGACAGCGATGTCGTTTGTCCCGTGTGAAATTATGTTCCCAGGGACAGCGATGTCGTTTGTCCCGTGTGAAAGTTTGTTGTTCCCAGGGACAGCGATGTCGTTTGTGCCGTGTGAAACTCTGTTCTCAGGGACAGCGATGTCGTTTGTCCCGTGTGAAACTCTGTTCCCAGGGACAGCGATGTCGTTTGTCCCGTGTGAAACTCTGTTCTCAGGGACAGCGATGTCGTATGTCCCGTGTGAAATTCTGTTCCCAGGGACAGCGATGTCGTTTGTCCCGTGTGAAACTCTGTTCTCAGGGGCAGCGATGTCGCTTGTCCCGTGTGAAACTCTGTTCTCAGGGACAGCGATGTCGTTTGTCCCGTGTGAAACTCTGTTCTCAGGGACAGCGATGTCGTTTGTGCCGTGTGAAACTCTGTTCTCAGGGACAGCGATGTCGTTTGTCCCGTGTGAAACTCTGTTCTCAGGGACAGCGATGTCGTTTGTGCCGTGTGAAACTCTGTTCTCAGGGACAGCGATGTCGTTTGTCCCGTGTGAAACTCTGTTCTCAGGGACAGCGATGTCGTTTGTCCCGTGTGAAACTCTGTTCTCAGGGACAGCGATGTCGTTTGTCCCGTGTGAAACTCTGTTCCCAGGGACAGCGATGTCGTTTGTCCCGTGTGAAACTCTGTTCCCAGGGACAGCGATGTCGTTTGTCCTGTGTGAAACTGTTCTCAGGGACAGCGATGTCGTTTGTCCCGTGTGAAATTCTGTTCCCAGGGACAGTGATGTCGTTTGCATGTGAAACTCTGTTCTCAGGGACAGCGATGTCGTTTGTCCCGTGTGAAAGTTTGTTGTTCCCAGGGACAGCGATGTCGTTTGTGCCGTGTGAAACTCTGTTCTCAGGGACAGCGATGTCGTTTGTCCCGTGTGAAACTCTGTTCCCAGGGACAGCGATGTCGTTTGTCCCGTGTGAAACTCTGTTCTCAGGGACAGCGATGTCGTATGTCCCGTGTGAAACTCTGTTCCCAGGGACAGCGATGTCGTTTGTCCCGTGTGAAACTTGTTCTCAGGGACAGCGATGTCGCTTGTCCCGTGTGAAACTCTGTTCTCAGGGACAGCGATGTCGTTTGTCCCGTGTGAAACTCTGTTCTCAGGGACAGCGATGTCGTTTGTGCCGTGTGAAACTCTGTTCTCAGGGACAGCGATGTCGTTCGTCCCGTGTGAAACTCTGTTCTCAGGGACAGCGATGTCGTTTGTCCCGTGTGAAAGTTTGTTGTTCCCAGGGACAGCGGCGTTGTTTCCCCGTGCAGGGGTCCGTAGTTGCCGGGACACGGCCGGTTCACCGGCTGCGCCCTGACGCCGCTGAACACCCCCCGCTTCCGACGGACTCCCCGCTGAGTCGGGTGTAACCCGGGCGGCCCCGGGCACGGACTCTGTGCTGAGTCGGTTATAACCCGGGCCGCCCCGGTCAGTCTCGCCCCAGGCGCCGGAGCGAGCAGCGTCGCGTCCCTTTGGCGTCCTCAGCACGTTCCCGACACGGACTAGAAACGGACGGAGGGAACTGCAGGGCAGACTTCTCCAAAGTCCACCATGTGTGATTGTTTTCTTTTCTAAACTAATTTTCGGCAAAAGGCCCAGTCGAACTGATTTCACCCCACGCGATGTTGCGATTTTCTCATCCTCCACCTCCGCCGATCCTGTTCCTTCTTGTCTTCGCTGTCTTCTCGGCGGTAAGCGGAGAATACTGTTATGACGCGGAGGGCCGCAGGTTTCCTGACGCAGGCGTCGCCTTCTACAAGGACCAGCGGGTGGAGTGTGTCATCATGATCTGCAACCGCGGAGGAGTCTCCAGCGTGCTGTGGAGACTCTGCGACGGAGAAGGTGGGTTCAAGCCAGGCAGCAGGCAAGACTTATACAGCTGAAGTAATTCTTGAGCAACGAAATCGGAGTTGTGCATGTGCTGAATTGTGATGGGGTTTGATTGTTACGTTTCGTGGTTTGAAACACTTGAGCATAGTATATGGTGTGATAAAAATATCATCGAAAATGGATAGGGCTGCCAACATTGCTATTGCATTTTGGAATGCGATTCTTGAAACGTGTTACGTCTCGCACTTAGGCGACAGAGCGGGGCAGGGAACCGGATGTCAAATTTATAGCAAATTCTGTGGACTAGGCTTACAGCCTTAATCAGAAGGACATTTTCTGTTCAGTCGAGGGTGCCCCCTCCAGCCCTGCCCCCTTAACCTTATTCCTGTTTGGATCCAGGATAACCCTATTCCTGTCAGGGCGGGGGCGGACTGGCCCCCTAGGATCTCAAATTCATTCGTCCGATTTATAAAATGGGATCGATTCGTCTCACGCTGAACACTGTTTTGAAAGCAAAGAAATCTCAAAGCTTGGAATTTATGAGCAGGGGTGTGCAAAATATAATTGGAAGCTGTTTTCTTTGTCGTCCATAACTCCTGGCCCTGTGTTTGCTAGCATGTATGAACAGAGGATTGATGCAAAACTGTCATGTCTTTCATTTATGTAAAAGTTCAAAATTTGATCGCGGATCCAGTACCAGAAATATATGGTCAGTATGTATATTTTACCAGATTTTTTGGAGCAGATATTAGCAAACGTCAGATGCTGCGTGACACCTTAAACATAGAAGCAAAAAAAACATCAGAGGTGGGTTTATTCATGCTTTACCCGTCCATGTCAAATGTGTGTGGATTCTAAATGATCCTGTGTTTTTGATCCGCCTATGAATGAATCTTCCTCTATTCGGTCTTGGATATTTGTCCATCTGTCGTAATTAGTTTGCTCACACACACACACCTGCACATGTGTGAAGAATGTGCAACCATTGTATTACAAAGCCTCAGAGCGCCTATGGCATCTTATTATCATATGATAAATGGTTTGGAGTATCATATGGCTACTATTGTTCATCCCTGATGTCCTGTAAGCCGTCTCTTCACTCCGCAAGAGTAAAATACACTTATCTTTGGAACCCTCCCATTTTGAGCTACTGAAACCATCTCTGTTAACAATTTATATGAACATTTAAATTAATTATCAACTGACATTTCCTGCATACAATTCAAATATTCAACATGTTCTCGTCATTGTTACGGACTGCGTCATTGTACGAAGAAAATACCTTGCACGATATTACCCGGTTTGCAAAAAGATCCTCCCTAAATACCGAGGTACAGCTCCGCCCCTGGTACATTTATCAACTCCAAACTATGAGGAAAGCTGTCTAAGTTTACTGACATGCGACAGTATAGATACTGTCATTGTAACATTGTAACATCAGCATTGTAAGCGAAACACACTTATAATATAACACAAATATTGTATGTTTCAATGGCCCATATGCCATTTATGTCATACCTGTCCCATACCATTGACAGAAGCGTGTGAAAATTAAATACAAATTGACTGTTATGACCTTGGACGACTGATGCTGTTGTGTTCTATGACCGTGGACAACTGCTGCTGTTGTGTTCTATGACCGTGGACAACTGCTGCTGTTGTGTTCGATATCTGTGGACGACTGATGCTGTTGTGTTCTATGGCCGTGGACGGCTAATGCTCTTGTATTCTATGACCGTGGACAACTGATGCTGTTGTGTTCTATGACCGTGGACAACTGCTGCTGTTGTGTTCTATGAACGTGGACGACTGATGCTGTTGTGTTCTATGACCGTGGACAACTGATGCTGTTGTGTTTTATGACCGTGGACGACTGATGCTGTTGTGTTTTATTGAACGTGGACGACTGATCCTGTTGTGTTCTATGACCGTGGACAACTGCTGCTGTTGTGTTCTATGACCGTGGACAACTGATGCTGTTGTGTTTTATGACCGTGGACGACTGATGCTGCTGTGTTTTATGACCGTGGACGACTGATGCTGTTGTGTTCTATGACCGTGGACCACTGATGCTGTTGTGTTTTATGACCGTGGATGACTGATGCTGTTGTGTTTTATGAACGTGGACGACTGCTGCTGTTATGTTCTATATCTGTGGACGACTGATGCTGTTGTGTTCTATGACCGTGGACGACTGATGCTGTTGTGTTTTATGACCGTGGACGACTGGTGCTGTTGTGTTTTATGACCGTGGACGACTGGTGCTGTTGTGTTTTATGACCGTGGACGACTGCTGCTGTTGTGTTCTATATATGTGGACGACTGATGTTGTTGTGTTCTATGACCGTGGACGGCTGAATCTGTAGTGTTCTATGACCGTGGACGACTGGTGCTCTTGTGTTCTATGACCGTGGACGACTGGTGCTGTTGTGTTCTATGACCGTGGACGACTGCTGCTGTTGTGTTCTATATATGTGGACGACTGATGTTGTTGTGTTCTATGACCGTGGACAACTGCTGCTGTTATGTTCTATATCTGTGGACGACTGCTGTTGTGTTCTATGGCCGTGGACGACTGATGCTGTTGTGTTCTATAACCGTGGACGACTGGTGCTGTTGTGTTCTATGAACGTGGACGACTGATGCTGTTGTGTTTTATGACCGTGGACGACTGATGCTGTTGTGTTATATGACCGTGGACGGCTGAATCTGTTGTGTTCTATGACCGTGGACGGCTGAATCTGTTGTGTTCTATGACCGTGGACGACTGGTACTGTTGTGTTCTATGACCGTGGACGGCTGAATCTGTTGTGTTCTATGACCGTGGACGGCTGAATCTGTTGTGTTCTATGACCGTGGACGACTGGTGCTGTTGTGTTCTATGGCCGTGGACGACTGATGCTCTTGTATTCTATGACCGTGGACGACTGATGCTGTTGTGTTCTATGACCGTGGACGACTGGTGCTGTTGTGTTCTATGACCGTGGACGGCTGAATCTGTTGTGTTCTATGACCGTGGACGGCTGAATCTGTTGTGTTCTATGACCGTGGACGACTGGTGCTGTTGTGTTCTATGACCGTACACGACTGGTGCTGTTGTGTTTTATGACCGTGGACGACTGATGCTGTTGTGTTCTATGACCGTGGACGACTAAATCTGTTGTGTTCTATGACCGTGGACGACTGGTGCTGTTGTGTTCTATGACCGTGGACGACTGGTGCTGTTGTGTTCTATGACCGTGGACGACTGAATCTGTTGTGTTCTATGACCGTGGACGACTGGTGCTGTTGTGTTCTATGACCGTGGACGACTGATGCTGTTGTGTTCTATGACCGTGGACGGCTGAATCTGTTGTGTTCTATGACCGTGGACGGCTGAATCTGTTGTGTTCTATGACCGTGGGCGACTGGTGCTGTTGTGTTCTATGACCGTGGACGGCTGAATCTGTTGTGTTCTATGACCGTGGACGACTGGTGCTGTTGTGTTCTATGACCGTGGACGACTGGTGCTGTTGTGTTTTATGACCGTGGACGACTGATGCTGTTGTGTTCTATGACCGTGGACGACTAAATCTGTTGTGTTCTATGACCGTGGACGACTGGTGCTGTTGTGTTCTATGACCTTGGACGGCTGAATCTGTTGTGTTCTATGACCGTGGACGACTGGTACTGTTGTGTTCTATGACCGTGGACGGCTGAATCTGTTGTGTTCTATGACCGTGGACGACTGGTACTGTTGTGTTCTATGACCGTGGACGACTGGTGCTGTTGTGTTCTATGACCGTGGACGGCTGAATCTGTTGTGTTCTATGACCGTGGACGGCTTAATCTGTTGTGTTCTATGACCGTGGACGACTGGTGCTGTTGTGTTCTATGACCGTGGACGACTGGTGCTGTTGTGTTCTATGACCGTGGACGACTGGTGCTGTTGTGTTTTATGACCGTGGACGGCTGAATCTGTTGTGTTCTATGACCGTGGACGACTGGTGCTGTTGTGTTCTATGACCGTGGACGACTGAATCTGTTGTGTTCTATGACCGTGGGCGGCTGAATCTGTTGTGTTCTATGACCGTGGACGACTGGTGCTGTTGTGTTCTATGACCGTGGATGATTGGTGCTGTTATGTTCTATGACCGTGGACGGCTGAATCTGTTGTGTTCTATGACCGTGGACGGCTGAATCTGTTGTGTTCTATGACCGTGGACGACTGGTGCTGTTGTGTTCTATGACCGTGGACGACTGATGCTGTTGTGTTCTATGACCGTGGACGACTGGTGCTGTTGTGTTCTATGACCGTGGACGGCTGAATCTGTTGTGTGCTATGACCGTGGACGGCTGAATCTGTTGTGTTCTATGACCGTGGACGACTGGTGCTGTTGTGTTCTATGACCGTGGACGACTGGTGCTGTTGTGTTCTATGACCGTGGACGGCTAAATCTGTTGTGTTCTATGACCGTGGACGACTGGTGTTGTTGTGTTCTATGACTGTGGACGACTGGTGCTGTTGTGTTCTATGACCGTGGACGACTGGTGATGTTGTGTTCTATGGCCGTGGATGACTGGTGCTGTTGTGTTCTATGACCGTGGACGGCTGAATCTATTGTGTTCTATGACCGTGGACGGCTGAATCTGTTGTGTTCTATGACCGTGGACGACTGGTGCTGTTGTGTTCTATGACCGTGGACGGCTGGTGCTGTTGTGTTCTATGACCGTGGACGGCTGGTGCTGTTGTGTTCTAGACATATGCCAGCCGGTGCTCGAGTGCCCTGAGGTACTGCTTGAGAAGGACGTCAACTACTGCAATATTTCCAGCCACGAAACTGGAGTAGTGTGTCCTCCCAAAAAAAGAAACGACGATTACCCAAAGGTAAGCTACAGCTGCACTTCACCTTTTGTGTATGTGTATTTTTCACATCCACGTGCAGTTGACAATGCAGCTCACGTACATTCCATAATGCAGCTCACGTACATTCCATAATGCAGCTCACGTGCGGCCCATAGTCGAGTTCACGCGCGGTCCATAATTCAGTTCACGCGCGGTCATATGAACTGAATTATGGGGCACGACAGCTGGATTATGGACCACGATAGCTTCATTATGGACCATGATAACTGAAGTATGAACCACGATAACTGAATTATGGACCACGATAACTGAATTATGGACATGATAACTGAATTATGAACCACGATAACTGAATTATGGGCCACGATAACTGAATTATGGACCACGATAGGTGAATTATGGACAACAATAACTGAATTATGGACCACGATCACTGAATTATGGACCACGATAACTGAATTATGGACCACGATAACTGAATCATGGACCACGATAACTGAATTATGGACCACGGTAACTGAATTATGGACCACGATAACTGAATTATGGACCACGATAACTGAATTATGGACCACGATAAACTGAATTATGGACCACGATAACTGAATTATGGACCACGAGAACTGAATTATGGACCATGATAAGTGAATTATGGACCACGGTCCAGTTGTGCAGGCCAGACCAGTCCAGCTGTGCCCAGTCTAGCTATAATAGTAGTTGCCTATAGTATGTTGCATCAAGCTGTCCTTGTGCAAGCCTAGTCCTTGTGCATGCTCATCTGGCAACATGGATGAAGGTTATTTAAACGTCCCCTAATCTTTCGCATTGTGGTGAGTGCAGAGACATCATGATTGGTGAGATTGACATTATTACTTAAGGTAACTTATTGCCATTGTAGTAAGTCTAGAATTGACCATGCAAAATGAAGATAACACATCCGTCAAATATACCGAACCAGTGTCCTGAAATTCACAGTTTTAAGTGGAAAACGTATCTTTTTCAGATTTATTAAGGGCTCACCAGGGACTTGTTTTGGCCTCACTTGGCAGAGGAATCCCGGGCATGGAAACCGGTATCATACACATCTAAATTATGGCAGTGAATACCTAAACCATATGAGTATAATTCCCAACCAGCATTGATGTAATATCTTGCCTGATTGCGTCCTCTCGCCAATCTCAAACGCCAACAATACTGCTCCCACATGCACCGAGAACATGACAACATGTTAACGCCGCACAAAACAAACAGTCCCGGCCTCCCCAAACTAAAACTTAAAACCAACAGAAAAAGCACCAACGGTGGCATGGGAAAAGTGAGGTAACAAAGGTTTTCTTTAGTAATAACAAACTTTGTCATGTCCCAGAAGTTTCTGGTCCTTTCAAATACAAAAGGTGGCGGGGGGCGCGGTAGTGGAGTGGTCAGCGTAGCTGGCTTCCATTCAGCCGACCCGGGTTCAAGGCCCGGCGGCTTCCCTGAACAAGGAGCAAGCTGGCTCCCGAGAAACCCTTCCAACAGGGAAAGAGTTGGCAACGCCATATGACCCTGGCAGTTGGTGCGTCGATAAGCCCCCAAAAAACAAAAACAAAACAAAAGATGGCGCATACTTTTTGCCTAAGCCGGCTTGGGATTGGCTGCTACCAAATTTTCAGGCGAAGGAAATACCTCACGCTGTTTTTTTCGGCGAGGCCGATTGGATCGAGGCGCATTCGTTTTCGTCCACTTTTAATTTTCGGCAGTTATTCTCATTAAAATAGGATACAAGTCACATTTGAAAGGTTCAAAATGAAACGTAGATTCCTATCAAGACAACCAATAATGTGAAAGTAATCTTATAATTTCCAGGGAGGCTGCCAAAGTCAACCCTGATTTTGGACTATTTTTTAGTGTTGGTGACATTTATGAATAAATTAGAATATATATTATTTTTCTGAACAAAAGATGGAAAAGAGTACATTTTTTCTTCAAGAAAAATTGATAGGTAATTTCTGGGTATTTTTACTATGCGGCTTAAGAGCTTCTTTGAAATTTTCAAACGTTCAGAACAACATTGTGATTTTGGTAAAAATATCCACTTTAAGTGAGGCCGATTCCATCTTTCAATATATTTCGAAAAATACAGTTTATTTTTTATTTTTGTTAGTTTTTCAAGTTGAAAAATGCTTTAGCAATATTCCAAGCGTTCGATTGCCCTCAACCGTGCGTTTATTAATGAGAAATTGGATTCCAAAGACATCTAAGTACCGAATTGGCCTCGGTGAAAAGGCCTCAGCTGGACTTCGTTCATTCGGAACAATGACGTCATTTTGTCGTATTTGGGAAGCCGAAATGATCTCGGATGTCGTGAATGGGTGCGCAAGTGCAGGCGGTGAGTTTTTTTAGTTGCTTCGGTAACCTCACGGTTAGTAGAGACACTGGTAACCTTGGCGAGCCCTGTCTTGAGGCGGGAATATCACCATGGCGGAGAATACAGAATTTTGAGGTCAGTACAGTGTCTATTGCTTTGGGTCAGTATGTCAGTATGGTTATTGGAAGGAAGACTAAAAATTGATGAGTGTGTGCGTGGAAGGAATTTGCGCTTGCTGTTGGAAGGGATATTGTGAATGAGGGTTCATTTCTTATCCTTGATACTGCAGCTTACCTTTCGGGAAATTCACGAGTAATCGAACCATTTCTCCTATCTTAAATATCTACAGGACTTTACGGGAGATACGTGGGTACCTACCTACTCAGTACAGTACTGGGTGAGGTCATAATACCTTGCAAAAGCTTTCCACAGGTCGGAGGAAGGCTCAGACTGCACCTTTTGCGGCTCATGGTTTTTAAGGCTGGGTATGGTTGCTATTTTCTTAATCTGAACTGATTGTACATACAAATATAGGCTGGTGATTTTGACACATTGAAGCAAAATAGTCCTGGCAGGGATTTAATGTTTAAACCCCTCATCTTGCATTAGATAAGGGTAGCCTGTGTGGTGCTTGCATGGGGGAAAGTTGGAGAATATCAAAATAAGGGGAAGAGGGATTTTATCTGGTTGGCTATTTACCATGGCATCAGGGCCAAATAATGTTTTCTATATGTAAACATTAGAAAGTATGTAGCTTCCTAGTTTTAGGTTAATGGGTTAGAGATTCAGAGTTATGAGATCCTATCTATATATGAGGTACTTACAATTGCAGAGCGTCAGAATGTTTTCATTCCACTAGGAGGTAGCAGAATGATGATTCTTCACTTCCATTCTACAGCAGATATGTTCATCTGCTGTCAGTAAAAAAAACTGATGGTAGTTGTTGCTTGTATTATGAAGGCATATAAATACAGTCCTAAATCAAAGTATTATCCTAAAAAATATTAGTTTGGTAAGAAGCAATAAACAGGTCCAGGAAAAAGGCTGTGTTGGGACTTGTAAGCCTGGAAATACTAAACGACAATAATGAGGCATGTTAAGAAAGTGGGGGATTTTGGCCTCTTTTTGGGATTTTGGCCTCGCTCTCCACCTTGCGTGAAAGCAATTTCAGGACCCTGTACCGAGCAGGTGAGATATGTTAGTACTGAGCGTATATGGTGGTTTTGTTTTGACGGGCTGTGCGGGACCTTCCAGAGGCGTCACACGGACATCAGTAGAGAGGCGGGGCAGGTGCTGATGGACTCGGGCCTCCCCACGGCGGGCACGTCCTTCCTGCTCAGCGCCCCTCCGGTCACCGCCGACGGCCGGTCGGCGGTGGAGGCTCTCATCAGAGCTACCATACTCAACGCTGTGAGTCAAGCGTCCGAGCCGCGCTGCGCGAAGGTTTTCAGGAGTTTGTTTCTGCTTCTGGAGGTTTTGGTTGGTGGTCGTTAAATGCTGCATTTACTCTCTGAATGGTCAAATTATATTGATGTTTATTTCGTATCATTTGCGTTCCTGTGTTTAGCTGTTGTAAGAATACAGCTTAGGTTCTATCATTTCAGTCAACCAAACTACCAAAATCACCACAAATATTTTTCTTTACAGATTAATTAGTAGTATTTTTTTACTTTGGCTGAGTCGTAGAGGTAGTCCTGGTAAGCATTTTAGGGTCCATAATATTTAGGTTCTACTTAGGCGTGCCCCGTTGTTCAGTCCCGAAATGTGTCCGATTTAAGTCCATCTCATCCCATTCCATTTTCTTTTTAAGTCATGAGAAAAACCTTCCGATTCCGCTCCGTCACGAATGTGGGTTGGAAAGGTTCCTCCCGTCTCACTTCACTCTGAACCATCTCACTACACTCCATCCCATCTCACTTCATTCCACCCCATCTCACTTCACTCCGTCCCATCTCATTTCACTCCGTCCCATCTCACTTTACTCCGTCCCATCTCACTTCACTCCGTCCCATCTCACTTCACTCCGTCCCATCTCACTTCACTCCGTCCCATCTCACTTCAAACCGTCCCATCTCACTTCCCTCTGTCCCATCTCATTTCATTCCTCTCCATCTCACTTCACTCCGTCCCAAACCAGTTAACTCCATCCCATTTCACTATATTCCGTTCCTTCCGTTATTTTTGTTCAGGTTCCCATCCTATGCCGAGCTCTGCTGTTCAGCCAGCGGAACATGGGACTGGTAACCCCTCTCCTCCAGTGGGACCTGGAATGGTCACCCTTCTCCTCCAGTGGGACCAAGGAATCGTCACCCCTGTCCTCCAGTGGGAGCCAGGAATGGTCACCCATCTCCTTAAGCGAAACATGGGAATGGTCACCCCTCTCCTCCAGCGGAACATGGGAATGGTCACCCCTCTCCCCCAGCGGAACATAGGAATGGTCACCCCTCTCCTCTAGTGGGACCCAGGAATGGTCACCCCTCTCCTCCAGTGGGACCCAGGAATGGTCGCCCCTCTCCTCCAGCGGAACATGGGAATGGTCACCTTCTCCTCCGGTGGGACCCAGAAATAGTCACCCCTCTCCTCCAGCGGAATATGGAAATGGTCACCCTTCTCCTCCAGTGGGAGCCAGGAATGGTCACCCCTCTCCTCCAGCGGAACATGGAAATGGTCACCCCTCTCCTCGAGCGGAACATGGGAATGGTCGCCCCTCTCCTCCATGGGGACCCAGGAATGGTCATCCCTCTCCTCCAGCGGAACATGGAAATGGTCACCCTTCTCCAGTGGGACCAAGGAATGGTCACCCCTCTCCTCCAGTGGGAGCCAGGAATAGTCACCCCTCTCCTCCAGCGGAACATGGGAATGGTCATCCTTCTCCTCCAATGGAAGCCAGGAATGGTCACCCCTCTCTTTCAGCGGAACATGGGAATGGTCACCCCTCTCCTCCAGCGGAACATGGGAATGGTTGCCCTCTCCTCCAGTGGGACCCAGGAATAGTCATCCCTCTCCTCTAGTGGGACCCAGGAATAGTCACCACTCTCCTCCAGCGGAACATGGGAATGGTCACCTTCTCCTCCAGCGGAACATGGGAATGGTCACCCTTCTTCTCCAGTGGGACCCAGGAATGGTCACCCCTCTCCTCCAGTGGGACCAAGGAATGGTCACCCTTCTCCTCCAGTGGGACCCAGGAATGGTCACCCCTCTCCTCCAGTGGGACCCAGGAATAGTCACCCCTCTCCTCCAGCGGAACATGGGAATGGTCACCCCTCTCCTCCAGTGAGACCCAGGAATAGTCACCACTCTCCTCCAGCGGAACATGGGAATGGTCACCTTCTCCTCCAGCGGAACATGGGAATGGTCACCCTTCTTCTCCAGTGGGACCCAGGAATGGTCACCCCTCTCCTCCAGTGGGACCAAGGAATGGTCACCCCTCTCCTCCAGCGGAACATGGGAATGGTCACCCCTCTCCTCCAGTGGGACCAAGGAATGGTCACCCTTCTCCAGTGGGACATGGGAATGGTCACCCTTCTCCTCCAGTGGGAGCCAGGAATGGTCACCCCCTCTCCTCCAGCGGAACATGGAAATGGTCACCCCTCTCCTCCAGTGGGACCAAGGAATGGTCACCCCTCTCCTCGAGCGGAACATGGGAATGGTCACCCCTCTCCTCCAGTGGGACCAAGGAATGGTCACCCTTCTCCTCCAGTGGGACCCAGGAATGGTCACCCCTCTCCTCCAGTGGGACCCAGGAATAGTCACCCCTCTCCTCCAGCGGAACATGGGAATGGTCACCCCTCTCCTCCAGTGGGACCAAGGAATGGTCACCCTTCTCCAGTGGGACATGGGAATGGTCACCCTTCTCCTCCAGTGGGAGCCAGGAATGGTCACCCCTCTCCTCCAGCGGAACATGGAAATGGTCACCCCTCTCCTCCAGTGGGACCAAGGAATGGTCACCCCTCTCCTCGAGCGGAACATGGGAATGGTCGCCCCTCTCCTCCATTGGGACCCAGGAATGGTCACCCCTCTCCTCCAGCGGAACATGGGAATGGTCACCCTTCTCCAGTGGGACCAAGGAATGGTCACCCCTCTCCTCCAGTGGGAGCCAGGAATGGTCACCCCTCTCCTCCAGCGGAACATGGGAATGGTCACCCTCTCCTCCAGTGAGACCCAGGAATAGTCACCCCTCTCCTCCAGCGGAACATGGGAATGGTCACCCTTCTCCAGTGGGAGCCAGGAATGGTCACCCCTCTCCTCCAGCGGAACATGGGAATGGTTGCCCTCTCCTCCAGTGGGACCCAGGAATAGTCACCCCTCTCCTCCAGTGGGACCCAGGAATAGTCACCACTCTCCTCCAGCGGAACATGGGAATGGTCACCCTTCTCCTCCAGCGGAACATGGGAATGGTCACCCTTCTCCTCCAGTGGGACCCAGGAATGGTCACCCCTCTCCTCCAGTGGGACCCAGGAATGGTCACCCCTCTCCTCCAGTGGGACCCAGGAATGGTCACCCCTCTCCTCCAGTGGGACCCAGGAATGGTCACCCCTCTCCTCCAGTGGGACCCAGGAATAGTCACCACTCTCCTCCAGCATAACATGGGAATGGTCACCCTTCCCTCCAGCGGAACATGGGAATGGTCACCCCTTCTCCCCCAGCGGAACATGGGAATGGTCACCCCTCTTCTCCAGTGGGACCAAGGAATGGTCACCCCTTCTCCTCCAGTGGGACCCAGGACTGGTCTCCCCTCTCCTCCAGTGGGACCCAGGAATAGTCACCCCTCTCCTCCAGCGGAACATGGGAATGGTCACCCCTCTCCTCCAGTGGGACCAAGGAATGGTCACCCTTCTCCTCCAGTGGGACCCAGGAATGGTCACCCCTCTCCTCCAGTGGGACCCAGGAATAGTCACCCCTCTCCTCCAGCGGAACATGGGAATGTTCACCCCTCTCCTCCAGTGGGACCAAGGAATGGTCACCCCTCTCCTCCAGTGGGACCCAGGAATAGTCACCCCTCTCCTCCAGCGGAACATGGGAATGGTCACCCCTCTCCTCCAGTGGGACCAATGAATGGTCACCCTTCTCCTCCAGTGGGACATGGGAATGGTCACCCTTCTCCTCCAGCGGAACATGGGAATGGTCATCTCTCTCCTCCTCCGGGACCCAGGAATGGTCACCTCTCTCCTCCTCCGGGGCCCGGGACCGGTCACCCCTCTCCTCCAACGGGACCCGGAACCGGTCATGACCCTCTTCTGGCGGTACGCTTCAGGACGATGAAGTTCTGGAAAAAATCGAAGAGGATGCAAAGAAGGTTCAGGAATTCCAGGTCGTTGAAGTCAACCATCTACTTACCTCAAATCAGGTAAGCGTCGTGCTGCAGTTTCTGCCGGCGTTTGCTGGAGAGATTTTGTTTGTGGGTGCCGCTCATGCCACTATGTTTGGCCTCAGAACTGATTTTAACGTTTTAGGTCAGCTAATTTTAACGTTTTAGGTCAACTTATGCTATGATTAGCGATACAAAGCCGAATATTCCTGAACACCTAAAAAAAACATTGAATATGTCTTAGCCCTCGCCCCGGAGGGGGTTGTTTGAACACCCCTTGGGTTTTCCGGCGGCACGCCCTCCCAAAAACAAAAACGGCGGCGCGAAGTGACGCCATACTTCCCATGTCTTATCATTGACCAGTTCTGCAACTTTTCACAAAATTCTAAGGTCAAGGGTCAAGTCATACTAGGTCAGGCCAGCAATGCAGGTCAAGTGACCTCACCTCCAAGTTTACGATACAATAAGTAAGAACAGAGCAAATCTATCCAATTGAAACTCATATCACATGGTACGTCCACCGAGTACTACAAAACATGTTCCGAGATTTTTCCTATCGATGACCTAGGGTCAGATACAGATCATGATCTCTCCACTGTAAATACATAGGGAAAACGAGAATGGGACGAAAGTGGCTCAATTTGTGTATATGCAGCCTAGACTATCTTCATTTTCTCCAAATCTTAGCATCCTGGGCCCCTTTCCAGACTCATGTTGGAAGTTTGAAGCAGTGACCTCTGAGAGGTCACATGGGGCTACTTAAGCAGGTTTTCAGACTTGGGTCAATAAATTTGCAGGAAATGATGATCAATCATTTATTTTGGTATCTTTAGGTTCGGATTGTTATTTCGAGGCCGTTGATATTCATATTGACTATGCTAGGTTACATGGTGACCTTGACGTGACCTTAGGTTAGGTCATTTTTATGTTTTGACCTAGTATAGTCATATCATACATCATTCGATTCACCGTAACGAAAGGAAGCGAAGAGTCCCTTAAATGGTTCTAATCAACTCTCTCAGACGCTAGAACCCTAGAAACTTTTTTCTAGCATGCCACCTTCTTGACCTGTCATGACCTCAAAACTGACCTGAGCTCAGACGTGACTGATATGGTTTCTTCATGAAATTTGTGAGCTATGCACCAGTGTTTGCATTGTTCGCTATTCCGTACAGGAACCGAGATCGAGGGGGGTGTTTGAACACCCCCCACCATGGCGAAGGTGGCTGGGAGGCCCACTGGGGCGGTTGACACACTTAGTGGAGAGGGGTCTGGTGTCAACGCAGAGTGGACTGGATAATTGTAATGTGCCCCCATGAAATCTAAAAAAAAACAAGAGGGCTAGAAAAGTACAAATTTTGGTGTGTGTGTGTGTGTGTGTGTGTGTGTGTGTGTGTGTGTGTGTGTGTGTGTGTGTGTGTGTGTGTGTGTGTGTGTGTGTGTGTGTGTGTGTGTGTGTGTGTGTGTGTGTGTGTGTGTGTGTGTGTGTGTGTGTGTGTGTGTGTGTGTGTGTGTGTGTGTGTGTGTGTGTGTGTGTGTGTGTGTGTGTGTGTGTGTGTGTGTGTGTGTGTGTGTGTGTGTGTGTGTGTGTGTGTGTGTGTGTGTGTGTGTGTGTGTGTGTGTGTGTGTGTGTGTGTGTGTGTGTGTGTGTGTGTGTGTGTGTGTGTGTGTGTGTGTGTGTGTGTGTGTGTGTGTGTGTGTGTGTGTGTGTGTGTGTGTGTGTGTGTGTGTGTGTGTGTGTGTGTGTGTGTGTGTGTGTGTGTGTGTGTGTGTGTGTGTGTGTGTGTGTGTGTGTGTGTGTGTGTGTGTGTGTGTGTGTGTGTGTGTGTGTGTGTGTGTGTGTGTGTGTGTGTGTGTGTGTGTGTGTGTGTGTGTGTGTGTGTGTGTGTGTGTGTGTGTGTGTGTGTGTGTGTGTGTGTGTGTGTGTGTGTGTGTGTGTGTGTGTGTGTGTGTGTGTGTGTGTGTGTGTGTGTGTGTGTGTGTGTGTGTGTGTGTGTGTGACTTAAAAATGATATACATCTTTCGCAAGTTTCACTGACCTGGGTCGATATATTAAGGTCAAGCAAAGTTGTAAAAGTCAAAGTTGGACCATGCTAGAGACCTTTTGGGAAATGCCGTGCCCGTGATTATGTGGAGCTAAACCAGCAATACCCAAAAACGGACTAGGGCCATAAACAAATAGTCTCACATAATAATCTCTAAATATTTTAGGTCAAGGTCGATCAAGGTCACAGACCTATGACGTAGCAGTATGATACATTCCCAATAATGAATAATAATAATAAATAATAATAATAATAAATAATAATAAATAATAATAAAAAAAAAAATAATAAACAGCACTATAACAGCCATTGGGCGGTAAAGGAGGGTTTGACCCTGAAAGCAAGGTATTTGACTTTACCTGTGACTTTGATATTGAGTGGCGTTAACTATGAAGTCATAACATAACAAACTTCATACTAAATAATGCCATCTGACTAAAATACAGTGGGATATTACCTTCCCCTGTGACCTTGACCTTGATCTTAATATGAAGTTGCATTGACATATAATCCTATTATATGACGTTATTACGTCACCCCTCAGTCTACAGGGCAGGAAACTGGTGTGAACGGGCGATTGCGGCGATTTCAAACTCCAGGTCTGTCTTTGAAAGTCTTTAAGTGAAAAACTATTTAACGATTTTCTCAATTCTTTTGCCAATCGACGATCTTATTAATTATCTCAAATGTAGGCTAGCCTAGCGTTTTCGCGTTTTCCGACGACGAACGGTTCTTCGGACGCCCCGGAAAAATAGGTGGGGGCGTTTTAGGACAACCCCTCCACCTTGCGTATTAATAGTGTATGTTTTACCCTTTTGTTCCAGGTGTCTGATGACTATAATGTTCTTAGTGAAAAACAATATAACAATATAAATACAGAAGTTTAAAACAATACTTGTCAGGTATTGCTATTTTTTTATTTTTCAGATTCATGACTGATCGCAATTTTTTCAGTCAATCTTACACCACATCAAGCAGTAGAATTATTTGAATATTATCGAAAGTTTATTATTCTATTACCAGTGGAGAGCTTTCCTTACTATTCCATTTCATTACAATTTTATGCATTGGTTTATGTTGTATTACATGGAAAGTTCACAAAAACATATTGCATAAACGTGTTACTCTCCAAAAAAGAGCACTTAGAATCAAAGACCATAGACCATAATTCTACCCCTCCAACGAATTGCTCATCATATACGAGCGGTTAAAACTACCATATTTTTTAAAATCCAAATACAACGCATATTCTTGGTCAAACTAAATGGAACACTTTCCTCCTCAACCGCTGATTTTTTTACCTTTATCATCGCAGACACACCAGAAAGAAATACAATTTTGAAGTACATTCTGCAGCAAATAAATTCAAAGCAAATGCATGGCCTCTTGTACTAACAAAGACCTCGTGCAAAGTGGAACCCTTTTTCAAAACGTCTGAATAAGTCCCCAGCAATAAGATTACCTTCCAAAACTTGTTTATTAACACACGCATTGACAGGGCTCTGAGCCGCCTTCGCTTTGACGGGGGGGGGACCCGGCCCCTAAGATCTCAAGAATCTCGCTAGATAGCAAAAAACGGCAAATGGCGTTGGGCAGCGCATTCCCTATCAAAAATATTTGAACCATTTTTTCAGGTTACATTTAAGGTCACTAAAGGTCAAGACATGCCATGGATAGGTCATAGCTCGCACCTGACCTTAGGTAATCAATATCAAAAATATTAGAACATGTTTTAGAGAACTGAGTAGGCCCATTATGTGATATGAGTTTCAATCGGATAAGTTCACCCTTTGCTGATCTATGCTATCAAACTTTTTTTAGGTCAGTTCACTTAACCTGTACTGGTGACCTAACCTGAGATGACCCAACCTTAAAATTTTAATAAAATTTGTAAAAATGATCCGAAAAGGTATGGCAAGTATGGCGGCGCAACGCACCGCCGTTTTTGTGCTGTCTGCAGAAACCCCGAGGGAGGCAGGGACCCGTCGCCCGTCAATGGAGTCTTATACTTCATCAAAAATACTAATAAACAGATAATCAGATTCATTAATATCCTCACCTGTGTAACCAGCACGTGGCTTTGGTTTTCCTCTTCTGAATTTTCTTGAAAAACAAAACCTGCGACTTTAGGCCTTATGAGAAACATTGGAAATGGCTATTAATATGATACTGACTCTTAATAGATGATTGTTCCGTCCCATGCGAACCTGCTGTCCGTTTTTCCTTCTGCTGTTCCATTCTGTTCGCTCGTGTTTGTCTCTCATCCCGTCCATTACCTGATAGTCACTCTATTTGTTAGTTTGTCCCGCCTCTTGTATGTGATGGTAACCGAGGTATGTATGTAGTACACACGTACTTAAGCCTGACTATCCTTACCTTTCCCTATTTATGACCGCCTTGATGTTCTTGTATGTTTGTTAGGCAAGTGAGATTTTTCATTTTTGTGATGTTTTCTACTTAGCCTTGCCAATTTTTTTAGCAGCAAAATTATTCCTCAATTGTACCAATTGACTAACTGTCCTTAGACAACATGGGAGCGTGACCAGCTGTCATATGGTTCTGCACAGTGTCCGGTAAAATACTTGATTCAGTGTTGATTGAAGGCAGGAGGATATCCCTTGTTTATAAGCCTATTAAAATTAAGAAGAGCAGAAAAGAAATAATTGAAGTAACAGTAATACCTTTCATAACTTTTCCTCATTACAAGGCTATTAATATGATAGTCATGTACAAGTCCTTTGCGGATAGCAAAGGGAAGAGAACACCCGTCTCCCTATTGATGGGTAGGGAAGTTATATGAACAGGTAAAAAACAACGTTTGAATCGTATCATTTTCTATACAACCGACAGCACAAATGGAAGTACTCAAGTGGCTTCTTCCTGACATTACAACAGTGAATCCACCAGCAGATAGCTACAGCTGTTCTGTCTATTTCAGGTTCCCGAGAACAACCCTTTTGCCCGAAACAACAGCCTACAGATGTCCTCTTATTTCAGGTGCCCAGAACAAGAGCCTGCAGCTGTCCTGTTTGTTTCAGGTGCCTGAACAAAAACCTTCAGCTGTCCTTCTGTTCCAGTTCACGAGAACAACACCTACAGGTGCCTATCTGTTTCAGGTGCCCGAGAACAACAGCCTACAGCTGTCCTGTCTGTTTCAGGTTCACGAGAACAACAGCCTACAGCTGTCCTGTCTGTTTCAGGTTCACGAGAACAACAGCCTTCAGCTGTCCTGTCTGTTTCAGGTGCCCGAGAACAACAGCCTTTAGCTGTCCTGTCTGTTTCAGGTTCCCGAGAACAACAGCAGCACCACTGTGTTTAACCTCAACTTCAATACCAGCCCGGTGGCTCAGAGTCTGGGCCAAGAGGCGCTGAAACAGCTACTGACGGCCCACCTACTGTCTGGAGGGTAGGTACCAGAGATTGTCAGGTCCCTAGCTACCCCTGTTTATGCCAGCGAGGTATTTGCCTCCCCACCATTCCTAGGGTCTCTAATGCTACCCGTCCGACTTTGAAAACTAAAAATGGGATCGATTTCTTGCCACGTTAAATTCTGTTCTAAAAGTAAATTCCTAAATTTTACAAGTTGGGGGCAAGGACGTGGAATATGTATATTGTTTTTACCATTTCGTAGATTAATCATAACTTTGGCTCTGTTTAATTTAAAAAATAGATTGACAATAATTGATGCAAATGTTTATAACTTTCAGTTTTGTGAAAATGTGAAATTCAGCGGTGGTTTCAGTGTCAGAACTTTATTTTGAAATATATGCATTATACCCATTATTGTGGTTTTGCATACATTAACAGACTTTAGATGTACAGTATTCTTGAAATCAAAATGTTAAACTGGTAAACAAAATCAGAGGCGGATGCAGGAAGATAAGTGGCAGATTGTGTATGTCTGAAAGTCGTGTATGTAGTTTGCCCTAAATATTTTTCATATCCCCAAGCTTCATCCACCTATGCCAAACCCTGGGGTCTCCCTGAAAGAAGTGTAATAAAATTTCAAGAAACCCTGAGAGTATTGTATTAAAACTTTCAGAGAATCTACCCAAACTAGTTTCAGCATAAATCGGAAGGTTTCAATAGGTGCCTACGTATCTTCCCCAAAAAGGTTCAAAGTCAAAGAACAGCAGCTAAACTGCTTTTATAGGTAAATATAGTTCTCAGGTCCCGATACATAAGATAAGTGGCGCCCATTTTTGAAGTTCAAAAGTGAAAAATATGACCCACCCTACTGTGCATGGCTTAACCTTATCCCTGCCAGCCTCCTGGCCTCCTACCCCTGTTCTTGTTAGGGGGGGTGGATTCGGCCCCTAAGATCTAAAAAATCTACCCACCCGTCCGAGATAAAAAGAAAACTAGAAATGAGATTGATTTGTTTCGCGATGAAGTCCATTTTAAACGATGTACAATTTCAACATTTTGAAGACTAAGCAGGTATTTATAAATGCCCTTAACTGTTTCTGATGTTTTCTATTCCTCTTGGCCCTGTTGTTTTATTAAAAAAAAACTGGTACGCATTGGCAAATAATTGAAGCTAAATTATCACACCATTCAGTTGTATGAAAATTCGAAATTCCAGGGGTTCCAGGGTGTTCCAGGCGGTTCCAGGGCCAAATCTATATGGTGAATTATGTAATATTTACCAGCTTTTTTGTTGCATACATTGTCAGACGTCATATACTACGGGACATATTTGGCATCGAAAAAAGTTATGCCCCAAAAATCGTTAGAAGCGGTGGTAGGAAAACAATAGTGGGGCAAGACTCATATTGTTTAATGTTTAAAAGGCATGGAAATATTTTCCTCGGCTACATAATATATATATATATATATATATAAAATATAAAATATATATATATATATATATATTGTTGATATGTTCTTGACATTATATATGATATATGGAAAAGACTTGAGACTTTTTTAATATACTTTATAAATCGAATTATTGAGAAAATATAAATATAAAGTAAATTAAAAAAGTCTCAAGTCTCTTTCTATATATATATATATATATATATATATATATATATATATATATATATATATATATATATATATATATATATATATATGGCATATATATGGCGGTCACTTGGCCTGGACTGGTGACCTGACCTGATATTGCCGGAACCTAAGAGTGTGTTAGAGGCTAGAACAATGACCACGTAGCACGTATGCCAAGTACGGCGGCGTTGCGCGCCTTCATCTCTCTGCTCCCGGCGAAGAATCTTAAAGGGGTGGATAAATTCCTTCATTCCGGCACGGGCTACTATGTGTCTATATGGGATATCCATGATTTTTTACGGTTTCATGGTAAGAACACATGCATATTTTACATACTCATATTTCAAGAAAATCGAAGACGCCGCCCTTTAACATTTTAGAAACTATATTTTCTTATTTCAAATTTTTATTCATTTTGGAAATTTTCAGAAACAATTTTTTGGCAATCATTGGTATTCCACAAACATACTCCCCTAAAACCGTTAATCGATGTTGAATATCTCTGCAACTTTTTTAGATACAAACCTTTGAATTGTTCCCAGTCATGGAGTGACGTCACATTTTGACGTCACTGTTGCAACGAAACTTAAATTCGGAGGTCTATTTCCACCACATATTTGGATCTAGACTATGAAGAACCCCTATACACCTTATTTCATACAGATCTGAGTGGGCGCCGTGTAAAATCACACTTTTTACTGGTTGAGTTGGCATGGAATGACCCATGTATACTTTTCTTATTACCCAAACCTTATCCGCCCATGCCAAGTCCTGTGGGGATTCCGAATGATCGTGTCTCTTTGATCCACCTATGAATGCATTTTCTTTCTTTGGTCTTGGAAGCAACCGCACGCCCAATATGCTTGTCCCATTTGTTGCACTTAGCATACAAAAATACGGTTGCATATTTGTGAAACCCCGTAATTACAATACCTGAGCACGCCTATGGCATCCCATCTCATATAATGGAGGACTGGGAGCACGATATGGATAGTTTTGTTCCTCCATTGGCAGATAATTGAATGGTGGCCTGTTAGTAGTGACCGTGTACGAGTACAGCCCAATTATATTAGAAACTTTTCATCTTAAACCAGCATCGCCTGGACCCCTTTCGCACCCACCACCGCCGGGGGGTCCGATCGGACACCCCCTCCACTATCTCGGAAACCGGGGGTGATATGGAACAAAATTGAAAAGGCGTTGGAAGCACCTTACCGTCTTTTATTCTCCAGCCGGGATTGAACCATATCCGTTGACCCGTGACGCCACAGAGGGCCAAAATTATACTCAGAAACCATTAGCATTAGAACAAAACCAAAGTTATCAACAGGGGCGTAGCCAAGGAGGGGGCGGCAGGGACAGCCGCCCCTCCGTGAGGGCCCGAAGGGTCCCCTGAGGACACGAGCCGCGCGAAGCGCGGCTCGCCCGCACTATGCTCTGTGGCCAAATTTGGCATTTCATACCAGACAGGGCCCTCTTAAGCCCTCTTCGGCACTCTATTCTGTAACAAGGAGGACCCTTTTTACCCATCAGGGCCCTTTTGGCGCTGTCGCAGGGGCCCTTTTCGGGGCGCCGCCCCTCCCTGAGCGAAATTCTGGCTACGCCCCTGGTTATCAATGCGTTCTTGACCCAAAGATTCAACAGATATGCAAAATGACCATATAAGGTCACATGGTTGGTCAAATAATAACCTTTCAGGGCCATGTTGCGCATCATTCAAATCCCTGGGTCATACCTGTAATCTACGAGGTGTCAATTACAGGTGTGGGCGCCAATAAGAGGACTGGGGACCAATAGGAGGACGTGGAGCTAATGAGAGGACTGGGATCTAGTGAGATGACAATGGTTAAATGAGGGGATTAGGAGTTAATAAGAGGACTGGGATCTAATAGAAGACTGGGGTCAAATGAGATTAATGGGGTTAAATGAGAGGACTAGGAGTCAATAAGAGGACTGGGAGTCAATAAGAGGACTGGGATCTAATGAGAGGACTGGGAGTCAATAAGAGGACTGGAAGTCAATAAGAGGACTGGGAGTCAATAAGAGGACTGGGATCTAATGAGAGGACTGGGAGTCAATAAGAGGACTGGGAGTCAATAAGAGGACTGGCGTCAAATGAGAGGCGTCAAATGAAAGGATTGGAATCGAATTAGATGACTGAAGTCTACCAGCAGTCCCCAGCTTGCTTGCTTCACCTCCAATTATATATTCTTTGAAAATCGCATAGACACAGCTGTGGAATATGCAGGACTAAGATGACGGTATCATACAGGAGGAACTCGTCTTGACTATGGCTTTTGGTTTCATACTTAATGCTATGTTTTTAGGCAACTCCCGCCTGTCCAAGAAACTTCACCGACCCGGCCAACGAGACCTCCAACTTCCCAAACCCGGCCAACGAAACCACCAACTTCCCAAACCCGCCCAACGAAACCACCAACTTCCCAAACCCGTCCAACGAGACCTCCAACTTCCCAAACCCGCCCTTCGAGACCTCCAACTGCCCAAACCCACCAAACCAGATTTCCCACTTTCCCAACCCGCCGACGAACCGGATTTCCAACTTCCCAAACCCGCCCAACGAGACCTCCAACTTCCCAAACCCGCTCAACGAAACCCTCAACCTCCCAAACGCGAACTCACCGTCCTACCTTCGATTTTGGAACTTCTCGCTTCACCTTCAGGACTCCTCCCCCTTACCTACAATCCCTCTGTTCACCGGCCGCGCCTTTCCTACGCTTCCTACGCCGGTGGACAAGACTCAGCTCTTAGCGACATCTATGTGCTTCTGCCAAACTGTAACTTCCGAGGACGGCCGCGACACGCAGAAAGGTGAGAAAGAGAGACATATGAGTTGTACAAAAGATATGGTGACACTAATACATCGTGAAATGAAAGTAATATATATATATATATATATATATATATATATATATATATAATACATAATATATGTATATGATGATAACATCAGATATACGCTGGTGATATATATATATATATATATATATATATATATATATATATATATATATATATATATATATGGAAGAGACTTGATACTTTTTTAATTTACTTTATATTTATATTTTTACAGACGTTTCGGAGTCAAAGCACCTTCGTCAGTATGAACTGTAAAATTACATCAAAAAGACATAAAAAACACACACATGAAGCACCATAAAACAAATAGACAAGACCTTATCTAATAGAAATCTTGTCTATTCGTTTTATGGTGGTTCATGTGTGTGTTGTTTTAATGTCTTTTGATGTAATTTTACAGTTAATACTGACGAAGGTGCTTTGACTCCGAAACGTCTGTAAAGATATAAATATAAAGTAAATTAAAAAAAATATCAAGTCTCTTCCATATATCATATATCATGTCCAGAACATATCAATATATATATATATATATATATATATATATATATAAACACGAAGAACACTAGTAAACAACACGACCATCCTCGCAAAAGAACATAACCCACGCAGACTTGAAGTTTTAGAAACCATTCTGAGCAGACAAAAACAACCATCAATAAACCTTCAGACACACGCACGAGGTATACTCACATTATATGAAGGTAACAGATTGAGAGTGTGATTCGTGATATGTGTTAGTTCATGATTCGTGTAAATACCTATTGTGTTAGTTGATAGTTCGTATCTTATTCAAAACTAATAGTTGCGATCTGTTACAACTGAAAGTGCCGTGTGGAAAACATGTTAACATTTTGAAGGAATAATTTTCAAACTTGGAATAAATCATAATATGATTCATTCTTCACCTTTTCACAAAACCATGGACTAAATTTAAATGCCTGAGGATAAAAGTGTGTAACTTTTGAAACGTCGCGCTGTATATATATATATATATATATATATATATATATATATATATATATATATATATATATATATATATATATATAAACGAAATGGAACCATGAAATACCTTATTTTTTACCTTATGTCTTTCGGATCGGTCCTTAACAATCTTAATCCAGAGGAAAGGAAACAAGCAAGAAGCATCGAAAAACTCCCAAGAAAGCTCATTAACGCAAAAGCTGCTGTGACTTTTAGCAATATATGTTTAGAAAATAACTTGCTTCCTAACTATTCTTATATATATATATATATATATATATATATATATATATATATATAATCTATTTCTGGTTTCTACTAGGGTTGGGCGTCATTTTGTGTTTGAAAGATTATCCAATATATGAGTGATATGTGCTAGTTGTTCGACATTAACGACACACTGAGCTGGGCTATAGGACATCGCCAACGCTCACCTTGTTGGGAGCATTTGGAGGGTTAATTTAATCTATTCAGAGACTCTGCCGGGACTTGAATCCTGCACCTGTGGCCCAGAAGGCAAACGCTCTACCACTGAGACACGCATCCTGTTGTGTGATTGCTGATTGTGAAATGGTCAGGTACCCGTGTTTGTCGTCAGGTGTACCTGGTGATAGTACAATGACTGTGTATCCGTGTTTGTCGCCGGTTACCTGGTGATAGTACAATGACTGTGTATCCGTGTTACCTGGTGATAGTACAATGACTGTGTACCCGTGTTTGTCGCCAGGTGTACCTGGTGATAGTAAAATGACTGTGTACCCGTGTTTGTCGCCAGGTGTACCTGGTGATAGTACAATGACTGTGTACCCGTGTTTGTCGCCAGGTGTACCTGGTGATAGTGCAATGGCTGGGTACCCATGTTTGTTGCTGGTGATTGTGCAATGACTGTGTACCCGTGTTTGTCGCCAGGTGTACCTGGTGATAGTGCAATGACTGTGTACCCATGTTTGTCGCCAGGTGTACCTGGTGATTGTGCAATGACCGTGTTTGTCGCCACCAGGTGATAGTGCATTGGCCGTGTCTGTCGCCAGGTGTACCTGGTAATAGTGCAATGGCTCGGTACCCGTGATTGTCGTCAGGTGTAGCTGGTGATAGTGCAATGTCTGAGTACCCGTGTTTGTCGCTTGGTGTACCTGGTAATAGTGCAATGACTCGGTACCCGTGTTTGTCGCCAGGTGTACCTGGATATAGTGCAATGGCTGTGTGCCAATGTTTGTCGCCAGGTGTACCTGGAGATAGTGCAATGGCTGTGCCAATGTTTGTCCAGGTGTACCTGGTGATAGTGCAATGGCCGGGGTCCCGTGTTTGTCGCCAGGTGATAGTGCAATGGCTGTGTACCCGTGTTTGTCGCCAGGTGTACCTGGAGATAGTATAATGGCTCGGTACCCGTGTTTGTCGCCTGGTGTGGCTGGTGATAGTGCAATGTCTGAGTACCCGTGTTTGTCGCCATGTTACCTGGTGATAGTATAATGGCTAGTTACCTGTGTTTGTCGACAGGTGTACCTGGAGATAGTGTAATGGCTAGTTACCTGTGTTTGTCGCCAGCTGTACCTGGAGATAGTGTAATGGCTCGGTACCGTGTTTGTTGCCAGGTGTACCTGGTGATAGTGCAATGGCTGGGTACCCGTGTTTGTCGCTGGTGATAGTGCAATGGCTGTGCACCCGTGTTTGTCGCCAGGTGTACCTGGAGAAAGTGTAATGGCTAGTTACCTGTGTTTGTCGCCAGGTGTACCTGGAGATAGTATAATGGCTCGGTACCCGTGTTTGTCGCCTGGTGTGCCTGGTGATAGTGCAATGTCTGAGTACCCGTGTTTGTCGCCAGGTGTACCTGGAGATAGTGTAATGGCTAGTTACCTGTGTTTGTCGCCAGGTGTACCTGGAGATAGTGTAATGGCTAGTTACCTGTGTTTGTCGCCAGGTGTACCTGGTGATAGTGCAACGTCTGAGTACCCGGGTTTGTCGCCAGGTGTACCTGGAGATAGTGCAATGGCTAGTTACCTGTGTTTGTCGCCAGGTGTACCTGGGGATAGTGTAATGGCTAGTTACCTGTGTTTGTCGCCAGGTGTACCTGCCGTACCACACGCTCCAGTACCGAGACCTTCTTCACGGATGAGCTGGAGAAGCAGGAGCTGGCCAGGAGCACCAGGGTCGTAGCTCCGCCTGCGCTGGTGGGTGCCTGGGTGTTCTCCCGGATCCAGGGCTCCACAGGGCCCATTAGCCACACCCAGAGGTCAGAATAGGGTTGCCACACCATCACCCCACCGTTCGCCTATAAATCCGAAGAGAGCGAACATCTGATTCAAGGAGCAAAGAACATTTACCGTCAAGTTAAAATTTCAAGAGCCACTGCAGAAGTTTGCACGTGCAGTTAAAGTCACGTGCTTATCTTAGGAACGAAGTCGCAGGGTCCCAGCTATTAAATGTGAGAAAACCACCCAGAGATAAGAAAAGCCTCGCTATTGCCAGTCAATTTGAGGAAAAATCCCCGGTAACCAGTCGCATTGTCAAACGGAGACTTAAGCTGGTTCACGAGAGGGGGAAGGAGGGGAACCCAATGGGTTTCATGTCGTCAGAAGGCAAACTTGTGGAGGGTCATTAATCTGGGAAACATGCCCATAGGTGGATCCAAGATTTCCGGTCAGGGGACGCCATCAGATAGGAGGCGCTATCCAGACCAGTGGGCACCTTTTTGGGCGGGAGAGCCTATCAGGTGGACGTCAAATCCCATCGCGGCCACGCCGATGCTCGCATCCTGATGGGGGTGGGAGTGACAGCATTTCAGGGGGCACCATCCACCTTGTGGGGCGCCGTGACCATTCAGGGGTCATTAAGGGGTAGGTGCTTTCCTTGTCCCTCTGGATGGGCCTAAGAGTTATACCTACTTGGACTTCGATACAGATAGGTACACATTTTTATGTAGAGATAAATGCTTGATCAGAGATTCTCAGCGACAGGCAATGCCTAACAAAAGGCACTTGGCGGAAAACAAATTTATGCTTTTATGGTTTCCTTTATTTTAGATTGTCTACAGTCACTCCTATTTAACTGGTGCTGTATTTCTAGGACTTATGTCCACAGAAACTCTCAAAACGTATTTCTCTGACACATTTGTGCTTAGGAAGTAAAGCGGAGTTTAAAAACACAGATATTCGTAACGACGCGTTATTAAATTTTTGCACGTGCAGTGACAACTGAACCATCGAATCCAGTCATCAACCTATCAAGAACTAATCGGTTAGATTAATGTATCTTAAACGTCTTATATGTCTAAGGAGAGGCGTGTCATAATGGGTGTTTATTATTGATTATGTGGTTATGTTTGTTTCTTGATTATGTTTAATTATGTTCTTAATTAAACATAGCCGGGGTGGCCTAGTGGCTTCGTTGCCAGTCTTCGGATCGGATAGCATTGATTAACGTGGGTTCAAACCCCACGGCGGGAATCAGCCTTCCGTGACGGATCTGATCCGGTGGAAGGGATCCTTAAACACCCACACTAATACTCCCTGTAATTGGGCAAGTGTGCCTGTTGGGAGTGGTCCTAATAAAATAAAATGAATAAATTATTTATGTTTCTTAATTATGGTTATGATTCATGTTTAGTCCATAGGTGCAGGAGCTGGGGGAAAGGGGAACGGCTGCCCCTACCCCAGGGGTGGACGAAGACCCGAGTTTTTTTTGGGGGAGGGCAAACCCATGTCTACCTCTCCTGGGAGGGGGGGGTGGGAGCGAATATTTTGTTGCTCGACAGACCTAATGTAAACACCTTTTTTAATTTTCAGCCTTTGGGGGCCAAAGGATAGCTTAACCCCCTTCCAGCGCTTTGGGGGAGGGTGCCATGGCCGGAATGGCCCCCCGCGTCCATCAATGCCCCCCAGACGATTTTCGGACTGGAATGGTGCCCTCCAATTTTGTTCCGATTCCGGACCTTTTCCGTTAACAAATCAAGTGATAGGCCGAATCATATTTGACCCCACCAGCGGTGACCACTTTTGCACTCACCCCATCTCTCAACTTGGAAATGTTCCTGCGCCCATGGTATAGTCATATTAACACGCGCATTGACGGGGTCTGAGCCACCTTCGCTTTGACGAGGAGGCGGGTACCCGCCCCCCTAAGATCTCGAGAACCACGCTATAGCGAAAAACGGTAAACGGCGTTGGGTATCCCATCTACTTCTCCATCGAAAATATTTGTACCATTTTTTTGTCAGGTCACATTTCAGGTCATGAGAGGTCAAAACATGCCCTCATAGGGATAACATGTAAATGAAGGTATTTGGCCATTAAATCTGAACAAGTAAAGGTAGAGCAACACGACTACAACAGTATGAATACTCGCAGCAAGCCGAATCGAATGATATATAATTTGACCTTGCTAGGTCAAATGAAGGATTTGAGCTGACCTGAGGTCAGGTCAAGGTCAAATTATATAAAACTCATATCATTAGAACTGCAAAGACCAGACGAGTCTAATGCAGCCAAAATAAACGCTCTAGCACCATCCGTTACTGAGTTATTCAGTCAGGACCATTTTCCCATGTATTTCCAATGGAGAGGGCATGGCTCGTACCTGACCTTCAGTCATCGATATAAAAAATACCGGAACATATTTTAGAGAACTTGGTGTGCTCATTATGTGATATGAGTTTCAATGGGATAAGTTCACCCTGTTCCGACTTATACTATCTTAAACATTTTTTGAGGTCAGGTCACTTGACTTGTACTGGTGACCTGACCTGACATGAGCTAACCTTAAAGTTTTCACAGAAGTTGTAGAAATGATGAGAGAAAGGTATGCTAAGTACGGGGGCGCTACGCGCCGCCGTTTTTTCTATCTCCGAAAAACCCGAGGGGGCGGGTACCCGCCCCCGTCAATGAGCGTGTTGATGTGTGTTAATGTGTCTCATAAATATTCTATGTCACGCATTAACACGCCCATCGACGGGGGGCTGAGACCCCTTTGCTTTGAGGGGGACTGAGCCATCTTCGCCTTGAAGGGTGGGGGGGCTGAGCCATCTTTGCTTTGACGGGGGGGGACGGGTAAACGCTCCCCCAAAGATCTCAAGAACTATGCTAGACAACAAAAAAGTAAACAAAGTGTATAACACATCCAAACTCTCTATCGACATTGTTTTAGATATTTTTGTCAGGTCAAATTTAACGTCAGTGGAGTTCAAAGATGGGGCTGGGATGTCCTAGTGGCTTAGTTGCCAGTCTTCGGGTCGGATAGCATGGATTAACATGAGTTCAATCCCCACGGCGGGAAACCGCCTTCCGTGTCCGATCTGACCCGATGGAGAGGACCCTTAAACACCCACGCCAATACTCCCTGTAATTGGGCAAGTGTGCCTGTTGGGAGTGTTCGTAATCAAATAAAAATAAAATAAATAACATGGACATAAAGGGTTTTAATAATTTTTGGGGCTTATCGACGCACCAACTGCCATGGTCATATGGCGTCGCCAACTATTTCCCTGTTGGAAGGGTTTCTCGGGAGCCAGCTTGCTCCTTGTTCCGGGAAGCCGCCGGGCCTTGAACCCGGGTCGGCTGAATGGAAGCCAGCTACGCTGACCACTCCACTACTGCGCCCCCACATAAAGGGTTTTCATTCATTACATCTGATCTAGTAGACATGAGCAAAAATCTATACAATTGGAGTCCTCGCAGCACGCTGAATCGATACATTTAGACATCTGATCATACCCTCCCCCTGGTCCGTCCATGAGGGCACAGTGACCCGGATCCCCCTTCCCTGTTCCGCCGCCCATGATCACATGACACCTATCCTACTCATTTTGTGCGGTTTGGACAATCTTTTCTTTCTTTCGTAAGACTCCAGTTGTCCTTTTAGCTCGGGAAAACTTTCCTACATTGTGATAGACATTAATCTCCGTTGAGGAAATCATACGGTTGTGTGTGAGCTCGGCTGAGCCACCCTCTCACCGACAGGGGTGTCTGGTCGACCTACCGCTGGTCTGCGACCACAGTGCCATCTACCGGACACCGAACGGGTGGTGTAACAACCTGGAGCACCCGCGCTGGGGCAGCGCTCTCACCCCCATCAGGAGGTTCTTCCCAAACACCTACGCAGACGGCGAGTACCAGCTACACCGCACATATACATATATATATATATATATATATATATATATATATATATATATATATTTGTGTAGTTTGGCAGGATGTTTTCATTTTGGCACTGACCGTTGAATAATATTGCACTTTTTGCTTTTGCGATCTTCTTGTTGGTATTTTCGATTGATCGGATTGTCTTTTTTGTTTTCGTGTTTAGGTCAAATATAAGATTTCCCAGGGGCATTTGTGGTGGATATATTATTGCTTAACGTTTCGGATTATCTAATAAATCCATTATCAAAAGCATACATACACACATGACTCACATAAAATCAAACAGTTAACGATTGCATCGAGATAAAATCAGATCGAGCCGTTCGGGAAAGGTCATTGCAGTACATTTTTAAAATCGCTACACGTCTCTTGAAAAATAGATCACACGTTGTTACATCACATGGTTCATATTACACTTTTCATTGCGCGGAATATAAATATTATTTAGCGTGTACCTACGTAAGTCAATTTCCAATTGCCGTGCTCCACAGGGTAAGTGTATTTTGTGAGTGCAGTTGTTTGTTAAGAGTTGGTGTGTGTTCGCGGATGTAAAGGGCTTCAGTGATCATGAGATGGGTGCGGCTGGAGCATGTTTTCAGGACTGTTGTGTTTTGTGTGAGGTGCTTTCGTGTAAGTGCAATGCCATGGTGTTCTGTCATGTGTTCCTTGAGTGTGCCTTCTTGTAGGTGCATAGTGAGACGACGTGAAAGTGAGGTTGTGGTTGAACCAATGTAACCTACGTTGTGAAGTCTACAATCTTCAATGGGGCAACAGAATTTGTAGACTACATTGGTCTTTTTTAAGGTGTCTGTGCTTGCAGTGATGTTATTTTTCATGATGAGGCTGCTTGTCTTTTTTGTAGTGTAATAAATGGTGAGGTCCAGGGTGTCAGTTTTGTTCGTGCAAGTAACATTATCAGAGATGATGCCTCGAATAACCCTCTCATCAACCTTATAAGCCGTGCTCATGAAACTACGGTAGTATAAACGAATTGTGTTCTCCTCTTTTTTGGGTGCTACGTTGCGTACTTTCTCCATATAGGTTTGGATTTCTTCATCTATTTCAGAATTCGAGTAGCCATTATTTACAAGAATTTGTTTAGTCCTGGAAAACTCAGAGTGAAGCAGTGCATATGAGGAACAATGCGTATGAGCTCGTCTTATGAAAGCGCGCACCACACTTTTCTTATACCTGTCTGGGCATTCACTTTTGGCGTTCATGACGTTACCTGTATTTGACTGTTTTTTGTATACACTAGTCGTGAATGAACCGCTACTTTTTGAAACAAGTACATCGAGAAATGGTATTTTGCTATTGACACTGAGTTCTGACGTAAAGTGGAGGACCGACTTTTCTTCTAGACATGCTATAATCTTATATAGGTGGCTAGTGTCGCGTACGTCTAAAAATATGTCGTCCATAAAACGGCAGAAGATATTGGGGGCGATGCTTTGGTCGGCAAGGACAGAATTCTCCAACTCACACATGTAAAAATTGGCGAATAAGGGGCCAAGCGGAGACCCCATGGCTATACCAACCTTTTGCTTATAAAGCTTACCATTAGGACCTCGGAAGGGAGATTCGGTGGTGCAAGCACGAAGCAGACCCTCTAAGATGCTAGGGGGTAGTTTGAGTGGTGCGAGTGTTTTGTCCGAGTTATGGTAGACGTTTTGTTTTATTATTTGGATTGTTGTTTCGACAGGGACATTGGTGAATAAACTTTCCACATCTATGGAAGCTAGCTGGCCTGTTGGCTTGTTGATCCTAAGGATGTCTATGAATTCGTCTACAGAGTTAAGATTGTACTTGGCTGGAATGAAGGGCTTAAGTAAATCATTGAGACGTTTTGCCAGTTTATAGCATGGGGTGGGCGTCTGGGATATGATCGGTCTCAGTGGGTTATCGTTCTTATGAGTTTTGGCGTTACCATATGCGTAACCAGGTGCATACTCTCCTACTATTTTACCAAAATGCACTCCATCTACGACTGCGTTAGCTGAGTCTATCAACCGGTTCACTTTTGCCTTCAACGTATTGGTAGGGTCTCTTTTGATCTCTTCAAACTTTTGAGTGTCACTGAGGATAGCATCCATTTTACACATATACTCCTCCCTATCCATAATAACATACACGGACGACTTATCTGCTCTGCGTATGATGATACGTTCATCCTCACGAAGCTGCTTGGCGGCATCACGAAGTCTCTTAGTGATTATTTTGCTTGAAAATGTTCCTCTTTTCTTAGAACTTTCCCCGATGAGTTGGTCCTTAAGGTTTGGATTCACTTTTACTTTGTTTTCCTTTTGTAGCTTTTGTATATCTTGATGAAGTATTTCAAGCTCTGCCTTTATCTCAATACAATCATAATTGGCTTGAAAATGACAGTTAATTCCAAGTTCAAGAAGCTCAGCTTGGGCGTCACTTATTTCGATTGATGAGAGATTAACATAAGCTGTTCTATTCTCTGGGAGTGTTATTTGACCACCGTATAGCTTGGATAGTTTTTTGGATACTCTAATCTTGTTAACATGCAAAGCGTTATCAGCACTAATCTTTAGTTCGTTAAGTATTTGTTGCCTTACCTTGGGTGGTATGCTTTCGTTTTGAAGCTCACTATTTAGCTTTTCCAATTGTTCTTCATATTCCTTCACTAGCTTTTGTTTCTTTTCTATTTCTTCGCCGATAAGATTCCTCCGGTATTCCCTTGTGCAACTTGATTGTCTTACTGCCGGGTCGTGGGTTTTTATTTTTGTGTAGTTTGGCAGGATGTTTTCATTTTGGCACTGACCGTTGAATAATATTGCACTTTTTGCTTTTGCGATCTTCTTGTTGGTATTTTCGATTGATCGGATTGTCTTTTTGTTTTCGTGTTTAGGTCAAATATAAGATTTCCCAGGGGCATTTGTGGTGGATATATTATTGCTTAACGTTTCGGATTATCTAATAAATCCATTATCAAAAGCATACATACACACATGACTCACATAAAATCAAACAGTTAACGATTGCATCGAGATAAAATCAGATCGAGCCGTTCGGGAAAGGTCATTGCAGTACATTTTTAAAATCGCTACACGTCTCTTGAAAAATAGATCACACGTTGTTACATCACATGGTTCATATTACACTTTTCATTGCGCGGAATATAAATATTATTTAGCGTGTACCTACGTAAGTCAATTTCCAATTGCCGTGCTCCACAGGGTAAGTGTATTTTGTGAGTGCAGTTGTTTGTTAAGAGTTGGTGTGTGTTCGCGGATGTAAAGGGCTTCAGTGATCATGAGATGGGTGCGGCTGGAGCATGTTTTCAGGACTGTTGTGTTTTGTGTGAGGTGCTTTCGTGTAAGTGCAATGCCATGGTGTTCTGTCATGTGTTCCTTGAGTGTGCCTTCTTGTAGGTGCATAGTGAGACGACGTGAAAGTGAGGTTGTGGTTGAACCAATGTAACCTACGTTGTGAAGTCTACAATCTTCAATGGGGCAACAGAATTTGTAGACTACATTGGTCTTTTTTAAGGTGTCTGTGCTTGCAGTGATGTTATTTTTCATGATGAGGCTGCTTGTCTTTTTTGTAGTGTAATAAATGGTGAGGTCCAGGGTGTCAGTTTTGTTCGTGCAAGTAACATTATCAGAGATGATGCCTCGAATAACCCTCTCATCAACCTTATAAGCCGTGCTCATGAAACTACGGTAGTATAAACGAATTGTGTTCTCCTCTTTTTTGGGTGCTACGTTGCGTACTTTCTCCATATAGGTTTGGATTTCTTCATCTATTTCAGAATTCGAGTAGCCATTATTTACAAGAATTTGTTTAGTCCTGGAAAACTCAGAGTGAAGCAGTGCATATGAGGAACAATGCGTATGAGCTCGTCTTATGAAAGCGCGCACCACACTTTTCTTATACCTATCTGGGCATTCACTTTTGGCGTTCATGACGTTACCTGTATTTGACTGTTTTTTGTATACACTAGTCGTGAATGAACCGCTACTTTTTGAAACAAGTACATCGAGAAATGGTATTTTGCTATTGACACTGAGTTCTGACGTAAAGTGGAGGACCGACTTTTCTTCTAGACATGCTATAATCTTATATAGGTGGCTAATGTCGCGTACGTCTAAAAATATGTCGTCCATAAAACGGCAGAAGATATTGGGGGCCATGCTTTGGTCGGCAAGGACAGAATTCTCCAACTCACACATGTAAAAATTGGCGAATAAGGGGCCAAGCGGAGACCCCATGGCTATGCCATCCTTTTGCTTATAAAGCTTACCATTAGGACCTCGGAAGGGAGATTCGGTGGTGCAAGCACGAAGCAGACCCTCTAAGATGCTAGGGGGTAGTTTGAGTGGTGCGAGTGTTTTGTCCGAGTTATGGTAGACGTTTTGTTTTATTATTTGGATTGTTGTTTCGACAGGGACATTGGTGAATAAACTTTCCACATCTATGGAAGCTAGCTGGCCTGTTGGCTTGTTGATCCTAAGGATGTCTATGAATTCGTCTACAGAGTTAAGATTGTACTTGGCTGGAATGAAGGGCTTAAGTAAATCATTGAGACGTTTTGCCAGTTTATAGCATGGGGTGGCATATGCCAGTTTATAGCATAAAAATATGCCGTTTTATGGACGACATATTTTTAGACGTACGCGACACTAGCCACCTATATAAGATTATAGCATGTCTAGAAGAAAAGTCGGTCCTCCACTTTACGTCAGAACTCAGTGTCAATAGCAAAATACCATTTCTCGATGTACTTGTTTCAAAAAGTAGCGGTTCATTCACGACTAGTGTATATAAAAAACAGTCAAATACAGGTAACGTCATGAACGCCAAAAGTGAATGCCCAGACAGGTATAAGAAAAGTGTGGTGCGCGCTTTCATAAGACGAGCTCATACGCATTGTTCCTCATATGCACTGCTTCACTCTGAGTTTTCCAGGACTAAACAAATTCTTGTAAATAATGGCTACTCGAATTCTGAAATAGATGAAGAAATCCAAACCTATATGGAGAAAGTACGCAACGTAGCACCCAAAAAAGAGGAGAACACAATTCGTTTATACTACCGTAGTTTCATGAGCACGGCTTATAAGGTTGATGAGAGGGTTATTCGAGGCATCATCTCTGATAATGTTACTTGCACGAACAAAACTGACACCCTGGACCTCACCATTTATTACACTACAAAAAAAGACAAGCAGCCTCATCATGAAAAATAACATCACTGCAAGCACAGACACCTTAAAAAAGACCAATGTAGTCTACAAATTCTGTTGCCCCATTGAAGATTGTAGACTTCACAACGTAGGTTACATTGGTTCAACCACAACCTCACTTTCACGTCGTCTCACTATGCACCTACAAGAAGGCACACTCAAGGAACACATGACAGAACACCATGGCATTGCACTTACACGAAAGCACCTCACACAAAACACAACAGTCCTGAAAACATGCTCCAGCCGCACCCATCTCATGATCACTGAAGCCCTTTACATCCGCGAACACACACCAACTCTTAACAAACAACTGCACTCACAAAATACACTTACCCTGTGGAGCACGGCAATTGGAAATTGACTTACGTAGGTACACGCTAAATAATATTTATATTCCGCGCAATGAAAAGTGTAATATGAACCATGTGATGTAACAACGTGTGATCTATTTTTCAAGAGACGTGTAGCGATTTTAAAAATGTACTGCAATGACCTTTCCCGAACGGCTCGATCTGATTTTATCTCGATGCAATCGTTAACTGTTTGATTTTATGTGAGTCATGTGTGTATGTATGCTTTTGATAATGGATTTATTAGATAATCCGAAACGTTAAGCAATAATATATCCACCACAAATGCCCCTGGGAAATCTTATATTTGACCTAAACACGAAAACAAAAAAGACAATCCGATCAATCGAAAATACCAACAAGAAGATCGCAAAAGCAAAAAGTGCAATATTATTCAACGGTCAGTGCCAAAATGAAAACATCCTGCCAAACTACACAAAAATAAAAACCCACGACCCGGCAGTAAGACAATCAAGTTGCACAAGGGAATACCGGAGGAATCTTATCGGCGAAGAAATAGAAAAGAAACAAAAGCTAGTGAAGGAATATGAAGAACAATTGGAAAAGCTAAATAGTGAGCTTCAAAACGAAAGCATACCACCCAAGGTAAGGCAACAAATACTTAACGAACTAAAGATTAGTGCTGATAACGCTTTGCATGTTAACAAGATTAGAGTATCCAAAAAACTATCCAAGCTATACGGTGGTCAAATAACACTCCCAGAGAATAGAACAGCTTATGTTAATCTCTCATCAATCGAAATAAGTGACGCCCAAGCTGAGCTTCTTGAACTTGGAATTAACTGTCATTTTCAAGCCAATTATGATTGTATTGAGATAAAGGCAGAGCTTGAAATACTTCATCAAGATATACAAAAGCTACAAAAGGAAAACAAAGTAAAAGTGAATCCAAACCTTAAGGACCAACTCATCGGGGAAAGTTCTAAGAAAAGAGGAACATTTTCAAGCAAAATAATCACTAAGAGACTTCGTGATGCCGCCAAGCAGCTTCGTGAGGATGAACGTATCATCATACGCAGAGCAGATAAGTCGTCCGTGTATGTTATTATGGATAGGGAGGAGTATATGTGTAAAATGGATGCTATCCTCAGTGACACTCAAAAGTTTGAAGAGATCAAAAGAGACCCTACCAATACGTTGAAGGCAAAAGTGAACCGGTTGATAGACTCAGCTAACGCAGTCGTAGATGGAGTGCATTTTGGTAAAATAGTAGGAGAGTATGCACCTGGTTACGCATATGGTAACGCCAAAACTCATAAGAACGATAACCCACTGAGACCGATCATATCCCAGACGCCCACCCCATGCTATAAACTGGCAAAACGTCTCAATGATTTACTTAAGCCCTTCATTCCAGCCAAGTACAATCTTAACTCTGTAGACGAATTCATAGACATCCTTAGGATCAACAAGCCAACAGGCCAGCTAGCTTCCATAGATGTGGAAAGTTTATTCACCAATGTCCCTGTCGAAACAACAATCCAAATAATAAAACAAAACGTCTACCATAACTCGGACAAAACACTCGCACCACTCAAACTACCCCCTAGCATCTTAGAGGGTCTGCTTCGTGCTTGCACCACCGAATCTCCCTTCCGAGGTCCTAATGGTAAGCTTTATAAGCAAAAGGATGGCATAGCCATGGGGTCTCCGCTTGGCCCCTTATTCGCCAATTTTTACATGTGTGAGTTGGAGAATTCTGTCCTTGCCGACCAAAGCATGGCCCCCAATATCTTCTGCCGTTTTATGGACGACATATTTTTAGACGTACGCGACACTAGCCACCTATATAAGATTATAGCATGTCTAGAAGAAAAGTCGGTCCTCCACTTTACGTCAGAACTCAGTGTCAATAGCAAAATACCATTTCTCGATGTACTTGTTTCAAAAAGTAGCGGTTCATTCACGACTAGTGTATACAAAAAACAGTCAAATACAGGTAACGTCATGAACGCCAAAAGTGAATGCCCAGACAGGTATAAGAAAAGTGTGGTGCGCGCTTTCATAAGACGAGCTCATACGCATTGTTCCTCATATGCACTGCTTCACTCTGAGTTTTCCAGGACTAAACAAATTCTTGTAAATAATGGCTACTCGAATTCTGAAATAGATGAAGAAATCCAAACCTATATGGAGAAAGTACGCAACGTAGCACCCAAAAAAGAGGAGAACACAATTCGTTTATACTACCGTAGTTTCATGAGCACGGCTTATAAGGTTGATGAGAGGGTTATTCGAGGCATCATCTCTGATAATGTTACTTGCACGAACAAAACTGACACCCTGGACCTCACCATTTATTACACTACAAAAAAGACAAGCAGCCTCATCATGAAAAATAACATCACTGCAAGCACAGACACCTTAAAAAAGACCAATGTAGTCTACAAATTCTGTTGCCCCATTGAAGATTGTAGACTTCACAACGTAGGTTACATTGGTTCAACCACAACCTCACTTTCACGTCGTCTCACTATGCACCTACAAGAAGGCACACTCAAGGAACACATGACAGAACACCATGGCATTGCACTTACACGAAAGCACCTCACACAAAACACAACAGTCCTGAAAACATGCTCCAGCCGCACCCATCTCATGATCACTGAAGCCCTTTACATCCGCGAACACACACCAACTCTTAACAAACAACTGCACTCACAAAATACACTTACCCTGTGGAGCACGGCAATTGGAAATTGACTTACGTAGGTACACGCTAAATAATATTTATATTCCGCGCAATGAAAAGTGTAATATGAACCATGTGATGTAACAACGTGTGATCTATTTTTCAAGAGACGTGTAGCGATTTTAAAAATGTACTGCAATGACCTTTCCCGAACGGCTCGATCTGATTTTATCTCGATGCAATCGTTAACTGTTTGATTTTATGTGAGTCATGTGTGTATGTATGCTTTTGATAATGGATTTATTAGATAATCCGAAACGTTAAGCAATAATATATCCACCACAAATGCCCCTGGGAAATCTTATATTTGACCTAAACACGAAAACAAAAAAGACAATCCGATCAATCGAAAATACCAACAAGAAGATCGCAAAAACAAAACAAAAAAATATATATATATATATATATATATATATATATATATATATATATATAGTTTTTATTACATTTAATTGTTCTGATAAGTTTCCGAGTTTTGATGATAGTCCGTGTAATATTTTTGCCAAGGACATTATAATAGTCAACTCAAGCATAATATTTCACTATGTAGCATGTTCATACATAGGATGCTTTAATATTGTTTGAATGACCCCGTGGATTTTTTTATCTTAGTACAAAAACGCACACAGCATTACATAAACGTGATTTTCTTTTGATGGCATCGATAGTCGAAAAAATTAACATCATAGCTCCAAAAGCTTATGATACATTACACAATATAGGCACAATCCTAGCCTCAATATACAATCTAGAAATCATACTAACATATCTGGAGATTTCTGTCGTATAGAGGGAGTTGTGAGCTGCTTACTGTGTATGCTGATGATTGGTGTCCTGTCCCTGATGTAGAGAGGTTCCAGTACCAATAGTCTGCGGTGATTGTTGCACTGGGCCAGAATTTTTGTGTTTTGTGTATGAATGTGTATGATGATGGCTCTGTTGTGGTGTTTTTGCATGTATTTCTTTGGTGGTCCTTCGTGGAGGTGTATTACGAGTCTTCTAAACGACCAGTTAAATAATTGAAGTTCAATGCTTCGTCTTAGCGAAGGACCTTTCCATTAGTTCTGCAAGAGAGTCTTAAGTGATTGTTTATTGTTTATTGTTTATTGTGACATCATCCAACCATTCCACACAGATTGGGCTATTCTATGGTTGTTGTCATACAGGTATGCACATTCATCGCTCTTTCACTCTACCGAGATCGTCATTTTTCTGTACAATATGTCAACGATACGTAAGCAACACACTATCCGTCAACACACTAAGATATACAATATTATAAAAGAGACAATGGATAAAAGATATTAAAATACTATCCTGGCTGGTCATCAAGTGTTCTTAGCTATATCCCTGGCTATTGTTTTAAACATCTTCCATGGAATGTCTAGGAGGTCATTAAAACGACCAGTGTGATGATTATATAATTGAGACGCTCGATAACAAAACGTTCTTTTTCCATGGTTTGTTCTAGGCCTAGTCACAGCAAGATGATTTGACTGTCGAGTCTCACGTTGGTTCACTTCATGATTGAAACGGAACATTGCATGTAGTGCACGAGGTCTGCTTGATGTAAGCACCTTGTAGAGCAAGCAAAGGTCACTGTAAACCAAGAACTGACTAGAATTCAACCAGCCAAGCTGTCCCATCACATCCGAAATATGATCATATTTTCGACGCCCAGATAGAACCCTAGCAGCAAAATTGAAAACACTTTGAATTTTTCCAAAACAGGTATTATTTGCACTTCCAAAAACCTGAATACAGTACCTAAGTTGAGAGAATACCAGAGAATCAATTAACCGTGGCAACACATCTCGAGGCAGCACATGTTTTGAATGGGCAAGTCCTATCAATATACCAAAACATCGATCGCATACGAGCTTCACGTGGTTCTCCCATCCAAGTTGGCTGTCCATCATCACCCCTAAATTTTTTACGACAGATTTGCATTCTAACTGTTGTCCCATGAACATGATTGAGGGTGTTTGCTCAATGCGGGCTAGTTGACGTCGATCGCCGCATACAATAAGCTCAGTTTTTCCAGCATTCACTAACATACCATGCTGTTGAAACCATTGACTCATAACTTCTAAAACTGATTCAAGGCTAGTCCTCATCTCATCCAAACGATTCCGTGATCCAGTGATCGCTAACTGACAATCGTCAGCATAGCGCACTAGTGTGACTTTGAAGCCGTTGATTTCGCTGGGAATATGACAAGCAAGATCATTGGTTGCAATGTTGCTAAGCAAAGGTCCTAAGCAAGTACCTTGAAATGTGCCGATGGATATTCTTGCCGGTTCCGATAAGTTTTCCCCAATTTTGACTCTTTGAATATGGTCTTGTAGATAGCTTTTGAACCAACCAGTTGAAATTTGCAATAGTTCCAGTTTTTTAAGAAGAATTTCGTGGTCGATAACATCGAAGCAGCGAGATAAATCTATGAGAGTAATAAATGATATTTGAGAATTGTCCATGCCACTTAAAACCTGTTCAGACATAGTTAGAAGTGCAGTGCACGTTGAATGTTTTTCCATGAATCCATGCTGCTCCTCGCTGAAGAGATTCTGGTGGGTCAAATATGCCGTCAATTGTGTATGCACCAATTTCTCAACAATTTTGCTAATGGCTGGCACTGTAGTCACAGGTCTGAAATTGGCTGAAACAGATGGATCTCCCCGCTTGTGAATTGGAATTACAACAGCACTTTTCCAACTTTTGGGCACGGTTTCGGAAACAAAACTGGCATTTATAATCCGCAGCAAAATGTGACCAATAACGCTGAAACAGATCTTCAAAACTTTGATGGGCAGGTCGTCTTTATTGCAAGAATTTTTGTTTGGCATGGAGAACACTACTTTTCGTAGCTCGTCCAGGGTGATGGGCATGATACGGAAAGCTCCCGCATTAACTCTTGGCAGTCGAACCGGAAATGGTGCTCGCCCCGATCTTTGAAATTCCAAAATTACTTGATTTCGTGTTTCAGAACCTATTTCTGCAAAGTACGCATTCAGATCATTAGGGGTCAAATTTAATGGCTGAGTTGCTGGTCCTCGCTTCGGAGCTATTACTGGTCGTAAGAGACGAAATACTTCAGATGAGTTGCCATTGTTTACGCGATCTGAAATGCTGTCCCTGCAATCTTTCCGTATAGCTCGTTTTGTAACTGTATCCAGCTGCTTATAAAGGGAAACATTGCCTAAACTCATAGCAGCTCTTCTTTGTTCCATGAGATCAATTGTTTCATCCGTGACAGGGGGCTTACGCTCGTTGTGCACGCGAAAACGTCTGAATGGTGCATGTGAGTTAAGAATACCGATTAGCCTACTAGTAAACATATCGCACTGCTCCTCACATGTGAAGTCACGGCCAACAATGCTATACCAATCAGTTGAATTTACGTCGATAAGAAATGCATCGGTGTCGAATGCTCTCCAATTACGGGCTGTCCTATACACTGCTTTAGGCTTCGTGCGAGAAATTCTAGCTTCAACGCGAACACGTTTGTGGTGACACGAGTAGCTACACTGCTCCACCGTGCATGTGGGCTGAAAGTCATTTGAACATAGTGCGTTTGACCAAAACACAACATCAAGGATCGACTGTTGATCCCCGCGGACAAAAGTAGGCTGATTTACACCACAGTTGAGACTATACCGCTCAAGTTGACACAGGCGGGAATGGGCTGTCTGGTTGGTGACTCTATCGGCGTTAAAGTCTCCACTTAATATGACACGTTGGGTGGGAAAAGTCGAATTGATAAACTGCAGCTGGTCTTCAATATCGTTAAAATCCGCGTGGGCTTGCATCTGACTAGAAGAAGGAGGTCGATATACACATCCGACCAAAGCGGCTTTTTGTTGTCCAGCTTTACTTTCAACCATAATGATTCTACGTGAGAATCAGATCCATCTCCGGCGGGTATCCCCAGTTTTTCTGCCTGTAATTGGTCTCGAACATAAATGCACACACCACCACCGCTCTTCTTTCTTCCAATGACACGGTCACGGCGAAAGAGGAGATATCCCTCGATGGAAAGAAGGCGATCAGGGGTTGACGATTTTAGATTGGTTTCGGTGAAGCAGACGACATCTGGCTGCCTAATGAAGACGTCAGCTCTTATATCAGGCATTTTTGGAAGTAAAGATTGAATATTGAGCAACTCCAGTTTGAAATTGGAGCCTGAAGCCATATTCGGTCGATCCACCCCGCTCGAATCGCCAGACTTATTCCGTCGGGTTTGTAGCAGGTTCAGACGTGGTGGCTCCACGAGAGAATCGTTGTTTGCGTGGGTGATATGCTCATGCACCGGGTCGTTGTCCAGTGGTCTCCTCTGTGCTACATCTGGACGCTGAGTAACCAGCACTGGTATTTGATGGCCACTGACATTGGCGAGTCCAGGATCGGAAACTAGCGGCACTGGAATCAGCTGCCGGTCATAATCGGGTGGTTGGTCACACCATCGTCTTTGCTGCTGCCCGGCGCGGCGTTGTTGGATGCGGCGTCCAGCCCGCCTCCCCCGACGGTGGCTGGGCCCGCCTCTGCTCCGCTGGAGCCTGCCTAAGGAACCTTTAACCCTCGCCCCACCGGGGGCCATCGATGGCCCTCCTAAGGTTTTCCCAGGATAGCAGAAAAACGAAGAGGCGCAGCACCGCGGTTAAGAGCTCTACCTCTTACTGCATCATTTTCCCACCATCCCTAAAATTTTTTACCCCGGGTCACCCAAGGTCAGGTCACCAGACGAGGTCAACCAGGGTCACCTCACTTCAACTTTAGAGCTCTGTAAGAGCTACATTTCGAAGTCGATCGATTTGAAACTTCCTACACTTCATGACCCTTCCAGGGTCTACAAGGTGTATATCTGGAATTTTTTGATTTCGTGCCCTGAGGTCAGGTCACGAGGTGACCTCTCCCATTGCAAAAACATGGGGAAAAGCTGTCTTATGATCTAAAATTCACAAAAGCGATTGAAAATGCTCAGCTTGATCAGAAAAGCGTTCTTGGACACCCTTTCACGGATTCCAGGAGTCATATTTTCCCTTTGACCTCTCCAAGGTCATCCAAGGTCACCAGGGGTCAAAAACATTATTTTGACAATAATTTTTGATCCAATTAAGCTAGAGCGTTGAAACAAACACCATCGTATTTGTTTTGTCAGTGGCTTTCATTTGATATACGGTAAGGTCACTTTCTGACCTTTCGTGACCTCATGTCATATTAGGTCACGAGGTGACCTCTGGAGGTCAAACCACTGGCAGGAGGTCTTAACGTTTCACATAGCGGAAAAAGAACTGGCAATTTCCTATCAAATGTACTTTACCAGACCTCAATAGCTCTAATGGCATAAGAGTTATGCGCAGTTTGCTAAAGCATTATATATTTGAGTGAAAATAACCGATCTTGACCTAATTTGACCTCTGGAGGTCAAACCATTGACCTGAGCACTAAAACATGCGAAGTAATTTTTACTGAATTCACGCGAGCTTTCTAGTGCACTTTGCAGATTTGCGCTAACGCCCATATTTTCGGAGTTAGAGGGGGGCATCGATGGCCCCCGGTGGGGCGAAGGTGGCGCCGGACCCCTGGTGGGGAGCGGGTTAAGAACAGTTTTTGTTTTCCGAATAATGTTTCTGTTCTTCTGGAAGACCCCTGGAACGGGGGCCGGTAGTGGAGTGGTCAGCGTAGCGGCTTCCACGCAGCCGACCCGGGTTCAAGACCCGGCGGCTTCCCTGAACAAGGAGCAAGCTGGCTCCCGAGAAACCCTTCCAACAGGGAAAGAGTTGGCGACGCCATATGACCCTGGCAGTTGGTGTGTCGATAAGCCCCAAAAATTATTATTACCCCTGGAACATCTTAACAAAGCGTTCTTGAGGCATCCGAGATGTAGTTTGATGCTCAAATTGGATCTTCTAGGTGCCTTGCATTACTAGACAGAAGAATATAAGAAGTTTATCCAGTCTGGATATTCAGAACTATGAGAGTCCTGAGCTGCGGTAAAAATATTTGCAAAATCGGTTGTTCGATTGTCGATGCGGTTTTCAAGACAAAAGGTGGATCCCAAAGATTTGAAAAAAAATCTGAGTTATTTTTGTGTGCAGTATAGAGTGCAGAGTTTGATAGTCACGCTGGGAGTTGAACGGTGAGTATTTTTCCCGGATTATCACGGCCTCCACCAGTGGCGGATACAGGGGGAAGCTAGGGGCTCATGCCCCTCTCGAAAATGTCAGTGCCTATAGTCAATGCGTAGCCGGAGTCCGTTCCGAGGAAGTGACCGGGAGGCTCGAACCCCTAGCCCCCCTTCCCCCAAAATGTGGTCCGGGATCGGACCCGTCACTGGGCTCCAGTATGTTTAACCTACGCTGGTCTCTCTCCTGTTCATGGACCTTCACGTTGTCCACCAGATCATTCCTAGTGATTTGTGGGTTGTGGGTGTTCTTCCTGTGATTATATAGGGTGGGTGTGTGTGAAGGTTCATGGATTTATGTCGTATGTCTGAGCATGGTGGCTGGAACACCGAAACGTTACCCAGTAGACGAAATATAGGTACTGTCTGAAAACCTGCTCCCGTATTTCAGCGCTGTGCTTGGCTGACTGTGGCTGAGCTTGGCTGACTGTGGCTGGGTTTGGCTGACTGTGGCTGGGCTTGTCTGACTGGGGTTGAGCTTGGCTGACTGTGGCTGAGCTTGGCTGACTGTGGCTGGGCTTGGCTGACTGTGGCTGGGCTTGGCTGACTGTGGCTGGGCTTGGCTGACTGTGGCTGGGCTTGGCTGACTGTGGCTGAGCTTGGCTGACTGTGGCTGGGCTTGGCTGACTGTGGCTGGGCTTGGCTGACTGTGGCTGGACTTGGATGACTGGGGCTGAGCTTGGCTGACTGTGGCTGGGCCTGGCTGAGATGGATTGCTTTTGTGATAGATTGCTTTTGTGAATACTGAGGCTCCCGCCGTACTCTGTATCTAAGCAATATGTCTCGCCGGTTTCCGCCCCATGAAAAGGGAGTTCACGGGCGGTGGGGGTGGGACCGGAAGTCACAGCCTCCAGTTCAAGCGTTCAGTAGTTTAAGCATCAGCCTCTGATCCCAATGATGACAGTGACGTTGATGATGATAATGACACTAATGATGCCGATGACAATGGAGGTGGTGATGTCGTCTGTGTTGGCGGTGACGCCGATGCTGACGTTGAGGGCTGTGTCTCCCGACAGGGGTGTTTGCTCCGACCAGCAGTCCGTTACTCCCGGGTCCGCGCCTGGTCAGTGAAATGGTGATGGGCGCCGAACCCGGTGACCTGCCCTTCCGGACGCTGGGTCTCATGACCTGGGGCCAGTTCATGGACCACGACCTGGTGCACTCTCCCATCTTCCAACTACGTGAGTGTGCACCCTCCCACCTTCCGACTGCGTGAGTGTACACTCTCCCACATCCCAACTACGTGAGTGTGCATTCTCCCATCTTCCAACTACGTGAGTGTGCACTCCCTCATATTCCGACAGCGTGAGTGTGCACTCTTCCACCTACCAACTACGTGAGTGTGCACCCTCCATTCTAACTTTTTGAGTGTGCACTCTTCCACCAGAGGAGCAGAAACTGTTCAACTCGGTTACTGGGGCAGCTGACGCCTTTGCTTTATTCCAAGGTATATGGCTGCGACAATGTACAAATTTGGATTGCATGGCCCAAACTTGAAATATATGTCTTCAAAATACAGAATCAAGCCTGCCACTGGTATTTTTGGTAGTAATCTAGTAGCAGTCTAATTCAATTTCAATGCGTTCCATAAGTAATTCGATATATGTGGTATGTTCAGTTGCGACTTAAATGATACTCCCCCTCCCCACCCAGCAAGACACCTGGACTTCGCTAGCACAATTGGCAGAGCTTAACATACCTACCCGATGCCAGTGGCTGCCAGTTGATGGCAGGTTACAAGCCCGAAATGTGACAGGTAAATTGTTTAACACAAAATCGATTGTGAGCATACAGGAAGGATCATTACTAGTAATACAAATAACTGAACAAATATTTTCTGCCTGACCTCACGTCCAAAAGATGCCAAGGGCAAATCTGTCGATCTGAAATTCATATCACAGAAGCCCACCGGGTGCTATAGAATAAAGATTGGAATTTTCGATATCGATGATATAAGGACAGGTAGGAGCTATGACCTCTATTGGAAATGCAGGAGTAAAATGGTGTAGGCTCAATAACTTTGTTGGGAACTGCAATACAGCGTTTGTTCTGAAGCCATTCGGCTTGTCGTGTGCCTGCAGTACATGATATTTGCCCCTCCCCACACATCGCACTGTTTCGTAATCCCCTTTAGTTTCTCGTAGTCTACGGGTATCATAATTTCCCGTAAACCTATTGTAACCACCATCCCATTTTATCTATTGAAACAACTCTATATTGACCACAAATTATTCTTGTTGTGATTCGATTGTTCTCCAAGAATGCTACATGCTAGCCATGGGTGGAAATCCGAGGCGGTTGGAGGGGTCAGGATCCCCTGGATTTTGGCCCTCCCATAGGGTTTGTACAGGGTTTGTACTGCCGTGTTAGGGTTAACCCTATTTCCGTCAGGCTCCCGGGTACCCATCCCAGGACCCCACCAGGATCGAGAAGAGATCTCCAGCCATGATGACAGAAAATATATTTGGTGGTAATTCGTTGAATTATTACAAAGATTGTCCTCGATATTTATCAGGGTGGGTCAGACTCAGAAACAGCCATAAAGTGAAGCCGGGAATTACTTGCAATTCAGTCCCATTTGAACCGTCGATCTAAGATGCAACCTGCTTTGCAAAGACAAATCATAGTACAGCGTAAATGTAAAACTCTCACACACCGGGCTCGAGTGAGGGGAATCAGTCCCCTACTAGTCCAATGCTCCACAGAATCAGACACGGTCCGAGGCTCCACAGATGTGTTAAATACATTTTCATACAATTGTTTTGACATTGTGCATAATTTTGACAGTGTGTTTTGACAGTGTGTATAAGTGTTACAGTGTGCTGGCTAACGAGTAAATACTGCGATGAGGGATGAAAACATAGGGGATTAACGATGCACCAACTACCGTGGCTTTGCGGCAAAATAACTTTCAATGGTAAAATACGCATTTTCGGTCCCCGGTAAGTTATAAAACCGGCTCAGCAGCGTCCCACCCGCGGCCTGTACAGGGACTGTGAGGTATCTGACGGGCGCCGTTGGTGTTGTTCTCTCCGGCAGCGGCCTGTACAGGGACTGTGCGGTATCTGACGGGCGCCGTTGGTGTTGTTCTCTCCGGCAGCGGCCTGTACAGGGACTGTGCGGTATCTGACGGGCGCCGTTGGTGTTGTTCTCTCCGGCAGCGGCCTGTACAGGGACTGTGCGGTACCTGACGGGCGCCGTTGGTGTTGTTCTCTCCGGCAGCGGCCTGTACAGGGACTGTGCGGTATCTGACGGGCGCCGTTGGTGTTGTTCTCTCCGGCAGCGGCCTGTACAGGGACTGTGCGGTATCTGACGGGCGCCGTTGGTGTTGTTCTCTCCGGCAGCGGCCTGTACAGGGACTGTGCGGTATCTGACGGGCGCCGTTGGTGTTGTTCTCTCCGGCAGCGGCCTGTACAGGGACTGTGCGGTACCTGACGGGCGCCGTTGGTGTTGTTCTCTCCGGCAGCGGCCTGTACAGGGACTGTGCGGTATCTGACGCCGCCGTTGGTGTTGTTCTCTCCGGCAGCGGCCTGTACAGGGACTGTGCGGTACCTGACGGGCGCCGTTGGTGTTGTTCTCTCCGGCAGCGGCCTGTACAGGGACTGTGCGGTATCTGACGGGCGCCGTTGGTGTTGTTCTCTCCGGCAGCGGCCTGTACAGGGACTGTGCGGTATCTGACGGGTGCCGTTGGTGTTGTTCTCTCCGGCAGCGGCCTGTACAGGGACTGTGCGGTATCTGACGGGCGCCGTTGGTGTTGTTCTCTCCGGCAGCGGCCTGTACAGGGACTGTGCGGTATCTGACGGGCGCCGTTGGTGTTGTTCTCTCCGGCAGCGGCCTGTACAGGGACTGTGCGGTATCTGACGGGTGCCGTTGGTGTTGTTCTCTCCGGCAGCGGCCTGTACAGGGTCTGTGCGGTATCTGACGGGCGCCGTTGGTGTTGTTCTCTCCGGCAGCGGCCTGTACAGGGTCTGTGCGGTATCTGACGGGTGCCGTTGGTGTTGTTCTCTCCGGCAGCGGCCTGTACAGGGGACTGTGCGGTATCTGACGGGTGCCGTTGGTGTTGTTCTCTCCGGCAGCGGCCTGTACAGGGACTGTGCGGTATCTGACGGGCGCCGTTGGTGTTGTTCTCTCCGGCAGCGGCCTGTACAGGGTCTGTGCGGTATCTGACGGGTGCCGTTGGTGTTGTTCTCTCCGGCAGCGGCCTGTACAGGGACTGTGCGGTACCTGACGGGTGCCGTTGGTGTTGTTCTCTCCGGCAGCGGCCTGTACAGGGACTGTGCGGTATCTGACGGGCGCCGTTGGTGTTGTTCTCTCCGGCAGCGGCCTGTACAGGGACTGTGCGGTATCTGACGGGCGCCGTTGGTGTTGTTCTCTCCGGCAGCGGCCTGTACAGGGTCTGTGCGGTATCTGACGGGCGCCGTTGGTGTTGTTCTCTCCGGCAGCGGCCTGTACAGGGTCTGTGCGGTATCTGACGGGCGCCGTTGGTGTTGTTCTCTCCGGCAGCGGCCTGTACAGGGACTGTGCGGTACCTGACGGGCGCCGTTGGTGTTGTTCTCTCCGGCAGCGGCCTGTACAGGGACTGTGCGGTATCTGACGGGCGCCGTTGGTGTTGTTCTCTCCGGCAGCGGCCTGTACAGGGTCTGTGCGGTATCTGACGGGCGCCGTTGGTGTTGTTCTCTCCGGCAGCGGCCTGTACAGGGTCTGTGCGGTATCTGACGGGCGCCGTTGGTGTTGTTCTCTCCGGCAGCGGCCTGTACAGGGTCTGTGCGGTATCTGACGGGCGCCGTTGGTGTTGTTCTCTCCGGCAGCGGCCTGTACAGGGACTGTGCGGTATCTGACGGGCGCCGTTGGTGTTGTTCTCTCCGGCAGCGGCCTGTACAGGGTCTGTGCGGTATCTGACGGGCGCCGTTGGTGTTGTTCTCTCCGGCAGCGGCCTGTACAGGGACTGTGCGGTATCTGACGGGCGCCGTTGGTGTTGTTCTCTCCGGCAGCGGCCTGTACAGGGCTGTGTGGTACCTGACGGGCGCCGTTGGTGTTGTTCTCTCCGGCAGCGGCCTGTACAGGGACTGTGTGGTACCTGACGGGCGCCGTTGGTGTTGTTCTCTCCGGCAGCGGCCTGTACAGGGTCTGTGCGGTACCTGACGGGTGCCGTTGGTGTTGTTCTCTCCGGCAGCGGCCTGTACAGGGACTGTGCGGTATCTGACGGGCGCCGTTGGTGTTGTTCTCTCCGGCAGCGGCCTGTACAGGGACTGTGCGGTATCTGACGGGCGCCGTTGGTGTTGTTCTCTCCGGCAGCGGCCTGTACAGGGACTGTGCGGTATCTGACGGGCGCCGTTGGTGTTGTTCTCTCCGGCAGCGGCCTGTACAGGGACTGTGCGGTACCTGACGGGTGCCGTTGGTGTTGTTCTCTCCGGCAGCGGCCTGTACAGGGACTGTGCGGTATCTGACGGGCGCCGTTGGTGTTGTTCTCTCCGGCAGCGGCCTGTACAGGGACTGTGCGGTATCTGACGGGCGCCGTTGGTGTTGTTCTCTCCGGCAGCGGCCTGTACAGGGTCTGTGAGGTACCTGACGGGCGCCGTTGGTGTTGTTCTCTCCGGCAGCGGCCTGTACAGGGACTGTGAGGTATCTGACGGGCGCCGTTGGTGTTGTTCTCTCCGGCAGCGGCCTGTACAGGGTCTGTGAGGTACCTGACGGGCGCCGTTGGTGTTGTTCTCTCCGGCAGCGGCCTGTACAGGGTCTGTGAGGTATCTGACGGGTGCCGTTGGTGTTGTTCTCTCCGGCAGCGGCCTGTACAGGGTCTGTGAGGTATCTGACGGGTGCCGTTGGTGTTGTTCTCTCCGGCAGCGGCCTGTACAGGGACTGTGCGGTACCTGACGGGCGCCGTTGGTGTTGTTCTCTCCGGCAGCGGCCTGTACAGGGTCTGTGTGGTACCTGACGGGCGCCGTTGGTGTTGTTCTCTCCGGCAGCGGCCTGTACAGGGTCTGTGCGGTATCTGACGGGTGCCGTTGGTGTTGTTCTCTCCGGCAGCGGCCTGTACAGGGTCTCTGCGGTATCTGACGGGCGCCGTTGGTGTTGTTCTCTCCGGCAGCGGCCTGTACAGGGACTGTGCGGTACCTGACGGGCGCCGTTGGTGTTGTTCTCTCCGGCAGCGGCCTGTACAGGGCTGTGCGGTATCTGACGGGCGCCGTTGGTGTTGTTCTCTCCGGCAGCGGCCTGTACAGGGTCTGTGCGGTATCTGACGGGCGCCGTTGGTGTTGTTCTCTCCGGCAGCGGCCTGTACAGGGCTGTGCGGTATCTGACGGGCGCCGTTGGTGTTGTTCTCTCCGGCAGCGGCCTGTACAGGGTCTGTGCGGTATCGACGGGCGCCGTTGGTGTTGTTCTCTCCGGCAGCGGCCTGTACAGGGACTGTGCGGTATCTGACGGGCGCCGTTGGTGTTGTTCTCTCCGGCAGCGGCCTGTACAGGGCTGTGCGGTATCTGACGGGTGCCGTTGGTGTTGTTCTCTCCGGCAGCGGCCTGTACAGGGCTGTGCGGTATCTGACGGGTGCCGTTGGTGTTGTTCTCTCCGGCAGCGGCCTGTACAGGGACTGTGCGGTATCTGACGGGTGCCGTTGGTGTTGTTCTCTCCGGCAGCGGCCTGTACAGGGACTGTGCGGTACCTGACGGGTGCCGTTGGTGTTGTTCTCTCCGGCAGCGGCCGCCCGGCGCGCGACAGGGCTGGTACCTGACGGGTGCCGTTGGTGTTGTTCTCTCCGGCAGCGGCCTGTACAGGGACTGTGCGGTACCTGACGGGTGCCGTTGGTGTTGTTCTCTCCGGCAGCGGCCTGTACAGGGTCTGTGCGGTACCTGACGGGTGCCGTTGGTGTTGTTCTCTCCGGCAGCGGCCTGTACAGGGACTGTGAGGTACCTGACGGGCGCCGTTGGTGTTGTTCTCTCCGGCAGCGGCCTGTACAGGGCTGTGCGTACCTGACGGGCGCCGTTGGTGTTGTTCTCTCCGGCAGCGGCCTGTACAGGGACTGTGCGGTATCTGACGGGCGCCGTTGGTGTTGTTCTCTCCGGCAGCGGCCTGTACAGGGACTGTGCGGTACTGACGGGCGCCGTTGGTGTTGTTCTCTCCGGCAGCGGCCTGTACAGGACTGTGCGGTATCGACGGGCGCCGTTGGTGTTGTTCTCTCCGGCAGCGGCCTGTACAGGGACTGTGCGGTATCTGACGGGCGCCGTTGGTGTTGTTCTCTCCGGCAGCGGCCTGTACAGGGACTGTGCGGTATCTGACGGGCGCCGTTGGTGTTGTTCTCTCCGGCAGCGGCCTGTACAGGGCTGTGCGGTATCTGACGGGTGCCGTTGGTGTTGTTCTCTCCGGCAGCGGCCTGTACAGGGTCTCTGCGGTATCTGACGGGCGCCGTTGGTGTTGTTCTCTCCGGCAGCGGCCTGTACAGGGTCTGTGAGGTATCTGACGGGTGCCGTTGGTGTTGTTCTCTCCGGCAGCGGCCTGTACAGGGTCTGTGAGGTACCTGACGGGCGCCGTTGGTGTTGTTCTCTCCGGCAGCGGCCTGTACAGGGACTGTGAGGTATCTGACGGGCGCCGTTGGTGTTGTTCTCTCCGGCAGCGGCCTGTACAGGGTCTGTGAGGTACCTGACGGGCGCCGTTGGTGTTGTTCTCTCCGGCAGCGGCCTGTACAGGGTCTGTGAGGTATCTGACGGGTGCCGTTGGTGTTGTTCTCTCCGGCAGCGGCCTGTACAGGGTCTGTGAGGTATCTGACGGGTGCCGTTGTTGTTGTTCTCTCCGGCAGCGGCCTGTACAGGGTCTGTGAGGTATCTGACGGGTGCCGTTGGTGTTGTTCTCTCCGGCAGCGGCCTGTACAGGGACTGTGCGGTACCTGACGGGCGCCGTTGGTGTTGTTCTCTCCGGCAGCGGCCTGTACAGGGTCTGTGTGGTACCTGACGGGCGCCGTTGGTGTTGTTCTCTCCGGCAGCGGCCTGTACAGGGTCTGTGCGGTATCTGACGGGTGCCGTTGGTGTTGTTCTCTCCGGCAGCGGCCTGTACAGGGTCTGTGCGGTACCTGACGGGCGCCGTTGGTGTTGTTCTCTCCGGCAGCGGCCTGTACAGGGTCTGTGCGGTATCTGACGGGTGCCGTTGGTGTTGTTCTCTCCGGCAGCGGCCTGTACAGGGACTGTGAGGTATCTGACGGGCGCCGTTGGTGTTGTTCTCTCCGGCAGCGGCCTGTACAGGGACTGTGCGGTATCTGACGGGTGCCGTTGGTGTTGTTCTCTCCGGCAGCGGCCTGTACAGGGTCTGTGCGGTACCTGACGGGCGCCGTTGGTGTTGTTCTCTCCGGCAGCGGCCTGTACAGGGTCTGTGCGGTACCTGACGGGCGCCGTTGGTGTTGTTCTCTCCGGCAGCGGCCTGTACAGGGTCTGTGCGGTATCTGACGGGCGCCGTTGGTGTTGTTCTCTCCGGCAGCGGCCTGTACAGGGTCTGTGCGGTATCTGACGGGTGCCGTTGGTGTTGTTCTCTCCGGCAGCGGCCTGTACAGGGTCTGTGCGGTACCTGACGGGCGCCGTTGGTGTTGTTCTCTCCGGCAGCGGCCTGTACAGGGTCTGTGCGGTATCTGACGGGCGCCGTTGGTGTTGTTCTCTCCGGCAGCGGCCTGTACAGGGTCTGTGCGGTATCTGACGGGTGCCGTTGGTGTTGTTCTCTCCGGCAGCGGCCTGTACAGGGTCTGTGCGGTATCTGACGGGTGCCGTTGGTGTTGTTCTCTCCGGCAGCGGCCTGTACAGGGACTGTGTGGTATCTGACGGGCGCTGTTGGTGTTGTTCTCTCCGGCAGCGGCCTGTACAGGGTCTGTGCGGTATCTGACGGGTGCCGTTGGTGTTGTTCTCTCCGGCAGCGGCCTGTACAGGGTCTGTGCGGTATCTGACGGGCGCCGTTGGTGTTGTTCTCTCCGGCAGCGGCCTGTACAGGGTCTGTGCGGTATCTGACGGGTGCCGTTGGTGTTGTTCTCTCCGGCAGCGGCCTGTACAGGGTCTGTGCGGTATCTGACGGGCGCCGTTGGTGTTGTTCTCTCCGGCAGCGGACGGTACCGGGATCGAGTGCTGCCTGCCCTCCTCCACCTCCCCCCGCCCGACCCCCGGTCCACCCCCAGTGTCTGCCCATCACCATCCGCGCCGGAGACGCCTTCTACGACCCCCACAACCAGAGGTGCATGAACTTCGTCCGCAGCGTGCCGGCGCCGGGCGTAGGCTGTTCTCTGGGACCTGCCAACCAGCTCAACGACATCACTCACTGGATCGACGGGTCAGCTTCTTTACCTGCCCATCACTGTAGCTGAAACTTCGCATTATCTTATCGTTATTATTTATACTATTATCCATGATTAAGGGTTAACCCTCGCCCCACGGGGGCATCGATGGGCCCCTAAGGTTTTTTATCAGAATAGCAGAAAAACACCGAAGTAATGCGCCGTTTTTGAAGAGTCTACCTCTCACCCCATTATTTTTCCACCATCCCTGATTTTTTTTACTTCGGGGTCACACAAGGGCAGGTCACCAGGCGAGATAAAAAAGCTCATCTCACATCAAAGTTGAAGATCTACCATAGCTATATTTCTAGGCTGATAGATTTGAAGCTTTCTACACTTGGTGACCCCCCAGGATCTACACAATGTATTTCCGGGATTTTTTCAATTTGGTGACCTGAGCTCAGGTCACGAGGTGACTTATCCCAAAGAAAAAGCATGGGGAAAGCTGTCTAATGATCTAAAAGTCATACCAAATTATTGCAAATGCTCAGATTTCTAGAAAGGCATTCTTAGAACCATCTTCTGGACAACCTTTCACGGATTCCAGCGGCGATATTTTCCCTTTTGACTTCTCTGAGGTCATCACAGGTTGCCAGAGTAAAAAACGGTATTTTGACGATAACATTTGACCTAATGAAGCTAGAGCACTAAATTAAACGTCATCGTGTATTGCGTGGTATGTGTCTTCACTGGTGTTCATTTATTATAGGAAAAACCATTTTCTGACCTTCCGTGACCTCAGGTTATGTTAGGTCGAGAGGTGCCCAATCTGGAGGTCAAACCACTGGTGGGAGGTGATCAGGTTCCACATAGCGGAGAAAGCAGTGACATTTTCCTATCAAATGTACTTGACCAGACCTCAATAGCTCTAATGGCATGAGAGCTATGCCCAGGTTTTTGGGCATATATATTTTAGTGGAAATAACCTATTATGACCCAATTTGACTTCTGGAGGTCAAGCCATTGACTTAACCCGCGCCCCACCGGGGGTCCGGCGCCACCTTCGCCCCACCGGGAGGGGCCATCGATGGCCCCCCTCTAACTCCGAAAATATGGGCGTTAGCGCAAATCTGCAAAGTGCAATAGAAAGCTCGCGTGAATTCAGTAAGAAATTACTTCGCATGTTTTAGTGCTCAGGTCAATGGTTTGACCTCCAGAGGTCAAATTAGGTCAAGATCGGCTATTTTCACTCAAATATGCAATGATTAAGCAAACTGGGCATAACTCTTATGTCATTAGAGCTATTGAGGCCTGGTAAAGTACATTTGATAGCAAATTGCCAGTACTTTTTCTGCTATGTGGAACGTAAAGAACTTCCGCCAGTGGTTTGACCGCCTGAGGTCACCTCGTGACCCTAATATGACCTAAGGTCACGAAAGGTCAAAAAGTGACCTTGCCGTATATCAAATGAAAGCCAGTGACAAGACAAACACGATGGTGTTTGTTTCACCGCTCTAGCTCAATTAGGTCAAAAGTTATTGTCAAAATACTGTTTTTGACCTCTGGTGACCTTGGATGACCTTGGAAAAGTCAAAGGGCAAATATGACCCCTGGGATCCGTGAAAGGGTGTCCAAAAACGTTGTTCTGAGCATTCTGAGTATTTGCAATCATTTTTGTGGCTTTTATATCATGATATAGCTTTTCCCCATGCTTTTCCAATGGGAGAGGTCGCCTCGTGACCTGACCTCAGGGCACGAAATCGAAAAATCCCGGATATACACCTTGTAGACCCTGGAGGGGTCATGAAGTGTAGGAAGTTTCAAATCAATCGACTTTGAAATGTAGCTCTTACAGAGCTCTAAAGGTGAAGTGAGGTGACCTTGGTTGACCTCGTCTGGTGACCTGACCTTGGGTGACCCGGGGTAAAAATTTCAGGGAGGATGGGAAAATGATGCAGTGAGAGGTAGAGCCCTCAACCGCGGTGCTGCGCCTCGTCGTTTTCTGCTATCCCGGAAAAACCTTAGGGGGGCCATCGATTTCGTGCCCCTGAGGTCAGGTCACGAGGCGACCTCTCCCATTGGAAAAGCATGGGGAAAAGCTATTTCATGATATAAAAGCCACAAAAATGATTGCAAATACTCAGACTGCTCAGAAAAACGTTTTTGGGCACCCTTTCACGGATCCCAGGGGTCATATTTACCCTTTGACTTTTCCAAGGTCATCCAAGGTCACCAGAGGTTAAAAACAGTATTTTGACAATAACTTTTGACCTAGTTGAGCTAGAGCAATGAAACAAACCCCATCGTGTTTGTTTCGTCACTGGCTTTCATTTGATATACGGCAAGGTCACTTTTTGACCTTTTGTGACCTCAGGTCATATTAGGTCACGAGGTGACCTCTGGCGGTCAAACCACTGGCGGGAGGTCTTTACGTTCCACATAGCGGAAAAGTTCTGGCAATTTGCCATCAAATGTACTTTACCAGGCCTCAATAGCTCTAATGACATAAGAGTTATGCCCAGTTTGCTTAATCATTGCATATTTGAGTGAAAATAGCCGATCTTGACCTAATTTGACCTCTGGAGGTCAAACCATTGACCTGAGCACTAAAACATGCGAAGTAATTTCTTACTGAATTCACGCGAGCTTTCTATTGCACTTTGCAGATTTGCGCTAACGCCCATATTTTCGGAGTTAGAGGGGGCCATCGATGGCCCCCGGTGGGGCGAAGGTGGCGTCGGACCCCCGGTGGGGCGCGGGTTAACACGAGCTTTCCAACGCACTTTGCAGGTTTACGCTAACCCCCATATTTTCAGTTAGGTCATCGATGCTTCCTCCGTAGGGCGAAGGTGGCACCGGACCCCGGAGGGGCGCGGGTTAACACGAGCTTTCCAACGCACTTTGCAGGTTTACGCTAACCCCCATATTTTTAGTTAGAGAGGTCATCGATGCTTCCTCCGTAGGGCGAAGGTGGCACCGGACCCCGGAGGGGCGCGGGTTAACAGGGGGAGGGAGTCGGTAGGAATGACAGAAGAAAAAATCGATAAATATCAGCTTGCTTCCTAATTGTGACCCCTTTTAGCTAAATACATTTCCTTTGTATTCGTTCCCATTTTTGGCGCAAACCAGACAGATTGAATCTGGCACAAAGTATTCCCAGCTCATAAGCTGATGCGGGGTCACACGAGTTTTTGAAACTTTTTCTGCTAGTAGAGGAAAAACGAAATATGAGGCTTATTAGCCATTTGCTTGCCGAAACATGGCCAGATCCATGATTTGCAACACAGATTGCCCCCAAACCGCCAGTCTGAAATTGCACCAAGGTGCTATATTCCCTTTAAAGGGAGATACGCGAAAACATTATTATTGTGGTTTCTTGCTATTTGAAAAATCCTGATAACGAAACTATCAATTATTTTTGTATCTTCGGCAAAATTTTGGGAGGCCACTCACTTATTATCGAAATCGGTTAACAGTTTCGATAAAATGCCCATCACTTACCCATGCCCATACCCATCACTTACTTTTCGAAAACTATTTAAGGTTGAAAAGTAATGCTTTTTTTAATATACAAATGTTTGCGCTCCTGTATTTGTATTTGAATTAATTTTAAAAAGTTTATAAAAACTACAAAATGAATTAGTTTGCCCTAAAAACGGATAAAACATAATTACTCAAGTCTTCAGCGGTTTCGAACCTCGGGTCTTGAGCCATTTTCTGCTTCCACCCCAGGATGACAAAACTTTTTGCGTCAGATAGGTCACGTGACCCTGGTTTGAGAATTCCCAGGCTTCTGATTGGTTAATTGTGATTTCTTTTAAGCCCCATATGTCTGTTTCAAAAGAGTTTTTGTATGTTGTTTTTCTAAAGTAATTTTTTTCTGCAGTATTAATAAGTTCTACATCACTGTTTAGGATAGATATGACCTAATTCTTAGAGAAATTGATAGCCTTAGCCGTGTGTACGTCATATACATCGATATGAGGTGTACCGGTAAAGTCGTCTAGAACTGTTGACTTTGAGAGCAATTTTAAGGCATTTGCAGGCCGAATTCGCAAAAATGAGAATAGTACTCCTGAAACAACTTTTTGTAACCTTTTGATATAGCCAATAAAAATTTTTCGCGTATCTCCCTTTAACAAGCGTCCAACCGCAAGGTTGATAACTTATTTGAGTGTCCCACATTCAGATGTCCAGAGCTTGCCGAAAGCACAGATAGCTCCACTACTATAAAACCATCTCCCACGCCGGGAATCGAACCCGGGCCTTCTGTGTGAAAGCCAGATATCCTAGCCACTAGACCACGTGGGACGGAATGGCAGGTCATGTTGCACTCCACAAATGGTGTTTAACACCTGCAGGTCTGTCCAGAGCCTATGTTCGCCCCTGCCTGTGCCGGGCCCTATCTATCATGACCCAACTTGACCTCTGGAGGTTAAACCATCGACCTGAGCGTTAACCCTCGCCCTACCGGGGGGGGCATCGATGGCCCCCCTCTAAGGTTTTTCCGGGATAGCAGAAAAACGATGAAGCGCAGCACCGCGGTTGAGGGCTCTCTCTACCTGTCTCACTGCATCATTTTCCCACCATCCCTGAAATTTTTACCCCGGGTGACCCAAGGTCAAGTCACCAGACGAGGTCAACCAAGGTCACCTCACTTCACATTTAGAGCTCTGTAAGAGCTACATTTCAAAGTCGATCGATTTGAAACTTCCTACACTTCATGACCCCTCCAGGGTCTACAAGGTGTATATTCGGGATTTTTCGATTTCGTGCCTTGAGGTCAGGTCACGAGGCGACCTCTCCTATTGAAAAAGCACGGGGAAAAGCTATTTCATGATCTAAAAGCCACAAAAATGATTGAAAATGCTCAGACTGATCCGAAAAGCGTTCTTGGGCACTCTTTCACGGATCCCAGGGGCCATATTTGCCCTTTGACTTTTCCAAGGTCATCCAAGGTCACCAGAGGGTCAAAAACAGTATTTTGACAATAACTTTTGACCTAGTTGAGCTAGAGCAATGAAACAAACACCATCGTGTTTGTGTTGTCACTGGCTTTCATTTGATATACGGCAGGGTCACTTTCTGACCTTTCGTGACCTCAGGTCATATTAGGTCACGAGGTGACCTCTGGCGGTCAAACCACTGGCGGGAGGTCTTTACATTGCACATAGCGGAAAAAGTTCTGGCAATTTGCTATCAAATGTACTTTACCAGGCCTCAATAGCTCTGATGGCATAAGAGTTATGCCCAGTTTGCTTAATCATTGCATATTTGAGTGAAAATAGCCGATCTTGGCCTAATTTGACCTCTGGAGGTAAACCATTGACCTGAGCACTAAAACATGTGAAGCAATTTCGTACTGAATTCATGCGAGCTTTCTAGTGCACTTTGCAGATTTGCGCTAACGCCCATATTTTCGGAGTTAGAGGGGGGCCATCGATGGCCCCCGGTGGGGCGAAGTTGGCACCGGGCCCCCGGTGGGGCGCGGGTTAAATCATATCAGGTGAATCCATACTGAATTCACACGAGCTTTTCATCGCACTTTGCAGGTTTACGTGAACCCCCATATTTTGGAGTTCGTGGAGGGCCCATCGATGCCCCCCGTGGGGTGAAGGTGGCGCCGCCCCCGGTGGGGCGTGGGTTAAGCTTCTATTTATTATGTATTTTATTCTATATAGAACCGAACTATGAAAAGCCGTTGAACAAGTGAAATGCTCCTAATCTAACAGCTTTTTGGTCTCTGTATTACTTTATTAAATCATTGTCAAATGTGGTACTATTGTCTCCTATTTTTTGCCTGCTATTGTGAGGGAGGGGCTGCATCTGTCATTGTAGGGAAGAGCTTTACCTGCTATTGTGGGTTTGTGGCTGTACCTGTTGTTATAGGGGAAGGGCTGTGCGGGGGTAGGGATTGGGTGAGCGTTGCTATTGTGGGGAAGGGCTACAGGAGTGGGGGGTTGAGGGAGCGTTGTTATTGTGGGGGTAGGGCTGCAGGAGTGGGGATTAGGTGAGCATGCTTGATTTTTGAACCTGGGGTTCTTGTGCATCATGCCGGCCAAGCAGGTGGAGGCCTCCCCTGCTATTACCTGGATCTGCTCCTCTACCTGGACTAACCATGCCGTTACTCAAGCTACTCTGAAACTGCGGTGGCGAGTGTCCCCATCCCAGCTGCCGTGTATCCGCCACTGAGTACGACCGACCTGCGGTCAGGTCGCACATCTACGGCAGTGACCACGACAAGCAGTTCTCTCTGCGGGAGTTCTCCGGCGGCCGCCTGCTGACCGGTCCCCACAACCTACTGCCGCTGGAGACGCCCCTGCCGTTCCCCACCGGGCCCGGCGGAGGCTACGGCACCTCCTGCCGCGGCCGCGTCTGCTTCATAGCCGGTGAGCTCTGCCAGGGGCGGATCCAGGGGTATTCTTCCACCCAAACCCTCCGGTGTCTACCCATTTGAAAAAGCTAAGTGTTTGCGATTTGGAGATTGTTTTGGGCCCGTTACGCCACCAGTTCTAATCCACCGGCTCTGGTCCGGCCCACGTACCCACCCGGCTAGGCTCTGAACATTTAGCAAGGCTGATCCACGCAGACCACACCCTCCCTCGAAAAATGCGTTACCAGACCTTAACCCGATTACGGATAGATACCTCGACTAGCGGGAAAGTGTAAATTCGGCCGGGATATATGACTTGACGCCATCACGGAATAACAACATTTGGTAGAAAACTTGGTTCTACCCATATTTAAAGCATTCTGGTTTGAGGCGAAGACGGTAAGCATATAATATGAACCTACAAGATTAAGGAGGCATTGCATGGACACTTTTGCCCACAGTTAGGCCAGTGTGATGCAAGTCCTATAACTCGGCCGGATTCACACTTTCCCGCTAGTCGAGGTATCTATCCATAATCAGGTATTGGGTCTGGTAACGTGTTTTTCGAGGACGGGGTGTGGTCTGCGTGGATCAGCCTTGCTAAATTTTCAGGACCTAGCAGGGTGGGTAATTGTTCGTTCAGCGGATAATCGTTCGCTTCTAACATCCCGGCCGAGATTTTCAACATCTCCTGGGAGATATTGCCATGGGAGTTATTGGGTCAGAGCTGTGTGAAATATGGAAAATCAACTCAATAAACCATATACTCTGATCCATGTTTTGGTTCATAGGTGATCTGCGATTTGGTCCTCAGGCGATCTGTGTTTGGTTCTCATACGACTACTGTTTTGGTTCTCAGGTGACTCCAGAATCAACGAGAACCCTGTGTTGGCTCTCTACCACACCCTATTCGTGCGAGAACACAACAGAATCGCCGGAATTCTCCAGGTACGGCAACCATTTCCAGATTTTATATTGCAAGGTCATTGGGCGAACGAATCATCATCAAGTTTGTACAGCTCTGCAAATGTAAGGTTACTCAATTTTTTAAAACGGATAGAATTAAACGACGAGCCAAACTGCCAATGTCATACGGCGCTGCCAGCTTCATCCCTTCGGGATGGTTTTGGGGAATCATCCGATGGGATGAGTTAAAAACACTAGCCAGTTTCTTTATAAGACAGTGACAGCAAAGGGAAGAATCGTTTCGTGACATCAATTTAATGCATATTATGTTCTGGATTACAATTTGTAGAGGTGAGCACATAAGTCATACATTTTTTGAAAACGTTAGCGAACTTAAGCATTGAAACACGTAGTTAGTCATTTGAGGATTTTTTATGAGGTGTTCCTTGCATGACATTTTTGCCCGCCGCTACAGTGTGTGGGAGGGTTTTAAAGTGAGTTGGGTTACTTTAATGTCTCAGAACACTGGGGAGGTGATTTATAGTAATGGGTCGCCAAGTGTTACAACACTTCCGAGGGAATGGCCGTGGCTACGGCAGGAACACCGAGCCAAGGGTGTTGGATTATAGTTGGGGATTCACGGGGTGCGTGAAGAAGGATGCTACCACCAAGATTTAGGAATTCGATGTTGAGAATTTTGAGCTTTGTTGTATGTTGCCGAGTGGCCACTTTGCTTACCTTGCTCGAGTTCCTCCATTTAAATAATAATTTTCGGTTCTTTAGAAACTGCCGCTGAGCACCTGGCCGTTTTTTCAGGCGGCAGGCACGTCTGATGACGAGGAGCTCTTCCAGCGAGCCAGGAGGATCGTCATCGCGGAGTTCCAGCACATTTCCTACAACGAATGGTTGCCGGCGCTGCTCGGTAAGTGGCTCCGGCGGCGCTCGGTAGATGGCTCTGGCAGCGCTCGGAAGATGGCTCTGGCGGTGCTCGATAGATGGCTCTGGCGGTCTCGATAGATGGCTCTGGCGGCGGCCGGAGCCCACTAATCCCCGGCCGCCAAATCTGCTTGTGCTTGGCTCGACTGTCTGTGATAGGCTCGCTGACCCATATATTTTGAGTGCACATTCAAAAATAGGTACCAGCTTCCCATCTAAAAGTTTGAGCATTAGAACACCAAATTTTCTGTGACTTTTTTTAGGAAAGCTGTGCTTCCTGTAAGTTACGCTTCTAAAATTTGTGCTACCGACAGTGGTGGATACGAAAGGAGCTTTGGGGTTCAGGGCCCTCTGCCAAAATTTCACAGAGCTTATAGTAACTGCATGACCGGAGGCTGTTCTGAGGCAATAGCAGAGGATGCTTGAACCCCTAGCCCTCCTGAAATGAAGTCCTGTATCCGCCGCTGGTTACCGAGTTTTTACGGCCGCGCAGCAGAGGCGCTGGGAGCAGCGTCCCCTTGGTATATGTTAAATCACGACCAGGCGAGCAGTAGATTATAGCACGAGAAGAAGACAAGCGAGAGGAGGCCAGAAGCTATAACTCATGGCAGGAGATATTTTGCCAAATTTGTCTGGAATTAGATTTTTAATTTAAATTCACATTGACGTTGTCATGAAGATTATTCATCTGCTTGAGATTTGACTAAAACCCGAAGCCTCAGCTGGCTTCCACCTGCGTCTAAATCTATATTATCCATCACTGGAACGCTGATACGCTGCGCGCTCAATAACCATATGCTTGTTCCAGGATGTTTTTCTGTGTAAACTAGGACAATTTCTGGTCTCTAGCCGCGCTCAGTAGTCCTCGACCATTTCAATTTCCCCCTCTGGCGACCAGTACGCTTCTTGTTCTGAAAACGTAAAGACCTGCTCCGCTTTCGGGAATGACTTGCGTGGCTCTTGCTCAACACCATGATGAGCTCTGAAGTAGGTTTCTGTGCAAGTTTGTCCCGATAATGAAAAGAGGATGACCTCTCGACGGATCTAAGTTCGGCCCCTTGAGCCATGATACTGCCATCGCACTTCTTTGGTCCGTCGTAAAAATATGTGGAAGAAGCACTGGGCTGTTTTTCGGCCGAGTTATAGTTAATGCCCTGGGCTGTTGTTTGGCCAGGTTACGGTTACAGCACTGGGTTGTTGTTTGGCCAGGCTATGGTTACATCACTGGGTTGTTGTTTAGCCAGGTTACGGTTACATCACTGGGTTGTTGTTTGGCCAGGTTACGGTTACATCACTGGGTTGTTGTTTGGCCTGGTTACGGTTAATGTACTGGGTTGTTGTTTGGCTTGGGCATGCCGGGTGGCCAGGTTACGGTTAATGTACTGGGTTGTTGTTTGGCAAGGTTACAGTTACAGCCAGTCTGTTGGACTGCGGACTACCGGCTCAGGCCACTCCTCGATCTACTTCGGCTTCCTCAACCCCAACATAGCCAACGTGTTCTCCACGGCTGGATTCCGGCTCCACTCGCTAGTGCAGGGGCTCATCGAGTAAGTACGGGGTACAACTGCAGGGACTCATCGAGTCCCTGCAGTGATGAAGAATGATGATGAAGAAGATGATGATGGTGATGATGAATTACGATGATGACCGTGATCACGATGATGATGATGATGATGATGATGATGATGATGATGATGATGATGATGATGATGATGATGATGATGATCTGCTTAGGTTCGTGAGCACCTCAGGATTTTCATACACCAACCGTCTTCGAGAGACGTTCTTTGAGCCGAGCGTGCTGCTGGATCCAGACCGGTTTGTGGAGCTGGCGCGCGGCGTTTCGGTGCAGATGCCCCAGCGGTTCGACCGGAGGTTCACCAGCGAGCTTCGGGGTCAGCTGTTTGCCACCGAATGCGTAAGTGTGATTTGATAGGTGCACCTTCAGTTTGTATAGGCCAGTTGATATTACTACCGTCGTCATAGGTTATTTACGTGCAAGTATGTGTCATTTGATAAACAATTCACAGAAACTCCCTTCAAGTTCTCTGTAGTGCATTTCCGAATTAAAAAAAAACCAGCATACCTCTGCGTAATAGTGGGTGGGTGAACCGTTTGTGCTCATGATGTGGTTTTAACCCTCGCCCCACCGGAGGGCCACCGATGGCCCCCCTAAGGTTTTCGGGATAGCAGAAAAACGACGAGGCGCAGCACCGCGGTTGAGGGCTCTACCTCTCACTGCATCATTTTCCCATCATCCCTGAAATTTTTACCCCGGGTCACCCAAGGTCAGGTCACCAGACGAGGTCAACCAAGGTCACCTCGCTTCACTTTAGAGCTCTGTAAGAGCTACATTTCAAAGTCGATCGATTTGAAACTTCCTACATTTCATAACCCCTCCAGGGTCTACAAGGTGTATATCCGGGATTTTTCGATTTCGTGCCCTGAGGTCAGGTCACGAGGCGACCTCTCCCATTGGAAAAGCATGGGAAAAGCTATTTCATGATATAAAAGCCACAAAAATGATTGCAAATACTCAGACTGCTCAGAACAACGTTTTTGGACACCCTTTCACGGATCCCAGGGTCATATTTGCCCTTTGACTTTTCCAAGGTCATCCAAGGTCACCGGAGGTCAAAAACAGTATTTTGACAATAACTTTTGACCTAATTGAGCTAGAGCAATGAAACAAACACCATCGTGTTTGTCTTGTCACTAGCTTTCATTTGATATACGGCAAGGTCACTTTTTGACCTTTCGTGACCTCAGGTCATATTAGGTCACGAGGTGACCTCTGGCGGTCAAACCACTGGCGGGAGGTCTTTACGTTCCACATAGCGGAAAAAGTACAGGCAATTTGCTATCAAATGTACTTTACCAGGCCTCAATAGCTCTAATGACATAAGAGTTATGCCCAGTTTGCTTAATCATTGCATATTTGAGTGAAAATAGCCGATCTTGACCTAATTTGACCTCTGGAGGTCAAACCATTGACCTGAGCACTAAAACATGCGAAGTAATTTCTTACTGAATTCACGCGAGCTTTCTATTGCACTTTGCAGATTTGCGCTAACGCCCATATTTTCGGAGTTAGAGGGCCATCGATGGCCCCCGGTGGGCAAAGGTGGCGCCGGACCCCGGTGGGGCGCGGGTTAAATCGTTGGAGAGATAAATTGTAGGTGCACACATGTGGATCACTAGCAGGACGCGACACTGAGTGCTGTCGCGCTTTAGGTCAGTGTCCGCAGAACGTTGTAATGCAGGACATACTTCAGTTAATTACTTCAATTAATTGGGCTGGTGGCTACTTGGCTCAAGGAGCACACTTCTCCATCCAACAGAGCTCTTGCAGTTTATCAAAAGCGCTCCTGAAAAGAGTAACTTGTCTGCTTTTTATCATCGCGTTCCTGTTTGACGTTGTTTGAGTCCCAATCATTGTTTACAAGACTTTCGGAACTTGGATCAGAAGGAAATAAAACATGAGGTAATAGGCAGCTTAAAGTGGTAGAAGAAGGTAATCACAAAAATGACTGCAGGGATGTCCGGGACGGAAAATGGGAACACACAGCCCTGAGTGGGCTCTAAGACGAAGCTAAGGGAGTGTACAAGGGGGGTGTTAGGGGTCGTTCAGGATGGGCTGGTGGGAAGAAAACAATGGGCATGGGAACATCGGGGTTAGTGGGGCCAGGGAGGCCATGAACTCAAATATTTGAGATTATTTACCACTAAACCTATAGCGCTGGCGAGGAGATGCCTAAAAGCCATGCACGGGTCCCTTTCAATGTTATAGACATTCCTACGCTGATGCCGGAGAGATGGGAAGGAATACGCTGCCGCCGTGCTAACTGATAGTTCCGGACAGTTCAGAGAAGGAGGGCATGACGCTGGTGGGCAGACAGATTGTTCTGGACAGGCCAGAGAAGGAGGACATGACGCTGGTGGGCAGACAGATTGTTCTGGACAGGCCAGAGAAGGACATGACGCTGGTGGGCAGACAGATTGTTCTGGACAGGCCAGAGAAGGAGGACATGACGCTGGTGGGCAGACAGATTGTTCTGGACAGGCCAGAGAAGGGCATGACGCTGGTGGGCAGACAGATTGTTCTGGACAGGCCAGAGAAGGAGGGCATGACGCTGGTGGGCAGACAGATTGTTCTGGACAGGCCAGAGAAGGACATGACGCTGGTGGGCAGACAGATTGTTCTGGACAGGCCAGAGAAGGACATGACGCTTGTGGGCAGACAGATTGTTCTGGACAGGCCAGAGAAGGACATGACGCTTGTGGGCAGACAGATTGTTCTGGACAGGGCAGAGAAGGAGGGCATGACGCTGGTGGGCAGACAGATTGTTCTGGACAGGCCAGAGAAGAAGGGCATGACGCTGGTGGGCAGACAGATTGTTCTGGACAGGCCAGAGAAGGACATGACGCTGGTGGGCAGACAGATTGTTCTGGACAGGCCAGAGAAGGAGGACATGACGCTGGTGGGCAGACAGATTGTTCTGGACAGGCCAGAGAAGGAGGGCATGACGCTGGTGGGCAGACAGATTGTTCTGGACAGGCCAGAGAAGGAGGGCATGACGCTTGTGGGCAGACAGATTGTTCTGGACAGGCCAGAGAAGGACATGACGCTTGTGGGCAGACAGATTGTTCTGGACAGGGCAGAGAAGGAGGGCATGACGCTGGTGGGCAGACAGATTGTTCTGGACAGGCCAGAGAAGGAGGACATGACGCTGGTGGGCAATAAACAGATTGTTCTGGAGCAAGGGCAGAGAAGGAGGGCATGACGCTGGTGGGCAGTCAAATTGGGCTGGGCAGGGCAGAGGACGGGAGGTGGTGGGAAAATAGATGGGACCGGGCAGGGGCAAGAGAACATATACTCAGGAAAGAGCTGCAAGTGTTGAACACCATTTAGGGAGTGCAACATAGTCGCCCGTCCCGTCCCACGTGGTCTAGTGGCTAGGATATCTGGCTTTCACCCAGAAGGCCCGGGTTCGATTCCCGGCGTGGGAGACCATTTTGTAGCAGTGTAGCTATCAGAGGTCAGAAAAAGTAATTTGGTTCCCTAACGCACACCAGTAGATGCCCCGGGATGAGAGGAGTTCTCCGCAGAGGCAATTCTAGCGTGTGGAGCAGAAGCCTGAGCACATAAGCTTTATTTGTCAAATTCATGTCATTAAATATAGTATTTATAAGCAGATATTGTTCAGATTTAGTTTAGGTGGGCTTCAAGTCATGGCAAATATTTTACAAGGGTAAAATATTTAAAATTTTATAAAATTAAAAAAATTGGGATCAAAATAGTTGTTTAGTTTCATTAGACAATATTCCAAAGTAACGTTGGACGATAATGCCAGCAAAAGAAATTGAAATCCTTCGACAATTTCAAAAGTTATAGGCCTATAGATATGATATGCACCGGTAAAGGTCTTCACCCATAACCCAAAATATCTCATATTTACCGCTCAATTGCTACAAAAGTTTGTTTTTAAACGTTTGTTTGGCATTCTCATTCAGAATCTGTGCGTGAATTTAAATTTTACAGGAAATAAAAATGAACCCCATCACCGATTTTGAGCATTGGTCAGTCAGTACCCAGTTGAAACAGTCCAGTCCAGGCCCCCACCTTCTAAAGGTTCCCGACTTCAGCCAAACTTAAAAAAATACCTGGAATTATTTGAAAACAATCTATGGGAAAGGTAACAAGAGCCCGAAACCACCAAAATCTTGTTCGTAGAGGAGGAAGTTCCTTGTTAGCAAGACGTGGACTGCCTCCCGGCACACTTTTAACTTTCCAAAGTGCAGGCGTCTTGGTCTCACCTTTGCCAGCAGATAGACATTCTTTGGCTGGCGGAAATGTACTGAGAGTAGGTATCTAACCTGCCCCACCCTGATCACCTGGCTGATGTTCCGATAATAAAACCAGGGTGCACAAAAATCACCGATGATTATGCCCGGGTAATGCAACAATCTCAATGAACCGGGTGCCACGCGGGGGCGCACACCAAGTATGACCACCCAACCAGTCCAGTCTCCTTACTTTATTACCTTGCTCCTCTGGTTTTCATCTTCTTCAATGCGAGGCTCAAATCCACAACCCAGACGAGCCTGGCGCAAGCTTTTTTGCATCGTACTCTATAATGATTCGTAATGCGTGCGCCAGTTTGTCAGTTTGGGATGCAACCTGATTCACTTAACAACAGTTCCCCGGGTCCCTGGCCCGTCATCCCCGAAATCTTCCTCGGCACCTAAATCGCTTAGAATGGCTGAAAGCAGTTTTTTGCTAGTGGTAGCAAACCCGTTCAAGTTGTTTGGCAGCATTACGTCATCAGGGCTGGACGGGCGCAACAGTTACTATGCAGGGCATCGGAGAAATTACACTTTTTCGAAGCCCTAAAAAGCCAATTTTAGAACTGGATCAACAAAATTTATATAGTTGAATAGAGAGCTGAAACATTTTTTTATTTTTGAAACCATGTGGTGTTTTCCAAAAACTCTAGTGAAGAATATTATTTTTACAAATTTTCTAGAGCGTGTCAAAATAATAGCAACTTCAGCACTAGCAGCTGTGCAGCAGCAACACTTGAACAGAATTTGATTGGCCGTTAATGGCTGACAGTATTGCCATAACAACTCCGAAGATCATAAACAACGCTTGATCTCGTGGGCAAAAGTAAACCTATTTATCTCGGCTTTTTAATAAAAGTGGACGGATTTGAGTTTGCAGGTTTTATTTTGGCGTTAGTATTATTGTTCTTCTCTTACTCCATGCAGGCGTGCATGATTAGAAATTTCAGCGAGTTTTCGTGACATCAAGCTTCAGGTATTTGACCCCAATGGTCGCGTGTTTTCAGCTTCACCCTTATCAACGCTTATTCTGCATTTTTCTAGTAAGCAGTCAGATTATCAGCGTGTGGGAGTGTGGGTGCTGATGATTTGAATTTACGTGATGGAAAGGTATCCAAATTTGCGATTGAGAAGCTAGAAATTGCTTTTCTTTGTATTCTGCTGCCAAGGGCACCGAAAGCGGAGGAGGGGACGCGGCCCCCTGTTGGCCGACCAGAGGGCGACGTCCGCCCCCAAATTTTTGGGTCAATGGTCATTAATGCCGTCAGGTACCGAATATGATCAAAATTCGCCTTCCCCGGTCAGCACCAGCCCGGGTCCGTCCCCCCCCTCGGCAAAAATTCCGTGGCGGCGACCCTGTCTGTTGTTGATTTATTTGTGTTGGCATATTTGTCAAAATAAATGTTAATGGCTGCATAAGTATAACTGGGCTTGAGTTAATGCGTGCCCTTTCAACTGATTCTTTGAAGTGTTTTGATATTTTCGTTAGATTCACGTAAAATACGCCGCTCGCAGTTGAGGCCAAGGTTACTGTTTAAAGGGTGAAGGAGGTCGATTTCGATTTATGCTAGATTGCTGCCAAATTACGCCCAAATTTGGTACGTTTCAGCCGATCCTCCCAAAATTTGGTAGGTTCTCCTAGAATTTGGTAGGAAAGCGTCGTGACGTCATCGGGGCAGGACTAGATTTAGTAGGAAACTTGGTTGTACCCGTAGTTAAAGAGTTAAAGTACCCTGAGTGGTAGCGCCAGTCAACATAATGAAGCAGGAGGACTTCAGAGGCAAACAGGTTTGGACAATGTTCAAATAGTCCACGGTTCAAATAGACCACATTTCAGTTCGACCTCAAAAACAAGAGTCTTAGCCAGAACGTCCAAATGGATCAAGCATCTAAATGTGTAATGATCAAATAGTCTACAAAGTGGAAAATCAATAACTCAAAAGTACCTAAGACACAATGTTCATATGTAAGAAGACCAGAAATGCTGCCGTAGAGGAAGAATGAAAAACGTACAGACTCCCCGGCAGCTGACGATATTCCCCAACTATGATGGCACGTTAGAACTGTTTCTGATCTCTGGGGCGGGACAGAGCAGAGAGGAGAGGGCGCCGGTGTACTTATAGATACGGCCGGAATAGGGCAGAGAAGGAGGGCAGGGCGCTGGTGGGCACACAGGTAGGGTCCTGCAGAGCTTAGAATGGGGGTATGGCGCAGGTGTACTTACAGATGGGGCTGAGGAAGACGGACAAGAGAAGAGGGCATGATACTGGTAGGCAGACAATTAGAGTCGGACAGAGACGCTGGGGGGGAGGGCAGTCGAATGGGGCTGGGCAGGGCAGAGAAAGGCAGGGGGTGGTGGGAAGATAGATTGGGCCGGGCAGGGCAGAGGAGAACATAGACTCAGGAAAGACCTGCAACTGTTAACACCATTTGTGGGGTGCAACATGACCACCCATCCTGTCCCACGTGGTCTAGTGGCTAGGATATCTGGCTTTCACCCAGAAGGCCCGGGTTCGATTCCCGGCGTGGGAGGAGGTTTTGAAGCATTGTATTTATCTGTGCTTTCGGTGAACTCTGAATGCCTGGATGTGGGATGTTTAAATATGTTATCGAGCTTGCGGGTGGACTGTAGGACCTTGGTGCAATTCCAGACTGGCGGTTTTTGGGGCCATCTATGCTGCAAATCATGATATGGGCCATGTTTCGGCAGGAATATGGCTAATGAGCCTAATAGTTCGTTTTTCCTTTGCTAGCAGAAAAGTCTAAAAAAGTAGTCGGACGCCGCTTCAGCTTGTGAGCTGGTAATACTTTGTGCCAGATTGAAGCTGTCTGGTTTGCGCCAAAAATGGGAACGAATACAAAGGAAACGTCTTGTTAAAAGGGTCACCATTAGGAAGTAAGCTATGATGGCAGTAAGTAAACGGGATAATGACCAACCCGCTGGTGGTTTGACCTCCAGAGGGCACCTCTTGACCTAACATGACCTGAGGTCAAGAAAGGTCAGGAAGTGACCTTGACGTATATCAAATGAAAGCCGTTTTACCGTTGCCTGCTCTGTCTGCCTCAGTTCGGTCTGGAACTGGTATCGTTGTACCGTTTCTTTCTCTGTCTGCCTCAGTTCGGTCTGGACCTCGTATCGTTGAACATCCAGCGAGGCCGCGACCATGGCATCGCCAAATACGTCACCGTGCTCAACTGGTGTACCGGCATCGTCGTCAACCACTGGTCCGACCTGCTGGCCGTGATGACCGCGGAGGTGAGTTCTTGTGCTCGGGGTGCTGGGACGCACCAATGTAAACTGTACGTGGCGTCAGAGGGTGAGGGGAGGAACTAGCCTTGAGAAAGGACGGAATGGAAAATCCCGCCTCCAGGTGTTCTCGGTCCTGCGACCCTTTCCTCATTGCAGAGGGTCGCAGGACCGAGCTCAACGCGCCCGCTAACTGTGACATCCAGAGCCCGGGGCTAGTGAATTGTGACACCATTGGCAAACTTACACATCCGTTAAAGGGAGTGTCCCACTTTTATAATGGGTTTTGAACTGAGATAGCAGTTTTGTAGAGCGTATTGAGAAACCACTATCGGCATATTTAATTTCACCCAGAGCTCTCGGTATAAAATTTCCGCCGGCTTTGAAGTTCAAAGTAAAGGGGCCTATTGGCTTATTTCAAACCCTGAAGGAATACCTTCAATATGGTTGCAGTAATTTGTTACCCACGGCTCTTCCACACGCTGAAAATACCATGCTAGCGAGTGAACCAGTATGCAACTGCTTGTCCACCGGCATGTTGGGCAAAAAGTTGTCCAGTTCAGGGCGTCATTGGGTCAAAATGAAGTCCATATCTTCAATACACATAATATCCTCTCTCCCCCGTACTTTTGCAAACAAGAGTTAAATGTTTTTGTCAAAATCCAACTCTGAAATTGTTTCCTTCCATCAGACATATGCATAATCTTTCTGCCACTGAATAAACTCGGCTACCGTAGTGACACATGAGGTGCAGTTCTTGCACCAGTGTTTCTTCTTGTACTGCATGCTATTTTCACCGTGCGGAAATGCTCTGAATTGAGCTTATAGCGAGTCTATGATTAACGTTTGGGATTTCACTGATTATCAACAGTGTTATTTTGATGACGTCACATATTGTTGGAAAAGAGGATATATTTCTGTTTTTAGCGCATGAAAGTGAGGACAAATTCTGTTTCCTGTTTTTCAGGCCTCTCTTGTTCTTAAAATGTTTTTTTTTTTAGGATTTTCACAGAGTGGTCCACTCCCTTTAACCACTAGAGTGATGTGCTGGGTGTGGTCACCGCAGAGGTCAAGGTGCAAGGCATTGATGTTCCCGGCACGTGTCACGGCTGTTGAAGAACAGTTGGGGTGTCAATGGTATGCCATCATATTGTCAATCATAAAACAAGGTTTGGTAACCGTACTATTGTGACCCGCTGAAGTGTGCTCGTGATATCCGGTCACAATAAACTTATTTAAAGGGAGGTGCGCGAAAAAAATATTGTGGTTTCTTGCTATTCGAAAAATCTTGATTACGGCACTGTCAATTATTTTTGTATCTTCGGCAAAATTTTTGGAGGCCACTGACCTATTATTGAAATAATGTTACGGTTCCGGTAAAAGGCTGGAACTTGTTCTTCATCTTTTAATTTTCAAAAGGTATTTTATGTTTTAAAGTAATTGTTTTTGTGCTAAAAAATGTCTTTTTTCCTGTATTTATATTTGAATTAATTTATATACCCTTTAAAAACTACAAAATGAATCAGTTTGTCATAAAAATGGAGCATGAAATAATTACTCGAGTCTTCCGTCGTTTCGTACCTCGGGTTTTCAGTCGTTTTCTACAAAATTCCCAGGATGACGAAACTTTTGCGTTAGATAGATCACGTGACCCTGGAATAAGAACTCCTAGGATTCTGATTGTCAATTGTAATTTCTTTAAATTTTTGTTTCAAAAGCGTTCTGGAATGCTGATTTTCTAAACAATTTTTTCTGTGATAGCTCGAGGCTTTACACCGGTGTTTAGGACAGATATGACCTAGTTCTTAGATATATTGATGGCCATTGCCGAGGCTGCGTCATTTGATCGATAAGAGAATTCTCGATAAGTCGTCAAGAAATGTTGACTTTGAGAGCGATGTTAATGCATTTGGAGGCTGATTTCGCAAAAATGAGAATAGGCTTTTGAAGCAACTTGCTTTGACCTTTTGATATAGCCAATAGTTTTTTTTCGCGTAACTCCCTCTAAGTAGTGGTTCAAATCCATCTCCATCCATCCGTTTCTCTTTGATTTTTAGGGAATTCCTGTTATTCCTTGCATAATGAAACCGAAAAATTGTGATTCAATCTCATCCCATTCTATTTCTTTCCCCTGTCCCGTCCCATGGACGCTTTTAATTATCTTCCTTTGAATGAATATATTATTGTCGGGGTTAACGGTATACCAACTGACAAGGTTGAGCAGCGCCGCCGACTCTAACCTTGCTGGGATGGATTTGTGAGATCAGATAAACGTATCAGGGGACTCTGATGGGACTTGAACCCGGGACCCATGGCTCAGAAGGCAGCAACTCTATCCACTGCGCCGCGCCTCTCCCCTTGGGATAGATATCGATCGTCTTCTGTCTACCTACACACACTCGTACTTTAGTACAATACAATATGTTCAGTCCATCCACATACACTGCCGTCTTTCCGTCAGAATATCGAGCGTATTCAGCATATCCACCACTACTGCCGCTTCACCCAATACGGAGCGTCTTCGGCTTATCTAAATATGATGTCTTTCGGTAGAATATCGAGTGTCGTCAGTTCATGTATACAACATGTCGTCCTTCAGCATAATATTGGCGTCCTCCGTTCATCCACACTTACGATCACCATTTGACAGAATATGGAGCACATGCAGCCCTCAATACACATATTCTCGTCCTTTGACAGAATAACGAATCTTCATTTCATCTATGCATACTGTCGTCCTCTGACAAAATACCGGGTTTCTAAATCTACCATTTATCGACCAAAATTATCAAATTATTTTTGTCAACCAAAGTGTCTGTATTTTTGTAAATTTAAAAGAACAAGTGTATGCACAAGAGTTACACGAATGCAATTCAAGAGACACAATCCAGTGATTCTGCCGGTAGTAGGTTCCAGTCTCTGATTTTCTTGGTAGATGGGGGATTCCAGGACAGATCGACCAAGGCTTGACACCACCATGTCTAGAAAAATTATGAAACTTTGTCTCCGGGGTAGTTTTGGGCCAGAAACACGCCTGTGAGAATCTTAGCTCCCTCCGACCAACGGTGACCGAGTTTTAGCCCGAAGCATTTTCGGGAGGTCTCCTTATAGACTCATCGTTGATGCTTCATAACTCAAAAACGCATTGCCTGATAAACAAGTTTTGTATATCATTTAACTCATCTTGAACCATACATTACTTTGAAAAAGGGAAAAATAAATTTTAAAAATTTTAACTTTTAATACGTTTGACCTTTTTGCAGTTGAAGGGGGAGGGGGCAGTGGATAGCACCCGTCTTCAAGCCACCGGTCCGGGTTCAAGTCCCGGCGGAGCCCGAATAAGTCGATCGATCCCCAAAATCCCTTCCAACAGGGTGAGGTTGGCACGCCGTAGACCCGGCAGTTGGTGCGTCGTTAAACCCCAACAATTATTAACGCAGTTGAAATTGACCTTTTAGACAAATAAATTTTGCTTCATAAATTATCTTTTGATAAAAATTCTTAAAAATGCGTTCTTGCTATAAATGCCAAATGTTTAGCACCTAAGGCAGGTATGCAGACGGTTTTTGACCGCTGCAGTAGTACAGTCTTATGTTTAACACCGCAAACAAAGCGATTGCTTTTGGAATCGGTTGCTTACAATCATATTGCATTGTCTTTACGAAATTTTCATAGTACAGGTGTCAGAGTTTATGAGAACTAACACCCACCCAGACGAGGGGGTGGGCAACCGGCCTCCTTAGGTTTCCAAAGGTAGTAGAAAAAAACCATCGCGCAGCGCTACTGCACTTCATCTACCTCTAACACAACATTTTGCAACTTCTAGAAAATTTTCAGGTTTGGGTCATGTCAGGTCAGACCGCCAACCCAGGCCAAAAGACTTAGCCTCGAAAAAATTTTGGAGGTGCATCAGTAAGATCAGATTTAACCTATCATCCTTAGATTCACATCATATAGTAAGGTCACCGAGCAAGATAATTGTTCGTAGCAGGATTTCCATATCGATAACCTGGGACACGGTCAGGGTCATGATCTTTCCATTAGAAATGCATGGGGCCAATTGGTAAATTTTGATAACTTGCGAGAATTGAAAATTGTCGAAATTTCCGATGGAGGCTTTATTTTTACGTTGCCGCGTCTGACTTGCCACTGCAGTTTGACTAATATTCTTTTAACCATACAGACCGAAGCCCGGCTCTAGGTCAAAGCAGGTTGATTTTGAAATTTGGCTAGACAAGATTACAAGATATATAATCCGATCGAGCTCGACAAGAGCATTCCAATGGTGCTGAAAATTTATCTACGGCTCTGCTCTGTCAGCTATTATGCCACAAAATTTAGGTTGCCTTTTTTTGTTCCTGTAAGGAATACTTTGACCTCGAGCGACCTCAAAGGTGACTCGACCAAACAATTGTATGTAACATTGTCGGTAGAGATAAAAATGGGCTATTTATCGCCGTCGCTCCCAGTGCACTGTTCATTCTACATGGTTTGTTGAACAGCAGAGATAACCAACAATTAGGCCACGGAGCCTGTGTGATATCAGATGTTTACAAACACAGCGATGGCTCGTGTTTTTTTCAGAACTTATGCCTGGAGCATGAAAGCGAGAGAAATGACTGAAGAATGTACACCTCCTGACGGAGAGCTGTGCTGCACAATGCAAAAATGTTAATTTCATCAAATTGTGCCATCATGCACACGATTTTAAAGCAATGCAAAGGTTTAATTCCAGTGCAAAAGTTATATCGAAGCAAAATTCAGTTATGTGAATGAAGCGTTTTCACTGCGTCTCACAGCAAGGGCGCCTGCAACTATATCGAGAGCACGGCCAAACCTACAACATATCACGATGGTTTAAAAAGTCCAGCGAAGAATAAAATACGTAATGCCAAAGGTACGCATGCTTTTTTCACGCATACATTTTTCAGCACGATTAAGCTCTTGTACATTCCACAATCAAGCATAGCCAATGTTGCCAGACAGCTCCAAAGTCTGTTCGCTAATGCGATTATGGAAAAATAAATAAAATGTTTCATAGAATACCAGTGGTAAATAAGATATCCATCACTGTTCATGAAATATCCACAAACAAAGGAAGGAAGGTTCGGGTTTCGTATACCTATGTTTGACCAAACAGTGTCGTGCTGTGCAAATAGACTTTCTTTTATGGGTGCTGCGGGAATGATCGCAAATTTAGCCATGGCAAATGTCCAATGCAAAGGTAATATATTAAATATGCTGGTATAAATTATTTTGCATAAGTAATGAGTGATCTGACGGCCATCATTGCAGGTGAATGAATGTGTTTGTGGAGGACAAAGTCAGTGTCAGTGTTGAAGTCATCTCAGTGTATTCCCTTATTTTTCAATGATAATACAAGGCACCAGGAGTGTGGAACTATATCTATTTGTGGGTGCCCGACAACCTCCAATGAAACGTGGAAACTGTGGTAAAAGTGGTAAAACATCCTTTGAATTTTCTCTTTTTGCATTTCAAATACTACTTCTTGGTTCAACTCAGTTCAAACTGCCTGTGAGAGGGCTAAACACATGATACATTTTGCTATTTATTTTCACGTAGTGGCTCTTGATATTATAAATGAGGAATAACCATGCATATTAAAAACGTTCGAAAGTTAACAGTCAATATATTTCACCCATGAACACACGAATGACGGTGGCAGATTCAACATTTAAAATTTAGAATCAAATTCTAAATTTTCAAATGTTAAAACCCACCTGTCCATCCTGCGAAATAAATAAACTGTAACTCAACAAGTTTTATATAATATGACATCGGCTGTATTCCTCATTTACTATTTATCATCATGCTCAAAATAGCTCCCAAGACATCATTTTTGCTCTTGATATTGTTTAATATTTTCCCACCCCAATCATTAACAAACACTAATCAAAGGCATTTTGAAGTGGCGTTTGAACTGGGATCCGTGTCGGCCATGACATGATCACCTCTTTAAAGATATAATGTGAGGCAGCCTGTTCAAGTGACCAAGTTGAATGCGTTATGATTTCAGAACACTTTTGTGCATTTCTGAGCAGATTCAAATTACCCCCTGGGAATGAAAGCCTTTCAGACACGTTTTTTTACATTGTATGAATCCTCTCAAACGTGTGCTGTGCTGCACTGGGTCACCTTGTATCGGTACTATTTTTCCATCTCCGGGAACGACGTAATTGTGTGAGTTAGTGGTGCTTATAGGATAAGTTATACTTATTTCAATTAGTGATAAATTTGCGACATCTTTGTAAATTTTCGTTTAAGGTTGCAATGCTAAATAACCCATTACTAATAGGCTCCTTTGCCCTCGTCTCCCTCGAAACAATGGATATTTTTCTATCACCTTTAATGGCTGCTATTTTTTTATTACAAATATTGTCAAAGTTGTTGCCAGTTCAGTTTTATGAGTCGGAGTCTCACCAGAGTCTCAAGGGACTTTTCAAGGAGACCCCGACCCCACCAGCCAAACGGGCAACTCCCACGATAAAGGGTTAATTTAGGACCCAAAGTTGAATGCCCCTCAAAGCATAAGGACGGCCGCCTACCTCAGGTCACCCTCTCACCAGCCAGTGGCCAGCTGACGTACGGTATTTACGGTACCTTCCACCTGCCAGTTTACCTAAATTATTTTGCCAGAAGTTGCAAAAATGTCGGGTTAGAGGTAGATGAAGTGCGGTGGCGCTGCGCAATGGTGCTTTTTTTCTTCTACCTGTAAAAACCTGAGTATGCCGGTTGCCCGCCCCCTCGTGTGGGCGTGTGTTAATTCTCATAAACTCTGACACCTGTACGATAAAAATTTCGTAAAGACAATGCAATATCATTGCAAGCAACCGATTCCAAAAGCAATCGCTTTGTTTGCGGTGTTAAACATAAGACTGTACTACTGCAGTGGTCAAAAACCGTCTGCATATCTACCTTAGGTGCTAAAAATTTGGCATTTATAGCAAGAACGCGTTTCCTAATTTTTTATCGAAAGATAATTTCTGTAGCAAAATTTTTTATTTGTCTAAAAGGTCAATTTTAACTGTGAAAAGATCAAGCTAGGTCATGTAAGAAAGGGCCAAACGAATCAAAAGTCAAATTTTTTTCCAAATAATTTATGGTTCAAGACGAGTTAAATGATATACAAAACTTGTTAATTAGGCGATGCGTTTTTGAGTTATGAAGCATCAAAGATAAGTTTACAAGGTGACCTCCCGAAAATGCCTCGGGCTATAACTCTCACCGTTGATTGGAGGGGGCTAAGATTCTCACAGACGTGTTTCTGACCTAAAACTACCCCGGAGACAAAGTTTCAAATTTTTTTCTAGACATGGTGGTGTCGAATTGAAATATGTTTGGTGGTTTTGTCCTGGAATGCCCCAGATGGGAGTGGAGGCGATACTCGGGTTGGCACTGCGGCGTGACGTACTACTGATGGTGGCCTCATATTGCCTGCTCGGAGAGCTCCTCTGCTCTTTTTAGCTCCTTGGCTTCTTCTTCCTTTTTAGCTCCTCTGCTTCTACTTTTCCGTTGACAATTTTTTGTAGCATGGCCAGGCCTGAGTCGGGGTTTTAGGGCACGACAGCTGCCAAGGCTATGCGTGCCATCTTATATAATATTAAGTGTTCTCAATCCGTTTATGATTGCTGAATAGTCAAGTGCACGAAATATTAAACAGTCACTTGATCTTGACAGAATATTGAGCGGTTTCAGTTCTGCTACACATGCTGTCCTCCTTTGGCAGAAATATCGAGTGTTTTTAGTTCAGCTACACGTACTGTCGTCTATAATTTTTGGGGCTTATCGACGCACCAACTGCCAGAGTCATATGGCGTCGCCAACTCTTCCCCGTTGGAAGCGTTTCTCGGGAGCCAGCTTGCTCCTTGTTCAGGGAAGCCGCCGGGCCTTGAACCCGGGTCGGCTACGTGGCAGCCAGCTACGCTGACCACTCCACTACCGCGCCCCCACATACTGTCGTCCTTTGGCAGAATATCCAGTGTTTTCAGTTCAGGTACACGTAATGTCGTCCTTTGGCAGAATATTGAGTGTTTTCACTTCAGCTATATATGCTGTCGTCCTTTGGCAGAATATCGAGTGTTTTCAGTTCAGCTACACATACTGTCGTCCTTTGGCAGAATATCGAGTGTTTTCAGTTCAGCTACACATGCTGTCGTCCTTTGGCAGAATATCGAGTGTTTTCAGTTCAGCTACACATGCTGTCGTCCTTTGGCAGAATATCGAGTGTTTTCAGTTCAGCTACACTACTGTCGTCCTTTGGCAGAATATCGAGTGTTTTCACTTCAGCTATACATGCTGTCGTCCTTTGGCAGAATATCGAGTGTTTTCACTTCAGCTACACATGCTGTCGTCCTTTGGCAGAATATCGAGTGTTTTCACTTCAGCTACACATACTGTCGTCCTTTGGCAGAATATCGAGTGTTTTAGTTCAGCTACACCTACTGTCGTCCTTTGGCAGAATATCGAGTGTTTTTAGTTCAGCTACACATACTGTCGTCCTTTGGCAGAATATCCAGTGTTTTCAGTTCAGGTACACGTAATGTCGTCCTTTGGCAGAATATTGAGTGTTTTCACTTCAGCTATATATGCTGTCGTCCTTTGGCAGAATATCGAGTGTTTTCAGTTCAGCTACACATACTGTCGTCCTTTGGCAGAATATCGAGTGTTTTCACTTCAGCTACACATACTGTCGTCCTTTGGCAGAATATCGAGTGTTTTCAGTTCAGCTACACATGCTGTCGTCCTTTGGCAGAATATCGAGTGTTTTCAGTTCAGCTACACATACTGTCGTCCTTTGGCAGAATATCGAGTGTTTTCAGTTCAGCTACACATACTGTCGTCCTTTGGCAGAATATCGAGTGTTTTTAGTTCAGCTACACTTACTGTCGTCCTTTGGCAGAATATCGAGTGTTTTTAGTTCAGCTACACATACTGTCGTCCTTTGGCAGAATATCGAGTGTTTTTAGTTCAGCTACACATACTGTCGTCCTTTGGCAGAATATCGAGTGTTTTCAGTTCAGCTACACATACTGTCGTCCTTTGGCAGAATATCGAGTGTTTTTAGTTCAGCTACACTTACTGTCGTCCTTTGGCAGAATATCGAGTGTTTTTAGTTCAGCTACACTTACTGTCGTCCTTTGGCAGAATATCGAGTGTTTTTAGTTCAGCTACACCTACTGTCGTCCTTTGGCAGAATATCGAGTGTTTTTAGTTCAGCTACACCTACTGTCGTCCTTTGGCAGAATATCCAGTGTTTTCACTTCAGCTATACATGCTGTCGTCCTTTGGCAGAATATCGAGCGTCTGCAGTCGGTCTACGCGTTGTGGGAAGACATTGACCTGTATCCGGGGCTGAACATGGAGTCGGTGCCTCCCGGCTCCGCGGTCGGTGAGTCAAAGTGACTTAGAGGTGATGGTGAGCGGTTCAGGAGTGCAGTAGGGCCAGACTCCATGCCGATCACTTATATCGTCACCGCCTGGAAGAAGTCTGATCGGATCACTTTTTTCGCAAATTATTCCGCGCCGATTCAGATGAGCTGTGCATCGCTTTGGCGTCCTCCAGGGTGATCAATTTTATAAATTATGAAAAAATTGAGACCAGGTCAGGTCAACGAGTTATGACGTCATTTCTAAACCCATGTATGACAATTCTGTTCTTATAAAAGAGACCGACAAAACCAGGGCTTAAATAGGCTTCTAGTAGAGCCAGATCAAAGCATTATTCGAAATCTCTTGAAAAAACAATATGCGTGTTGTCCATTCTGAGGTCAGGTCAATACAAAGATTACCAGAGGTCACCAAAGGTCACGATTTTTGGAAATGCTTGTGTCTATAACTTGAACGAAACAAGATGCAGTCTTGAATTTTGTATCATAGTGATAAGCATGACCCAATGGTTTCAATGGCACGCAGCATGATATTGGGAGGTCATTATTTGACCATACAAGTTCATGCCGCATATACATCGAATCCTTGGCTCAGGACGTGCACATGTGTCTTTTGTTCTAGGTGCTATGGTTCCCGAGCTTTACACAATTTTCTGAATGAGTCTAATTGACACATTTTGGCCCACTGTGACGTCACGGGTCAACGGATATGGTTCAAACTCGCTTCCAGAATAGAGGACGGTAAGGCGCTTTCAGCGCCGTTTAAATTTTTCCGGTATCAATTCCGGCTCCCGAGATCGTAGGAGGAGGGGGTCCGATAGGACCACACAGGTGGTGGTGTGTACGAAAGGAGCCCAGGCGTTGTCGGGTTATGAGTCACCGGTGGTGAAGATTAACCCGCGCCCCACCGGGGTCCGGCGCCACCTTCGCCCCACCGGGGGCCATCGATGGCCCCCCTAACTCCAAAATATGGGCGTTAGCGCAAATCTGCAAAGTGCAAAGAAAGTTCGCGTGAATTCAGTAAGAAATTACTCGCATGTTTTAGTGCTCAGGTCAATGGTTTGACCTCCAGAGGTCAAATTAGGTCAAGATTGGCTATTTTCACTCAAATATGCAATGATTAAGCAAACTGGGCATAACTCTTATGTCATTAGAGCTATTGAGGCCTGGTACAGTACATTTGATAGCAAATTGCCTGTACTTTTTCCGCTATGTGGAACGTAAAGACCTCCCGCCAGTGGTTTGACCGCCAGAGGTCACTCGTGACCCAATATGACCTGAGGTCACGAAAGGTCAAAAAGTGACCTTGCCGTATATCAAATGAAAGCCAGTGACAAGACAAACACGATGGTGTTTGTTTCACCGCTCTAGCTCAATTAGGTCAAAAGTTATTGTCAAAATACTGTTTTGACCTCCGGTGACCTTGGATGACCATGGAAAAGTCAAAGGCAAATATGACCCCTGGGATCCGTGAAAGGGTGTCCAAAAACGTTGTTCTGAGCAGTCTGAGTATTTGCAATCATTTTTGTGGCTTTTATATCATGAAATAGCTTTTCCCCATGCTTTTCCAATGGGAGAGGTCGCCTCGTGACCTGACCGCAGGGCACGAAATCGAAAAACCCGGATATACACCTTGTAGACCCTGGAGGGTCATGAAGTGCAGGAAGTTTCAAATCGATCGACTTTGAAATGTAGCTCTTACAGAGCCTAAAGTGAAGTGAGGTGACCTTGGTTGACCTCGTCTGGTGACCTGACCTTGGGTGACCCGGGAAAAATTTCAGGGATGATGGAAAATGATGCAGTGAGAGGTAGAGCCCTCAACCGCGGTGCTGCGCCTCGTCGTTTTCTGCTATCCCGGAAAAACCTTAGGGGCCATCGATGGCCCCCCGGTGGGGCGAGGGTTAATCCCATAAGGATAGGGAGTGGCAAATATAGCAGAACGACGGTTCTTCTCGTTGAGCAACAGGCTGATTTTATGCCGTAAAGGTCCTTAGATCATGTTAGCCTAAACTTGTGTTTTGTTTAATTTCAACAATGATTTGGGCTGGTTTCTGACAAGGCACAGCCAATTTTCGGATTAAATGTGATAAGATATGTCACGTGTTGATGGGTAATTTAGTACTTGCGCTGAATGTTGGCTTCATCGAGTAAAGCGTAATTGAAAATAAATATACATTTGTATGGCGGTGCGGGCGCTGACAGCTGGCCGAAGTGACTTCATATGACCATGTGTGACGTCACAGGTCCCACGTCACGCTGTCTGATAGCCGAACAGTTTCTAAGACTGCGCTACACGGACCGCTTCTTCTACGATCTGGGTGGCGAGCCAGGCAGCTTCACATTAGGTGAGGACAAAGTCATCGCTGCTTCACATCAGGTGAGGACCCAGTCATTGCAGCTTCACATCAGGTGAGGACACAGCCACCGCAGTTTCACATCAGGTGAGGATACAGTCATCGCAGCTTTAAATAAATCAGGTGAAGACACATCCATCGCAGCTTCACATCAGGTGAGAAAACAGTCATCGCAGCTTCACATCAGGTGAGGACACAGTCATCGCAGCTTCACATCAGGTGAGCACACAGCCATCGCAGCTTCACATCAGGTGAGGATACAGTCATGGGCGTGTAATGTGGGGGAAGGGTGGACGCGCCCTCCCCGAATTTAAGGAATGTTAACGTGAATATAATGGAAAAAGGAATAAAACTGTGTGGTAAAGCACCGCTGCACCAAATTGTGTTTGTCGTGTCTTTTACCACGCGCAGTGGGGAGGGTCTGGCGTCAGCGTAGACTATAATAGACGTCGTATAGTGGAGGGCCTCCTGAAGGGCCGCCGGAGATCTCGGAAACCAAGCGGACTAGGAAAACGCCCGTCAGTGTGTTTGTGTGGCTATGGTATGAACAGTTTTCTTATTGACATAGGTTAAATTCCTGGAGGCCAAACGAGGTCATAAATGTCAAATCGGGGCGGTGCCGAGGACCAAGGCGAGGCTAAGGGATTTCAAAGTCAGACCTATATTTTGTGACCGTCCCAATCGCGCCATCACACCAGTTTGGCTGCCCTGTAGACCAGTGGTGACTTCATAACGTCAAATAATCTGGATTATATGTCAATGTCACCTCGCGTGAAGGCCAAAAGCCACAGGCCAAGATCACTGACCCCAGTGTTCCGGTCAGACGGCATTATTCAGCATGACGTGCGCCATGCCATGACTTCATAGTGAAAGCCATTGAATGTCGAGATCAAGGCCACATGTCAAAGTCAAATGCCTGTTTTAAGGTGAAACTTTCGTTTTCCGCGCAATAACTGTTTAAGTGCCAGTTATATTGTACATTATTGGGAACATGTCAGAGTGTCACGTCATAGATCAGTGATCTTGGCATGAAGTTGACTTCAAAGTTTCAGAGAATATTGTGTGGGACTTTCCCTCCCTGGCTTTGGCTCACTTTCAGTGTATTCCCAGTTTTTTTCTGCATAATACGGTATTTCGCAATCGGTCTCCAGTACGGTCCATATTTGACATTTACGACCTCGTTTGACCTTGGAGATATTGACCTATGTGAATAAGACTTGTCTATGATGAAAATCACCACCGTTTTTCATAACCCGCTTTGTTAGATCTCAGAACTTAAGCACCCCCATCTAATGCACTTTGAAGCCAGACCCCTCTTCACTGCGCGTGTTAATACGGTGACAATTACGGAGCTGCACCGCTAAACATGCAGTATACGAGCTTTCCGAAAATTTGTTCACAGTGGTAGCGTGTGCAACAACTGCCGATAGACTAGCCAAAAGTGATAGTAGTCCTGTCACGTGTCTTAACACCGGTCACGCGTGTCACCTGTCCTAACACCGGTCTCGCGTGTCACGTTACAGCCCAGGTGGCGGAGCTGAAGCAGGTGACCTGGGCCCGCCTGCTCTGCGACAACGTGGGCGGCGACTTCACCCAGATCCAGCCCTTCGCCTTCTTCCAAAGTATCCCCATCTTCAACCCCGTCGTCGACTGCGACAGCCTGCCCGAGATGGATCTGTCTCTTTTCTGAGCCCGTGGCTCGCGACACGAAAAGCATCCTTAGCATTGCCTCTCTTACTGGATCTGTCTTCTCTCTGAGATGCTGCTCATGACACGAGGAGCGTCTTTGAAATTGTCCCTCTCACTGGATCTGTCTTCTCACTGAGCTTCTGGATCACGGCAGAAATTACTCTAGCATTGTCTCTCTCACGGATCGTCTTTCCGAGCTTCGGGATCACGCATGATAATATCCAGAATGTGTCTCTCACGCATCGTCTTCTCCCTGAGCCCGGCTCACGATACGAAAAGCGTCTTTAGCATTGCCTCTCTCACTAGATCTGTCTCTTTTCTGAGCTCCTGACACGAGAAACCTCCCTGTCTTCACTAAGCCTACTTATTATCTCAACTGGTTTATCAATTGTGATTTATATCTTATCTTTGCTCCTTATTTTCAGCTTACGTATCAAGGACCTTGGCCTAGATCTGTAAGATCCGTACTTTTGTAAGCTTTTACTCGCGAGGACTGGCCTTACGGCACGTGTTGCCGCCTTGCGCAGCTGAGAAATCACGTCTAAGCCTATCTGTGTCATGCTCACGGACGCCGCTGCATCAGACCAGCTGCATCATACTTTTCCTGTATCAGATTTTCCTGTATCAGACTTTTCCTGTATCAGACTTTTGCTGTATCAGACTGTTGCTGTATCAGCTGTGTCAGACTGTTGTTGTATCCGATGTATCAGACCAGCTGTAAACACTGTTGCTGTATCAGACTGTGCCAGACCAGGCTGGCTCCAAATTCTCCACTTCCCTATGACCAACACTATGGAACTCAGATCATACTTATCTGACCGCAAACGTAGCACAGTTAGTTGAAAGCATAGGTAAAGAATATGTGCTCTCCTTAATGTAGACCAATTTTCACCTCCGGATAAGAAAGTTTCCGGAACGAAAATGACATTTGTACTTTAACAAGAGAGAAAACCATTGTGCCCAACGCAGGGAACTAGTAGGTTAGGCACCAGATCAAGACATCATACTATACTGAAGGTATATTTTGCACCTTGGATCCTTGATCTTCGTCGCAACTGCGTTGGTAAGATCGCACTTTACCTGGCATCTCTTTCAAACTGGGAATAAGGTACTGCCAAAGTATTTTTTCTATGGCGATATATCTTAACTTGCGCAGATATTATTTTTCTATGCTGATATATCTTAAAGCGAGATTTTTTTTCTATGCTGATATATATTAACCTGCGCAGATATGTATCCAGCTATGCGAGCTATGTAGCATATTTTACAGTTTAATCTTGCAGAGCCTGAATGATTGTGTGTTGTCACTTGTCGTTCTACTCCATCCGTCGATCCGTGATTTTCCCTGTCTTATTTTGCCGCCAAAACGTTAGCACTTCGCTGCCTCAGTAGATGTGCGAATGAAAACCACAGGCGTGGATTAAAAAAATCGGGATTTTGTGGGATAAAATGGACACAATATTCAGATTTCATTCTGGAGGGGACCGTTTCTTGGATTGAGTGGGACGGAACAAGCTTCAGGGATAAGGAATGGCATACGCCGCGGAAGGGGGTTAAGGGGGGACAGGTGGGGGTCTGGTCCCCAACTGTTCAGAAAAATTCCCAGTTTCAGCCGAATTGAAAAAATAGGCAAGTATTTAAGTAGTGTATGGGCAATGTTACAAGGAGCCCAAATCCGATTTTTTTCTTTCTAGAGAGAAAAGTTTGTTGTTAGTAAAAGGTAATTGTACCTCTCTAAGGATTGGTCCATCGTTTTTATGTTAGTAGCAACGTGTGTATGTAAGGTGACCTCCCAGTCTCCAGTCTCTGTGCTGTCCTTAGTTTTTGACCTGTTTTTGTGGTTTCTCGTAGTTGATCCCCATCTTTTCGGCGTTAGTGTTGTGTTTCCAGTAGTTGATTTCCGCCTTTTGTGCGTTAGCGTTAGGTTTCCGTAGTTGATTCCCACCTTTCTGTGTTGGTGCTAGGTTTCCGCAGTTGTCTGCCTTTTCTGCGTTAGTGCTAGGTTTCCCGTAGTTGATTCCCGCCTTTTCTGCATTAGCGTTAGGTTTCCCGTAGTTGATTCCCACATTTTCTGCGTTAGTGCTAGGTTTCCCGTGGTTGATTCCCGCCTTTCTGTATTAGTTCTAGGTTTCCCCGTAGTTGATTCTCACCTTTTCTGCGTTAGTGCCATGTTTCCCGCAGTTGGCTGCCTTTTCTGCATTAGCGTTAGGTTTCCCGTAGTTGATTTCCGCCTTTTCTGCGTTAGTGCTAGGTTTCCCGTAGTTGATTCCCACCTTTTCTGCGTTAGTGACATGTTTCCCGCGGTTGGCTGCCTTTTCTGCGTTAGTGCTAGGTTTCCCGTAGTTGATTCCCGCCTTTTCTGCGTTAGTGCCATGTTTCCCGCAGTTGGCTGCCTTTTCTGCATTAGCGTTAGGTTTCCGTAGTTGATTTCCGCCTTTTCTGCGTTAGTGCTAGGTTTCCCGTAGTTGATTCCCGCCTTTACTGCGTTAGTGCCATGTTTCCCGCAGTTGGCTGCCTTTTCTGCGTTAGTGCTAGGTTTCCTGCACTTGATTCCCGGCTTTTCCGCTCACTGGGTAGTAGATTACTTCTCTTGTTGTCCCGTGTCCTTGTGCTGTCAGCCTCCGTCTGATCAGAGGAGTATTGTGTCAATCGGCTAATCCTTGTCCAGACAAGTTGCTTACAATATCGGTAATGGTTGCTTTTGGTTCAGCCTGTAGATGGTAATTTCAGCGCTGTCCCCTCCGTATTTGTGTTAGCTTATATGAGCTGCATTAATCACTTCAGGTCAGATGATGTATTTAGAATATGCATTGTTTCTCAGCATGAATATTATTACGAATACCTAGTACAATCTTTACCCCATTTAATTTGATCTATTTGATCAATTGACATCGCCTGCAAAATTGTTTATACTTATATTCTTCTCTAAATACCAATTTTAGACTGTTGCAGTTCTTGACACAGCTTTTGTGAATCTTTTCATGTTGTCCTAATTGTTTTCTTTTGTTTGTCGCTAGCGAAGTGCATTTTCTGTCCTTGGTTTGTTCCGTACATGTTGTTCGTTTTTGTGCACGTCCACTCGATAAAGATCAGTTTCGGTTTGCAGTAAGTCCTGTCTTCAACGCCAGCTCATTTTCCCTGGCTGGATTTAGAGACATCTTAATTCCGTCTTTAATCGTAGAGTGCTTAGGTTTCGTTCTTATTTTGCTAATTTTTAGTATTTCAGTTATTTGAGACTGAAACATAGTGGGATCTAAGAAGAGCAGCTCACAGGGACCAAATAACTTTATTTTGGCCTTGGCTAAAAGAAAATGAATGTGTTCCTCTTGTCCTTGTCCAGCTCCCATCTCTTGGCCTTACCAGCACGGTCCCTGTTTTTCTCCGTTGTATGTACAGGTACTTTTTATTTTTGCGCTCCTTGTTCAGGGCCCATCCATTTTTGTGCGGCCCAATTATTTGTATCCCACCCCTGTGAATGTTCAGGTATGGCTCCGAGTGATTCGATTGCTATGTTCGGACAGAATATTCAGACTCTTGACTTTCTGCGGTCGTTGTCACTGCTTCTACCTTTGTTCTCATCCACAGTAACATCAACATGTACTTTTTGTTTTCCTCTTCTTTAGGCCCGTTGCTGAGGCGCTTGGTTTATTTTTGACGCATTCATCTTACCCTGCGTTACTGATAACGCCTTTTTGTGTCAGTTTGTTATACATGTGGACTGTGGTGGCGTTCTGTGTTGTTTGTAATAATTGTACCTCTCTCAGGAAAATGGTTGAAATGTGTTTATCTTCAGAGTCCTTGGTGCGTGCAATGTTTCTGCACACTTTGTGTATGTCGTAGTGTTGGCCTATGTCTATGGTCTTGTGTTGCATTCGCTTCGTGTTTGTGTTCATACATGTGTCACGTCTGCTTTTCGGCTGAATGAGTACTGGCATTATGGGTTGAAATATGAAAATGTTAGTATAATTCTTTGCTCATTTTCGGTCAATATTTCACTTGTTTATGTTGCTGTGAAGCAATAAAATACACAACCTGTGTTCCAAACATTGTCCAGCGCGTCCCCGTCTCGTCCTTTTCGTAGTTGTCCTGTTTGCCTTCGACGTTTGTTGGGCGGTGTTCTTCTGTCTTTGTGCTTGGAATATGACATCTATCATTTTCATTTTAAAAGCAGAACGATCATTTCTTATGCGATAATTTTGATGGTATTTCTCCTGTTTTGGTGGATTATTTTGTGTAATACAATATATCTATAGGGTAAGAATCTCCTGTTAAAATGAAGAGAAAGCATTGTTTAGGATGCTCCTTTCATGTTATTTAGTAGTATCACTGAAGTGAACATCTTGCTGACTGTGCCTGTTGAGGAAAGGGCATATGGCCGGCTTTATTTGTATGGAGCGTGTGGTCCCAACCACCTGAACTGCACCGAGTATGTAACAAGTCAGAGTGCGAATGCTTCTGCTCTTTTGGCCGATTTGGTGGCTTATTTTTACATTGTAACAGTTACAACACCGGACTCCTCTTCCCACTTTGCATGTATTGACAATACATATTTACAAGTATATCAGCACGTTTTCTGAGGTATCCCGTTAACACCCGGGTCGGCATAACAAGGGGGGGAGGCCCAAGATCTCAAAACTAAGAGGGAAAAACGCCACGTAGGTGGGTGGGGGCGTGGTGACACAGATACCAATTTCATTGATCAGGCAATATCTTCAAGGTCAAACAAGGTCGTAAAGGTCAAATATTGGCCATGCTGGGATCGATTGGTAAATGCTGTGATTATGCAGGAAAATGGCGGGAATAAGCTAAAGGCGGACAAGGTTCATAGAAAGAGGTCTCAAAGAGGCTTCCCCACAACTTTTGGGTCAAGGTCATTCAAGGTCATTGACCTTTAAGGTCACCATATGGTATACTACTTATTATTTACACTTTGACTAACACTGTAGCCACTGTTTGGCGGGAAATGAGGATTAACCTTTCCCAATGACCTTGACCTTGACCTTGACCTGACCTTGTATTGGGGTGCCCTACCGATGACGTCATAGCATAGTATATGTCAGACGGGGTAATGTCATTTGGCCGGACGCACAGTGGTCAGTGACCTGAAAGTGCAGATATGACCTTGACCTGTGACCTTTGACCTTGACCTTGACTTTCATGTGAAGTGACTTTGACATATAGTCCCGCTTATATGACGTTATGACGTCACCACTCGGTCTTCAATGCAAGCTAACGGGTCCGACCGCGCGTTTACGGCGATCTCAAGATGTAGGTCTGACTTGAAAGCCTATAACTCAAAAATTTTCGGCCGATTTTCAAAAAATCTTCACCAATCGACGTGCTATTGAATTCTGTTAAATGTGGCAAGGTTTCGTTTTTCGGCTACAAGCGGTTCTCCGGCCACCTCGGAAAAACAGGTGGGGGGCCTCCGAGGCCCCCTCCAGTGCGCGTGTTAACGCGAAGCTGTTATGTTAAGATCTAGGTCACCGATGATAACCTCAAAGGATCAATCACTTAAAATACTACACAAAATACGTGCAATAAACAACAAAAGTGCAGCTCTCAAAAGGAATGCTTGGCGTAGTATGCAACGCAGCAACAGCAGCAGGAAATTGGAGTTGGGTGATTTGTACGTGAGGAAAACCGGGCATCGGCAATAGCAATTCCAAACTGATCCAAAATATACATTTTATATATCAGATATGTCCAACCGCACTGCAAAAGTTGATACAGGGACAGACGTGAGGTTTGCACCGTAAGTGGCAGCTTGTCTTGGGCACTGCAGCTGTGCTCGGGGGCAGAACAGCGCTTCTGAAGAAGGGCGGTGGAGCGCGACAAGATTCGAAGGCATTACAGCGGCTCTGAAGCAGGACGGTGGAGAGCGACAGGATTCAGGGGGGGGAGGATGGAGTTTTCAACCCATTTCTCTCCAGTCAACATCGTAAGGAAGATGATAACATTCGCCATTTTAGGGCATTCCATCCTCCCCCTCTCCCTGGCGGCGCTGATGTCTCTAAGAGATTATAATACTACACTTACTAAAAGCTCGTAATACCACATGGCCAAGGTACCAGGCTGAATGCATAACAACAAATCAAGCCAACATATAAACTTCAACTATTCATTCTCCCTATTCAAAGCAGCACGACATGCTGGGATACTGCAGTATGCGATGTTGCCCGTCAACACCTCCCGTAGCGCGTGCTTTTACTTCGGCGTCACTCCCTGTCTTGGAAGGGATCCAGCTTCTCAAACATCTGGTTGATGAAGTCGCTAACCGCGGCGTCGGCGGCCCTTCGGTCGACAGGTGGAGGTGTGACGTCAGATAGTGACGTCACTTCGGGGTGAGACCCACTGTCCCTGGGAGGAGCACCAGATATGTTGCAGCAAACCATCTTGGTAATAGATAATCGTTTTCGTTTTAGTGCATTTACAACGGTACTGGTCTGGAACCAAGTTTCTCATTTATTTCAATAACGCACTGTGTTCCAGGCGTAGACGCTGTTGATGAACTACCAACAGACCCACACAAGAGGAACAGTGACGGAGTTTCTACCTCATCTCTAAATGCACGGGAAATCGCGGAATTTCTACCTCATCACTAAATGTACGGGCAGTCACGGTGTTTCTGCCTCATCACTAAATGTACGGGTAGTCACGGAGTTTCTGCCTCATCACTAAATGTACGGGTAGTCACGGAGTTTCTACCTCATCACTAAATGTACGGGCAGTCACGGAGTTTCTACCTCATCACTAAGTGCACGGGTAGTCACGGAGTTTCTGCCTCATCACTAAGTGCACGGGTAGTCACGGAGTTTCTACCTCATCACTAAGTGCAGGGGCAGTCACGGAGTTTCTACCTCATCACTAAATGTACGGGCAGTCACGGAGTTTCTACCTCATCACTAAGTGCACGGGTAGTCACGGAGTTTCTGCCTCATCACTAAGTGCACGGGTAGTCACGGAGTTTCTACCTCATCACTAAGTGCACGGGCAGTCACGGAGTTTCTACCTCATCACTAAGTGCACGGGTAGTCACGGAGTTTCTACCTCATCACTAAATGCACGGGTAGTCACGGAGTCTCTACCTCATCACTAAGTGCACGGGTAGTCACGGAGTTTCTACCTCATCACTAAGTGCACGGGCAGTCACGGAGTTTCTACCTCATCACTAAGTGCACGGGTAGTCACGGAGTTTCTACCGCGCCGGTAAATATACTCACCTGTGTCCGTCACTGTCATACGGTGCATTGGAGAAGATGTCCCCTGGGAGACGTCCCCCGCCGCCATCCCCAAGAAATCCGCCTCTTCGGGAATACTGCTGGCATGGAGACGAAATATACATTCTTTAAAGGCCATAATGTGGAGTCGATTTTCGTAGGATCTCGTTCGGACTTCCTCCACAAGAAGATATTGGGGGTCGGAGCTTTCGTACTGTATTAAAGTGCTTCTTATCTGCCCCAATATCTTCTTGCGGAGGAAGTCCGAACGAGATCCTACGAAATATACATTAGATTTTGACGGATGCCTACCTAACATTGCGCAGTGGGTTGGAGGTAGAGGCGTAGTCTGAGCGCACACCCGACTGTGAACAGTAGGTTTCAAACAGCAACCACAAAGCCTAGTCAGCCATTTCACAGTGTGTTTGGCTCACATCATCATCCTAAATATACAAAACACGTCGTTGTATTACGGGCAGTAAATATGTCTCTGGCTCAGCACCCAGTGTCGAGCTGCGCACTGGGTGTTTCCACGAGAGACAAACAGTATAACAAAATTGAGAACCCGATTAACCTTCCGGGTGGGGGTCTTTTTAGACCCCCTCGGGTTTTTCCAAAGTAATAAAAAACAGCGGCGCGCAGCGCCGCCAAACTTAGTCTAGCTGTTCCTTCATCAATTTTACATCTTTCCTGAAAATTTTAGCTCAAGGTCATATCAGGTCAGGTCACCAGGCCAGGTGAAGTGACCTCACCTCAAAAAATGCTTAGGACTGCATAACTAAAAGGAGGGTTAATCGATCAAGTTCAAACTCATACCACATATTGGGCCCACCAGGAGCTACAACATATGTCCCGGGATTTTTGTTATTTGTGACCTAAGGTCATTTGTTTATTTATTTGACTTACACCATACCACTATTCATGGCTATTCGAAGCCGCGAATAAATGAGGACATAAATACAACTTAACAAAAACACACCGTAGATAAGGATAGGTGGTTGATGGAAGACAAGGATTACCCACGGGAGGGTCGCCACAGACGCCGCACTCAACCCATGGGGGAGGTAGTGGACTGAGAAGGATCCGAAAAAACATGAAAACAACAAACAAGGCGACGATGACGGTATGATGAATAATCTGTTCTTTTCGGCTGGTCTCCTTTCGTTCTGTGCTGTTGGCTGTCACACCTGGGAGTGTCGCATTTCTTGTTTCGTCGGCTGGTACTGGGTTTGCGCTGATGTCGACATGTCGTTTGGGAATCGTTAATGTCCTGGGTCGTTGTGCCCATGTGCAGAGCATGACCTCCCCATTGTAAATACATGGGGAAAATCACGAAATGAGCTTTTCTCAGTAAGTATGGATCGAATCAACTTCAAACATCGGTTACGACTTGCTCTTAGCCCATTTATGAAGTTGATGCCAACAATTTTGACTTGTGATCTTTGAAAGATCACCTTAGGTCAAATAAACATTTTTTGGTGTTTTACTCTATAAATTTTGAATAAACAAAGATGGAACTTTTATTTTGTCACCAAAGTGTTTGAATAGTCACTGCAAGTCAAATGATATACATCATGACTATACCAGGTCAAGTTGGGTCAGACCGTTGACCTGGGTCAGGTCAAATTTTTAAATTTGACCTGGCATAGCAATATTATATATTATTCGATTCGTATTGACGAGAGGATTGCAATGGTGCATCACATATGGCTGCATCTTGCTTGGTTTGGAAGTTATTAGCGAAAAAGGAAACGCCCTTATGCATGGTTGGCTATGGACATTCCCAAGCAAATTCCCAATGTTCAGTGACCTGTAGCTCCCTAGGCTTTGACTTGAGCCAAAAATCATTGCCACTATAATGAAAGAGCAATTCAAGAGCTTCCAAATGGTGAAAAGAAATGTTTCTAGCTATCATAATTTCTGAGATATATGAGGTTTCCGTAGTACACCTCATTTTAGCAATTTTGACCTATTTTGACCTCTGGTGACCTTGATATTGATCTGACGAGAAAAATGACCGAAGTATTGTCGATATCATTTTTGAAGAGCTTTCGAGTGCCGTTTTGCGCTTTTTTCTAGCTCTCTTAGTTTTGATATCGTGGGGGTCTTTTTAGCCCCCCCCACCAGGGCGAAGGTGGCTCATACCCGCCACCGGGGCAAGGGTTAACACTATTCCTGTCATGAGGGGAGGGGGACAGATTCTACCCACCCCTGAGGATTTTGTCCGGGATATCTCCAAAACGGTTTGCATAGGTCTTTGAAGCTGTCTGACTTCCCTTGAAACTAAATAGGACAAATTCCCTGAAGGTTGTGATATATTATCTTCACCAGGGGCGGAACTATGGTTTGGTACTTAGAGAGGATCTATTCGCAAACCGATTATTATCGTGTAGGTACGGTGCGTTCTTCGTACAACAAAGCTACCCGTAGCAGTATTGAGTGGAGTTAAACGTTTAAATGTTATGAATACCCTGTCAGGTGAAAGTTCATTAACCCTCGCACGTACTCGGGTTTTCGCGACCTTCGCCCGTACAGGGGGGGTTGTTGCGAGCCCCCTCGCGATTGGCCCCTAATTGATGTAGAGCTCCACAGTAAAAAAAACTGCGTGTGGGTCGTCACGAGTACTCGCGATTGGTACAAATTCTTATGACTTTAGGTCATAAGGTCACCTTTCAGGTCAGGTCAATGACCTGAGTTTCGCCTTGCTGCGGCCCATTTTGCCGTTTTGGCTGCTATTGACCGGAATGTTGGTAACAAATCACATTTTAGGGTCATTAGATTGAGAAACAGACATTCACGCGTCGATTCATATGCTATGTAACACCTATGTGGCCCATCTAGGTAATGCAGGAGGTGAGGTCAAATGTCAAAGGTCACTGACCGATGAAACTCGAAATTGCCCAATATGTCTAATTTTCAGTTTCAGAGGGGTAATTTTGGATGCTGAATTCAAATTTAGCACTTTAAACAACGTCAAAGGCTTCTGTCATTAAAATCGTAGGTCATCAGGTCAACTTCCAGGTCAGGTCAACTTCAGGTCAGGTCAATGACCTGGTTGACCTCAATGAGTAGGTAAAAAGGTCTTGTCCATATTGGAAGCCAGTCAACTAGTGCAAGGGCCACATCATTTAAATTGACTATTCATAAGCCATTCTGCATCATTTACGCAAATTTAGTGCTTGTCTAATCATATGTCACAGCTTATACCCCCTTCGAGGGCAAATTAGGTCAAAGGGCGAAAAAGGCCAAATCCTTATTGGAGGAAAAACGTCTGACCGTTTGTTGCAACAACCCACCTGTACGTGCGAGAGTTAATATTCTCATAAAATTTTTGGGACTCAGGTGGCTCCAGCAACTAAAAATCAGCCCCCAACCACGAATCAAGAGCCGCCTTTACTGTGACGTCACGCTGGCGACAAAGCTTTCCTTCACCCAATAGGTCCCATGTTAAAATTCGTCGATTTCAGCCGGCTCTCACAAGAACAGTATGAGTCGAAGGGAAAACTTTGTTCCTTCTCCACAATTCTACATCAAATTTGTTTTCGAAATTGACCATTTGAAGGCGATATTGACAGTTTTTTCTTAAAAATAAGGGCATTCAAAGTTGGCTCTGCAAAACCGCTTAACCCTCGCCCCATCGGATCCATCGATGGCCCCCTAAGGTTTTTTCGGGATAGCAGAAAAATAACGAGGTGCAGAACCGCAGTTGTGGGCTCTATCTCTCACCCCATCATTTTATCGTCATCCCTGAAATTCTTACCCCAGGTCATCCAAGGTCAGGTCAACAGGCGAGGTCAACCAAGGTCGCCTCACTTTAACTTCAGAGCTTTATAAGAGGTACATTTCTGAGTCGATCAATTTGAAACTTCCCACAATTCATGACCCCTTCAGGGTCTATACGATATATATCCGGGATTTTTTCGATTTCGCGACCTGAGGTCAGGTCACGACGTAACCTCTCCCATTGAAAAAGCATGGGAAAAGCTGTCTTATGGTCTAAAAGTCACAAAAATGATTGCAAATGCTCAGCGTGCTCAGAAAAGCGTTTTTGGTCACCCTTTCACGGATCCCCGGGCCATATTTTCCCTTTGACCTCTTCAAGGTCATCCAAGGTCACCAGAGGTCAAAACAGTATTTTGGCAATAACTTTTGACCTAATTAAGCTAGAGCGCTGAATAAAACACCATCGTGTATGTCTCGTCACTAGCTTAATTTGATATACGGCGAGGTCACTTGCTGACCTTTGGTGACCTCAGGTCATATGAGGTCACTAGGTGACCTCTGGAGGTCAAACCACTGGCGGGAGGTCATTACGTTCCACGTAGCGGAAAACGGTCTGGCATTTTCCTATCAAATGCACTTTACCAGATGTCAATAGCTCTCATTGCATAGGAGTTATGCCCAGTTTGCTTAAGCATTGCATGTTTTAGTGAAAATAGCCTATCGTGACCTAACTTGACCTCTGGAGGTCAAACCATTGACCTGAGCGTTTAAAAATCCGAGGTAATTTCTTACTGAATTCACGCGAGCTTTCTAATGCACTTTGCAGATTTTCGCTAACCCTCATATTTTCGGAGTTAGAGGGGGAGCCATCGATGGCCCCGGTGGGGCGAAGGTGACGCCAGACCCCCGGTGGGGCGCGGGTTAAAGGAGGTCTGAGCCACCTTCGCATTGACGGGGGCAGGTACCCGCCCCCCCTAAGATCTCAACAACCAAGCTAGAAAGCTAAAAACGGTTAACGGCGATGGATAGCCCATTCACATCTCTATAGAAAACATTTGAACCATTTTCTGTCAGGTCAAATTTAACACGCGCATTGACGGGGGCGGGTACCCACCCCCTCGGGTTTTTTGGGAATAGCAGAAAAACGGCGGCGCGTAGCGCCGCCGTACTTGGTATACCTTTTCCCCTCATCATTTATACAACTTCTGTGAAAATTTTAAGGTTAGGTCATGTCAGGTCAGGTCACCAGTACAGGTCAAGTGACCCGACCTCAAAAAAGTTTAAGATGTCATAAATCGGAGCAGGGTGAGCTTATCGGATTGAAACTCATATCACATAATGGGTCCACCGAGTTCTCTAAAATATGCTCCGGTATTTTTGATATCGATGACCTAAGGTCAGGTACGAGGCATGACCTCTCCATTGGAAATACATGGGAAAAATGGTTTTTACGGAATAACTCAGTAACGGATGGTGATAGAGCATTTATTTTAGCTGCATTAGACTCGCCGGGGTTTTGCGGTTCTAATGATATGCATTTTATATAATTTGACCCTGACCTGACCTCAGGTCAGGTCAAATCCTAGCAAGGTCAAATTATATATCATTCGATTTGGCTTGCTGAGAGGATTCATATGGTTTAAGTAGTTTTGTTCTATCTTTACTTGTTTAGATGTAATGGCCAAAAAACTGAATTTACATGTTATCACTATGACGGCATGTTTTTGACCTCTCGTGACCTTAAATGTGACCTGACAAAAAATGATTCGAATGTTTTCGATGGAGAAGTGGATGGGCAGCCCAACGCTCTTTACCGTTTTTCGCTACCTACCGTGATTCTCGATATCTTAGGGGGGCGGGTACCCGCCCCCCTGTCAATGCGAAGGTGGCTCAGACCCCCGTCAATGCGCGTGTTAAGGTCACTAGAGGCCAAGGCATGACACCATAGGGATAACATGTAGACGAAGGTTTTCCGTCATTACATCTGAGCTAGTTAAGATAAAACGAAATAATGTAGACCATAGGAATACTCGCAGTAAGCCGAATCGAATGATATATAATATAACATTGCTAGGTCAAATCAGGATGAATATAGGCTTTGACCTGACCCGAGGTCAGGTGAAGGTCACCTTAGGTCAAAATGCATATTAGAATCCAACCCCGTTAAGACAAACGCTCTTCATCCATCATTTTCAAGTTATTTCATTTAAACCATCCCCCATGTATTTCCGATAGAGAGGTTAGGCGTGTACCTGACCTTAGGCTATCGATATAAAGATATATAATGTATATTTAGAAAATATTTTTTTAGAATTCGGTGGGCCCAGCTGTGGCTGGAGATCCAGACGTGCGGTAGACAGCGCGCAGCTACGCCGGGGCGTATTGTGTGTTATATTTTCCATTGGATACGTTCACTGAGTTCTGACTTATGCTATATTGCACTTTTTAGGTCGTCACCTGACCTGCACTGCTGACCTGACCTGAGATGACCCAATCGTCAAATGTTGCTTAATGTTGTGAACATACATATTGATTTCGGCATATTGATTACAACATATTGATTTCGGCTTTGGAATGGCTCGCTAAACTAAATAAAATTACATATATTACTGGTGACTTCAATTTTGATCTCTTGTCATTGAAAAATGATTCCTACGTTAAAAGTTGTTTCTGGACCATGTGCTCGTATGGTTTTCTTCCTACGATTTAAAAAACGACCAGACATTCATGAAACTCAAACACGCTGTTATATAATATATTTACAAATGAATTACCGTCCATAAAGCTGTCAGGGATTGTGTTGAGTGATATTGCGGATCATTTCCCTGTTATGATAATTGGAAAGGAATTCGTGCCGCAAATTGCTACACCTACTCAAATGACTTGCTTTGACTATATAAAAATTAATGAAATGAATGATTTTTTGAGGATCGAGTTACACTGCCTTGAAGGTGAGACAAATGCAAACATTATAGGTGACAAAATAATAGATTGTTATCAGAAAGGTATAGTGAAATTCTCTTATAAACATAATTGTAATCGTAAGACCCATCCAAGAAAACCTTGGCCTGGCATCCTGGCCTCCATTAACTTAAAAATGAACTCTACATCAAATCACTCAAAAGTAAGGACAACAATGACCTAAAGAAATTCAAGAGGTACAGAAATGTTTTGGTTCAGGTGATTCGTAAAGCGAAACAAAACTATTGCGCATTTGAATTTGACAAAGTAAAAAGCGATTCGAAAAAAAACCTAGAAAACAATAAATGAACTAAGAAATGCATCAAGCGAAAATAGTAGCCTACCAGAAACAGTTTATGACACAGAAGGGTTTAAGACAAGTGGAAGTAGAAATCTAGTGGAAGCCTTCAGCAACTTCTTTTCTACTATAGGTCTGGAGCTTAAACAAAAAATCATCCCTCTGCTCTTGACCCTATAATTCAGGCACCATACTGTGAACAGGAGCTTCAGCTATATGCAACAAATGAGGAAGAAATCGACTCTATTGTACAGAATTTGAAAGATGTAGTGGCAGGTGTCGATGGGATTAACACGCGCATTGACGGGGGTCTGAGCCACCTTCGCATTGACGGGGGGGCGGGTACCGCCCCCCTAAGATCTCGAGAACCACGGTAGGTAGCGAAAGACGGTAAACGGCGTTGGGCTGCCCATCCACTTCTCCATCGAAAACATTTGAACCATTTTTTTGTCAGGTCACATTTAAGGTCACGAGAGGTCAAAACATGCCCGTCATAGGGATAACATGTAAATTCAGTTTTTCGGCCATGAAATCTGAACAAGTAAAGATAGAGCAAAACGACTTAAACTATATGAATCCTCTTAGCAAGCCGAATCGAATGATATATAATTTGACCTTGCTAGGTCAAATCAAGGATTTGACCTGACCTGAGGTCAGGTCAGGGTCAAATTATATAAAATGCATATCATTAGAACCGCAAAGCCCAGGCGAGTCTAATGCAGCTAAAATAAATGCTCTATCACCATCCGTTACTGAGTTATTCCGTAAAAACCATTTTTCCCATGTATTTCCAATGGAGAGGTCATGCCTCGTACCTGACCTCAGGTCATTGATATCAAAAATACCGGAACATATGTTAGAGAACTCGGTGGGGCCGTTATGTGATGTGAGTTGCAATCGGATAAGTTCACCCTGCTCCGACTTATGCTATCTTAAACTTTTTTTGAGGTCGGGTCACTTGACCTGTTCTGGTGACCCTGACCTGAGATGACCTAACCTTAAAATTTTCACAGAAGTTGTAAAAATGATGAGGAAAAGGTATACCAAGTACGGCGGCGCTACGCGCCGCCGTTTTTATGCTCTCTCCGAAAAACCCGAGGGGGCGGGTACCCGCCACCCCCGTCAATGCGCGTGTTAATACTAAATTATTGAAAAACACATATAAAATAATAATTTCCTACCTGAATCAATTTTATAATGCTTGTTTGAAAAATACAGTCTTTCCTGATTCTCTGAAAGTTGCTGAAATTAAAACTATATTCAAAACAGGTGACAGACCACAGTTGACGAATTATTGACCTATTAGTATATTACCAGTGTTGTCAAAATTTTTGGAAAAACTCCTGTTTATCCGGCTAATGGAGCACCTAGTTGCCAATTCAATTATTTACAAAAAACAGTTTGGGTTTAAAAAAATAGATCAACGTATATGCCTATTATTATGCTACAAGACTATGTAACTTCGGGGTTCGAAAATGGGGAACATGTTCTTAGTGTCTTTATTGACGTTAAGAAAGCTTCTGATACTGTAGACATTGACATTCTGCTGAAGAAAATTGGAAAGTATGGCATGAGAAATAAGGCGAATGATATGTTTACTTCTTATTTGACGAATAGAAAAAAATGTGTAAAAATTCGGAATGAAATATCTCAATTGAAGAATACTACTATTGGTGTACCGCAAGGGTCTAATTATGAACGATTCTATTTCTGTTATATATAAATGATTTTCCGCTGATAAATGAAAATATGACCTGTCTTCTTTATGCCGACGATACTGCCCTATTGTTTAAAAACAAAGGCCCAAAAATCCTGCAACAAGTTGTTAATCTTGCTCTTCAGAACATATCTGATTGGTTTTCCGCTAATTATCTTTCCCTTGATGCTGATAAAACTTTCAGCCAGCATTACTCTCCATTTCCAAGTGAGCTACGGCTAAAAATAGCATTGGACAATCGGGAAATACAAGAGAAAAACGAAGTAAATATTTAAGAGTTATTTTTGATCAACAACTAAAATTTAATGCTCATATCAACTATGTTTGTACCAAAATTAGTCGATGCATTGGGATTATTTATAGAATTAGATACTTCATTAACGAAAAAGTAGCTCTGCTTCTTTACAACTCCTTGGTTAATTCTCATTTAAACTATTGCTGTCTAGCTTTGGGGGTAAATTACTCATCACAGTTGAACCGTTTAATTGTGTTACAGAAAAGAGCGGTCAGACTTATTGCAAATGTTAATCTACCACATAGTTCTTAACCATATTTTGTTAAAATTAAAGTTTTGAAAATTAGTGATATGGCAAAATCCCAAATGCTTCTTCTGGTACACAAGTTTCTTACAGGCTCGTTTCCTCATTCACTCTGAAGTATATTCAAAATAAGAGAAATCAATCATCATGAGACTTAGCAAAATGTGATTCTTGAACAACCATTTTCTAATAGAAATTATCGTTTTTTCACTACTCCCTGCCTTGGCCCTAAATTGTGGAATTCCATTTTCATCAATCAATTTCAAGTAGTTGCAGATGTGCCAGCAAGCAAAACAGTAACAAAAAATATCATAAGAAGAACCTGTTGGATTTTTATGGTGACCAATAGACCAGATCTTTTCGTATCTCCTCTTATCCCTGTAGTAGCTGAACTAGGTATGCGTGTTTCATTCCCTGGCGAATCGCTTCTCTAGATTTGTAGTGTTAATCATTTTGTTACAACGAATAAAATAAATTGTAAGAGCTAGGCTGTTGCATCTAAACCAGGTTAAAAAAACGTTATTAATAACGTATATTAAACCTGTCTGTGGTTCAGTACCCAGGGTCAATTGCTCTGCGCTGTTTCCACGCTTGACAGACAAATATCGCGCTCTCATCTTCAGTCACCCTCGCCTCATCTTTAAACAAAAAATCAGCACCCGGTGCTAGTCCGCACTGTGGTGTTCCCAAAAAAAAGCATGCTTACATCTAAAGTCACTCATCTCATCATCATCTGAAAGGACTCGATTTCTCCTGGAGATCATCATAAGTGAGTATGACGTGATTTTTTCTTCTTTCTTTCTTTCTTTTGTTGACATGACATCTGGCCGGACAATGAAGATGAGGAAAATATATCTTGGATAAATGATGAGCTTCCTTTCTTTGCCTTTCAAGGTCGGTGCGCAACAGGTTTTTCCTCGCCTACTGGCCTGAGGGGGTTATGGAAAGGGGCTCATACATGGGTAATCATGCTTAAAAGCTATACAAAGTACGGCGGTGCTACGCGCCGCTGTTTTTATTATATCTCTTCAAAGCCGAGGGGGCAGCGGGTGCCCGCCCCCCGTCAACGCGCGGGATTTCCAAAGAAACAAACATAACAATGGAGCAAAATACAAGGAATATGGAGTGTGTCCCGTATGTTATATATCGTCTATTCCGCGGGCAGATTCTGTTGAATCACGGTTATTTTCTTACCATTGTTGTTTTGTAAATGAGCAAATTACCAAGGGAATAGGTGCCCGATATATATATATATATATATATATATATATATATATATATATATATATATATATATATATATATATATACCCCTTGGCTCACCCTGATATTGTCATTTTTACCTTTTATTCATTTTTCCCTCTTGTAATTATGGTCATCAGTTTTGGTCTTTACCCTTGTTTGTCTAATTCCCTACGAAAATATTTTAAAGTTGTTTATTTTAGAATATTTAGGGAAGTTGTTATTGGGGCTGAGCTTATGAATTTAGAATCAGCTGATGTGCCAAATTCCCTGTTCGATTTCCTCTTGTGGATGATAAAACTAGAATAGTTTTGCCTTGCCTCCAGTACTGATGCCAGATCGGCATGTTTTGGTTTTTGCATTTATTCGTACACAATAAGCGAAGATACATTTTTCCCAGGCATGTGATCTTCGAAATATTTTTTGACGTTTGACCTATATCTCTGGTATAGGTATTCTAATGATTGTATCTCTGGATTGTATTCTAAATTTTAAAAGATATGGAAAGGAAAAGGGAGATTAGTTCTTGAGGGCCCCTGAGACCAGCTCTGGGTCAGTGACAGCTTAGGTTCTCGACAGTTGCCTTGGGGTCAGGTATTTCTCATCTATTTTATACGAAAATATTTTCACCAAACAGACAGTGAAGGAACTTTACAAGCTTGGGCACGTCAAACACAACACAATTAATGTATTCACCCTTCTCATCTCATAGGTGGATCCAGGATTAGCGATTGGGGGGCAGCTTTTGCAGGGGGCGGTCTCTGGGTCCTAAGGGGAAAGCGACATCGTTCACCCCACTCCCCCTTGGACCCGTCTCTGGCCGATAGCGAAGCGATCTGCACCTCACCTGATGCCCTGGCCGTGTGGGGTCCATAGTGAAGCAGTCTGCACCTCACCTGGTGCCCTGGCCGTGTCGGGTCCTTAGTGAAGTGGTCTGTTTGCACCTCACCTGATGCCCTGGCCGTGTGGGGTCCATAGTGAAGCGGCCTGTTTGCACCTCACCTGATGCCCTGGCCGTGTGGGGTCCATAGTGAAGCAGTCTGCACCTCACCTGATGCCCTGTCCGTGTCGGGTCCTTAGTGAAGCGGTCTGTTTGCACCTCACCTGATGCCCTGGCCGTGTCAGGTCGTGTTTTGTAAATTCGGGGCCGTCGTCACCATAGTAACCGGGTGGCCCACCATCGTAGTAGCCTGAGGTCGGATCGTAGACAGCTTCTTCTTCTTCTGATGGGTCTTTTCGGGAGTTTTCGTCTTGGGTTTCTGTCCTCTCGTTGTCAGAGTAGTAATTACCTGATGTATAAGGCAGAGGCTTTGGCGAGGAGGCTTCAGAAAAAAATGGTGACCAAATTACCTACAGTGTACACTCGCAGAATCAAGGCGATGTAATCAATGGGTTCTTTCCACAAACACATAAATATCTGGTAAAAGGTGAGAGAGAGAAAATGTTCACAACAGGCGCCAACAAGCGTTTAAAACTTTTTAAGTAACGTAATATGCTATAAAACTACAGAACTGGCCATGGCACAAATGAAATAATAAATGGTAACCTTCTAAATGTTACTTTTATTAAAATTGGGGCAACAGTCTCTAACCACAATGAAAGCAGAAAACATCATAAAACCATTGGCCTTTAAAAACAATACTTCGGCGCTTGAGATAATTAAAAAAACACAATATGGTGACATCCTAACATTGGTGTGATGTCATTAATGCAGTGATTATTTTCCAGTGTTTCCTGTGAATGCTCTCACCAGAGTTCCAGCATCACCCTGCCTAATTAGTCACCTAAAACAAAACTTTGGGAATATACTGAAACTTAGATGGAAAACCAAAATTTCCATCAAAACTAAGCTCAGAATCCAGTCTTGACAACATGTGTGTGGTCTTGATATTCGTGCATTTGGTTTTTGCCCAGACGAGAGGCGGTTTGAATGAAATAAGCCTTTGGATTTTATATTAAACATGTAGGTATTCTTGAACTGCAACACTTCCGTAATCCAATCTAAAGTACAGTCAGCTGCACTCTGGGTTAAGCAATGCAATCAGCATTTAAAGTATTATGCTCCGATCGTCGTACCTGTAAGTTTCTATCACATCCATACACGAATACTGACCTCCCGCGTCCAACACTTGCTGGTATCTGTCGTGCCTCACCTCCCTCGTCCAGCAGCTGCTGGTTGTACCTGTCGTGCCTCACCTTCCTCGTCCAGCAGCTGCTGGTACCTGTTGTGCCTCACCTTCCTCGTCCAGAAGTTGCTGGTATCGAGCACTCACCTCCCTGGTCCAACAGTTGCTGGTACCTGTCGTGCCTCACCTCCATCGTCCAGAAGTTGCTGGTACCTCTTCGTGCCTCACCTTCCTCGTCCAGCCGTTGCTGATACCTGTCGTGCCTCACCTCCATCGTCCAGAAACTGCTGGTACCTGTCGTGCCTCACCTCCCTCGTCCAACAGTTGCTGGTACCTGTCGTGCCTCACCCCCTCGTCCAGAAGCTGCTGGTACCTGTCGTGCCTCACCTCCCCCGTCCAGCAGCTGCTGGTACCTGTTGTGCCTCACCTTCCTCGTCCAGAAGTTGCTGGTATCGAGCACTCACCTCCCTGGTCCAACACTTGCTGTTACCTGTCGTGCCTCACCTCCCTCGTCCAGCCGTTGCTGAGACCTGTCGTGCCTCACCTCCCTCGTCCAGCAGTTACTGGTACCTTTCGTGCTTCACCTCCCTCGTCCAGAAGTTGCTGATACCTGTCGTGCCTCACCTCCCTCGTCCAGCAGCTGCTGATACCTTTCGTGCCTCACCCCCCTCGTCCAGCAGTTACTGGTACCTTTCGTGCCTCACCTCCCTCGTCCAGCCGTTGCTGAGACCTGTCGTGCCTCACCTCCCTCGTCCAGCAGTTACTGGTACCTTTCGTGCCTCACCTCCCTCGTCCAGAAGTTGCTGATACCTGTCGTGCCTCACCTCCCTCGTCCAGCCGTTGCTGATACCTGTCGTGCCTCACCTCCCTCGTCCAGCAGCTGCTGGTACCTGTCGTGCTTCACCCGGTCTGGGTGCCGCTCAGTGTAGTACCCTCCATCTCCACTGTCCTCCTCCTCGCTAGGATACCGACTGTCTGGCTCCTGGGAACACGTTTGTTGGAGCTCTCAGCTCACGCAGGGAGAATTTTTAACTGTAAAATGCAGTTTTCCGAGAATTGTATACAGTTTAGGACGTCACTTGATATTCTAGCTTCGGAGAACACATGCAGCAGGAACATAGGTGGATCCTCGAGGCATAGGGGCATGTGCTCCGCCCGATCAAGCCTGGGCGCCCCCTGAAATGGCATCAGTGTCCCCTGGTGCCTCAACGTCCCTGGTCCTTGGTGCCCCCACGAAACGTCATTTCCCCGGATAGGAGTATCGGCGTCCCGCCAATCAGATTTGGGGCCCGCTGATACGTTGCGCCGTTCAAAAGTAGCGCTCCCAAGATCAGCTGCTCCCTTTCCCCTGCAATCGTCACACTGGATCCGCCTATGACTGCAGGTAAATATTTACTGCCCTTTTACACACAGATAAGCTGGCCGTCACATTTAAACTGCGATAGCTTAGCTGCTTACGAAAGATAATCTCATTTTAATACTGTGACAAAGTGCGAGATAAATCTGCGGTTCTCACCCGGTAGTAGCTGGGCCTCTCCTGGGGCTCCGGGTACAGCTGGCGTCTCCCAGTGGAGGACTGAACCACTTCATTTTCTGATCCCGGTGGGTAGGGTGCCTCTTCATCATAGTAATCTTCGTTGTAGTCCGGACTCTCCTCGGGTCTCCGGGAAGGATAGTACCGGGGCCTCTCCGTGTCCCTCACATCTTCACTTCTCTCGGCGTCCCTCACGTCTTCACCTCTTTCCGTGTCCCTCACATATTCACCTCTCTCTGTCTCACCCAGCACGCCTTCGTGGTCATATTTTCTATCAACGTGCTGTTCATCATAATCATCATACTTGTCATCATTTCCAGGTCTCTTTTCATCCCGGTAAGGACTGCCGCTGTATCTTTTCTTTTCTGGAGGAGCTGGGTCGTGGGTATAGCGAACATCATTGTAAGGTCCCCTGTCATCCTCATATTGACCATAGTGACCTCCAGCATTACCAACTGGTCTTTTGTTATCATGACCTTGGTGGTGCTCATTTCTTATAGGCCTCCTCTCTGCGTGTCGACCATCCTCTTCTTGCACTTCATCCACCGGATAGCGTCTCTGCTCGTCATGCCGTTCGTCCTCTTCCGCATAGTACTCGGACCCCCGCTGAGGGAGAGGTTTGACGACATAGTCAGTGACATCGTCTGTAGCTGGTCCCCGCAGTGGTCCTCTGCGTTCGTTCGGATAGTTGTGGGTGTCGGCGTCTGCGTACCGTCTGTCGTCCTTGCGCCTCCGACTAGGGCTGCTGGAGGCGCTGCTGCTGGGTCCGCGGCGGCCTTCATCAGGTTGACGGTACCCGTTTTCATAGCCACGCTCGGTAGTGTCACGGTGGCGCTCAGCGTTGCCATGGTAACGCTTTGGTTCGTGAATTGGGCGCTTATTTCCGCCTTGTCGACGTCTGCGGTACCGCAGTGGTCGCTTCTGTTTTGGTTCATTCGTTTTCCTCTCTTCTTCCTCCCTCCTCTCCTCCTCTTTTTGTCTCTGCTCTTCTTCCCACCGCCTGCGGTTCATTGCATCCTCTTGTTTTTCCTGTTGTCTTTTGCTTTGATTTATTCTCACGCGTTCATGATGCTTTTTATTGGTCTGAACTGGTCTTATTTCTGGGAATGGTTCAAAACCTCTTTCGTCTTCCTCTTCTTCTTCGCCACTCGTAAAGGATTCGTATCCCTCATCCTTCTCTCGGGAATTGACATCTTTGTCTGTTGCCAAGTATTCAGGTGGGTCTTCGTCGAAAACCCCTATTCTATCAATGACTTCACCGCGTTCTGCTGGGAAGCTGTCAAAGGCAGTTTCGTAGGAGGGGTCTGAAGTATCTGAAAGCAGGGAGCTACCATGTCGATTATATCGTTGTTTTATATTGGTGGATGGGAAGTGGTTGCCAAATTCCCTGTGAAAACGGTTCCGACCATGGAGGTCCACGCTCTCTGCACCCAGGGGCAGATTGGGAATCATGGCCTTGGTTTTGTTCAGGTTTTGTTCCCAAAGCGGGCTTCTGGTCTGCTTGTAGTTGAATGTTTCTCGACTATTTTTATTCCGTGCCCTCGGGACTCCAGGGCGGCTATCAATCATCCTTAATATTTTTGGCTGGTGAAGCTCGTCATAAACATCATACTTTAGAGGAGATGAGTTGCCCACTTTAGCTTGCCCGAATTCTGAACGAATTGTTTCCCTCGAAGTTTCGGAATACTTATCAGACCTTGCGTCGTCCTCCTCTTTGCTAGAATCAAATTTCGGGACGTGAAGGAAGTTGGCGGGGTTGTGCGGATTTTGAGCGTACTCCATGCTGGATTCCCCCAGTGGAAGTGTAGTTTCTATTGTTGGTTGATCTGATTCAACTGTCGATTCAGATGATAGTTCCGAAGCATGCCTTCGAACTCGCACTCTGCCTTTTGGTTCACTTTCCAGTGATGTAGAAGATGGTAAGTAAAAGCGGCTTTCTTTTGAACCACGGGCCGGCGGACTTCCGGAGTGAATTATTGTCGTGATTTGTGCTGGCAATGAGATATTCTGAGCACCGCTTTCTGAAGCCTTTATACGGGTACTTGGGAACAGCGCGAGAGCACGCCTTTGGAAGTCACCCTGGTCGAGATTCTGATGCCTAGACTGTCGTTGTTCTTGAGGATTATAGGAATTACCACGCGCATCGGATCCTTAGTCTATCCGAATATGTGCCGGCTGGCTGACCATATTTTTGGTTATATTCGTTTCGAAAATGAATTTGTTTTTTGTCATATAATTTATTGTTTAAATCGTGCTCTTTATCCTTTTGATTCTCAATGAAATATTCAGCTCTCGGCGATTTAAACTTTTTGTTCGAACTTTTCTTAAAGGGATAGTGCAGTGAATGTTTTTCGTATTTTGCACGCCTCGCGTCCAAAGGTAAATCCTTGTTAGAGCGGTAACGGCTGCTGTAATAATCTTCATCTCCAACATCAGCATGCTCCGAGCGCGCGGAAGGCCGGCTTCGTGACTTGAGGTGGCCATGAGCGTCCAGGATCGGTGAGCGTCCAGCAGCACCTTCATCGTACTCGTCGTCGAAATCTCCAACATAATCATATTCGGGATAGTAATCCTTTGAAGTTGATGATCGATGGCGTCGCAGTTTTGGGCGACGGTCATCATCTCCCTCGTCGTAATACTCGTCGTCGTCATAGGTCACTTGATCATCATAAACTACCTCAACTTTCTTCCTACGTTTTCCATTTTTCGCCGCCCCTTTTCTACGACCTCCATCATCTTCCTCATCAGCATAATCACCCAAATCCTCTTCGCTCGGGAACTTCTGCGTTCTGTAGTAATGATCGTGCTCCTCCTCTTCAGCATAGCCGCGTTCCACCTGTTCGTCCGTAGGTCGAATGTTGTACGGGTCACCAGCAACATGTCCATCTCCATAGACGTGACGCTCTTCATGGTCCTCTGGGTAGCCGTGGTTCTCTCCACTGGCGTGGCTGTGTCCTTCGAAAGTCCCCTCGTGGTCAGCGGGGTCTCTCTTCCTGGACTGGTAGGGGTTAAAGTGAGCTTTACCATCGGCATGCTCGTCTTCAGAATAAGGTTCTACGTGCAGACGTGAGTATCCGTCCCGGTGAAACGTGTTGTATCTGGATCTTTCCCTCTGTATCGGGCGATACCGAGGTCCAGCACTCTGCTTGTGGTCCTCGGCTCCTCGATAGGAGACAACCCTCCGATCCCTCTCGTTCGAGAATCGCCTTCTGCCCTCACGCCGGTCTTCGTTTTCTCCCCTGTCCCGCTGCCTCGCTGGGTCCAGGTAAGTTCCTTCCAGCGGAATACCCTGAAAGGGATGCCCAGGTGACCAGGCGCCTGTGGAGCGTCTTCTTTGTTCCACCAGTGGAGGAGCAGGTGGTCTGGGGTCGTGGGGAGGCTCCGACAGTCCGGTATAAGAGTCATGATGGACTGGACGCCCATCGAGAATACCTGAGCCAAGGTCCCGAATCTTTGACCCGAGCGAGTTGATGGCTCGGACGGCCCTTGCCGAGAAGGACTCTGGTGGTTCATCGACGTTATCATGCGGATGCAGATGAAGGTGTGCAGAGTGGCGAATATTGTCTGGATGGTAGGGAGGAGTATCCTGGTAACCTGGGTAGACTTCGCGATCGAAGTGACGATGGAGATGACTGCGGTCTGGTATGTGGTAGTCAAGCCCTTGACGAGGTTGCAGTTCGGCGGTCTGATGATGAGGGGAGCTTGAAAGGGATCGAGTTGATGGATGACTGGACTCAGTCACTTCCTTTCTTATACGGGAGTGTTTTCTTGATCAGTACAGATTTCCCGTCTTTCTTTACTTTCTGCGTTTCCTGGTGAAAGAGAGCACCCTTTATTGCAACATACATGAGCCTCATTTTTTTCATTTTGTTATTCAGCTCTCTGGCATCGTAAATAACAATTTTGACGGCTAATGTTTCAACTTGATACCAAAACGCGCAAAGGCTTATACAATGTCGTATCTCACACTCAAGGCACACAACTATAAAACATGTTTGTGCTGACGAGACAAATTTGTAAATCCTTTCGTAACTATGTCTGAACGCATTTACATCGAATCATACAGCGACTTGCTACGTCCTGCGGTCGCTGGTCTTACTTTGAAGTGGATCAACCTATTTAAAAATGTAACTACCGAATCGAGGCCATGCTGGCGCTCCAGTGGGGAGCACGGTGATTGTGCAGAAAAAGTCACTATTCCCGAAAAATGAAGCACGAATATGAATGGAATGTGTCATGCTGTTTTATTCTTAGTTTTTAGGTCAAGTTCATCCAAGGCAATTGGCCTATGGTGTCACAACTATGGCTTGTTCCCCATAGTGTAGAGTATAGTAAAGACTGGGGACGCCATGGGGCTGGAAAGAGGGTTTATCCTTCGTGGGATTGCAATATAATCCTTGAATATATGTGTAGCATATGCCAGGTGAAAACATAAGATTCCGGTCTGCAATGATCAAACGACAAATAATTCTAAGCGGTACACTGGTGCCCACGCGCCTCGAAAAAGCCAGCTTAGCAGCACACTTCTACAGACTCTAGACAGGCCCTCGGCCAGTTCTCACCTGCGTCGGGAGGTGGTGTTGCGGTGGGGCTGTGGAGTCCAGGTGGCGCAGCGGCAGTGGGGTGCCGGCCGTGTTGGTGGGGTCGCCGGCTGAGGCTGCTGGAGGACCTGCTGGCGGCGCCGACGAGAAGACCGGAGTCAGCACTGTACTGCGGGCGGTGGCCAGCTCCATGAAGATAAGCACCAGGCTGGTGCGGAGGAGCTGAAAAGGAGGTGGCTGTTTTGTATTGCATAGTAATACTGGAAAATCAATCGACACGGTACTTAGCTCCTAATGCAGTTTCATGACGGAAGGAATTCATGTAGTTCCGGTTAAGAATATAATGCACGGGCTTTCAGGGGTGACGTGATATCATTATTTTGATATTGACGTGTTTGCGTTTCCGCATTGGCAGTCGCACGTGGTACGCATTATGGCGTCACTATGTCACTGGTTGAACTAGACTTGGTTGTAATTGAGGTCAATTTTGCTGGCTGGCCTAGCAAGGCCCTATTGTAGATACTATCCTAGAAATATGTATTTGGGCTGGATGGCAGAATTACGGAGTTATATCGATATTTACTGTATCTTCTTTTGCACTGTCAAAAACCATGAGGAAAGTAAAACTAGCCTGGGAAATATGCAGATTCCATACTGGCCTGAGTAAAACTTGATATATTCTCTTACCCTGTGCTGAAAGTGGTGCTATCTATTTTGGTGTTGAATTTTATGGCGTTTCTTACCCCCGGGATGGCCATGCCAGTCAATTGACCGTTGACGACTATAAAAATATGAATTATACAAAAAAATATTTTAAGCCAATACTCCCCACTTCCCTGTAGTTTGTCACGTCCTTCTGGGCAATGTGCATTTTGTCTGCTTGTGTGTAGTTTTTTTTAAAGAGAAAACGGTATATTTACCGGACTGCCACATCGGTCCATTGATCGGTAGACTGTTGATTCTGCATTACCGGTCTAAAACGAATTAACAATCGTAGTTGATATCATATGCGATTCAATTCAAAGCTTCATCAGCCTAACCATATATTGGCTGTTTTGGTTACTATTCTTTGTATTTCCAATGCATCTTTGAACACATGAGTGTTACATAACACATAATAACACCTGGTATGTGAGGATTAAAAAATCATCCCGGGAATAAGAAAACACCTTGAGATAGTCGACCATGTCAGTAGCTCTCATCAAATTCAAATAGCTCTCATCAAAGTTAGGAAAACCACGTGCATCTGTTCTAGGCATAAGCAAATAGAAAATAATAGTTCCCCACCCAAGGATAAAACTGTGTTGCACAAAGTTGTGTAGCCAAAGGAACAGGGTCCCGGGACCCACAGAGCCCCAGTTCTTGGACTGACCTTGTGCATTGCAAAGCAGAAGCACAATGTTTCGGGGGCCCTGAGCTTGGTCTCAGGGAGCCCCCAAATCTTTGACTAGGGGCCCCGAGCTTGATCTCGGGGAGTCTCAAGCTTGGGCTGTAGGGGCCTCCGAGCTTTGTGTAGGAGGCCCCCGGAATTGGAATAGGGCCACCTAGTTCAATGCTTAATGAGCTACAATTTTCCTGAATATTCATAGTATATAGGTATATACAACAAACAAAATTATTGTCAGGCATTGATTTCTATTGAAGAGCATGTGGGACCAGTATAAAGTGATTAGAACTGAGATAGCCACGTGATAGAACATGCCGAGAAAACACTTACTCAATAGTTCGTTTGTCCCAAAACTTAACGATTGCGAAGAAAACATGTTACAAGTAACTCCTGCTAGAGGGGGCGATAACGCAATGGAAGCATGCAAATTTTAAAAATTTAAATGCAATGTACCCAAACTGTGAGTATTTCTAAGAATTTTTAGCACAACAAGCAATAGCTGCGCGCAAAAAAGTTCGGCCGCGGTAATATTACTTTTCTTCGCCATTCAGCAGTGCGAAGGCATCGGGCAGACTTGGTCATAGGCCAGCAATGGTGCGCTGACCTTCGTGACCTTTCGCTTCTGCGCTATCCTCTATCACAAATGTATAAGAACATAGTTTATTTCTCTCAGTTTTACTTTGTTCTCTACAAAATCGGGCCTCTCGTAGTTGAGTGATTCAACTTAAAACAAAACTCAGCTAAATCAAAGCCTTACATTTATCCGCACATCCGCTGGTCATTGTCACGCGTGTCGAAACGTAGTCACTGAAACCCCGCCCACCTTAGACGGTAAGGAGGCACCACCATAGAGATCCCTCCTCTTCATCCGGCCAGTGGGTAAGATTTTGGCCTCAATGTGAAGTGGAGGGGGTCCTAAAGTGCCCTCTCTTCGATCTCGACAGGGATAGAAAAAGAGGGCTAGAGGGCTGGGAAACGACCAAGAGGGTTAGGAAAACGCACGTTTGGGGAGGGTCTGAAGGTTATGCTGATCTGCATTATAGCCCACTTTCATTCAACTAGGTCAATATCTTTAACGTCAAAGGAGGGTACGAAGGAAAATCTGGGCCGTGCTGTAGAATGTTTTGGAAATTCCGTGATTAATCTGGACAAAGTCGCAAATACACAGAAAACGGCCTGAGATCATGGAGGGAACGTTCTATAAACGTTTAGTGAAGGTATGTAATCTAAGTCACTCGAGGTTAATGACCTAAGCTGTCACGATCCGATACAAGCCTCGTTATGTACATTATTACTCACCTCTGAGCCATCGTTAGGCGGGGATTAAGAGCTTCAACAATACCCATGACCTTGACTAACATTGCGTAACCTTGAAGGGAATATGGCACCTTGGCCGAATCTAGGAATTTAGTGTAATTAGGGGTATTTCTAGCCGACAATTATGAAAACGTCCATGATTTCTCGGAAAAATGTACAATGAGCTTAACCCTTGCCCCGGTGGCGGGTACGAGCCACCTTCGCCCTGGTGGGGGGCTAAAAAGACCCCCCCACGATCTCAAAAACTAAGAGAGCTAGAAAAAAGCGCAAAACGGCAATCGAAAGCTCTTCGAAAATGATATCGAAAATACTTCGGTCATTTTTCTTGTCAGGTCAATATCAAGGTCACCAGAGGTCAAAATAGGTCAAAATCGCTAATATGAGGTGTACTAAGAAAACCTCCTATATCTCAGAAACTATGATAGCTAGAAACATTTTTCTAACACCATTCGAAAGCTCTTGAGATGTGCGTTCATTATAGTGCATTCATTTTCGTGTCAGGTCAAAGCCTAGGGAGCTACAGGTCACTAAATATTGGGCATATTCTTGGGAATGTCCATAGCCACCCATGCAAAAGGTCGTTTACTTTTTCGCTAATAGCTTCCAAACCAAACAAGATACAGCCATAGTTTATGCACTATTGCAATCCTGTCGTCAATACGAATCGAATGATGTATGATATTGCTATGCCAGGTCAAATTTAAGAATTTGACCTGACCCAGGTCAACGGTCTGACCCAACTTGACCTGGTATAGTCATGATGTATATCATTTGACTTCCAGTGACTATACAAACACTTTGGTGACAAAATAAAAGCTCTATCTTAGTTTATTCAAAATTTATACAGAAAAACACCAAAAAATGCTTATTTGACCTAAGGTGACCTTTTAAAGGTCACAAGTCAAAAATTTTGGTATCAGCTTCAGAAATGGGCTAAGAGCAAGTCGCAACCGATGTTTGAAGCTGATTCCATCCATACTTACTGAGAAAAGCTCATTTCGTGATTTTCCCCATGCATTGTCAATGGAGAGGTCATGCTCTGCACATGACCTTAGGTCACCAATATCAAAAATCCCGGAACAAATGTTGTAGCTCCTGGTGGGCCCAAGATGTGGTATGAGTTTCAACTTGATCGATTAACCCTTCTTTTAGTTATGCCGTCCTAAGTATTTTTTGAGGTGAGGTCACTTCACCTGACCTGGTGACCTGACCTGATATGACCTTGAGCCAAAATTTTCAGGAAAGGTGTAAAAATGATGAAGGAACAGCTAGACCAAGTTTGGCGGCGCTGCACGCCGCCGTTTTTTGGTCACTTCGGAAAAACCCGAGGGAGGGTCTAAAAAGACCCCCCACCCGGGCGAAGGTTAATATTTTGATTTTTAAAATGCTCCTCTAGGGTGAAAAATAAACTCTGCCTGTGGATGACGTCATGATCTGGCAACTCGTACCGTATTCAATAGGCTTCAAGGGCTCCAATTGGTTGATTACTCACCGTGACGTCAGCGCTGTCGTCACACCAACAGCTGACAACTGTGGCCGCCTGGCTGGGATATATTTGGGTTACATTTCAGATAGGTTTTTAACTTTTCTCCCCGGAAATGTTTAGTTTCAAGACAAATGATATATTGAGTACCGGGTTTTCCGGCATGCCTTATAACTTGGCTATCTCAGTTAAACTCACGTTATAAAGGTGCCACATGCCCTTTAACACGCGCATTGACGGGGGTCTGAGCCACCGTCGCATTGACGGGGGCGGGTACCCGCCCCCCTAAGATCTCGAGAACCACGGTAGGTAGCGAAAAACGGTAAACGGCGTTGGGCTGCCCATCCACTTCTCCATCGAAAACATTTGAACCATTTTTTTGTCAGGTCACATTTAAGGTCACGAGAGGTCAAAACATGCCCGTCATAGGGATAACATGTAAAATTCAGTTTTTCGGGCATTACATCTGAACAAGTAAAGATAGAGCAAAACGACTTAAACTATATGAATCCTCTTAGCAAGCCGAATCGAATGATATATAATTTGACCTTGCTAGGTCAAATCAAGGATTTGACCTGACCTGAGGTCAGGTCAGGGTCAAATTATACAAAATGCATATCATTAGAACTGCAAAGCCCAGGCGAGTCTAATGCAGCTAAAATAAATGCTCTATCACCATCCGTTACTGAGTTATTCCGTAAAAACCATTTTTCCCATGTATTTCCTATGGAGAGGTCATGCGTCGTACCTGACCTTAGGTCATCGATATCAAAAATACCGGAACATATGTTAGAGAACTCGGTGGGGCCATTATGTGATATGAGTTTCAATCGGATAAGTTCACCCTGCTCCGACTTATGCTATCTTAAACTTTTTTGAGGTCGGGTCACTTGACCTGTACTGGTGACTTGACCTGAGATGACCTAACCTTAAAATTTTCACAGAAGTTGTAAAAATGATGAGGGAAAAGGTATACCAAGTACGGCGGCGCTACGCGCCGCCGTTTTTCTACTATCTCCGAAAAACCCGAGGGGGGCGGGTACCCGCCCCCCGTCAATGCGCGTGTTAACTATGACATCACATAACATCACCCTGAGTGACGATATCCGGTGGGGCGAAGCGCATTTTCTGGTACAAGGTGTACCAATTCCGCAACTTTCCTAAAAATTTATGGTTGGGTTATCTCAGGCTAGGTCACCAGTGCAGGTCAAGTTCCCTCACCTCTAAAAATGTTTAAGATGGCATAAGTAAGAAAAGCGTAAATCTATCGAATTGAAGCTTATACCACTTAATGGGCCCGCTGAGTGCTGCAAAATATACTCCAGGATTTTTAATATCGATGACCTAGGGTCAGGTACGCATACCTCTCCATTGGAAATGCTTGGGGAAAACGGAAATTGGCCGAAAAAGTGATCTTTTTCAGTAGATACCGCTCGGAATAACCTGGAATTCTCCAAATTGTAGTAACCTAGGCCCCTTTTTTATGTAAATGTTGTAAGTTTGGACCTGTGACCTCTGAGAGGTTATCTGGGCTACCTAAGCAGGTTTTCAGACTGGGGTCAATAACTGCAGAAAATGACGTTAAAGCTTTATTTTGATACACTTACGTTTGGATTGTAATTGTGAATCAATTGATGTGGCTATTGACTATGGTAGATCAGATAGTGACTTTGACCTGACCTGAGGTCAGGGCATTTTTGTTTTGACTTAGCATAGTCATATAATACATCATTCGATTTGCCGTGACAAGAGGAAGCGAATGGTGCCTACTATATGATTCTAACTCAACTCTGTCAGACGCTAGAGTCAGAAAAGCTCTACTCTAACATGCAATCTTCTTTCCCCTGTCATGACCTCAATATTGGCTCTGAACCAAAAGGTGACAGATGGAGTTTCTTCATGAATTTTTATGAGCTATTCACGAGCGTTCGCGTTTTGTTTGTTTGTTTTTTGCTGTCCCGCATATGAGCTAAGTTCGAGTGGGGTGTTTAAAACCCCCCTCACCAGGGCGAAGGGGGCTCGGAGGCCCACTGGGGCCGGTGTTAAAAGCAAATTGAATTAGCTGAAGCTTACTTTCACAGCACAGTATATATTCAATACATCCAAAGGCTTAACCACTGGCTTCCATCGTGCCGGGCGTACTCCCCTCTGTCTATAGAGTGAGCAGACAGATATGACATATTCAAAGGTTTTTTGCCGTTTGTTCTTCATACCGATGTGCCAAAATGTGCAGAAGGGATACAAGTAAATAATAGATTCAGAAAAAAATCGTTGGCGTCCCGTGGGCATTGCAAGCTTGCTTATGAAATGAGGATACACACTTCACAGAGACCGTCTTCTGGAAATCTTTTGAACAATTTTACGACTAGGTATGGAAGCGTAACATTTGAGGCTTTCTGGGCTCCCAGCCCAAATGGACCCCGGCCAAGGATCCCCTCGCCTGGGGGCCGTGGGCTTCCTACGGTCCAAGGCCTCCTCTCCTCTTTGGCCGAACCCTGACTACGCCATCGGTTTCACAGGGTAGGTGTAATGATAATACTACCAATACTGACGATAACCATGATATTGGTAATAATTTTGGTGTTAAATGTAATATTTATTGAGGCGAGATCACTTTTTGATTTGGTCTAATAAAAAGGGACATCCAATATTTCCTCATAGACATGACTGCCTGCGTAAGCTTTGTGTATCTGGTCTCACCTTAGGTCACCAGTCACAAAAATCTGGAAAGTCATAATCGTAAACTTAAGTTGGCTGATGAATGTAATGGATATTAGGTCATTTGGAATACTAAAAAAGTAGTAATTACTAAACAACACTAACAGGAAAAACAGCAAACTTAAAACAGGAACAGTAAAGAGCTTCAACAAACAGTAGGTACCAGTGTTGACATTTCGGAGTCAAGGCCACAGCATAGCTTTGTGGATTGACCTGGGGTGACAATAACTTAAAATCTGGGGAATAAAATGAAACAATTCAAGCAATAGGCAGACTACCGTGTCGTTATGGAGAATTGCATAGTGTTCACGTGCTGGGGCGAGAACCAGTCCTTTAGGAAGCTGGTTCTCGGGATTTTGACATCGCTCACTTTAAGGATTTTGCATCCAGTTTCTCCCACATTCCAGACGGGTCCATTTGGTATGCCTGGCAGAGTAATGGGCATTTTCAGGAGTGGACTGAAAATGTCGCCCCTATTCCCTTTATTAATGAAGCTGAGAAGAATGACATGTTTGTGGCTTAGCGTGGATGCAGAAGAAAACAAAAAATAATTGATATGCGATTCACATTGTCATCATGCAGCACATCAGCAATTGCAAACTTACCATTGCTTACTGTGGTTGGTGCCGAGGCCTTGGACACATACAGCAAATCTGCGGTGATGTGACGTCACTCTGGCGTCATTCAAACACCATTCATTGGGCTGACAAGTCTCGGAAGTGGGTGTGGTGGTGCTCAGCTGAGAGCAGCTCCGTGAATCACGTGCAGCAGACCTCTCGTCTGGCCCAGGCTGGTCTTCTAACGGCAGCTGGTGCCGACTCGTCACTGCTTAACCTGATTAGTGGATCTGTCACTAGTTCACAGAAGAGACTGGTGTCCTGGCGTGCCCCCAGGGCCTTTTACCTGGCGTGTTTGGCGTGCGGTTTAGTCGTCGTTTCACCGTGCAGTTAATCACGAGACGGAGGCCACGACTGTAACGCCAGAGAAACCAGCCGTGTTCCACAGGGCACGACCTCTCCGCAGGGAGCATTCACACTCACCACCCCGCCGCCGGCTCAACACAACTCTGTGTACCTCTCCGCAGGGAGCATTCACACTCACCACTCCGCCGCCGGCTCAACACAACTCTGTGTACCTCTCCGCAGGAAGCATTCACACTCACCACTCCGCCGCCGGCACAACACAACTCTGTGTACCTCTCCGCAGGGAGCATTCACACTCACCACCCCGCCGCCGGCACAACACAACTCTGTGTACCTCTCCGCAGGGAGCATTCACACTCACCACTCCGCCGCCGGCACAACACAACTCTGTGTACCTCTCCGCAGGGAGCATTCACACTCCACACTCCGCCGCCGGCTCAACACAACTCTGTGTACCTCTCCGCAGGGAGCATTCACACTCACCACTCCGCCGCCGGCACAACACAACTGTGTGTACCTCTCCGCAGGGAGCATTCACACTCACCACTCCGCCGCCGGCTCAACACAACTCTGTGTACCTCTCCGCAGGGAGCATTCACACTCACCACTCCGCCGCCGGCACAACACAACTCTGTGTACCTCTCCGCAGGGAGCATTCACACTCACCACTCCGCCGCCGGCACAACACAACTCTGTGTACCTCTCCGCAGGGAGCATTCACACTCACCACCCCGCCGCCGGCACAACACAACTCTGTGTACCTCTCCGCAGGGAGCATTCACACTCACCACCCCGCCGCCGGCACAACACAACTCTGTGTACCTCTCCGCAGGGAGCATTCACACTCACCACCCCGCCGCCGGCACAACACAACTCTGTGTACCTCTCCGCAGGGAGCATTCACACTCACCACTCCAGTGCCGGCTCAACACAACTCTGTTTTTTCAATAATTGTTGTCGTTTAACGACGCACCAACCACCAAGGTTATGCGGCGTCGCCAACTCTCACCCTGTTGGGAGGGATTTGGGGGATCAGATTGACTTATTCAGAGGCTCCGCCGGGATTTGAACCTGGGACCTATGGCCTAGGGGATTTTGATGTTTTCCACTTAACCACCCATTCCCCCACTCTATATTACAACCTGAAGCGGCGAAAGGGAGGGGGGGCACCGGAGCACTACACCCTCCTCTTCCCCCTTAAATCAGAACGTTTCACCGCTGCTGATTTTAACTCTCTACTCTGTTGAGGGGTGTTTCAAACTCGCACCCCATCAGGTGTTGTCATTGCGACTAGAATACCTCAACCGGCGCACCAAACTACCCTTCACTTTTTAGACATTCTGTATCAGTTTGTATCCGCTGGGTTTTAGCTGAGTCGCACCTGTCTGGTCCAGATATTGCATTATCTCTGTATTTTGTATTATGCGCTACCGTATTTTTGAGTCATAATGGTAGCCCCTTTTGGCTTTATCTAGCCTAAATTTAAAGACGGCGGGTTTTAAAAGGCGCCATATGACTTTGGTTGTCGGTGCGCCCAAAAACCCCAAACATCATCAACACGGGTTCTAAAAGTCGGAAGTCATTTTAGGTGGGTTTGAACATCGTATTCTTTTTGCTCTTTTAGCCTTCATTTTGTAATCCTGTCAAAGCCTCTTCTTGATATTTACTTCAAGCTCTGTAGAGCCTAAGGTCATTCCACTTTGAAGCAGAGAATTGTGGCATGGCACTGGCGGTATATGGCCTCTCCGCAGCGGTGTGCTCTGTCGCCCCGGGCCAGACCACAAACCAACCATGCACCCACCCTGCTCATGGTTCTCGCGTGACCAGCTTCAGTCTCAGACCTGGCCTGTTCTGAAGCTCTAGAGAAAACTACCGAGTGACGGAAACGCCGATCACGAGCCGCAGTCACGTGGTCGGGCTTGACGAGACGTCACGAACGTGGTTACAGTGGCGGCGGTAGATGGCGTGACGCACGAGCGCAAGAGTGAGAGTTGGGTAGGAAATGTGTGGTGCGGTAACGTTGGCGTGCTCCTCCTCATCCGTGCCGTGGTTATAGCACCGCTGCACTGGGGATGCGTCACGTTTGGCGCGGCTCGGGCCTGCCGCGGATCTTCACCGCTCTGGTTGGTTACAAATGCCCGGTGGATGAAGATGCAGAAGGCCGTGGGACGTCCACGGGGTTACCTGCTGCCCCAGAGGGGGGGTGCAGGGACACTTATGGTCTGGTGGGGGTTCTTCAAATACCATCGCTTTAGATTCGATTCTCGCATCAGGTCTAGTGTAAGGTATATGTCACCCGAAGTGTCTTGATAAGGAATATGGGTTTGGTGGGAACAATTATATCAGAACATGACAATAGAGGCCTAATGCCTCCGAAACAGCACTGAAATCCAAGTTATTCATTTTCATATTAGGGTCAAAAAACGATATAATTCACTCAGATCATCAAGTCCTGATAAGTTTCGGACCCATTCAGCCTCTATTGTCATCCCCTGATATAGTATTGTACACCAAGCCGATATTCCTCACCACGAAGGCAGTTCGAGTGACATGTACCTTACACTAGACCTGCTGCGAGCCGAGTCTAAAGGGGTGGTGTTTGAAGACAAAAACTTACCCCTGATAGTTACAGAGGTGGGAAAATCCACCAAATCGCAAACCAGGGACTGCGACAGACCTTGGGTACCGAGGTTATGAAGTGCGACAGAAAACATCTACGAAATTGGACTTCAGGTAGCCGCGAAGAAAAGACGAGAGCTCCTAGAGACCTGTGCCCTCCCCCAGCTAAAAGCCTCCATACATAGGGGGATCAAGGAGGCAACGGAGAACTTAACCCCTCCCCCGACCCAATCAACCCTCGCCCTTCCCTAAAATGATTACGGGACCCCTGAAAGGTCCTTGGTGCCACCTAAAATTTCGCCTCTTACTGGGACCCCCTGAAAGGTCCTTGGTGCCACCTAAAATGTCGCCTATCACTGGGACGCCCTGAAAGGTCCTTGGTGCCACCTAAAATGTCGCCTATCACTGGGACGCCCTGAAAGGTCCTTGGTGCCACCTAAAATTTCGCCTCTCACTGGGACCCCCTGAAAGGTCCTTGGTGCCACCTAAAATGTCGCCTATCACTGGGACGCCCTGAAAGGTCCTTGGTGCCACCTAAAATGTTGCCTATCACTGGGACCCCCTGAAAGGTCCTTGGTGCCACCTAAGATGTCGCCTCTCTCTGGGACCCCCTGAAAGGTCCTTGGTGCCACCTAAAATGTCGCCTCTCACTGGGACCCCCTGAAAGGTCCTTGGTGCCACCTAAAATGTCGCCTATCACTGGGACCCCCTGAAAGGTTCTTGGTGCCACCTAAAATGTCACCTCTCACTGGGACCCCCTGAAAAGTCCTTGGTGCCACCTAAAATGTCGCCTCTCACTGGGACCCCCTGAAAGGTCCTTGGTGCCACCTAAAATGTCGCCTATCACTGGGACGCCCTGAAAGGTCCTTGGTGCCACCTAAAATGTCGCCTCTCACTGGGACCCCCTGAAAGGTCCATGGTGCCACCTAAAATGTAGCCTCTCACTGGGACCCCCTGAAAGGTCCTTGGTGCCACCTAAAATGTCGCCTCTTTCTGGGACGCCCTGAACGGTCCTTGGTGCCACCTAAAATGTCGCCTATCACTGGGACCCCCTGAAAGGTCCTTGGTGCCACCTAAAATGTCGCCTATCACTGGGACCCCTTGAAAGGTCCTTGGTGCCACCTAAAATGTCGCCTATCACTGGGACCCCTGAAAGGTCCTTGGTGCCACCTCAAAATATCGCCTCTCACTCCGACCGTCCTCAGGGTGCAAGTATCGGGCTCCCTTCTGTAGGTTTTCCCCCAAAAAGGCGCCTCCTTGGAACCATATTTATTTTTGGTGTCCGGTTCGGGTTTTACATAGTTTTTATTTAACACGTTATGGTGATAAGATTATTATATATTCATGATGTTATTAACACGCGCATTGACGGGGGCGGGTACCCGCCCCCCTCGGGTTTTTCGGAGACAGTAGAAAAACGGCGGCGCGTAGCGCCGCCGTACGTGGTATACCTTTTCCCTCATCATTTTTAAAACTTCTGTGAAAATTTCAAGGTTAGGTCATCTCAGGTCAGGTCACCAGTACAGGTCAAGTGACCCGACCTCAAAAAAAGTTTAAGATAGCATAAGTCGGAGCAGGGTGAACTTATCCGATTGAAACTCATATCACATAATGGCCCCACCGAGTTCTCTAACATATGTTTTGGTATTTTTGATATCGATGACCTAAGGTCAGGTACGAGGCATGACCTCTCCATTGGAAATACATGGGAAAAATGGTTTTTACGGAATAACTCAGTAATGGATGGTGATAGAGCATTTATTTTAGCTGCATTAAACTCGCCTGGGCTTTGCGGTTCTAATGATTTGCATTTTATATAATTTGACCCTGACCTGACCTCAGGTCAGGTCAAATCCTTGATTTGACCTAGCAAGGTCAAATTATATATCATTCGATTTGGCTTGCTAAGAGGATTCATACAGTTCAAGTCGTTTTGCTCTATCTTTACTTGTTCAGATGTAATGCCCGAAAAACTGAATTTTACATGTTATCCCTATGACGGGCATGTTTTGACCTCTGGTGACCTTAAATGTGACCTGACAAAAAATGGTTCAAATGTTTTCGATGGAGAAGTGGATGGGCAGCCCAACGCCGTTTACCGTTTTTCGCTACCTACCGTGGTTCTTGAGATCTTAGGGGGGCGGGTACCCGCCCCCCCCGTCAATGCGAAGGTGGCTCAGACCCCCGTCAATGCGCGGTTAATTGTATAGGCTTGCCCTCACAACCATAAGGAGCCCTCACAACTATAAACGTTCAACGAGCCCCGGCAGTTATATTGTTGCGTTCTAGACGAGACCAGACCGGTGAATCACCTTGAAGAATGACCGGACCTAATCACTCACAAACAGGGACGCCGGCTGGCGCGGCGCGCGCCCCCAGTGTACCGCTATCTCCGGGGTAGGCGAAGGTCACGAAAAAGGCCGCCACAGGTCAGCCTTGATCCAGGGCTTACCACAAGCAAGCAGAAGGTATCGGGCAGTAGTTCCAAGGGGTTGAGTTATCCCAAACCCACTGCTGGACACCCAGTAAAGAAAACCAACTATTTCGTTCTGATCGTGTATTTTTCAAACCGGTTGAATGTTGGCAGGTTTTGCCAGTTGCGAATGCGTCATTACTCAAGGCCGGAACCATCTGTCATATCTGTAATGGTACTGGTTTGCTTAGATCGCATTATACGCCATGCTGCATAATATTACGCGATAGTATGATTCGAGGCATGAGACAAAAGGTAGCCAACATGGTGCTTTTGAAGCTTTGCAGAGTCTTACAACGATAAAGAGACAAACATTTGGCCTCTTATAGTGCCTATTGCTGGTGCCGGTTACACATTTCAGACAACATCACACAATATAACATGTGTATCATAATTTTTGCATATCTATTTTGTATCTTGAATTCACATCTGAAAACGGTCAACTATATTACCAAGAAACAATAACAGGTTTGCGAAGGTGTGAATATCTAATACATTTAGGGATATAAACAAAATTAAGAATATGGTACTGGAGGTTTGGATGTTCTGTGCTTCTTTTAATGTGCTATTCAGGGGAGGTTAGGAGTTGGGCGAGCCTCCTTCCCTAACAGGGCCTGTAATATACTTTTTAGGAAGAAACAGGAAATATCATGAACATTTCCAGGGATTTGGATTTTTACAACCAGTCGAAATAGAGCTCATAGATAGATGGCAGATACTGTGGACAGTTTGCGTGACAGCATGACAGATCATTATGTCATCATTACCCCATGGTAGCAGGCTCTATCATTGATGCGTCGTCAGGAGCGCTTCCAACATCGGCTGCAAACTCGCAAACAAGAACTAGAGCAAACAATATTATGTATAGCACTAACAACAAAAACAAAAAACAAAACACAACATCGCCAACTGTGATAACACGTAGCCAGGATAGCCCGCGCACGAGGAACAAACCTATCCCCAAGGTGTGGATTTTTCTAAGTAATTGGGGGTGAATAAATTTGAAACATTGTCGATAACTCCTATATCAAAAGGTGGCAGTATAAACCAACGTATGTTTCAGCTCTTCACGTCTGTTGAACTACATGAAACCAGTTCAAAATTGTTAAGAATGCTCATTTCGGTTTTTTTGTTGTAAGAAATCGTGGATAAAACATTCACGAATAAAGAGACAAATGATTGAAGCCTCCTCTGATATATTTCAAGGAATATTCAACCGCCTATAAATAAAGTTATCCGTCGGTAAGCCAGGTGCCATGCCGACGGGGCGTTTACTCTCCTGGCGCCGGCAGAGCGCGGGTTAAAAGGAACAACTGACAAAGCTTATACATTTTAACACTAGTGCGACGTTTCATTAGGGTTACCCGGGCACCCCAAAAACATATAAATCCACACCCTACCTACTCAAAATTTACTACAAGAGCGCACATCTCCGCCCGTGAAGCCGAATCAGCCCTCAGTGGTCTGTCCAGCGGCTGTACTCTAGCCCTGCTCTGGCCCTGCTCTGGCCCTGCTCTGGCCCCACAGAGGGGAGAGGCATTTTAGAGCAGCAGCCACTGATACTTTTTCACATAGCCGAAGCCATATAATCAGACAGTGCGGTGGCTCCGGTTTTTGGAGGGGAGGAGGGAAGGTGGGGCTACGCTGGCTCTCAAATCGACACTAAACAAAGCACATTATAACAGTGTAATCACTCGTAACCAAGCACAACTTCTTGACTGTTAGTTGTCAGAGACAATAGAATAACGACTAGCAAAACGTATTGCTGACCATATATTTACAGATACTTTCTGAGGGTCTCAATAAATGTATATACAAATTATGACACAGTTATCGGTGTTTGGAAAATGTTCATTTCCGTGACACAGCCTCTGGTAAGATTGCTATCCGTCGGTATCCATGGCAACGTCCGGCACGTCACCGATAGAGAAAGAAAACATTTAGAAATTAGTCGAGGATAGCCTGTTAATTTTTCCACGCAATCAGTTGCCGGGATCACGCAATTAGAATCATTTTAGAACAGTTCTGAAGCGTATACAATTAAGTTCAATTTTTGTTTTCACGAAATATGTGTAGGAGCCAAAACTACGGGCATATTCCAAAATAGTATCTATTTGAAATCACCCAATGAGTTATGTCTATGATTACACTGCAAAAATAATACCTGACCATCGGCTACAAAGAGTCTACCCAGACTCATAGGGTAAACCCAGGGGGCATAGGGAGCACGTGCCTCCCCCGATTGCGCTGCAGAGCCCCTCGAAATAAGTTTCCCCTGAAACGTTAGTGCTGAAAAGTAATAAGCATCATGTGGCGTACTAATTTAACCAACGTGAATAAGACTGAGCATTTTGGATCAGATGAATTTCAATAAGAATGCTCCCGGATCCTTTCGTGATTCATAGCTCCCGAACTTGAGTAAAATTCGCCGTTTTCTTACCAGGCCTATCTTTTGAAGCATTTTAGTTAGATTGCCTGAAAATGCAATGCCTGGAACTATGTTTTGTTATTAAAAAAACAAATAAAGATGATACTTAGGACGGTATTTGCTGAACGATGTGATCTGTTGAGGTAAAGAGATTGTGGAAACCTCTACAATTTACGTCGAAAGAAACTAATACACCTACACTAAAAATCAAACTTACAACAGTTCTCAAGCAATTATGGACAGATATTGTTCACATTTCACACCAGCAATGCTACATGCTTGCTAATTCACCACTTCACCTGGGTGAACTAATAAAGCTAATTAAGGCACGATGGCGTCTGCAGTCTAGTTCACAACCAAATTGACTAGATAGGTTTTGACCCTCGCTCCCCCGGTGGCCATCGATGGCCCCCTAAGTTTTTTTCAGAATAGCAGAAAAACGGCGGGGCGCAGCAACGAGGTTGAGGAGTCTGCCTCTCACCCCATCATTTTCCCACCATCGCTGAAAGTTTTAATCCGGGCCACACTAGGTCAGGTCACCAGACGAGGTCAACCAAGGTCACCTTCCTTAAACTTTTGAGCACTACCATAGCTACATTTGTAAACCGAGCGGTTTGAAACTTTCTATACTTAGTGACCCCCCCGGTCTAAAAATTTATATCAGGGATTTTTAGATTTTGTGACCTGAGTTCAGGTCACCAGGTGACTTCTCCCATAGAAAAGCATAAGAAAAGCTGTGTTATGATCTAAAAGTCACAAAAGCGATTGCAAATGCTCAGAATCTTCAGAGAAGCATTCTTGGCCACCCTTTCACGGATTACAGGGGGTGATATTCTCCCTTTTGGCTGATTGAAGGTCAACACAGGTCAAAAGGGGTCAAAAACAGTATTTTAACGATAACTTTTGACCTAATCAAGATAGAGCGCTGAATTAAACGTTATCGTGTATGTCTCTTCACTGGATTTTATTTGATATGCGGCAAGGTCACTTTCTGACCTTCCGTGAATTCAGGTCATACTAAGTCAAGAGGTGACCTCTGGAGGTCAAACCATTGGCGGGAGGTCATTATGTTCCACATAGTGGAAAAGCCCGGGAATTTTCCTATCAAACATACTTTACCAGATCTCAATAGCTCTAATGGCATGAGAGCTATGCCCAGATTTCTTAAACATTGCATATTTTAGTGGAAATGCCATATTGTGACCCAAATTGACCTCTGGAGGTCGATCCATTGACCTGAGCGCTTAAACATGCCCAAGGTTCTAAAAATTGCATATTTTAATAGAAATACCCTATCGTGACCCAACTTGACTTCTGGAGGCCAAACCATTAACCTGAGCGTTTAAACATGCGAAGTAAAATTATACTGAATTCACACGAGCCTTCCATTACACTTTGCAGATTTGCACAACCCCCCATATTTTCGGAGTCAGAGGGGGCATCGATGCCCCCGGCGGGTGGCGAAGGTGGCGCCGGACCCCGGTGGGGCGCAGTTTAATTTCTGGAAAAAATGCACCCTGCCTTCGCAAGGTCGCAAAACCCTCACTAACATGTGACACGCGCTAAATGCAGCTGTAAATCAGATTTCATGCTCGGAAAGCTGGCGTTCCCATGTTTAAGATTGGAAAACGTAACAGTCGAGATATATGTCCCATTATATGGCTATAAAGTTTGTGCAACGGCAATATTTGGCGGTTAGAGTCTTGGACTCGTAAGTACAACAGTAAGGTAAATTTGGTTCATATCTGACACCAAATGAATTTCGGTGAATTCCAGTCTACAATGCAAGCTTTACATTGTAGAATGAATTGCAAAATATTGTGGTGTCGCCCAAGAGTCGATGGCCCAGGATGGCAAACAAAACTAATCCTCGTAAATAACAGGGCCTCGGCCGACACCTGAAAAAATCCTCGTAAATAATGCTCAACCATTCTCAACCATTGTGTAACGTATCCATGGCGAGGAAGGTAAGAACAGGACAGTGTCCTTGTTGAGTGGTTGCTATGGTAGCGCGTCCATCACTGCAGGCGCCGGCAGTAGTACCCGAGTGTTTTACACTTCTCGCACAGCTCCTGAGGGTGTACTTTGGACTGGTCTGAGACGTCCAGTCCATCTGGCTTCTCCAGGGGGCGCTGAAACACACGGCACCAGGTCATCACGGGGCACCGCCTGGCATGTCACGTGTAGCATCGTTTTCACCTAATGAGGGAATTCTGACCCAAGTCGCAAGGATTTCAATCTTACACTATAAAGTCTATACTATTATATATTTGGCTCCTTTACACACTAGTGTTATTTTGGCTGCTAAACTTACTACATGTTTGACTTAGAGTTTTTTCAAGCGAAGATTTGTTTTTCCGTCAACTTCAATCGTCTGCGAGGATTTGGTAATAGTGTTAGTACCGGTGGTTCCTGAAGAAATGACAAAAGAGGAGTGGCGTGTCCAGAAATTTATCCCGGGCCTCCAGCATAGTACGGACCCCCCTCCCCCGCCGAAAGTAGTTGAAGCCTGGTGCATCCATACCGGGGGATAAATTTATCCAGCGTCATGTAGCATAGCACGCCCCTCCCCTCAGGCTAGTAGCTGAGGTCTCATTTATCTATGCACGGGAAACGTCCGCCAAAGAGGGGCCAAACCCCAATTCCAATTATTTTCAGTTTCAGTGAAGCTTAGTAATACAAGCTCGGAATGTTGTCAGGGGCATGAATGGTGCGTGACGCCTCGTGACGGAGTGTCGAATGGAATTAAAAACCAAAAACTTGTAGGATGTGTTCACATGGTGCCAAAGGTGGTCGAAAGTGACAAGGAACTTTCAGAAATGAGCTAGTGTTACTGGCCATGTCCACTTCAGCCCTCCATCCCGCTCCTTCTTGCGGTGGCTCTCTCTTGGGTGTGTCGGTATGCTTCCTCACTGTCATTTTGTTCAATCAGGTTCTTGATAAGATCTGTTCTCCTATGAGGTCAGCCCCTCCTTGTCAGCAGGTGTGAGCAATTACCAGCCCCCCTCTGGTCAACAAAATCAATGGCTCCACCTAAAAAAACAATGGCGAATGACGCTTAACCCAGGTTGGGGCAAGTAGGCACCACACCAATAATTACCGGGAAGAGGAAGACAGGAAAAGGTACAACCTTAGAGCTGGAGCTAAGCAAATATCGATTACCACACCCCCCCAGGGTAAAGGTATCCGGATTTTGATTGGCCGAGGTCAGGTACAGGCGACATGAAAACAGGAAGCTATTTCAATAAAACCACAAAATATCAAAATCTAGAACAGCGTTTTACACCTAGGATCCAGGGTATTTTCGACTCCAAGGTATAAAGAGTCAACAGTATTTACAAAACTCAATACTAGAAAAAATTCCCTATTATAACGGCAGGTCACTTACCTTGACCAGGTCATATTAGGTCAGAGGACGGTAAACACGCGGGAGGCTTACGTTAATGGAAAGTAGGCAATTCTATCAAATGTACTACCAGGCCTCAATAGCCTAATGACATAAGAGTTATGCCCATTCTAACATCATATTGAGTGAAAAACCGATCGACCAATTGACCCTGAGGTCAAACCATGACCGAGCACTAAAAAGCAAGTATTTCCCGAATTCACGCGAGCTTCATTGCACTTGCAGATTTGCAACGCCCATATTTCGAGTTAGAGGGGCCATCGATGGCCCCGTGGGCAAGGTGGCGCGGACCCGGTGGGCGCGGTAAGATGCAACAAGTAAAAGGTACAACAAATATAAAAGCTCGCAAAAATTCGCATTTCAGATTTTCGTGGTAGTGTCTTTCCGTGATACATTTAGACAGGGATCCAGGAGGTGGGGAAAAAGGCGTTCGTCTCGCAAACCGTCCGAGTTCTGCTAGTTATCTTCAAAACCTATATATTTGACATTTCTGGACCCCAAAAATATCGGCCAAGATCTTGCACTGGACATGTTAATACAATAATGAGTACTTACTGATGTCTACGGATCGGAAGAAGCACAGTTGCCTCCTGTACCAACCGAAACATATTGTGGTTTTTCTTATAGATTGATACGACTAAAATGGACAAACTTTTTTCCTTTAAAAAACTAACCAATTGAAACGATTCATTCATATACCGGAGCTCTAGTCAAACCTGCACATTTTTCAATCAATAAAACAAAAGCCGTTATTCGTCTTCCACTCCAAAAAATATCGCTCGATCATCCACTTGTATTGACCGGAAATTTATTTTGCATTGCACTCTTGCTTTGCATATTATCTTATCATCTTATAGTGGTAAAATTGCCTTCTAGTGGTAAAATTGGCATGACTGGGAACAATTGATTCATTGATGCCTACTGACGATCCCCTTTCTCTCCTTCCCCGTCTGCAATCGTCAGAAAAAGCCCGACCTCTCTCCCCCTTTGGTCAGCGAGAGTCAGCGAATGCCAGACCCCCTCCTCTTTTTCGTCTGCGAGAGTCAGAAAATGTCAGATCTCCCCCCTTCGGTTGCCGACGTCATATGGGGATAGCTGGTAATCAATAGGCTAACAGATGTAATTTTAGTATTGTTTGGACTGTTCTCCTCGTCAGGCATGTTAGTGTTCAACTTAGCACCCCTGACGAGGACACTGTGCAAATTAAGATTTCTCGTGAGGGCAGTGCTCAAATTAACACGCCTGGTGAAGACAACAGTCTGTACAGTACTAACATTATGTCCTGGCATCCCTCCTCCAAACCTTCCCGCCAAATAACAACAGGCTTCTGTCTCCATTGAGACAGTAAATCTAGGCCGAACTAGTTCTTTTTATCACCTGTTTGTGCGGGTAGACGAAGATGCGACATTTCTTACACATCTGTGCCATATTTGCCCAGCTGTTTCCCGACATCCATTTTCTCTTGCACTTGCTGCACTTGTACTCGCCGAAGCAGCGTTTCTTGCCCTGGTAGGGGGTCATGCCCTCGCCTCGTGGCCTGGCCTGTCGGGTCACGCCGGGTTCTGTCACGTGAAACAGGTCAGACCACGTGCCACAGCGGCGGATCCAGCGCCCTGCTGCAGGAAGTGTGTAAAATGCACACGGTGCAGCTACCCTCAGCGGATTAAATCTCTATCTTTGGAGGGATTACAGTAAAATCTTTCCTATTTTTTTCACCAAAGCAGCCCAGGTAAACGGTTATAATTTTAAGCTTTCATGCCTTGTAAAAATTAGTGATGTTAAAACTTAGCACACGTAATTCACATTGAAAGAAATTATAAGAATGTACGTTTGTTGACATTCAAAGTTGAGTACAGGTTAAATGGTAATTCCGTTATAGTTCTTAAGAATTGGGAGTATTACGACCTAGTTTATTAACCCCAGTCATTTCAGAGGGCAGAGTCTGTCCCAGACAGCAGATGAGACGGATCCAAGGATTTCGAACAGAGCAACAGATGCACGAGTCAGTTTTCGCCAGATTAAAATAATGCATCAATTGGTGCATAGTTTTTCAATTGTGTAAACCCCCATCTTTGATACTCAAATGTTCAACATAATCATGGAATAATCAAAATTGCAGCACTTCAGAATTCTAAGTCCATTAATGTAGGTACTAATCTTTTTTATTTTAGATATAAAATAAGGAGGTTTCGTGTTCATTTTGGTGACTGCCATGGCAAAATCAGGGAGGTACGACTGCGTTTGCAATAAAATTATTGGAGAATACAAATCACAGCACTAGTTTGAATTTTTTTACACACGGTCACAATGGTGTCAGACGCTGCTCATTTGACAAGTCTACAAGTTTTCAAGTCTCGCTCGGCTTTGTAGCCAACGGCACGTACCTGGGGAACGTAGACCGCCCGCATTCACTTCTGATCTCTTTTATTTTGTGGTTGGGCGCCCCTCTTTCATGAGCGACTATCCTTTTTAGCCCTATGGTACATGGTAACCCAAAAAAACGGTCATCACCAAAAGTCAAATATCGTCCGAAGTTTTATTTTGATCATGACCAAACTTCATTCACATTATGACATGGTGTAGAGTTTACCAGCCGCTCGCAGCCGGAAAAAAGCAGCATCGCCGCAGACTAGGTGTATTAAACCTTCAACCTGTTACTGAGGAGAGAACACATACGTCACCAACAAGTCGCCACAAACCCCGGTCCTGCCTGCCCACTGCCGCACCCTATATAAACATCTGAAGATGGCGTTACTGGCCATATCTCGAACCTCGAGCAAACAATAGATGGCGCCGATGCCACAATCCTCACGTCGATAATAAACAGGTAGCAAAGTTCAAAGTAAACGAATGCACTATGAACATTTCTGGAGTCGAAATATCAACACGTCAAACTACTCTGAGCATTAATACAGATGAAAAAATATGTGTCATGACCGGCAATCGAAAAGCTCGAGTTATAAATACAATTCAAAAGCTAAACGTTTGTCAACGCAAGCTCAATTAAATTTACCGGCTGATGAGGCCTTCCAAGCTAAGCACGCCGGATGGGGAACTCCGCAAGCGGACTGACGTCGCCGCCTCGCCACTCCCACCATGTCACCAGCGCCCGCCGAAACCCGCACGGGCGCGCCTCCTGGCACATAATAAAAGCACCCTTCAAAAACCACTCATCTCGCCACCTTCGAAAGCTGGAGTGATAATTATGCCACCAAATTACCAGCACCTTCGTGAACGTTGAATATCACTGCGCCATAAATAGCTACTGCCAATCACACCCTGCCCGAAGTTACTAAAGCCTGACCAGCAAAAAGGAGATCTCGTGTCACTAATTCCACAATCAAGTCGCGATATTATATCCTCAAAATCAGTACTTACATCTGCTCTGCTGGCAGGAAAACACACGCTTCCACGAGCGGCACTCTCTCCGCCGCTACCACAGATCGAAAGAAAGCGCCCCCTTGTGGGACCATCAGTCAACAACCACAGGTCACGTGACCTACATCTATATCCAAAATACGCTTATTATTCAAAAGAATACGAGTCTGAAGCACAATAGCTACGAAATATGTTTTCACAATTCAATATCCGAAACTCAAAACTAATTGTACAAAACACCACGACCTATTTCGCTCACAAACAACAGAGCTTCCATTAACCGCGCATTTAGAGATGCAGCATTCGTACCAGACTGTTCGTTCGATCCCATCAGAGCTGCAGTTATAAATCCAGACGAGGTTAGGCGCAGGCAGACAGGACGAGGATCTGCGGGACTTAACCCACGGCTGGAAGGGGGCCACTGGCGCTCCCCCGGACCCACTTAAACAGGCGAGCGTACCTAACACTCCCCCTCGAGTGACTGACTAAGTCACTCGAACAAACGTCGACTACATAACACCTGCTCACCGTAAGCACACAGACAAGCCGTGTGTTAACAAACAGAATGAGCTATTTACCCCCCAAAACAGACGGCACCATGCCCCCTGAAAAGAAACCCCAGATACAGGGGGAAGCTACCCATTTAATCCCACCAGGAAGAAAAAATATCACACCATGCCACCGTACAATGCATAATAATACCCCTCCCTGTAACGGCACGACCGCCACTTACAGGGGGCAACTTACTTCCGTAACTGCGTTCCACAACGACCGTACCAGCCGCCCGCAGTTCATAGGGTTAATCGGTACGACTTAACCACAATACTCACTAGAACACCTTAGGCTAGATCCGGCTCTTACAAGCTATGCTACACAAAAAACATAACAGGAAAACACTTACCACTTTAAATCCGACTCGGAGTGGACCAACACCATTTTATGAATGGGTCGAAGGTACGTAGTGCTACTGGTCCTTACCACACAGTTTCTAATCAAACCGTCCCTGCTGAGGATCGGTTCCACCACCCGGGCCATTTGCCACCTCCCTCGGGGTAACACTGAATCTACTAACAGCACAATGTCACCCTTCTCCAAATTCCTAGGTTCTCTTGTCCATTTCTGTCGCGACTGAAGCAAAGGCAGAAATTCCCTCTTGAAACGTACCCAGAACTGTTCTGCAAGACACTGCACGTGCCTCCATTTTCGTCTCGAAAACGAGTCTGACTCTGAAAACTGGCCCGGAACGGGAGCTGCGCCCTCTCGCAACAATAGCAGATGGTTAGGTGTCAGCGCTTCAATCTCTCCCATGTCTGTCGAGACAAAAGTCAACGGGCGGCTGTTCATGATGGCTTCTATCTCACAAAATAGAGTATAAAGTGATTCATCGTCTACGCAACCCTGGGTGGGCATTGATCTCCAAATTTTCCGAAAGGTCCTGATCTGCCTTTCGACACCACCTGAGAAGTGAGAGCCTGTTGGAGAGCTGAATCTCCAGTCTATCTCCTGTCCAAGCGCTGCTCGCTGCAAACTATCATTGTCAATTCCATTCAAAGCCTCCCGCAATTCCCTCTCTGCTCCAACTAAATTAGTTCCTAAGTCACTATGAATCTGATGAATTGGTCCCCTCCGCGCTGATATTCTGCGGATCGCATTGATAAGCGAGTCAGTACGCAACGAGTTCAGTATCTCTATGTGGATGCCTCTAGTCACTGAACATACGCACATTAGACCATAACGCTTCCGCTCACTACGACCGGACTTTACCATGATTGGGCCGAAAACATCCAAAAAGATGGAACCGAATGCGGCAGTTCCCGGAGACACACGCTCAGCAGGCAAATCTGCCATCAGCTGACGCTGAGGCCGAGCATTCACCTTTTTACAGGTCACGCAAGATCGGAGCATCTGTTTAACCTCGGAACCAGCACCCAGCACGAAAAACCGTTCACTCAGCTTCGATAGAGTGTGGTTCCTCCCTTCATGGCCGACCATACAGTGAGAGTGCCTGATTATAAGTCTAGTCACGGGGTGTTTTCGAGGGAGAATGATGGGATGTTTCGTCGTCTCTGGTATCCCACTAGACTCGCCTATTCTACCTCCAACAACTAAAAGGCCATTTCTCATGAAAGGCCTCAATTTAGACAGCTGACTGCTGCACTTAACTTCCACCGGCCCGTCCAAGGAGCGATCGCTCGGGAGGTCGGGCATGTCACTCTGGGCATACTTAAACAAAATATGCTCAGCTTCGCAAGTCTCTGAGAGAGTCAGACCCCTGTTTTTCCCACAATCGCGGCTCCGCAGACCCTTTCTTTTGCCAAGCACCACCTCCGAAAAGTTCCGTCCCTGAGCACAGCAGCAAATCTACGGAACCAGGCGACAGCACGTTTGAGCCTAGAAAACGACGAGAAATGACCAACCAGCCGACCCACAGGGGACTCCGGGCTGGCCTTCACAGCGGTCAGCATGACAGCTGACGACCGCTTCACCTCACAGTCTGGAATTGCCGCCTGTACCCCAGGCTCCTCGGGCCAATCCGGACTCTCCCTGTGAAGGAAATCAGGCCCTTCCAGCCACATACCTAGCTTGTCAGGAGCCGCTCCACGCGATCCTATCTTCTGATAGTACTTCTGGTACAACTCTGAACACGGGTCTGGTTCTGCACGACCGGCCTCCTGACATCTGATGAAGTTAACTAACAACCGGGAATCACAGCTTGATACATCTCGGGGACAGCCTAGCACAAACCAACCCAGAGGTGTTTTGAACCCAACTGGCCCTGGTACTCCCGCAGGAGGAGATCTGACTTCCAGAGGTGCCAACAAATGTGGTACATTTCCCCCCACCATGATGTCAACATCTGAGGAGAGCTGGTCCAGCCTGACATCTGCCAAATGTTCCCACCTACTAGCTTGGGCTTGATTGCACCTATCCTCCTGCGTGATAGGAAGGTTATCCAATGTGAAGAGAGGTGGCAGCTTGTGGAATACACCCCCACCCAACGCAGCTATCTCCACACCCTCTACTAGGGAGGTTTTTACCTTCTGACCCTCTGATGTCACAGTGTCTATAGATATAGAAGTGGTTTGCGGATTTAGATCCAGCTGACAGGCCATCCTCTTGGTAATGAAACAACCACTAGAACCCTGATCCAGGAACGCATTTGTCACTAGTTCTGTGCCGAATTTTGTCCGCAAACGAACAGAGACCACAGGCATCATGGTACGACCAGACTCCCCCCTCATGGAGACACCAGCACTGACAACCTGACTACCTACAGCCGCACCTGAACTTCCCGATGAGGCTCGCACCTCAGTAGGACGTGCTTCAGAGGCAGAACGCCCAGGTTGGCGCTCAGTCGACTGAGCAGAGCCAGCACCTGCATGTTGATAGGGCGAGGGCGCCCCCTGTGCATTAACGAGCAGTGTGGCCCCCCACACACCCTGCATGTCAGTGGCCTCCTACATGTCCCGATTCGATGACCCAACTTAAGACAGCCAAAACATAGCCGTTGGCTCATCAAGAACCGCCTCCTGTCATCATATGAGAGCCAACGGAGCTTCTCACACTCGCCAAGGAAATGACTGCCACGACAGTACATACAGCCGGGTGGACCTGTCTGCGGGTTCACGCTTACAGCGTTTACCCTGTGCTGCCTCATGACGACCCCACCACCCTGAGATTGTCTAGTCTCTGGGGCCCGCACCCGTACACTGGGCTTTTCTTGATCCTCACTTCAGTGCTAACCAACTGGACCATGTCAGAGAATGTCGCCATGCGGCCGGACTGGTTCAGTTCATCAACGCGCTGCAGCCACCTGTTGACTAAATACCCTGGAAGTTTTTCCATAACATCCCTGAGAGTACGCGGATGTTGAAACTCTGACATCTCCACATCAGACATGATGTTCTCAATCTCTACCAAGAAAATCTGGAACCTATCTAGAGCTTCAATGTCTGACTGAGGGACCCTTGGCCAAGCCCTAAGCTTCCCCAGCAACCTGTCAATCAACGCAAGCGACTACCATATCGCTCTTCGAGCAAGCGTCTCGCAGCTTGGTATCCCCCCTCCCCATATGTAAACAGCTGCTAACAAGTAACTTTGGCGTTCCAACCAGGTACTGATGTAGGAAGAACAAAAGTTCACCTTCGTCCTGGGTTTTTGTCGCTATCCTGGTATCAAAAGCCTTCATGAAAAGCCTGAACTGTTCTACATCCCCAGAGAAAGGAGTGATCTCAGTGGGAGGCAGCAATGCCCTCTGGAACTGAGCGCCCACAACTGTAGAGGGTCCCTGGACAGTATCCCTCTGCTCTCTATCTACTTTTACCCGCAAAGGCTGTAGAAGGGATTCATCAGTGTGACCTAACTCCGCTAACTTTAGTTCCAGATCCAGTTGCTCTGATCTAGCTTGAACCCTGATTTGATCCTGCTCTGCTCTGGCTTTAATCCTAACTCTCTCCTCATCTAAACTCTGTTTCTCGCACAAAAGTCGCAACTTGGTCAAAAGCAGCTGGGGGTTTGATGAACTATCCATCCCTGACACAACTACCTCTTGAGAACTCTCCCCACAATCCCTCTGAACTACAGAACCCTCAGCTAACATAGCATCCCACAGACGTTCCACAAGTTCAGCCTTACGCCCCGAAGAATCCAAATTACGACTCTCAAGCCGCTCCTGTAATTCTGAAGTCCTAAGCTTACTCAAATCCTCCTTAGCTGAGGCCATAATCAAAATTACAATATAAACAAATGACAAAAATTACAATCTAACCCAATGACAACTATGTGTACCAATTCCCACTTACCAAAAAAGAAGGTCTAAATACTAACTTGCTGCTACCCAAGATGAAAGACAGCTGCGACTTACCAAAAGAGCCATAAAGGCAGACCAATCATGAAGTCCTGATACGATCCAAAAACTTACCCGATGGGGAAAGAATTCAATCCAAAATCCACTGAATGAGTAAACCCCAAATTAAAGCTAAGTTATAAAAATGGACTGAAAACCAAGGGGAAGCGCCAGCTGCCCCAACCCAAACCAGAAACTCAAGAATCCAGGAGAACTGAGTTACTGAAGGACATACCTATCAGGATGTCAACCCCAACTCCGAGCAGAAAATAAACAATCAGACCATGACTGCAAGTACACAAAAACAAGCACCTTACCTATCAAAAACTACCCTACCTCTCAAAACTACCCTACCTACCAAAACTACCCTACCTAATGGTTGACTTAACCTAACCATAACACAACCTACCAGGACTACACATTTCGCAATAACAATACACTATAATACACCTTATACACGTTCACATTAAAAATAAGGTAGGCCACATCACCTCGTGCCATGTATCTGCCATGATGCTCCTCGATGTTGGCATCAGCTGCTCCCCCGTCCGGCGCGCTGTGGCGTCCAGTCTCCTCTTCCTCGCTCTTCAGCTCTGATGATCAGTAGCCATCAGCCGTAACTGTAGAGTTTACCAGCCGCTCGCAGCCGGAAAAAAGCAGCATCGCCGCAGACTAGGTGTATTAAACCTTCAACCTGTTACTGAGGAGAGAACACATACGTCACCAACAAGTCGCCACAAACCCCGGTCCTGCCTGCCCACTGCCGCACCCTATATAAACATCTGAAGATGGCGTTACTGGCCATATCTCGAACCTCGAGCAAACAATAGATGGCGCCGATGCCACAATCCTCACGTCGATAATAAACAGGTAGCAAAGTTCAAAGTAAACGAATGCACTATGAACATTTCTGGAGTCGAAATATCAACACGTCAAACTACTCTGAGCATTAATACAGATGAAAAAATATGTGTCATGACCGGCAATCGAAAAGCTCGAGTTATAAATACAATTCAAAAGCTAAACGTTTGTCAACGCAAGCTCAATTAAATTTACCGGCTGATGAGGCCTTCCAAGCTAAGCACGCCGGATGGGGAACTCCGCAAGCGGACTGACGTCGCCGCCTCGCCACTCCCACCATGTCACCAGCGCCCGCCGAAACCCGCACGGGCGCGCCTCCTGGCACATAATAAAAGCACCCTTCAAAAACCACTCATCTCGCCACCTTCGAAAGCTGGAGTGATAATTATGCCACCAAATTACCAGCACCTTCGTGAACGTTGAATATCACTGCGCCATAAATAGCTACTGCCAATCACACCCTGCCCGAAGTTACTAAAGCCTGACCAGCAAAAGGAGATCTCGTGTCACTAATTCCACAATCAAGTCGCGATATTATATCCTCAAAATCAGTACTTACATCTGCTCTGCTGGCAGGAAAACACACGCTTCCACGAGCGGCACTCTCTCCGCCGCTACCACAGATCGAAAGAAAGCGCCCCCTTGTGGGACCATCAGTCAACAACCACAGGTCACGTGACCTACATCTATATCCAAAATACGCTTATTATTCAAAAGAATACGAGTCTGAAGCACAATAGCTACGAAATATGTTTTCACAATTCAATATCCGAAACTCAAAACTAATTGTACAAAACACCACGACCTATTTCGCTCACAAACAACAGAGCTTCCATTAACCGCGCATTTAGAGATGCAGCATTCGTACCAGACTGTTCGTTCGATCCCATCAGAGCTGCAGTTATAAATCCAGACGAGGTTAGGCGCAGGCAGACAGGACGAGGATCTGCGGGACTTAACCCACGGCTGGAAGGGGGCCACTGGCGCTCCCCCGGACCCACTTAAACAGGCGAGCGTACCTAACACATGGCTATGTGCTTAACATCCACCAACTTTCAAGCTTCTGGCTTAAAAACTCTGATTTTACTGGCGCTTCAAGATGTGCTCCAAGTGAGCCCCCGCCGCTGCAGGCACTCTTGGATCCGGCAAGTCTGTGACACTCAACACCGAGCGGTATGTCCAGGTGCTTGGCGAGTTCTGGACAATACTTGCTCGACGGAGAGGGGTTTTCAGGGCCCTCCAGTGGTTCCAACAGAATGGCGACACCCCCCACACCTCAAACGAATCACTGGCATGGCTACGGCAGCGGTTCCCTAACCGACTGATCAGCCGCAGATGTGACCCCGAGTGGTCGCCGCATTCACCGGACTTGAAACCCCATATTTTTAGCTGTGGGGGTACCTGAAGGACAGGGTGTATGAAGACAACCCACAGACCATTCCTGCCCTGAAGGCAGCCATCACAGCAGCCATAAGAGCGATCCCGAAGGAGGAATGCGGGCGGGTCATCGAAAACTTCGCCCACAGGATCCAAGTGTGCCTGCAGCGGCGGGGGCTCATTTGGAACACATCTTGAAGCGCCAGTAAAAGCCGAGTTTTTAAGCCAGAGACTTGAAAGCTGGTGGATGTTGAGCACGTAGCCTTGTCATAATGTGGACTAAGTTTGGTTATGATCGAAATAAAATAAGATTTTGGACGTTATGACTTTTGGTGATTACTGTTTTTTTTGTCATCCTGTATATGGGGTACCGGAGACACTTTGAGAGGTCCTCTCTTTCCCCGGTGACAATTCTTAATATGATTTTAGTAAGCGCTGCTTGAAACGACATTGCAAACAGCAAAATGTAGTGTCGCAAAGGCGCCCTTTATTGTAAGCCGCACCCGATGAGGTAAATATGCCCCCCCCCATACTGTTCCGAGGACTTCCGAAAGCACATGAAGCGTCCGGATATAAGCAAAGTGTCAGAAGGAGAATTAATTAAAGAGTTAGCCTAATATGACTCAAGATTACGCTTAACACGCGCATTGACGAGGGGGCGGGTACCCGCCCCCTCGGGTTTTTCCGAGATAGCCGAAAAACGGCGGCGCTACGCGCCGCTGTACTTGGCATTCCTTTTTCCTCATCATTTTTACAACTTTTTTGAAAATTTTTAAGGTTAGGTCATCTCAGGTCAGGTCACCAGTACAGGTCAAGTGACCTGACCTCAAAAAAAGTTTAAGATAGCATAAGTCGGAGCAGGGTGAACTTATCCGATTGAAACTCGTATCACACATTGGGCCCACCGAGTTTTCTAAAATATGTTCCGTTATTTTTGATATCGATGACCTAAGGTCGGCACGAGGCATGACCTTTCTATTGGAAATACATGGGAAAAATGATTTTTACTGCATAACTTAGTAACGGATAGTGATAGAGCGTTTATTTTAGCTGCGTTAGACTCGCCTTGGCTTTGCGGTTCTAATGATGCGCATCTTATATAATTTGACCCTGACCTGACCTCAGGTCAGGTCAAACCCTTTATTTGACCTAGCAAGGTCAAATTATATATCATTCGATTCGGCTTGCTTCGAGGATTCATATAGTTTAAGTCGTTTTGCTCTATCTTTACTTGTTCAGATGAAATGGCCAAAACACTTAATTTACATGTTATCCCTATTACGGCATGTTTTGACCTCCCGTGACCTTAGATGTGACCTGACAAAAAATGATTCAAATATTTTCGATGGAGAAGTGGATGGGCTACCCAGTGCTGTTTACCGTTTTTCGCTACCTACCGTGGTTCTCGAGATCTTAGGGGGCGGGTACCCGCCCCTCGTCAAAGCGAAGGTGGCTCAGACCCCCGTCAATGCGCGTGTTAAAACATACATCACGTGATCAGAATGCGCGTTTTAGCACTCCACAGTTGCATCGTTAGAGGGTAGAAATGGTAGGTAGTTACTGTGTATGTGCTAGGTAGGAATGGTGGGCACGTGCTGGGTAGAAATGGTGGGCAGGTGCTGGGTAGGAATGGTGGGCAGGTGCTAGGTAGGAATGGTGGGTATGATCATATTGAGTGGTGGGTATGGGTATCATCATGTCTGGAGTTTTAAGGGCGACGTAGTTCATACGGCACCCAGGGTGTGAGTATATTGAAAATAATGATGCGTTAAGAAAGCGACGTTTAGATTACATGTAAACATGAATGACGAAGTTCAGGCAGAGATAATGTGGCACATATTCCCTGTAACCAGAGAATGCGGCTGCTGAGGTCTGAGTGAGAGGCCAAGGTTACCTACCTCTGGGCAGTCCTTGATGTAGTGTCCCTTTTGAAAGCAGAGGTGGCACAGGTAGGTTTCTGGAGGTATTTTGGGCTTTCGCTCTAGACCCAGGCTCAAGTCTCCAAACTGGTCTGCCAGCTCACCTGTGTGTGAGAAGTCAACACAAACGTGTCATCGGAGCATAGGCGTAGGAACCGGGGGGCCAGGGGGCCATTGGCCCCCCACTTTTCTGTGGGGGCCCCCCACAGAAAAGTGGTATTGATATGAAAATACCAGCAACTGTAACATAAAACAAGAAACCCAAACGGACCGTATAGCTTGCTCGGAAAACCTCTTATAAAGCTGGCCTGAACTCCTGAGCTGATCTGAGGTCTTATGAGTCGGCCTGGGGCCCCTGAGCTGTTCAGGGGCCCCTGAATTAACCTCTGATGTCCTATGAGCTAACTTGGGGCTCTTTGGGATAATCTAAGGTCCCTCGAGCTGGTTTATGCCCCTCTGAACTGTTGCATGGTCCCTAAGCTGAACTGGGAGCCATCAGCCTGAATGGGCCCCTTGAGCTAGTCAAAGACCCTATACAAGCCGATCTGGGGGCCCCTGAGCTGAGCTGAGCCCCCAAAGCTAATATGATGCCCCCTGTGCTAAACTGGGGCTCCTGAGCTTATCTGGGGCTCACCCAAAGTTATAGGGCCCCTGAGCTGAGTTTGAAGTGGCCTCCTTGAGCTTTTCTGAGACGCTACATAAGCCGATCTGGGACCCCTGAGCTGAGCCGGGCTCCTAAGCTGATCTGGTCATCTGAGCTAATCTATGACCCACTGTGCAGAACTGCCCCCCCCCCACCTCCCCCTCCCCCCTTAGATGGACTGGGACCAGTAGAGTAGCCAAGGAGAGTCCAAGGGGTTCGCAGACCCCTCCCCCGCCCTTGGGCCGATCGTAAGCACTCTAAAGGATTCTCTGATCAGGGGGGCCCCAGAGTCAGTCTCAGGGGCCCCAAGATTGGTTCATAGGGGCCCCGAGTCGGTCTCAGGGCCCTCCGCCCCGATAGTTAGCATTAAGGGGCCCAAGAGTTGGTCTTAGGGGCCCCGAGAGGTGGTCTCAGGGGCCCCCTGAAAGTTGGTTTTCAGGGCCCCTGAGAGTTGGTCGCAAGGGACCCCCGAAAGTTTGTCTCAGAGGGTCCGAGAGTCGGTCTCAGCCTCCCACCCCCGAGATTAAGTCTCAGACCCCCCAAAGTCGGTTTCAGGGGGCTCCTGGAAGTCAGTCTCAGGGGACCCCCAAGAGTCGGTCTCAGGGGGCCTCCGAGAGTCGAGCTCAGGGGGCCACGACATATAGTCTCAGGGGGCCCGAGAGTTAGTCTCAGGGCCAAAAGTCTATCTCAGGGCCTCCCAGAAGTCGGTTTCAAGGGCCCCTGAGTCAGTCTTAGAGGATCCCAAGAGTTGATCTCAGGGGCCCCGAGAGTCAGTCTCAGGGCCCCCGAGAGTCAGCCTCAGAAGCCCCGCCCCCCTGAGAATCGGTCTAAGGGGTCCCTCGAGAGTCTTTCTCAGGGGGCCCCTGGGAGTCGGTCTCAGGGGTCCCTGGGAACTAATCTCGGGATAAGTTATTATCAGATACCCCACCAGTGTTGGTCTAAGGGGGCTTTCTCTCAAGGGCCCCGAAAGCTAATATGGGCCCGAGAATTAGTGTCATGAGTGCCGCCAAGTGCTGGTCTCAGGGGCCCCTCATAGTCTCAAGGGTGCCTCTCTCAGGAGACAATATTTACTTTCAGGGGGCCCCGAGTGATCATCTGGAGTCCCGAGAGTTAGTCTCATTTGTGCAGCAGAGTGACGGTCTCAGAGGGCCGCGGAGAGGTGATCTTGGATGCCCTCGAGAATTGGCCTCAGGTTGTCCCTCTCCAAGTTTTTGTCTAAGGGGCCCCAAGAATCAGCCTCGGGGAGCGCTCAAAAGCTAGTCTCAGAGGCCCCTCCCCCGAAGTCAGTGTCAGGGGCATCCGAGAGCTAATTTTGGGGCTCTGAGAGTAATCACAAGAAGTTCTCCCGAGTTTTGGTCCCACGGGCTCCAAGTTGGCCTAAGACCCCTGAGGGCTAATCTGGGGCCTCCTAGAGTAGGTCTCAGAAGCACCAATTGCTCAGTCTCAGGGACACCCCCTGAGTGTTAGTCTCAGGGGGTGCCCCAGTGTTAGTCTCAGATTGCTATCAGGAGTCAGTCCCAGGGTCCCACGAAAGTCAGTCTTAGGGGACCCCAAGATCTGACCTGGATGCCCCTGAGACTCTATGTCTGGGGCCACCCGAGAGCAAGTCTGGGGGGTCCGGTAGGTAGTCTCAGAGGTGCTGCCGAGAATTTGTCTTAGGAGCTCCGAGCTATACTCAGGGCCCCCCTCAGTTTTGGTCTAAGAGTCCCCGGCAATAAGGCCCAGGGGCCCCTGACAGCTAATCGGGGAGGGGCCGAAAATTAGCGTCGCGAGTGCCGCTAAGTGTTGGTCTTAGGAGGGCCTCAGAGCTAAACTGGGAATCCTGAGCTTATCTGGGGCTCACTTATACGGCCCCTGAGCTGAGCTGGGGGCCATGAGCTTAAAGTGGCCTTCTTAAGCTGTTCTGAGACGCTATATAGACCGACCTGGGGCCCCTTAGCTGAAACGGGCTCCTAAGCTGATCTGGTCATCTGAGCTAATCTGGGGCCCGCTGTGCTGAACTGGGGACCCCGAGATGGTCTGGGATCCCTGAATACTTTTAGAGTCACTGAGCTGGAACCGTTGAGCTATTCTGAGACAGTACATCAGCCGACTTGGGACCCTGAGCTTATCTAGACCCCTAAAAGCTAATTTGGGCCCTTAGCTAATCTCAGGCGCCCTGTGATGAACTGAACAGCCCCTGAGCTGGTCTGGGGCACCTGCGCTGTTATTAAGTCCGCTGAGCTGAGCTAAGGGCGATGAGCTTGAATGGGCCTCTTGAGCTTTTTTTAGCTCTACACCAGCCGACCTGGGGTCCCTGAGCTGAACTAGGCCGCCAAAGCTAGTTTTGGGCTCTAAATTAATATGAGGCCCCTCTGCTGAACTGAGCAGCCCCTGAGCTAGTCTGGCGCCCCATGCCCAATTATAGGACCCGCTGAGCTAAGCTGGGGGCCATGAGCTTGAGTTGGTCCATTGAGCTGTTCTGAGACCCTATATCAGCCAACTTGGGGGCCCCTGAGCTGTGCTGGGCCCCACAGATAATTCGAGCCCTAAGCTAAGCTGGGGCCCCCTGTGCTTATATGAGGCCTCTGAGTTGGTCTGGAGCCCCTGCAGAGTTCTAGCGTCCCTGAGCTAAGCTGGGGGCCGATACCTTGAATGGCCCATTGAGCTGGTTTGATACCCTATATCAGCCGACCTGGGCCCCTGAGCTGAGCTTGTCTCCCACAGCTAATATGTGGCCCCTGTGCTGAACTGGGGTTCCCAGCTGGTCTAGCCCCCTTGGACTCTGCTAGGGTCATTGAGCTGGGATCCGTAGGCTTAAACGGGTCCCTTGAGCTGTTCTGAGACCCTATATAAGCCAACCTGGGGGGCCCTGAGCTGAGCCGGGCCCCTAAGCTAGCCTGGCTTCCTGAGACAATCTGGAACGCCCTGTTCGGAGCTTTTAGGGCCCTGTGCTTATCTGGGGTCCCTTAATAAGGTGTTCCCATGAGCCGGTCCCTTAGCCCATGAGCAGATTTGGGGCCCCCAGAGCTGACTAATTTGGTTCCTGAGCCATGGTTTGGGCACTGGGGGCCTCTATGATGACTTGGCGGCTTCTGAGCGGCATAGGCATAGGAAACGGGAGAGTGGCGGGCCAGGGGAGCCACTGGCCCTCCACTGTTCTGTGGTGGACCGCTGCAACGCATATGCAAATATCAGCAACTGCAATATACAACGAAAAACCCGGGCGGGCACGACAGCTTGTCTGGGAAAGTCCAGTTTTGGCGTATGCCCTCTGCAAACCCCTGGACCGAAAGCGCTTCATGAAAAAGGTCAAGGCACCTACTATCCGAATGCTCCCAGATGGACCCCGAAAACTGGACCCAATCAAATTCTGGCCCAGACCGCTCCCAACACAGAGCGCTAATTCGGACACGCAACCCGCACCACAAGCCGAGCAGCAGCCGTCCCTCGGTCATCAACGGGCGTGAAGAGCCGTCTACAGGCCGTCTTCCACTACGAAGTGAAAAAATATCACCACAGAGCTATTCGATGCGAGGGAACTGTTGGAAAAGACGTAGATAACACGTAATGTATGGAAATACCAAGTGTAGGCCGGTGTGTATGCGTGTATTATCGACACCAAATGAACAGTTTTAAAACTGCTCATAATTATGGGCCCCTTGGGCTGGGGGCCCCCCTTGAGCTGGGCCCCCTTTGGGGTTGGCCCCCCCACTTTTCAACCGGTTCCTACGCCCCTGCATCGGAGCACGTGCAAAGCCTAACACATGGCTTCCCCGTCGGTCCCAACAAAACATTTCGTATGCGTATATTTGTTGAGTTTTAGATATCCCAGTCCATTGGTTAAGATCCCGGTGAGGGGGTGGGTTAGGACCCCTGGATCTCCGGTCTCCCACGGGGTTCGTGAGGATTTGTATAGCCTGCCCGTTGTTAACCCATCCATTACCTCCCTGCGCCGGGGACGGATTTCGACCTCTGCCCAATATTAACCCGCGCCTCACCGGGTCCGGCGTCACCTTCGCCCCACCGGGGGGCATCGATAGCCTCCCTCTAACTCCGAAAATATGGGTGTTAGTGGAAGTCTGCAACGTGCATTAGAAAGCTCGTGTGAATTCAGCACGAAATTGCTTGCATGTTTAAGCGCGCAGGTCAATGGTTTGACCTCAAAAGGTCAAGTTAGGTCACAATAGGCTATTTCCACTAAAATATGCAATTCTTGAGCAAACTGAGCATAGCTCTCAAGCCGTTAGAGCTATTGCGATCTGGTAAAGTATGTACATTTGGTAGGAAAATTTCAGACCTGTTTCCGCTATGTGGAACATAATGACCTCCCGCCAGTGTTTTGAATTCCAGAGGTCAATTCGTGGTACCTAATATGACCTGAGGTCACGAAAGGTCAGAAAGTGACCTTGCCGTATTCCAAATAAAAGCCAGTAACGAGACATACACGATGACGTTTATTTCAGTGCTCAAGCTCGATTCATGTAACAGTTATCGTCAAAATACTGTTTTTGACCCCTGATGACCTGTGATGGCCACAGATAGGTCAAAGGGCAAATGTCGCCCGTGGGATCTGTGAAAGGGTATCCAAGAACGCTTTTCGGAGTAATCTGACCATTTACAATAATTGTTGTGACTTTTAGATCGAAAGACAGCTTTCCCCATGATTTTCAATGAGAGAGGTCACCTTGTACGCTGACCTCAGGTCACGAAATCAAAACATCCCGAATATAAATTTTCTAGACCCTGAAGGGTTTATGAAGTGTAGGTAGTTTCAAATCGATCGGCTTAGAAATGTAGCTATGGTAGAGCTCAAAAGTTGAAGTGAGGTGACCTTGGTTGACCTCGCCTGGTGACCTGACCTTGTGTGACCCGGGGTAGAAAATTTCAGGAATGGACGGAAAATGATGGGGCGAGATATAGGGCCCTCTACCGCGGTGCTGCGCCTTACCGTTTTTCCGCTATTCTGAAAACCTTAGGGGCTATCGATGACCCCGGTGGGGCGAGGGTCATCGGGCGAGGGGCGGTGAATAAGACCCCGACAACCCTTACATCATATCGGTGCACCCATCTGCCATTACATCGCCCTCATTGTCCTTGCGGTTTCCACGTCCGTTAACCCTCGCCCCACCGGGGGCCATCGATGGCCCCCCTAAGGTTTTTCCAAGATAGCAGAAAAACGACGAGGCGCAGCACCGCGAATGAGGGCTCTACCTCTCATTGCATCATTTTCCCATCATCCCTGAAATTTTTACCCCGGGTCACCCAAGGTCAGGTCACCAGACGAGGTCAACCTAGGTCACCTCACTTCACATTCAGAGCTCTGTAAGAGCTACATTTCAAAGTCGATCAATTTGGAACTTCCTACACTTCATGACCCCTCCAGGGTCTACAAGGTGTATATCCGGGATTTTTTCGATTTCGTGCCCTGAAGTCAGGTCACGAGACGACCTCTCCCATTGGAAAAGCATGGGGAAAGCTATTTCATGATATAAAAGCCACAAAAATGATTGCAAATACTCAGACTGCTCAGAACAACGTTTTTGGACACCCTTTCACGGATCCCAGGGGTCATATTTGCCCTTTGACTTTTCCAAGGTCATCCAAGGTCACCAGAGGTCAAAAACAGTATTTTGACAATAACTTTTGATCTAATTGAGCTAGAGAGGTGAAACAAACACCATCGTGTTTGTCTTGTCACTGGCTTTCATTTGATATACAGCAAGGTCACTGTTTGACCTTTCGTGACCTCAGGTCATATTAGGTCACGAGGTGACCTCTGGCGGTCAAACCACTGGCGGGAGGTCTTTACGTTCCACATAGCGGAAAAAGTACTGGCAATTTGCTATCAAATGTACTTTACCAGGCCTCAATAGCTCTAATGACATAAGAGTTATGCCCAGTTTGCTTAATCATTGCATATTTGAGTGAAAATAGCCGATTTTGACCTAATTTGACCTCTGTAGGTCAAACCATTGACCTGAGCACTAAAACATGCGAAGTAATTTCTTACTGAATTCACGCAAGCTTTCTATTGCACTTCGCAGATTTGCGCTAACGCCCATATTTTCGGAGTTAGAGGGGGCCATCGATGGCCCCCGGTGGGGCGAAGGTGGCGCCGGACCCCGGTGGGGCGCGGGTTAAGTTGGGGGGAGCTGCCCCACTGTCTCCGGGGTTCCCACATCCGTTAAGTTGGGGGGGAGCTGCCCCACTGTCTCCGGGGTTCCCACATCCGCTAAGTTGGAGGGAGGGGAGGCTGGCCCACCGGCCAGGCGGCTCCATGACTCGAGCTTTACAGCACCCCATCTGCTGTAATTTTATGACGATAGAAGTGATCCTACCTTGGTCGCGGGTTAACGGTGCAGGGAGCGGTCGGAATTCTAACCCAGCTTTATCCACGGTGGTGGTTTTAGCTAAATGCCACAGTCCTATATGTTTCAAAACATTAAACTAAATTTAAATAATTGTATGCTTCGAAATACCTATATACATGAAATAATACCAGGACATTTTAAGTTCATGGTAATGATGTCATCAGTTGCAAATGATTATGACGGAAAAACATTCAAAAGTAATGCCATTTTCTTGTAATTTACACACTCGTGCATAGATAAATCCAAAGGGCAAGGGGCACATTTGCCCTCCGATCGACACATTCGGCGCCTTCCCCCTAACGACACCAGCCAACGCGTTGCCAAATTATCTCCCCACCTAACGCGTCGCCTTGCGCATTCTGAATTGAAGTGTTGGCGCCCCCACGATGCAATTTGACGACCATTTGATAGGTCACGTCGTAAGTATTGGCACCACCTCAAAGGCAAAGTCGCGCCCACTCCGGGCCAAAGTGGCACCCCTGACCAAAGAGTGCTCTTCCATCGCGATCCCTGACCCCGCCTATAAGCACAGCCACTAACAATGGCGGATCCCGGAGCAACTTTTAGAGGGGGCCGAACCAACGTTGGGGGGGCTAAATCGAGAAAAATCATCAAAACAGTACTTTTAACACGCGCATTGACGGGGGCGGGTACCCGCCCCCCCTCGGGTTTTTCGGAGATAGCAGAAAAACGGCGGCGCTACGCGCCGCCGTACTTGGTATACCTTTTCCCTCATCATTCTTACAACTTCTGTGAAAATTTTAAAGTTAGGTCATCTCAGGTCAGGTCACCATTACAGGTCAAGTGACCCGACCTCAAAAAAGTTTAAGATAGCATAAGTCGGAGCAGGGTGAACTTATACGATTGAAACTCATATCACATAATGGCCCCACCGAGTTCTCTAAAATATGTTCCGGTATTTTTGATATCGATGACCTAAGGTCAGGTACGAGGCATGACCTCTCCATTGGAAATACATGGGAAAAATAGTTTTTACGGAATAACTCAGTAACGGATGGTGATAGAGCATTTATTTTAGCTGCATTAGACTTGCCTGGGCTTTGCGGTTCTAATGATATGCATTTTATATAATTTGACCCTGACCTGACCTCAGGTCAGGTCAAATCCTTGATTTGACCTAGCAAGGTCAACTTATATATCATTCGATTCGGCTTGCTAAGAGGATTCATATAGTTCAAGTCGTTTTGCTCTACCTTTACTTGTTCAGATTTAATGGCCGAAAAACTGAATTTACATGTTATCCCTATGACGGGCATGTTTTGACCTCTCGTGACCTTAAATGTGACCTGACAAAAAAATGGTTCAAATGTTTTCGACCGCGAAGTGGATGGGCAGCCCAACACCGTTTACCGTTTTTCGCTACCTACCGTGGTTCTCGAGATCTTAGGGGGGCGGGTACCCGCCCCCGTCAATGCGAAGGTGGCTCAGACCCCCGTCAATGCGCGTGTTAAAGACAAAAATGGCTAAAATGTGGTCCTTTTGGGAGGGGGGCAAAGATACTGTTTTAGGCTTTGGTGGAGGCGGCGGCCGGTTTCGGCCCCTGGACCCGCCAGTGCTCACTGATGCTGTTGCAAACGGATCCGCTGGCCACGCTGTCCTCCGGGTGGCGTCCGCCGGGCGCAAAGTACCCGTACGCCATCGGCGCTACCATGTATGACGTCACGCCGGCGGGCCCGCAGGGCGCCATCGGAGTCCACAGCGGCTGTAGCAGCTTCGCCTGCGGGCAGGGGAGCTCTGTGAGACAGGGGTGGCTCTAAAAGAAAAGGAACGTGCTAAAAATGGACGGAATTTGAACTGACACTCGGTAAGAGAAAATGTAGTTCATCGCATGAATGTAGCTCTGTACAAGCATCATATTACAAGAAACGAAGGTATGTACACTAGAGGTGGGAGTTTCGAGCAATTTTTCCGGTCCGGGCTCGGGTTATTAATATAGATTACTGCACGGAGCTCGGAAAGTAAAATGATCAAACCAGAGTTTGGTTGAAATTTCCGGCACGAGGCCGAAGACCGAGTTCGGGAGATTTTAACCAACCGAGGGTTTTTCTAGGATTGGAGATAAAAAAGGTTGAATGTTGTCATTGTGAATAGTCCTAAAAATAACCGTCTTACATTCATACTATATATTGAAGAGGAAAGGCCAAGATAATAAACAATATTTCGAATACGATTCTTTGTCAAGTTTTGAACGAGGAGTGCGGGACGGGAGGGAGTAGGCGCCATGGTGAACCCTGTTTGTTCATCTGGGGCTTTTGGTTCCGGATTTCCAGGGACTCTTCAATTTTACTGTCAGCATCATCTTTGCATATGTGTAGTATTTCTATGGTGAATGTCCTGTCTGTGATTTGTGTGTCTGAATGGTGTTCTCTAGTGTGATCCCCGTGTTTACCCCGTTCCTTTCGTCTTGCGTGGCCTAAATGTTCCATGAGTCGTGTCCTGATTTGTCGTGTGGTTTCGCCTATATATATTTGAGAGCAGAGGGTAGGGGAGAGTGCCCATAATGCGCCCCCTTAAGCTAGAATGACTGCCCCAGCAAAGGTAGATGCTATTGCCTGAAAACGCTTGTGGAATCCGATAGAATTGGAAATTTTATAGATTCTGTGAGCTTCGTATACTTGAGCATTCGTTCATTCTCGAGGTGTACGCGTTTTAGCAAAACATTGCAATTGGCGCATTTAGGCACGCATTGCCAAAATGCGCCACTTGTGGGCGCATTTAGGTTGCGATGATTGTATGATGGAAATGCGTGTAGGTTTCTTCGTACCTAGAATGAAACCGTTGGTGCCGGTATTTTACCCTTAGTTTTATTCCATTGTCTGGTTGGTGATTGCGTCCAACCGTATTGGGAAAATGGCGTCTGTAAAGTCCAGTTTGGGAGAAAACGGTTTATGTAAAAAATACACCTTTATGACAAAGGTAATTTCTCTATTGACATCACCTGTTTCCCCGGATACCCAGCGCTGATTCTATGGGCCGAAACCCGCCAACTTTCTCGGCTGCACATTTTGCTCATCAATGGCAGAAATCACGAGCGTACGCCCCAGAACCAGAACCATGTGAGCAGAGCTCGTGACACCAGAGGCTGCAGCTGGCACACTGCAGCCACACCTCATTTCTCCCTACTACTCCTTCATAACAATAAATGTACTTGTCACCACCTGAAATCAGACTGTTTGCCTTTTCCTGCCCATTCTTCCAAACCCCAAGATGGTGTCCAAAACTTGGCCATTTTCGGAAATTGGAAGGAACAGGACCCAGTATGAGTCATCATGCTCGTGGGATCGCGAGGCGGCTGCCGTGTCTTTTATGGTGTCGTTTTGAAAATAGTAATTATTTCATTCCAAAGGACTTGAACCATTCTTCAGCAGGTAAATCTACAGCAGACTGTGGAATTGAGAAAGAGCAAGGGATAGTAAGTTATCGCACCAGTAGATCGCTGAAACTCAGGTACCAGCGAGTTGGGGCTAAACACCCTGGAAGAAATCCGACATAAGTTTTTTTTAGTTCAAACGCACTATCACTGGTGACGGGAAAAATAACCACCCATCAAACCCATACATCATTGGCGGATCGGGTGAAGGGGCCAAGTATGCCCTACCCGATCGACACTGGCGTCCCCTCAGAGGTTCCATGGTGCACCCCAAGAATTTCGCTTCCCAGACCCCTTCCCCAGAATGTTAAGACCAACGCCCCCGCGACGGGATTTCGCGTCCACCTGATAGGTTTGCCGCCTAAAAGTGGTGGCCCCTAACCACGTGCCCACTCCCCCATGAGACAAGCTGAATCAGGCTATGCGACTAAGTAGAATTATAGAACTCAAACATTAGGCTGTTGCGTGTCTGTCCATTCATAACGTAAAATTTTGCACATTTTCCCTAATCAAATGTGATTTTGCGTCCTTACCTTCTAGGATCTAACAGATGATAATTTTTCCTTGCCCCTGATCATCCTCCGGTCCAAACCTATCCCACACCCCAAAAATATAGACCGCGCCCGGTCCCTTGAACTTTCAGACAAAAAGGAAGAGTTAAATGACTGCATAATTAAACAATTTGAGCTACCCTCTCAGGTTGCAGTCAACTTCCAGTGCTCAGCCTGGCCCAAATGCGCCATGGCGCATTTGGTACGGGCGCATTTAGGAAATGGCAGCCTTCTATTTGGCAGGCGATAATGGCGTTCTGCGGGTGTAAGCACTTGTATTCAACTGCAAAAATTAAAGATCATTTACTGTTTATAATATTGGAAATAACTTCAAGTATCCTCGAGACGTGTCAATGTAGTTATTTACCGACAAAGAGCGCCGTAAGTAGGCCAAATACACCCTAATTTATAAAGTGCAGTCCCTCACGGTAAATAGTGCAACCCTTGGCTCTGTTACACCGAAAAAGGTCTGGATAGTGCTAATTCCGGAAGATGTGAAAAAATCGTAGCGATAGTGCTGATAGGTTGAAAGATATTTGAGTTGACACATTTAGGAACAGGGCGCATTATGGGCATTCTCCCCTACAGGTAATTTTGTATACTGTGTTTTTACGTGGCACCTACCTTTTAGTCCCGAGCTGCATGTGTGGCATTTTTTTCTGTATCCTCGTGGGCAGGGTGGTGGTTCGAGGGATGATCTGATGAGGGTGTTGGCTAGAGTTCGACCACTCTTCCATGCTATTGAGATGTTGAGGTCTGATGCTTTGACTGCGGTGGTGATTCTGCGTGCCAGTTGGTCGTCTATAAATGGGAGAGATATGTATGTTGTGGTTTTCTATTCGTTTAGTCTAGTGTGATGATGTGGTTTGTAAAGTACCGAATTTTGGATGCGGTTGATTAGGGCTAGTGGGTATCTGTTCAATTGAAAAAGTTTGGAGATCTTCTCAAGTCCCCTCTTTTTTGCCGGAAAATCTGATCCCAACCTGATGGCTCTTAATGATTGTGAGTGTAGGATGGAACGTTTAGTCTGTATGGGGTGGGCTGAATTGAAGTTAAGTATGATGGGTGCTGTCATGGCTTTGATGTATAGTTCGGTAGTGTATTTGCCTGAGGGATGTACAGTACCTTTCATAGACACTCTTCTTACTGTACATCCCTCAGGCAAATACACTACCGAACTATACAATCAAAGCCATGACAGCATGGCTATACGTGACCAGCTATACGTGAGACCTTTGCAGCTGCAGTGCCCTAAAGCTCTAATCCAAACACGGTATGATGATGATTAGAGCTTTAGGGCACTGCAGCTGCAAAGGTCTCACGTATAGCCTTGCAGCTGCAGTGCCCTAAAGCTCTAATCAACATCATACTGTGCTTGGCAGTTTGTGGTTCAAACAATTCCGATATTACCAAGGACACTTTCTAAGCTAGTCAAATAGGCAGAAACAGAGGTGTCGCCACCGTGGGGGCCATAGCCCCCTTTCCCAGACCCTCCACCTGACTTTGGAGGCTCCTTTGATACGTGGGAACTTGAGTCTGGAATAACACCTTGAGTATCAAAGAGCCTAGCCTTCTCGCTTATAAAGGAGGCCTCCTAATTGGCCTATGCAGGAGGCCCCATTAGCTATAAAGGAGACTTTATAGCGTTCTACCTAAGTGACCCCTGTGCTTAAAAAGGAGGCCCTATAAACGACCCGCATAGCCTAAGGAGGCTACATATAAGTGGCCCTTTTACTTATAAAGCAAGTACCCTAAACGGCCTATCCAGGAGGCCCCCTTACTTATAAATAAGGCCCACTAAATGACCTACGTGGAAGTACCTTTACTTATAAAGAGATCTCCTAAACGACCAACATAGATGGCCCCTTACTAATAAAGAAGGCCCCCAATTGACCCACAGAATGGAGGCTCCCAAAAGCTAGGAGGCCCCCCTTCGGGACTAGGGATAGCAGGCCCCTTCGATCCTGGCCCGCAGGGGAATAAATCCGTGGTGACGTCCCAGGGTATATATAATATAGAAATAATCAAACAGCATTGAATAATAATTAGGGATACTCTTGTAACAAAATGCCCACCTAAATCAATAAATCAAAAGCAGCTACGAGAATTAGTAATGACGTTGTCAGGCACAAATAAAACTCACGAATCTGGTGCACAAAGAAGAGCTGCGTTCTCCCCTCACTCTCTCACCTGCTCAATAGATATTTGCTGGATGCTGTTCTGGTCCGGTACGGGTACATAGGCCCAGTACGGACCCTGTGCCCCCGGGTACTCCATACTCCGGGTGTGGCCTCAGACAGGGGTGCAGGTGATGACAAGCATTCCCGGCCTTACACGCCTCCTGCGGTCTCCAGTATATCGGCTGCACTGGTAACACCGAAGTATTTTTCCATCACCTTCACAGAAATGTTCACCATTGGTTGACACTATCACATATAGGAGTTCGCCATGTCGGTAAGGGCTTGAATGTCACGCTTTTGCTATAGTAAAACGACTTTGTCAAGCCTCAAGCTCAGCGAGATGTCACCAGGACCCGATCGTCACGTGTTAAAACACGCGCGGGCATCGGCTCTGCAGCTAACACATCACCATGTCGATAAGTACTCAATTGGGCTCACCCAGATAAGAAAATCACCTCTGTCCACCGAGATGACCAGCATCACGGCAGACGCCCGCGATCGCCCGCGGGCAACGCAACACCGCCCCAGGGTAAAATTAGAGGCGCCCGGGAGATGCCAACTGCTGACGTCACTGGGGGCTGGCTCAGCTGCGATCAGCTGACGACCAGTAGCGGATTCAGTGGACCGAACCAAGGGGTGCAATCTCGTGAGTCGATAGGGCCCGTCCCGAGAGCTTGTTAAACCATTGTGGGGTGCTGCACGACAGGGGATAATACGGACCTGCGGTTAAAAATATTCCGAAATATAATGCAAACTCTGGATACACTTAGTTTCCTGGATTCTTGAATTATATTTATCCCAGAGTCTAATCAATGTAAAACAAAGTATTTAAACATATACAATTGGTGTTTTCGCCCATGAATGCCAGCTACAGCCGGGACCAGGATAGCCTACAAGCAAGACAATGCTGGCATAGCATAGGATAACTATGACCAGGCGCGCACCCAGGATTTTCGTTTGGGGGCAGCTGACGAAGGGGAGGGGGCGGCAGGCTGATGGGGTGCATGTTTGACAGGGGTGGGCGGTTACTGGAGGGCAAAAATTGGCCAAAGAGGGTAATTATCACGTGCAAGGGTGGTACGTTATGGGCAGGGGCGGCAAGGTGAGAGTAGAACTGGTACTCAAAGCCAGATCAAGGCTCGTTTCTGCCCACAACGGGCGCTTGCGGAGGTCAATTGTTACCAAAACTCATGACGGGAGCCTTCGGCGCCCGACATGGACAGGGGCGGCACTTCGAAGCGTTGGGGGGTGCGTTGCCCCCCCCCTCTTGGGTACGCTCCTGACTATGACGCGTGGTGGGGGCCAGACATTCTGCCGGCATTTTCAACGTCACAAAACAAAGCATAGGCGGAGGAACAGGAGGGCCAAAGGACATGCCCCCAATGTTCAATATCTTAACCATTTCCCCTATAGTGTTGACTGGAAAGAAACGATTTCAAAATACGCCATGCCTCAGGATCGCTTGCTCTGTGCGAGCAATTCTAGTGGTGGATATCGATGGGGGAACAATAAGAGATCCAACCTCAAGCCAACTGATCTTTGTTAAAAATGGTATGTTCTCCTATCCTGAACACTTTTCGCTCCCCCCGTCACTGACTTCCTTAACCCTCGCCCCACCGGGGCCATCGATGGCCCCCTAAGGTTTTTCCGGGATAGCAGAAAAACGACGAGGCGCAGCACCGCGGTTGAGGGCTCTACCTCTCACTGCATCATTTTCCCATCATCCCTGAATTTTTTACCCCGGGTCACCCAAGGTCAGGTCACCAGACGAGGTCAACCAAGGTCACCTCACTTCAACTTTAGAGCTCTGTAAGAGCTACATTTCAAAGTCGATCGATTTGAAACTTCCTACAATTTATGACCCCACCAGGGTCTACAAGGTGTATATCCGGAATTTTTCGATTTCGTGCCCTGAGGTCAGGTCACGAGGCGACCTCTCTAATTGGAAAAGCATGGGGAAAACCTGTTTCATGATATAAAAGCCACAAAAATGATTGCAAATACTCAGACTGCTCAGAACAACGTTTTTGGACACCCTTTCACGGATCCCAGGGGTCATATTTACCCTTTGACTTTTCTAAGGTCATCCAAGGTCACCAGAGGTCAAAAACTGTATTTTGACAATAACTTTTGACCTAATTAAGCTAGCGCGGTGAAACAAACACCATCGTGTTTGTCTTGTCACTGGCTTTCATTTTATATACGGCAAGGTTACTTTGTGACCTTTCGTGACCTCAGGTCATATTAGGTCACGAGGTGACCTCTGGAGGTCAAACCACTGGCGGGAGGTCTTTACGTGTCACATATCGGGAAAAGTACTGGCAATTTCCTATCAAATGAACTTTACCAGGCCTCAATAGCTCTAGTGACATAAGAGTTATGACCAGTTTGCTTAATCATTGCATATTTGAGTGAAAATAGCCGATCTTGACCTAATTTGACCTCTGGAGGTCAAACCATTGACCTGAGCACTAAAATATGCCAAGTAATTTCTTACTGAATTCACGCGAGCTTTCTATTGCACTTTGCAGATTTGCGCTAACGCCCATATTTTCGGAGTTAGAGGGGGCCATCGATGGCCCCCGGTGGGGCGAAGGTGGCGCCGGACCCCGGTGGGGCGCGGGTTAAATTTAGCTCTGATAAATGCAGGTAGGCGCTGGAACAGAATGTCACTCACCCCTCACCCAAACAGGGGGCTGTGTTTGAACACCCCCCCCCCACCAGGGCAAAGGTGGCTCGGAGGCCCACCGGGGCGGATGTTAAAGGTGGCTTTGGCTTTTTGAAAGCAGGTTTGCAATAGGTTTGAGCTTTTGTGTTCCCTGAGTGGGTATACCTGATGGTTAAAACTTCAATTATATCAAAGTAAAACTGCATACTTTTAGACAGATACTGCAAGACGTCGACATTATTCATATCGCCGAATGTAAGTACGCAGGTGTCATATAGTTTTACTATTTCCCGTATGTCTTCTTGAATTTTGGTTTTATTGTCACCGGTGCTTTCCTTCTCCAAACATCCTTATCCCACCCAAGGCTGAGAGCATCTGCCCCTCTGCGGCTGCGCTGCCTCGCCCTGGGTGTTCCTCATCCCAATTCTCACACTCAACCATCCTTATCCTACACCATCTCCTTCCACAGTATTCTGATTGTCATCCTCATGATGGCGGCGACATTGGAGCAGCAACTGCAATAAAGTAGAAATTTTGGATAACTACAACACAATGCTGTCACATTATATTGAGGATCGGCGCTAGTTGAAATACCTGCCCGTCTCGTCAGTGCGCGTTTCAACAGCTTCTTCCCCATCTGCGTGGTGGTCAGCTCCAACTTCCTGCCTGTCCGTGCCTCGGCGCATGCGCCGCTGTCCAAAGATGCAGCGTTCGGTTGTTCACGAGCGTAATCAACAACAATCCACTGTTCTTCGACGCATGTTCCAATACTGCATTGTCATTTCACGCACGGTCCGGCATTTTTCAGTCGGTCTGAGCGGGCATGAGCCTGTCCAATATTCGCCGCGACAAAGCCTTCATCGTCAAACTGGAAATATCCACAGCACGGTCAGACTTTTCCTCCAACAGGGCTGATAAAAGAATTTCTTAGTAGAACGTTCCAGCATATAGCAGTCACAGTGAGCAGATAAACATGTAAAGGCATCTCCAAAGTACGGAGAAGACTGGTACTCTCTTTTGCTATACCAGGTATCGGTTGGCACGACAATCATGGCTCTCTCCGTCTGTGTTTTTGTCAACAGTTCCAAAGCTACCGGCAATGCTTCAGCAAAGTTGAAATTGTTTATCTCGAAGCCATGGAACTCTTGTCGAAATGCTTTGCCACCTGTTGGGCCTCCGATTTTCATGCACCAATCTTCGATCAAGAGGTAGGCCCGAGGACATTTGACCGTTCGTCGCATCCTTGTGTGTGTCGTTGTGCCAGAGAGAGGGCTCAGAGCCTGGACTCTGTCATGCTGCAGGTTCCTATCAACTGGAGTCTGCACTTGTTCAGTGTGTGCACTAGGGCAACCAAAAACAGATTCAGTGCAAACGTAAACACAGAACGCGAGGATTAGGCGCATGACGTCGTGTGCTTTGATTTGATATAAAATGAGACGCTGGAAAGTGATAAAATCATAAGAAATGTATCATGCTTTACATTTGAAAGGGCATAGAAGATAGATGTAGAGCATTCGGGAAATTTACCCAGATTTCTTACAAAGTAATTTCAATGTTTCCAGATGTCGATAAAAACCAGACATTTCCAGGCACCTGAGTTGATGTCATAGTGAAAAGTCTTTAACGTATGACTTTTCATGAAAGTCTTTCAATGTTTTCTTCCCACCCAGTTCAAGCCTCCGTGTGCCAGCTCGTGAGCATTTGCGGATGCGTCTCCCGGGTAAAGGCCAGGCGAGCTTGCAAGCTATTTCTCTTCCTCACTTTCCAGCCCTTTGATGGGCTTTCTTTCTCTTTTCAATGACACTTATTATTTGGTTTATTTGCTGGGTTTGGATCGTCACTACCAAATGATCAGGGGCGGCTTTGGGGGTGGGCAGAGTAAACAATGATTGCGCAGTTTTCCCTGCAGAATCAAAAGCAGCACAGGGACATTGAAACGGAAAATTAAAATAATAATTTTGTCAAAAGCCATGTAATGCTCACAAAAATGGTGTTCTCAGAAAAAAATCACGCAAAATTTTATCACAGCACAGTGTTCTCTCAGCCTACATTTAATGTACCTTCTGCTTTCCTTTTCTGGTTTTGTGAGCACCACATTTCCCTATTCAACACTAAAAAAGGCCGGTTTTTGATCGGGCAAAATAAGCCAATTACTGCACGGAAAGGCAGAAAAAGGGTATTTTTGGGAGGAACAAATTAAACATTTCCTTAAAAGCTATAGTTTTGTCTGACCGGTTACTCCGAAGTTCCAAAAATTGTTACTGAAACATTGCTTACCCTCCTATTAGAAAAACCAACCAAAATCCTAGTGTATTCCGTTTTTCATAACAGAGGCTCAATGTTGTGGTATTAGGACGATTTTTTAGTTCGAAGCAAAGTTAAGGGAATCAAATTTTTGAAAGGTTTTAAATGAAATATTTTGCTCCAGAATTGTATTCAAAACATGCTATTATATAACAAACCGGGTGCTATTTTGATTCTGTAATAAAATATATATTTAAGACTTTGTAAAACCTTTTAGAAGACCAGATTCATTGGCCAATCTTCCAGATCCAGATGATCAAAACTTCTGCAATATAGGCGCACTTATTACGAGCATTTTGCCTCTTATCCGTAATTAAAGTCCCAACTGGCCGCCAGGACAGTTATCCCGTGTGCCATGGGTGGGGGGAGAGGCCTGACCCACGGGTCGGAGATTTCAAGCGGGAGCCCCGTTTTGGAAACTGACTCACTGCTGCGAGTGCACTGCGCTGCACAAGATCTTGCACTGCAGCCTGCACTCCTGTCGCAGTTCTGTGGTCTCTGGCTGGTGTTATGATTAACATCCACCCAGGTAATTTGGAAGCGCAGGTGAACAAGGCCATGCAAGATGTAAGATTGTGTTTACCCTGTCGTGAAGGGCCGGAGCCGCCCCTGAAAATGAAAAAGCTCCAGCTGGAGGTAAATCACACATACATACCGTAATTACTAACCCAAGATTAAGCAGTCACAAAACACCCTAAGTCATGCGCAAAAATGCAGCAAGACGAACAACATCAACTAAATTAATCTGTTTGAGCTTGTTTGCGCGAGGTAATTTTTTTTGTTCCATTTTAGAGCCTGGAATTTCACTTCTCACTAATTTTTTGTAGCTGCTTTAGCTTTGTATTTCCTTTTTGTTTTTGATTGCCCAATGTATTATACAGCGGGAGCTGGTAACGGTAAGTAAACAGATACCGGTGAGTTGACAGGTCCGCCACGTACTTATAGCCACGATTTATTCGTGGGCGGTGAGACTCCCCCGATAACAAATTATTAAAGCAGATCACCCGTAGCCCGGAGGCGGGTAATGGATTCACTAAGGGTATCCAGCAGGGGGATAGCATTAATCAACGTCGACTAAACTGCGCCAGGCGACGCGTCCTGTGTCCAGTCTCGGGAAGTGAAATAGGCTTCTGAAATGGGCTGGACTGTTTAATAGAGACTCTACTTTTATTATCTGCGTCCCGGTGCCGGGGCCCGATGCTAGTCCCGGCCGAGACCAGACCAACTGGGTACCTGCTGGGAGCGGGGCCGAACTGGGTAGTTGAAAAGAAAGTCTTCGAAACGTGGTATACAACTCAACACTCGCCCCACCTTCGCCCGGTGACTAAGTTGAACAATCACCATGCCTGATCTCCACCCATATGCAGGATAGCAGAAAAAAAAACAAAACACCAGAACGGTGGCAGATTGGCAGATCAAAGAATGTGACAGGCTGGGTTAGGTGTTCTTGACTTAGTCTGGCTGGACTGAGTTCGAGTATTTTTCAGGCTTCACTCGATTCCTCTCCTAACGGCGAATTGAATGGTCTATGACATGACCAATACCTTGCTTCGTCAAACTGCAGAAATCAGGAAAATGTTCTGAAATCCGAAAATATCTGACCCAACTTATTCAAAATGCATACCAATCAATTTGCAATGATAACCCCAACTTAACACGCGCATTGACGAGGGTCTGAGCCACCTTCGCTTTGACGAGGGGGGCGGGTACCCGCCCCCTAAGATCTCGAGAACCACGGGAGTTAACGAAAAACGGTAAGCGGCGTTAGATAGCCCATCAACTTCGCCATCGAAAATATTTGAACCATTTTTTGTCAGGTCACATTTAAGGTCATAACAGGTCAAAACATGCCGTAATAGGCATAACATGTAAATTAAGTTTTTCGGCCATTTCATCTGAACAAGAAAAGACGGAGCAAAACGACAAACTATATGAATCCCTGCAGCAAGCCGAAACGAATGATATATAATTTGACCTTGCTAGGTCAAATCAAGGATTTGACCTGACCTCAGGTCAGGTCAGGGTCAAATTATATAAAATGCATATCATTAGAACCGCAAAGTCAAGGCAAGTGTAATGAAGCTAAAATAAACGTTCTGTCACCATCTGTTACTGAGTTATTCAGTAAAACCATTTTCCCATGTATTTCCAATGGAGAGGTCATGCCTCGTAACTGACCTTAGGTCATCGATATAAAAAAACACCGGAACATATCTTAGAGAACCCGGTGGGCCCATTATGTGATATGAATTTAAATCGGATTAGTTCACCCTGCTCCGACTTATGGTATCTTAAACTTTTTTTAGGTCAGGTCACTTAAGCTGTACTGGTAACCTGACCTGAGATGACCTAACCTTAAAATTTTTACAGAAGTTGTAAAAATGATGAGGGAAAAGGTGTGCCAAGTTGGGCGGCGCTGCGCGCCGCCGTTTTTCTGATGTCTCCGAAAAACTCGAGGGGGCGGGTACCGGCCCCCGTCAATGCGCATGTTAAGTTATCGAACGGAAATATATATCACAATTTCCTGCAAAGGTATTGACCAAAGTCCGCAAACCTGTTTTAACAGTTCTAGGTGACCTTCAGAGGTCACGGGTCTGAAGTTACACATGACGGTGAAGGAAGTTATCTTCAGGCGCCTCTGCCGAAATATAGGGTAGAGTGGGGTAAGACGCATACGTTAACCTGCGCCCCACCGGGGGTCCAGCGGCACCTTCGCCCCACGGGCGGCATCGATGGCCCCCTCTAACTCCAAAAATATGGGCGTTAGCGCAAATCTGCAAAGTGCAATAGAAAGCCCGCGTGAATTCAGTAAGAAATTACTTGCCATGTTTTAGTGCTCAGGTCAATGGTTTGACCTCCAGAGGTCAAATTAGGTCAAGATCGGCTATTTTCACTCTTTCTAATATGCAATGATTAAGCAAGCTGGGCATAACTCTTATGTCATTAGAGCTATTGAGGCCTGGTAAAGTACATTTGATAGCAAATTGCCAGTACTTTTTCCGGTATGTGAAACGTGAAGACCTCCCGCCAGTGGTTTGACCTCCAGAGGTCACCTCGTGACCTTAGATGACCAGAGGTCACGAAAGGTCAAAAAGTGACCTTGCCGTATATCAAATGAACGCCAGTGACAAGACAAACACGATGGTGTTTGTTTCAGCGCTCTAGCTTAATTAGATCAAAAGTTATTGTCAAAATACTGTTTTTGAACCCTGGTGACCTAGGATGACCTTGGAGAAGTTAAAGGGCAAATATGACCCCTGGAATCCGTGAAAGGGTGTCTAAGAACACTTTTCTGATCAAGCTGAGCATTTTCAATCGCTCTTGTGACTTTTAAATCATAACACAGCTTTTCCCCATGCTTTTTCAATGGGAGAGGTCACCTCGTGACCTGACCTCAGGGCACGAAATCGAAAAATCCCGGATATAAACGTTGTAGACCCTGGAAGGGTCATGAAGTGTAGGAAGTTTCAAATTGATCGACTTCGAAATGTAGCTCTTACAGAGCTCTAAAGTTGAAGTGAGGTGACCTTGGTTGACCTCGTCTGGTGACCTGGCCTTGAGTGACCCGGGGTAAAAAATTTCAGGGATGTTGGGAAAATGATGCAGTGAGAGGTAGAGCCCTCAACCGTGGCGCTGCGCCTCTTCGTTTTTCTGCTATTCCGGAAAAACCTTAGGGGGGCCATCGATGGCCCCCCGTGGGGCGAGGGTTAAGGTAGAATTCGTCTGTACCGATCCTGCCAGGACGGAATTACTTTATTTTTTATTTGTTAAGTTTTTTAATCGTTATTCTACACTCATATAGGAATGTGTGATTCTGAGACGATGCAAAGTGTGCGAAATCTATTTTTTCTTGAGACCATGTAAAAAGGCGTTTTACCCCGATAGCGGGGCAAAACGCCAAAGCGTCGGATTAAAGGCCGTCATAAAACTCCCAGCGTATATTGTACCTTTTTCTTCACGTGAACAAATAAGAATATCATTATGCTTACGCTGCAAGACAATTCAGTGACAAAGTTGGTAGTGTGAGCACGTTTACACCGCCTAGAGTACAATCGCAACTTTAAGACAGCTTGTTTTTGTGTCCGGAGATGAAAAAGCAGCAAATGTTTGCTGAAAAATACCGGAGTTTACTGGGTGCGTCCAATCACGCCCAGGACCGGATCAGAAAGGCCGTTACCAGAAAAAATATTAGATGGAGGCTACAGTTCTTACATCAGCCTAGACATAGTAGTAGGCGTCTTACCCAGGTGGGCGCGTTACCTCACTCTACACTAGCCTTTTTCAGCCAATTCCCATTCTTCCCGTGTATGTGTTTGCAATGGAGAGGTACCTGTACCTGAGGCCAGGTTATCGATATCGAAAATCACGTTATCACAACTTGTGTTTCTTGATGGATTGATTATGTGATATCAATATATTAGATCAGTAGATTATTAAACGTGTTTTCACTGGTACCATTTCAGGTTTTGGGGATGAGGTCACTTGCTCTGGCCGGGTGGCCTGCCCTGAGATAACAAACGCGTTAAATTTTGAGGGAAGTTGCGCAATCAAGCAAGAACAAGGTGTGCTAGGTACGGCTGCCCTTCGCGATGAGGTTTTCTGGGACTGTCCGAGGAACCCAAAGGGGTGCTCAAACACCACCCTTCCCCCCGGACGAGAGTTGATAGAAGGGTCAAGTCCTCTACTACCCTGGGTAAAGGCAACCCAAATCCTACAAAAAATGGGACATATTTTTTCTGATGGTTAGCTTTCTAAGTTTAGGCAGATTTTTCCTTCCTATAGTATTTTTCAAATAGAGCATGCTCAAAAAAGCCACAACAGTATGGCCTGTTTAGTGGCGCATCCTTAGTTCATGTTTCAATTTGGCCTTTTGTTTCAATGACCATCCTCATCTCCAGCTCCTCTTGATCCGAATGATAAACAGCTTTTTCAAGCTAGAAAACTTTCCGAGAGCTTTCCCCTGCAATATTTTCCATATACCTGTCATATTTCAACTTTGCCGACTAGTGAGAGACAGTGTCCTTGAGAGACAGTGCATCCACGAATAACACTCAGAGACGGCGGATTCCATTTTCGAGAGGTGGTGCAAGATTTTCTGGAGGGGGTGCCTTCCTCCCCAGGGGGCGCTTTCCTCCCCAGGGGGCGCCATCATCTCTTGGGGGGCGCCTTTGCTATCCAATGGCGTTCTGCAGAAAGTCTTTGGACTCGGCGTGCGAGGCCACTTGGGGTGGTTTATTTCTAATATTCCGAAAAATAGGTATTTTAGATTTCGCGTAAACTCAGTCGTATCGGATTGGCATCAGCAACAGAGTAGCATAGCCCAGGATTCTGCGATATTCATAGCCTTGTTTGCAGTTATGACCAATGATATTGCAGACACTTCCCGCAAACATACGTCACGTGTTTTTCGTTGAAGACTTCATAATATGTGTGACAGTGTCTACTACAGCAGCTGCGCAGAGGCGGCTGCAGCTTGGCCTTGACATATTGCAGCAATGGATCACACGCAATGGACTGAAATTTTCAAGTTCAAAGACATAGTGCATGCACTTTTATAATAGACATTGTGACTGAATACCCGATTTTGTAAATTCGCGGAAATCCGAGCGACGTTGTAGCAGAAACCAGATTTATCAGGCTCACACTCGATAAGCTTTCATATGTGCCACACCTGAAGGATTTCCGCAAAAAAATGTTTCGATACGCTGAAAATACTGAAGGTGTTGACGAGGATGAGATACCGTGCAGATAGAGAAATGTTTCTCATGCTATACACGTTATACGCTTATCGCCTATATATACGTTATGCGCACGTTATACGCTCATCGTTATACGCTACGTTATAAGCTTCTTATGCTGTATAGATCACTTATTCGTCCGAAGATCGAGTACGGCTGTGTCAGAGCCGCATGACGAAATCCATGGAGCGAAGCGGATTGAGATTTCTCAAGAGGCTCTATTCTGATCGTTTGGCGGTTCTGACAGTTGATACCAGGGCTCTGCAATTGTGTAGGGTGATTGCCCTTTTACGCTAGACGCCCAAACTAAGGCCCCCGAATTTAAATTCAAAATAGTTTTTGAGAAATTTTGGAACAAATGTTTTCAATTTTGCATTTTTATCATTTTTATTTCTTAAGCGACGAACTTGAAATTTGCCTCCTTCTGAATAAGCAACAGGGGCCACCTAAGAAAAAAGTTCGAACTGGTCCGACAACATTTATTACGCCAAAACGCAGTATTTCTAGTACAAGCAAAAAAGATATTGAAATTTGACAGCCGACTTGTAAGCTCGAAATGTCAGAAGGCACGCTTCAGTTAGTTTAAAGGCAGCCACGTGGAGGCAGCTACGTCAATTTTCTTGTGCTTAGGCATAGTTTCCAGTGGAAAACGTAAAATTCTGACCTAGTTTTTGCCATTTTGCTGGAGGACTACATTTTTGCTCATTTCATTTAAATCTTAATCTCTCGCGATCTAATGCGCCGATTTGACTTTTCATTTCAAATAATGAACGAACATTGCTTCCGCCTGATAATATTCGGAGATGGATATCGTGATAATAAAATTCATTGCCTTATATGTATAAATATAATTTAAGTAGAAAACCTTTTATTTGCAGCTTTTCGGTTCAGAGCACATGTCATTCACAAGCTCAGAATTGACATGGCTGAATAGGAAAATTAATTGCAGTCATTCAATTCATTTACACTACCCACTTATCTCCAACGGCTTTCCAGTAATTCGTCCGAAAGGGTATTTCAAGGAGCTAAATTTCTCGGAACATGTTTGCTTCTCACCATGGTTTCAAGTCCTCAAAATGAATGGAAGTGGATGCAATTTGGCATAAAGCTAGCTTAGGGTCCTGGGTCGCCGATACAAGTGATTCTAGGCGAATCTAATGTTTGGTTCGTCTTCTAGAAGCAGCTTTATACCATGCCTTTTCTGTACGAACACAACACCCGGCGCCACGATAACGGCATCGTTTTGATTGCGTGATACCGGCCAGTGACCTCCTGACGGGTCACAGGTGTAGGGTTAGTGGGAGTCGGTACAGTGTGGCGCAGTGGTCTAGTGGTTAAAGGTCCTGTCTCGTGATGAGGGGTGCGCGGGTCGAATCCGGGGTTGACTGCGGGATATTTACTATTTATTTCAAAGCAAAGAATGATGGCACTGACCTACAGGCTTATGAAGAGATACATTGAGAATGAAATATGGTTGATTTCAGCACATTGTCATGCGGCTCTCCTGCGCCGGTGGGGGTTATCCCAGGTCGCAGACCGGGGTTGCGTATGAGGCCACTCCTTAGTCCGCGAAAAAGATTATCGATATGTCCGTCATCTCGCTATCAGAATAGCAACAGGAGCGTTCCAAGCTTCACCCATAATAAGCATGCTAGTGGAAATTAATGAAATACCGCTACAAATGCGCAGTAAGATACTCGCTTTGCATTAAGCCATTAAAAGGAATGTGGCACCTTTAGAACGTGATTTTAACTGAGATAGCCAAGTTTTAAAGCAAATCGGAAAACCAGGTGCTCTATATATCATTTGTCTTGGAACTCGATTTTTCCGTAGAAAAAACTAAAACCTACCCGAAATGTACCTCTCATGTACCTCTCGCCAGGCGGCCATTGTTGTGAGCTGCTGGTGTGACGACATATGCTGACATCACAATGAGCATCAGCCAATCGAAGCCCTTGAAGTGTTTCGAGTATGGTAGTGGTTGCCAGATCATGACATCATCCAGAGGCAGATATTTATTCATTTTTCTAGAGGAGTATTTTAAAAATAAAAGTAATGAGCTTGTTGTACATTTTTCAGAGAAATCATGAGTGGTTTCATTATTTTCGGCTAAAAGTACGCCCAATTACACAAAATTCCAGGATTTTACCAAGGTGCCACGTTCCCTTTAAAATAAGTCACCAACACGCCCCACATACCAAACATTTTTTTTTGGCGACGCCTACCTCAGTCAGATAGACAGTGGCTCGCGTTTTGCAACCCGTCACCAGGGAGTGAGAGTCTGTGCCTGGCTGGCACAGGCTGGTATCGACAGCAATCTCGTGGAACCACATGAAGCAGCTGTTATTGAACCATAGCACATCTCGACAGTTAACACGAACACAACCTACGCCAACAAAGCAAAAATTTGCCTCCTGAACCGACGCGCCAGTAATTTATGAACTTGCGTGCGGAGCCGTTCGAAAACCATGTCTGTTTCTATATAGACGGTTGCAAAAGAAAGTGACAATGGCACAGGGCGTGCATTTGTTGGTGACGATGTTGAGAAGTTTTCTAGTTTGCCTTACGAAGGATCCATTTTTACTTCAGAGCTGTACTCTATTTTTTTGCTGTTTAGACCAGGTGTCTAAGCTGATGGTGAGGAAGTTTGCGATTTTTACCGATTCGCTGTCTTATCTGCAGACATTGAAGCCATTTTATTTCTATAATGCGTCGTCACCTTGGCGGGCCATGCTGAAGATGACTGGATCTTCTGTGTGCACTGATTAGTCCAGTAGGAAGACACAGGCAGTTTGGATGGCTACCATCTCAGCCTGAAAACTCGAGCAGAGCGAGCCTGCTGGTCGCCTGAGCTCATGCTGGGCTCTGTCTGGTGACTCGATGAAGACCCAGCTCCCCCACTCGTGACCCCTCCGTGCACTGACCCGTCGGTCCACACCCATGTGGCACATTGAGTCAGGGAAGCGAGGTGGAGGAGAGCTATTCGCTTCTTCCGGACAGTTGGCGCTCCTGATGTCAGTGGGCCCACGTCTAGTTGAAATGTGACTCACTCTCCTGATACCCACAGTGGAAGACGTCGAGGAAGGAAAGACTCGATGGGGAGGGAGATGCCTGCTTGATCCCACATGTCTTTGCCCACCTGCCGCCACCCGGTCACCGAGGAGAGTCGAGAGGGCGCTGTCGCCTCCGCACGTCTTCACAGAGGGTCTTCAGGCGGCAGGGTATGGAATTTCACCAGCAGTCGGGTCGCGAGTACCCTCCTTCTGGCCGCTACGCGGGGAGTCTTAACTCGGCTGGGAGTGGAGTGGGTGCATCCTGTGATGATACGCGCCGACGCTCTCATTTTGCGTTCCAGCAGCTCGACATGAAATGGCGGTGTGGCGTGGAGCCACGCTGCGGCCGCTTACTCCATCGCTCCTCTCACGTAGCCAGTAGCGACGGTTCGGAGGTGCTGTTCGTGCAGCCCCCAGTTGCAGCCGGACAGTTGACGTAGGTGGGAGATGCGGGGGTGGACCTTCTCCCACAGTCTCTTACAGTGTGGACCGAAATGGAGGAGCCGATCGATGGTGACGCCAAGAAGCTGTAGGGTGTCTCCAGCAGTGACAGACTTCCCGTCGACCTTAAAATTGAAGGGATCGGCGTCTCTGGCCCACTGGGACATCACCAGTACTTGGATCTTGGCTCCTGATACCACCATTTTGTCCTGTCGGGTCCACTTCATGAGGGTGCCAGCAGCAGCTTTATTGCGCCCGGTCCTTGGCGACTTGGATGTTGTTGCCCGTGCAGAGAGCCGCCGTATCATCGGTGTACATGTAGGGGAGCATCCGGGAACCACGCAGAGTGCGTCTACCAGCCGAGCCGCCCATACAAAATAAAACTGGCGATAAGACACTTCCTTACGGCAGGCCAGTTCGGAAAATGCGCTCACTGGAAAGCACACCATTTAGTTCCACCTGGACTCTTCGGTCCCGGAGTCACTGCCAAATCCAGGCCACCGTGCAATTTGACAGCCCCATCTCCAGCAGGCGAACGCGTAGCAGGTGGTGGTCCACTGCGTCGTACGCGTGCGCGAAATCAAACGCGACGAGGACGTATTTCTGCGCGGTCTGTCCATCGGGAGGGCGGCTGTGTCTCGATTTGGGCATGCACAGTGCACGCTCACCTCTTCTCTTAAATGAGTCCTGAACTTGACCTGAAGGCGATGGTTGATGGTATAAGTGGATGGTCAGTGACAAAATATACTCGTTTTATCAATCTGAATGGTCTTTTCACTTCGATCTGAACACTGCACATGATCATTAAACGCGCAAATTACAGCCAATAAACGAAAAAAGTTATCAATTTATCAAGAGAGTACTTGGACACGTTGAAACTGTTTTCTTTTTATTCTAGTAGGGCCCATTTATGTCACAAATCACACATGCCTATGGCATGATCTATTTCAGCATTCAATCACATGGCTACCAAAATTCTCTTAACACCTCCGAAATTTCACGCACAAGAGCAATTCTCCCATGCTGATGAATTGAAGAATATAGATAAAGGTCGATGGAAAATGCCCACATACTTCATTCTGTGTTTATCTTAACGTTTCAACTTTCCTTATATCTCCTTGAGTCTGCCATCTGGTTCAAACATTATTTTTTAGGAGCAATTAATAATGTGGGTTAAAGTCCGGTTTGTGTTTCCTACAACTTAAAAGCTTTTCCGCTGAGATAATTTTCTTGGACAGCGCACAGGCCAGGTTCACACTCGCTGCGATTATTTTCAATGTCCTCTCACCATTTTCTTACGAATCTTGGCCACGTGGAAAGGCAAAATGATGCTTATCATATTTGATATTAAAATAAACTTAACCCCTCTTCACTAATAGAAAAATCCTCAGATATATACCTTTATGTCCAGCTGTTGCATCTTCCCAAGTGTCTTGAATTTCTCCATGACCTAGTGGCAGTTACAGATTTTTCAAGAGGTGCCGAAAAAAGTGTGGACTGAACTGTTTAGCAATTCATTGTTTCAAATATCACGCCAAATAGGCATCTTGCTTGGCTGGTACAAACTGTTATGGCTGGGAGAGGGAGGGATAGGACGTTGTTAAAAATACGATCCACCAAAATGACGGCAACCGAAAACCGAATACCATAGGCGCCCTTTGGGTGAGAAGTTGATGGTAAAGTGCGCACTCTGAGGCTCCGCGTTCCCCCCCCCCACTTACTAAAATTCTAGATCCGCCCATACGCGGATCCAGGGGGCAAAGGGGAGGGGCAGATGCAGCCCCTGATCGATCCTCGGCGCCCCCTGAAATGGTCACGGCGCCCCCCTGAAAGGTCGATGGCACTCGCCTGAAGTGGCGCTTCCCACTCTCCCCCAGGATGCAAAAATCGGTGCTCACCGATAGGATTTTACGCCCACCTGGTAGGTTTTTCCGGTCAAAAGTGGCGCCCCCTGCTCCGGATGGCGCCCCCGGGAAGGTGCTCCCCTCCGATTGGCAATCCTGGATCTGCCTATGGATCCGTCACTGCTCAAGAGCAAACAATTCACAGAAAAAGCAGGAAGATATCAAATGTTAGCGGGGAGTGGTGCGGCCAATATAATTGATGATGCTAACAAATTGTTTAGTTATGTGGATAAAATAATTGGTTCGCCACACGGGATTGGAAGGGGACTCCTGCCTTCTTATGAGATGGGCAGTGTGCTAAAAATATATCGTCAAGTCAATATCAAATTATCAACATTTAGTTTTATACAGTGCACTGTTCACTGCAGTGATACAAGAGTGCTCTGTCCTTTTTCTGTGGGTTTATGACACCCGGTAGGGTTCGTTTTAGCCTCAAATATGGCTTTTGTGGTATTTATTTGGCCATTTGGCCGCCCCGGTTGCTCAGTGGGTAGAGCGTCGGGCTCCGGCCCGCTGCTGAGAAGCATGCAGTGGCAGTGCATGTCCAGGCTTGAGATCGGTTCCCCTGAGACGCTCCGGCGCTCAATCGTTTACCCGACGTAGGTCGGCGGGCAACTGACTGATGAGAGGGTGACCTGAGCGAGGCGGCCATCCCTGTGCTTTGTAAGAGGTTAAACTTTGGCTTCTAAATCAACCCTTCATTGTGGGCGTTACTCGTTCGGGTGGTGGGGTCGGGGTCTCCGTGACAAGTCCCTTGGGGACTTTAATGATACTCAGACTCCAACAGCCGTACTGGGAAGAACTTGGACGAAATTTATAAAAAAACAAGATTTTTTAGTGCAAATACAATTTGACCCTTTTGGCCTTTTCGCAAACCCGGTTTGGCCTTTTTCCGTTGAAAAAAAACCCGCAGTCCTGGGCAGCATCTCTTATCTTTAGAATATGGAATAACAAAAATTAGGAGACATTTTTTTAACACTAGCACGTCTAAATTTTATTAACGCCACCCTCCAAATGGGGGTTTGATCCCCCGAAGACATCATAATGGCCAGCACAAGAAAATCTCCACCGTCCCCCCTCCACTGAGTTTTCCTTAAAAAATGTTCTGCTGTCCTCTCCAGGGGGCGCCTTTCCTATCCATGGGTGCTTATTCTTTCCAGAGGGGGCGCCTTTGCTTTCGGGGGGGCGCCTTTTGCTATCCAGGGATGCCTGTGCTAACCAGGGGGTGCATATGATATCAAGGGGCGCCGTTGATCTTCTTCGGAGGCGTCTCTGCTGTCCAGGAGGCGCCTGCGCTATCCAGGGGTACCTATGCTATCCAGAGACCCGGATCCTTTACTCAGGGGGCGGGGGCCGCCTTTTGCTGTCCAGGGGTGCCTGTGCTAACCAGGGGCGCATATGCTATCCCGGGGTGCCGTTGCTTTTCTTTAGGGGCGTCTCTGCCGTCCAGGGGTGCCTATGCTATCCAGAGGGTGTGTTCTGTCCATGGGACGCTTTTGGTATCAAAGGGCGTATTTGCTGTTTTGGGGGCGCCTATCCTATCCAGAGGGCGCCCCTGCTGTCCAGGAGCGCGATTGCTATTAAAGGGAGCTTATGATATCCAGAGGGGTGCCTTTGCTCTATGGGGGGAGGGGCGCCTCTTAGTGTACAGGAGTGCCTGTGCTAACCAGAGGGCGCCTATGCTATTCAGGGGCGTCGTTACTCCTCAATTGGGGGTGCCTCTTTCTGTCCAGGGGCGCCTCTGCTGTCTAGAGGTCGCCTTTGCTATCCAGAGGGGCGCTTTTACTCAAGGGGGTGGGCACCTTTTGCTGTCCAGGGTGCAGCTTTGATGTCAGAGGGCGCCATTCATATTTGAAAGTGTATTTTATTTTACACAGAGGGTACTACCCCTTCAGACAGGCGATGTGTCTGATTTTCTCTTGACCGGCCGGGGGCGCCGGCAAAATCCGGGGGTGCCACCCAAATCCGTGAGGGCCTCCCCGTACGAGGTCAAAACCAGGTGTGCAAAAATATACTATTGTACACCATCATTTTTTCAAGGTGTGCAACTGCACACCCTGTCCTGCGGATTCCGCCGTCCCTGCCGCCGTTGTTCTCGGGAGGGGGTTCTCTCTTATCTCTCCAGGGGGCGCCTTTCTTATCAAAGGGCGCCTATATTGTCCAGGGGGCGCCTTTTCTCTGCGGGGGGCGCCTTTTGCTGTCAAGGGGTGCCTGTGCTAACCAGGGGGCGCATGTGATATCTAGGGGCGCCGTTTCTCTTCTTCGGAGGCGCCTCAGCTGTCCAGGGGGCGCCTACGCTTTTCAAGGGCGCCTATGCTATCCAGAGGGGCGCCTTTACTCAAGGGGGGGGCGCCTTTTGCTTTCCAGGGCGCAGCTTTGATGTCAAGGTGCGTCATTCATGTATGAAAATGTCTTTTTCACAGAGGATCCTACCTCTTCAGGTAGGCGGTAATTAGGCTTGATTTTCTCTGACCGGCCGGGGGCGCCGGCTGAGGCCTGGGGAGGGGGCGCCTCCCTGGACAAAGCCAAAACAAGTGGTGCAAAAGATACTTTTGCACCACTTGAAAAAATCGAGTGGTGCAACTGCACCACTTGCACCCTGGAATCCGCCGTCCCTGATAACACTGGTCAACAGCCAAAATGGATCTGGCACGTGAGCACTCGTTTCTGCCTATTTCGATACCGCTGATTTCAAATTTAGTGACCGTTTTTTTCATCGGACCTGGTTTCTTCCCCAGAGCATACCTGGTGTATAGCCCCGACACTTGCCACACGCAGTCATGAGCCTAACCTTTTGTGGAAAAATCTAGATCAATGATGTCAAGAACCCGGCTTATCTGCACCCAGACAATGCAGCTTATCACTATACATGTGAATGTGTTGCAACGAAAGACTAACTCGCATGCAAGTGCATGGACATTGTACATTGAACAGGGCTTGCGCTCGGTCGCACAAGCTCGCCGGTATTGTAGACCGAGCGGTGACGTCGCAACATTATATGATGAGGATTTCATATCAGAGTCACCTCCCTTGAAGGTCAAGTCTAAGTAAAAAGTCATAGGTCAAGGTCATACCACCATTTAAAGGTCATTGACCTTAGTGTCTTTGGTCGGATGACGTCGCCTAATATGATGTATATTATGTTATGACGTCATGGGCTAGGTCACTCACTTGAGCTCAAGGTTCAACGTTCAAGTCAATGGTGATAGGTCAAGGTCAAACCTGATTTCCCGCCCGACGGTTGCCATAGTGCTAGGTGCAGTACCCACAATGTGATATATTGACGTCAAAGGTCAATGGCCTTGAACGACCTTGACCTAAAGGTTTCAGAGAACATTGCCTCAGACCGTTCTTCCGTTACTGAGGTACCTTTCTCTCCATATCCGGCTTCTCATCGCATAATCACGGCATTTCTCCGTGGTTACACTGCACATACAGAATTTAACGTATATGGCCTCGTTTTACCTTGAATATATTGATCTAGGTCTATGAAAATCGAGTTTAGCGTAGAATACCCTAGCCTCCACAACCACCCAAACATTCATTTTCCTAGACCTCTTGGGGTTTGCACTATCAATGTCACTGATGCCAAGTAGGCTTGCACAAAGACGACACACAGACATACTGGATCTCAAAATTCTGATCTGATGCGGCATATGTGCTGCCAGATTCGTGTTCAGCGCCACAAATTACCTCAGAAACGGACTATTTTGTATTGGATCCAAGATAAAAGTTAAATTTTGTTGACCAGTGTAATAGATACTTACCTACAGCTCAAACATCGTCTCGCATCTTTAACGCATGGAAGGATCAGAAAAAAATACTTGAGAGCAGCCGCTTCACTACAAAAAATACATCATACTAAGAAGAATAGCAGCTATTAGCATAAATGCTGCCGTGAAAATAATAAAAAGCACATTAAGAGACCGCAATGGTAGCGCCCAAATCCTTGTTATTTTGTTTGAGGCAAACACAGCCACCAGCTGCAGCTGTTTCTAGTTTAGCATTGATGCAGGAAAGTGGGCAGCATAACTTCTAGAATACTCTTATAGTATTAATTTTAAAGTGGAATCATGCTACAGTTATATTATATTTGTTTACGAAATTTTGAACTACCCGCTCTTCAATTGCCCTGGGCTTGAGCAGTTCTTGCTCGATAAAAATCCACTACAGCGTATGATTTCCTCTCCTTCAGAAGAAGTCAGACCCCTCCCCCCTTCTTCGTTAGAAAAAGTCACAAAATGCTAGACCCCTCCCCCTTCGGTCGTTGACGTCATATGTGAACAACCCCTAACTATGGCGTCATAACATTATGTAAGTCATACTGCGTAAAGTCACTTGACCGGCATCCCTGGGGTCAGTAACCTCACAAATGCTGGTATGGCCTTGACCTGTTACCTTTTGCCTTATCCTTGACCTTCATGTGAGGTGACCTTGAGATACCATCTCGTTCATATAACGTTATGAAGTCCCCAGTCGGTCTCCAACGCGGACGTACTGGTGCGACTGCGCGATTGTGGTGGTCCCGAAATATAGACCTGACTTTGAAAGTCAAAGTATTAATGCCTAATTTTCAAAATTATTTCACCAATCGGCACGCTGTTAAATCTTCTCAACTGCTGCCATGTCGCGTTTCGTTTCGGCACCGGACAGTTCTCCGGCCATCTAGGAAGACAGGTGGGGTGTGGGGGTCTCTGAGCCCCCCACGCCTGCAGTAAGCGTGCTAGTATATGGAGGACGTGGTGTCCCTGGTCCTCCTATTTCCACACCTATGAACATATAATTCAAACTACGTGTTATTAATTGTAAGGCTTCCCAGTTAATTTTTCTTCTTGAGGAAGCTTCACAAATTTATATTATAGTTTTCCTGTTAATGTGCTTTGGTATCATTGGTATTGTTTCAAATTTTGGAACCCCTAAAAACAAGCTCTGAATAAAACGCGTCGAGTAGACAGCGTCCTTCCAGCTGAGACCCGCTTTTCATATTTGTTGCCGCAAGCGCTGTTTTCATCCGGGCAGTTTTGTTCATTTTGGTAGTACCATCCCAATGTGTCGGCACTGACAGTCTTGTTCACTCATGTTTCCGACCTTACTGTTAATGTGTTAGAATGGCGTTCTTTTCCGAAATTGTTCGCTAATAATAATGTCTCACTTTGATGCTATATGTAGTTGACAATACAGATGTTTCCCTGATAAAAAGAAAACGCCAGCGTCCTTCCAGCCAAAAGTCACAACTAACGCTGCCAACTCCTGCCGCCAGAGGTGCAGTGCCCACTCCAGGCAGCTGGCGAGGGCTCCAGAAGTACAGCCCTGCAACGTACACATCTCGCACACCGACGTACACAGGTCGAACATCAGCTTACACAGGTCGTACACCGACATACACAGGTCAAACATCAGCGTACACAGGTCGTTCATCAGCGTAGGCGCAAATAGGGGGAGGGGGGCATTACTGGTTAATGATGTGTTGAGCCATTCATCCCAGCACTGGAGAAAACAAACTCTAGTAGGAATGATTAGCGGTTTTCGTTGGTACGAGACATCCTTATTGCCTCAGTGTTGGAGTATGAAGGTCCTGCGAAATAAAGCACGTGAAGTGGTGACTAACAATGAATCAAATTCAACAACCACTTAGTTAATAGTTTTAACTTGTACGTGATTGCCTTCAGTAATTTTTCATCCGTTCTATGCTTTCATCGTAATAAAATTATCCCTTTGATCGCTTTGTTACAAGTCATAGTCGTTTAAATGAATCTTCGAGACAGAATTCACTTCATTCTATTGCTTGGTATAATCCTTTGCATAAAATCGGCCCATCAGGCGAACAGAAAACACGGCAACAGCACGAAAGTTGAAGCAACGGGAGGTGACATCAAACCAGCTATAGATTCTGCCGATGTTAATTCTCCTCCCAGCGGTCCCAGGTCAGAGCGGGGGCGGCGCGGGAGCAGTTGTCCCCTCGGGTACCATTGGCTACCTGCCTGGTGTCTGACAGTACAAGGCCCGATGACCGGCGACATCTTCTACAGCGACAGCTTGGGATATGGAATATACCATCACCATTTTGAGGAGGACTACAAACGCGCAATGGCAGTGCTGAAGAAGACGTTGACCGATCGAGCTTGGGTCAAACTGGCGACCAGCACCTACAAGCAGCACCCTGAGAAGCACGTCGCGCCGTCTTCCCTGGCCTGGTTTCTGTGTGTGTGGCACGCGTGCGATTGTTACTTGCTGGAGGCCAAGACCGGTCAGTTCTCCTATCAACCCTGCTGGTGGAACAACATGGCCATCGTTAGCTTGCACCGATGATGCAGTGTCTGAAAACTGAATAGATTGTAGCCGCGCTTATACCTGAATAATTTCTCGTCACGATGAAAAATGGTCATGTTTTTTTTGGGTTTACTCACGCAAAGACTGCAAAGGCGATAATGCATTGCCAACTCCTTTCATGTTGGAAGGGCTTCTTCAGAGTGTTCCATGCTTAGCTAAAAAGTGACTGATGACCCCTGAACTTACATGATTTCTTCATGAACTTATATGAGCTATCCACCAGCCTCGCGTTTTTTGCTTATTGAGTCAGATTGTTCCTTGCTTAGCACCGGCCCCGGAGAGGGTTCCAGCACTACCGGACACTGAAGTGGTGGGGGGGCTGATAGGCCCCCTGAGATTGAAGAGAAACTATGGTTTGAAAAACACTGGCTTATGGATGAGAGGGGACTATAATGACCTAAATTTTAGTGACTTTTCATTGACCTAGCTCCATATCTTCAAGGTTAAGCGATGTAATAAAGGTATAATCTTACCCACGCTTGGGACGTATCAAGAAAGGCCATGATTAAGCAGACAAAAGTCGGTAATGTACTTAAAAGGGACCAGGCTCATAGAGAGAAGGGCTCTAAAAGTTAATCGAAAATTTGAGGTCAAGGTCCATCAAGGTTATTGACCTATGACGTCCAAAAAATATCTATAATGTACACTATGACTAGCACTACAGCAGCCGTTCAATTGGAATCACGTAATCAAACCAGGAGGCCCAGGTCAGCTTCAAGGGCACCATATTAACTCATGGGGCACCAGACTAGTTCAAAGGGCAGCAGATAGGCTCAGGAGGCTCAATGATGACTCAGGAGGCACCAGATCGACTCAGGGGTCATTAGTTCAGCTCAGCGGGAAATATATCTGCTCAGGGGCACCAGATCGATCAGCTCGGGGACCAGATCAAGCCAGGGCCACTAAATAAGCTCAGGGATCTCTCACCAGCTTGGGGCCCAATCAGTTCAGGAGCCCCAAAGCTGCTCAGGGGACACCAGATCGGCCCATAGGGCACAAGATCAGCTTTGGGGACAAGAGATCAGCTCAGTGGTCCCCGACCAGCTCTGGGCCCAGATCAGCTCGGGGTACCGGACCAAGTCAGGAGGCACTTAATTAGGCCAGGAGCCCCATATAAGCCCAGGGACCCTCATCAGCCTCTGAGGGCCCAGCTTAACTCAGGGTTTTAGAGCTGCTCAGGAAATCACGCAATCAACCCAGGAGGTCCATGTCAGCTTAACCGGCACCATATTAGCTCATGGGCACCAGACTAGCTCAGGGGCATCAGATGGGCTCAGGAGGCACCAGACCGACCCAAGGGGTATTAGTTCAACTCAGGGAGCAATACATCTGCTCCGGGGGCACCAGATCGATCATCTCGGGGGCCCAGATAAGCTCCTACACACAAAACATTTTCACCCTTTGCCAGTGGATATATGCGCTGTACGCGGATTCTTCTAAAAAATAATACGCTCTCGGGGAGCATTTGCAATCGAGTAAACATCTACTCGGTAAGTTACCCGCCCCTGGTTTCGAATGTCCACGATTACAAGGTCATACTGCGGTTAGATCCTCAATGGCAGTGTAACTTATTCGAGAATTGCGAGTTCATGATATATACGCATGGCACAAGTCATTCACTCGCGAGAGTCGGGTGCATCGTTCCCGCTACCCTGCGCTCCGAACCTAGTTTCGCGTGTCTCTCCCAACTCGCGGTGTTCGGGTCGGGAATCCGCAAACCCCGAGTACAATACCCTCGGCAAACGGAGGTGCGTCCGGTGCGTCAGCCATCTTTGATTCTAGCAACAGTTGACTGTGCGAAGTTGACGTGCGAAGTGTTGTAACGTTTCGTTGCGGCGAAAGATTAGAAATGAGAGAGCAGAAGGTTTTCTAGTCCTCTTATTTGGCAAACTGTGTAAGCCCAACACAACAACGCATCAGGAGACAACTAACAGGAGTAGGAGAGGTTCAGAACTAACCTGGAAAACTGCAGTTTTCATATGGGACGAAGGTAAGTGGAGAATCCAACCGCCTTTAGTGTGACGCCTTTGATCATGCATCACTATATCACGTGGAAGATTACCATCAGCAGGGTGGTCACTAGGTAATTTTTTCGAGGAGGGGGACGTATCCCTGACTGGGGATGACCCGGTGGGAGGGGGGTTGAAGGCGAAGTTTGATCACATATTTTTGCTTTTGAAAATGCTGTCGATGCACTTCACTCTCCGTTAGAATTGGAAGCAGTTAGGTAGGTCCGCGAAGATAATGATGATAATATGCTGAACACCCAAATTGAATCCCAGATTTTTGGGGGCAGGTCCTCCTTAATTTGCCAGCTACAGGATCACGCCCCCCTCAATCCGCCCCTCCGCTTTCGGGATGATGACTCCCTGAAACTTTGGGGATGTGAGTTAGGTACACGCTACAAAATAGTTTGACACGCTCCAGTAGCAGAAAAAGGCCTGTGGGCTGCAGAGACGCGCGGATTAAGGATTTACTTGCCGGCATTACACGATAGGTGAGGGTACGCAAAGGGGTTACTCGCGGTGCGTGCATCAAGAAACTCGGTGGCTGCGAATTAGTTACACGACGTGAACGAGTTTTTTCACCCGCCGGCAGAGTGTTAAAAACGTCTGCGGGCCGAAAGCACGCAAATGACGGGTTTACTCGACGGCGTAGGGTAAGAAAGCTTTGTGTGTAGTCCCCAGACCAGAGCGGGGGGTTAAGATCAGCTCAGGGAGCACCACATCAGCTCAAAGTACAAGGGATCAGCTCAGTGGTCCCCGACCAGCTCGGGGCTCAGATTAACTTTGGGGTACTAGATCAAGTTAGGAGGCACCTAATCAGCCCAAGAGCCCCATACCAGCTCAGGGGCCCTCATCAGCCTCAATGGGCCCAGCTCAGCTCAGTGCCCCAGAGCTGCTGAGGAAATTACGCAATCAACTCAGATCCCAGATCAGCTTAAAGGGCACCTCGTTGGATCAGAGGGCACCAAACTAACTCATGGAGCACCAGATAGCTCAGAAGTCATCAGATGAGCTCAGGAGGCACCATGATGGCTCAGGAGGCACAATAATGGGTCAGGAGGCACCATATCGACTCAGAGGGCATTCGTTTAGCTCAGGGGCAGCATATCTGGTCAGGGGGCACCAGATCCATCAGCCCGGGGTCCAGATCAGTTCCTAGCCCCACGCCAGAGCAGGGGCCCAGATCCGCTCAGGGAACATAAGATAAGCTCAGGGGCACCAGATCATCTAAGGAGACACCCATAACCAGCTCAGGGGGCACCTGATCCGCTCAAGAGGCACCATATTGGCTCAGTAGATCAACTCCGGGAGGCATGAGATCAGCTCAGGGGGTCCAAATCAGCTCAAGGGGCACTAAACAACTACTTGGGCACCTGGCAAGCTCGGAGGCATCAGACTAGCCCAGAGCATTAGATAGGTTCAAGAGGCACATTGATCTGACCAGGGGGCACCATATTAGCTTAGAGGGCACGTGATCAGCTCAAGGGGCAAGACCAGCTCAATGGGTACCAGATGAGCTCAGGAGGCACTAGATTAGCTCCACCCATACGAATATCGGCGACGATGAGGCATTAGCTGGACACGGATTGCGTGCCCATGCTCTTCCCGGGTGCTTGGAAAGGCGATAGAATGCCCTAGCTGACCAAAAAGGTACTCAATTGTCAAACAATAGTTTTAATCGTTAAATGCAGTCTAGCTGCATCTAGGTTCAACGGCGCAGAACACTAGATTTTGAGCGGCACATCCCAAATGGGGTACACCGCCCAGCGATCAAGAGCACTCCGGCACTGATGGGGGGGGAACGTGCCATTTGTGCTCCCCCTGGCTGCGCCCCCACGGGAAGCCCAATTTATATTGCCGCTTTTGAAATGGCAGTTCATCAAAAGCCAATAATAATGCACGTGTTTTTGTTTATTGGTCGCCCGTGTATCCGTACATGACATGGTGTCCAATGGTCTCTCGTGTATCCGTACATGACACGATATTTAGTAGTCGCCCGTGTATCCGTACATTACTTGCTGTTCAGTAGTCGCCCGTGTATCCGTACATCGACTGTTGTTCAGCTCTCACTCTTGTATTCGTACATGGCATGATGTTCAGTAGTCGCCCGTGTATCCGTACATGGCACGATGTTCAGTAGTCGCCCGTATATCCGTACATAGCTTCCGTCTGCCTCCAGCATGGCTGATATATGAATTTGTCACCCGCGATGAGATAGCATTCACAGCTATAAAAGAGACACAGAAATTTTTCGGAGAGAGACACCCAACCCTGTTCTCCGTAGTGATGGTCCCATATATACCTGTCCATGTAAACCAAGGCCTTGGATTTTCCACTTCGTTTCAGACACTTTACAGCTCTCTGAAAGCTGTCTTCGAAAAATATTCCAGTATATATGGGATAGTGAGACTTATCGTCAATGTATTTGGTACCGGTAGTTTTTTTCCCACTTTCATGCACCAGCCATCGATTGAAGAATAGCCCCCTCTACAGGCAGTTTCCCGTCGTTCCCGCTGCAGCGAGGTCCTCAACACAGCTGCCGGTGTTTCACCGATGGTCAGCTTCTGCGAGTCGATAGTTGAGTTGTCCTCCTGCTGCGCTGCGCCAGTATATGTTGTCGTGTCAGCGAAAACAAGATGAAGCCAAATACCGACACAAAGCACGGAGACCATGTGCGGTCCGCCGTGCTGGTTCATTTCGATCACGCCGCCATAAGGCGACGACTAAAAACTGATTCACGGAAGACTAAGGTAAGTGTCTTGACTTACATTAAAGCTTTTAAAATGTTTCAACGCATGCTGACGTCGTCTGTGTTCCACTCAGCCGACCGATGTCTGATTCGCGATTTTTTATTTTTTATTCCGCGTGACTTCTTTTAGAGACATTTTACCCAGCCTAAAGAAACGAGGCTTGAAGTTTACGTGCATAGACAACAAAAATAGCAGAGACAGCACAAACGGTACAAGCAGCACAGACAGCACAGACAGAACAAACTGGACAAACAGCACAGAGGGTGCAGCGGCGCTCAGAACTGTATTTAGTTATTTATGTATTTATTCATTTGCATCGTAATGACTTCCACAAAGTGGCTGTTACGTCACAGAGTCAATTGTACATATATGGTAAACAAGACACGGAAGTCAGCTACTTGACACAATGACATAAAGTTCCAACCTAAAATATCTTGAGCTCAATCACATAAGATGATCACAATAGCGATGGGTAAAAAACAGTAGTAAATAAGGGGTAAAACACCGCTAAAAGACAATAAAAAGCTGCTTAAAGGTCAAGAATACATTTAATATTCCAGCGGGGCTACGACAGAGACCGTAGTTCACGACGCCACATCCCCTGGCTCCCAGCGTCCCTCACTGTCAGCGGCGCACCGTTCCAATGTGTGATACCTGGGTAACTGGAGAAACGCCTCGCTCTCTCTCTGAGCGCAGTTGAGGCAGCTGAAGGAGGCTAGCATCGACGGCGCCTCACAGTGTTCTAAGGGAGGCCAAAATGGGGCATTATTCGAATTTCTGACTATTTTTAAAACTGATTTTGATGTTTGCAACTAGTAGTAAAATGATCAGAGTGTCAGAAAATGCCAAACAAAAACAACGTAAGGCCTTTCATGTCGACGCGGCAAGGCATCAAACTGCTGCCTTTGAATTTCTCGCCTCATAACACGACAAAGGCAAAGAGCAATGCTCATTTTCGGTGCTTTTTTGTAGGCTAAGAAAACGTACAAGATGAGATAAACCAGGGTTCATTAGAAAGCTTAAGGCATGAAGAATGCGATTTTGCAAACAGTTTTCTCCAGTGATTGATGCAATTAAATTTACAGAGCAAAATATGTACCATATAAATTTCACATGCATTTTGAGACTATGTCAAATATCGATAAGCATACAAAAATTTCGTCGCTTGCCCCACCCTGAGATCACTTCTAAACTATGGCAAGATGTCTCGTCTACCTGCCCTGCAAGTTTCAGCTGCGTCACGCTGCGGCAGTGGTGATGGCGACATATTATACAAGGGCATGTCGTGCGTGCTGTCGGTCGGGGGCGGCGGCCGTCGCACATAGGCCCTAAACGCCTCCGTCCGTGGCCAATATTACGAAAATGCAACTTTTTCTAAATCATTTCCTGAGCACATATACTGATAGAAAATTCTTCACTGCACTTAAAACAGGCATGGAAAACACAAACCGTGCTCTGTAAGTCTTTGTAGAGTTGCTTGAAGTAAGCACTCAGGTGCGCCACCCGCGGACCAGAGATCTGCAGCGAAAACTACGTACATTTCATTATGCTTAAAATCGACCATGAAAGCAAGAACAGGTCAAAGTATGGCAATACCACTGTTTTGTGAGCCCTTTGCAATGGGTTTTGGTATAAAATAATGCAAAAATAGTTTTGATAACTATTTTATAGACCATTCTCTCAGTATACTACATATCTCAAAAACTGTTCGCTTTACAAATACAAAGAGAGGGATTTAAAACTTGGCCAGCACCGGCCCAGCATAAGACTACCATCAAACGATTCCCCAGGATGTGCTCTACAAGGGCAAGTCAAAATATCTTGCGTCCACTTGCAGCCCCGCGTTCCAGATGACATATAATAACTGAGGTTGTGGCTCCAACCAGGCCGCTGCGGTGCTAACGCAACGCCGTGGGTTACCGAATAGAGGCATGGACCAGCCAAGAATGAGCAATATGAGTGAACTATCAGAGAACGATGCTATAAGAAATGCCGAGAAGTGCTAAAATTAGTTTATACAATTTCAAAGCACCATAACCGCCTAAATTTGTGTATTGACTGCTGTGTTGACTGTTATCCAAATACCCGGAGGGACTGCCGACAACGAACCTTTTATTGCATGAGAAATGTTCCTGCTAGGTATGTCAATATCAGGATTGGGATCCCGCTATTTTCAAAAAGCCCCAATAATGGGATTAAGCCTCTCGTGATCCCGCGATTCAGACATTTATTATAACACCTTCAAGCAATGCCGGGACAGCAAAAAACGATACCTAAGAATCCTGTTTTGCTGCATATCACACGTTAAACCACATATGGTGAATACCAGTCATACCTTTTCATCCAAATGAACGGTCGCCGTAACCATCGGAGTCCCGAGGTGTCCTAGGGATTCAATCGGGAATCGAATTTCCTCGCCGTTCCCACTGTCACGAGCTGACGCAAGATGACACTCGGGCTGCTCAGGTGACCTACGTCCCATATTTGGCGATACCGCGATATCATATGTAGCGGAGGATGGGCGAGGGGGGGCGGAGAAAAACGTACTGACCTTCACGGACTGATATTTTGATATGCCTTGTTGAGGAAACACAAGGCAGGTATATATTCTACCCCTTTCTTCTACTCTGCGTGTTAGCACGCGCACTGGAGGGGCCTCGGATACTCTCCCAACTACTTTTTTCCGGGATGACCGGAGAACCGCTCGTAGCCAAAACACGGGAATCGGTCGCATTTGAGAAAATTTAACAGCGCGTTGAATAGTGAAATAATTTTGAAAATTTGTCGAAAATTGTTTGATTTATACGCTTCTAAAGTCAGACCTACATTTTGAAATCGCCGCCACCGCGCAGTCGTACCGGTTTGCTTGCATTGGAGACTAAGTGGTGACGTCACAGTGTCATATAGACGGGATGATATGTCAAGGTCACCTCACGTGAAGGTCGAGGTCAAAGTTCAAAGTCATACCAGCAATTTCAAGGTCATTGACCCCGGTGCTTTACGTGTCCTAGTCTGACGTATATTATGCTATGACGTCATAGTAAAGGTAACCCAGTTGTAAGTTCAAGGTCAAAGGTCAAGGTTAAAGATCATGGGTAAAGGTCAATCCTCCTTTCCAGCACAAGGTTTGCTATAGTGCTACTTTAAGTGTGCATAATAGGGAATATACCATGTTTTGACGTCATAGGTCGATGACCTTGAATGACCTAGACCTCAAAAATGAAGGAAAGATTCTTTGCGACACAACCTCTATGACCGTGGTCCGGCTTTAGCTTACTCCCGGCTTTTTCCACGCATTATCAGGGCATTTCCCAACAGGTCCCAAATATGGCCAAAATTTGACATTTATGACCTCGTTTGACCTTGACAATATAGACCTAGGTGAATGAAAATTAGTTATGATGTGGATCACCATAGCCCCCACCCACCCCCAATCGGAATTTCTTAGGCCTCTAAGTTTCCGATATCTCAGGGGGCTTACCAGCCCCCCATCCTGTGCGCGTTAATGTCGGACCCCTCTCCAGTGTGGTTGTTAATAATCACTCGAATACCAGTTATAATAGAACATTCCCATGCAGAAAAGGAGTTACAATTATACCAAAAAGCTGGCTTAGAAAGAAAAACCAAGCTCAAATACACATTTATGATGCCTCCCGTTTTGTTGTTCGTGGTGACGCTTATGAATTTATGGCACACCATGATTGCTGTATCGTTGTTCATGGATTACATGTTTATTGTTTGCAGTGTTTCAAACTACAATTCGGTCACAATTCATGGCGCAACGACAACATCTGCAAAATATTTTACGGACACCTTGGGCTGGATTAAGTTGCCCCAAATTCCCCTCTTTTCACTGTCCTGATTACGCCCATGTAAAATAAAGCCTATATGTCGAATGCAAGTTTTATGCGCTGTTCAATTATCTGTCAAATGAGCTCCTTTGTCCAAAAATCGGGGGAATTTGCGGTATTGCGAAGAAGTTTTCCACGAAATGTAATATTGGCCACGGACGGAGGCATTTAGGGCCTATGTGCGTCGGCGGGATATGCCAGGAGGCTTGGAGGGAGGTGGGCCGGGGCACGGCGAAAGTTCAGTGCATTGGTTACAATGAGTTAAATGAGCACTTTTTGTTGACATTGCTTGTCGACTGGACTTTGTCGTTGACGTCTTCACTCAATGATTGTGAAAAAGTGCAATGGTTAGAGTATGGGAAAACCAAGATTCAATTGATGTTTCAGTACACTAGCATGCCCAGTAACCATTCGTAGAATCGCAGCTAGTATTTGCACAGGCCATTGTCCGACCTCACGATAGGGTGAGAACCGAGATGCATAAATTAATCCTTCCTCGTTTGCAAAGGTCACTTCAAATTACATCAGGGAATAGAGTCTCACAGCACGCACACGCACTTGTTGCATGTTCTTTTATCATCACTTGAGTTTGGAACTGCTTGTTGTAAACAGTGGAGGTGCGAATTAGTGTAGAAACGCGGGTAAACCTGCTTATAGCGGATACGGCATTTGGACTTGGGAATTTCATTGAAAAAGAGAACGACGAGCTCACTGATATTTACCAAGTAAGTACGTACACACAGAGTGACAAAACGTGAGGCAGGTTCATTGGAATAATAGTTCTGTGCGATTGACGCACCGCCAATTCCGTAAAAGATTCAGTCCGGTCATGGACCAAGCCAAGGTTTCGTATTTATTTTGTAGGAATTTGATACCATTGTGCTGGTGTATGAACAAACATATCACCGTTGAATGTGATCAATTTCGTCGTCATGGTTACATGCAGTAGCACACTCAAGGGGAGGGGGTGGTTATATACAATATAACCGGAACTATAGCATCCTTTGGGTGAGAAATGAGGGGTTGACCTTGACCTGTGACCTTGACCCTGAGTAGCCTTAGCTATAGTCATAGCATAACGTACGTCATACTGATTACTGAGTAATGCCTGACCGGAATACTGCGGTCAATGACCTTGACATGAGACCTTTGACCTTTACTTTGACATTCATGTGGGTTAATATTGACATATAACCTGATTATATGACGTTATGACGTCACCACTCGATTTACAGTGCTGGCGAACTGGTGCGACCGCCCGAGAGCGACAGTCTCAAAATATATGTCTGATTGTGAAGGCGTATAAATAAAAAAATTATTAAACGATTTTCAAAATTTATTAATTAATCGACGCCCTCATAAATGCCCTCAAATGGGGCCTATTAGCGTGTTCCGGCGGCGAAAAGTTCTCTGGTTACTTTGGAAAAATAGGTGGGGGTACTTTAGGGCCCCCTCCACTGCGTGTGTTAAGCGTGGGTTAAATAAGGTCTTCAATGGCAACCATATCGCGCGTATACACTTAAAGTGACTGGAAATTAACTAGAACATCCATGCAAAGCCCCCTTATTATCATATATACATAAAGTTATATTTTTTGCTGACCTAGGGTCAAATACCTGATCCTCATGTCCACTGTGGTCAGGTCTTGACATTCATATGCTGTCCACGTAATCTGTGGAAAAAGAGCTTTCTATCGATACCAAAATTATTGATTTGGGATTCATACTTCCTGAGATTTTGAATAATGTCCCCACTTTCGGCTCCGTTAGAACACTGTGGTCGGTTCGGTGGGCGGAAACTCTACCACGGGGCACCAGGAGGCTTCTAAGGTGTTCAGACGACGATTCATCATAAAGTACCTTAACCCTCGCCCCACCGGGGGCCATCGATGGCCCCTAAGGATTTTTTCCGGGATAGCAGAAAAACGACGAGGTGCAGCACCGCGGTTGAGGACCCTACCTCTTAACCCATCATTTTCCCACCATCCCTGAAATTTTTTACCCCGTGTCACCCAAGGTCAGGTCACCAGGCCAGGTCAACCAAAGTCACCTCACTTCAACTTTTGAGCTCTATAAGAGCTACATTTCTAAGTCGATCGATTTGAAACTTCCTACACTTAACCCCCGTCCCACCGGGGGTCCGGCGCCACCTTCGCCCCACGGGGACTATCGATGGCCCCCTCTAACTCCGAAAATAAAGGGGTTAGCGTGAATCTTCAAAGTGCATTAGAAAGCTCGCGTGAATTCATTACGAAACTACTTCGCATGTTTAAGAGCTCAGGTCAATGGTTTGACCTCCAGAGGTCAAAGTAGGTCACGATAGGCTATTCCGGGTAAAAAATTTCAGGGATGGTGGGAAAATGATGTGGTGAGAGATAGAGCCCTTAACTGCGGTCCTGCGTCTCGTTCTTTTTCTGCTATCCCGAAAAAAACCTTGGGGGCATCGATGGCCCCGGTGGGGCGAAGGTTCATAACCTCTCTAGCGTCTACAAGGTGTATATCTGGGATTTTTCGATTTAGTGACCTAAGGTCAGGTCACGAGGTGACCCCTTCTATTGAAAAAGCATAGGGAAAGCTCTCTTATGATCTAAAAGTCACAAAAACGATTGCAAATGCTCGGCTTCCTCAGAAAAGCGTTTTTGGACACCCTTTCACGGATCCTAGGGGCAATATTTGCCGTTTGACCTCTCCGAGGTCATACAAGGTCACCATTGGTCAAAAGCAGTATTTGGCAATAACTTTTTACCTAATTAAGCTAGAGCGCTGAATCAAACACCATCGTTATGTCTCGTCACTGGCTTTCATTTGATATACGGCAAGGTCACTGTCTGACCTTTTGTGACCTCAGGTCATATTAGGTCACGAGGTGACCTATAGAGGTCAAACCACTGGCGGGAGATCATTACGTTCCACATAGCGGAAAGAGGTCTGACATTTTCCTATCAAATGTACTTTACCATATCTCAATAGCTCTAATGTTGGGGAATGACCTAGGACCTAAAAGATGATACAGATGACAGTAAAAGCGCAAAAGACGGCAGCCTAAAATGCCAAAGTCCAGAAACTAAAACGTCTACACCTAAAAGCCCAAAAGGCTACGTCAAGGTAAAGATAAGAAAAAAGCGTGGGATGAGGTAAATACAACGTTTCGGTCTTGGACCGTCGTCAGGCGAGGGGTGCACCGCCTGACGACGGTCCAAGACCAAACGTTGATTTACCTCATCCCACGCTTTTTCTTATCTTTACCTTGACGTAGCCTTTGGGCTTTAGGTGTAGACGTTTTAGTTTCGGACTGGCGTTTAGGCTGCCAGTCTTTGCGCTTTACTGTCATCTGTATCATCTTTTAGGGTCCTAGGTCATTCCCACAACACTGCGGTTTATGGCACCCTATCTTCAGCAGGCCTTCCGAGAACTTAATAGCTCTAATGGCATAAGAGTTATGCCCAGTTTGCTTAAGCATTGCATATTTGAGTGAAAATAGCCGATCTTGACCTAACTTGACCTCTGGAGGTCAAACCATTGATCAGAGCGCTTAAACATTCCGAAGTAATTTCTTACTGAATTCATGCGACCTTCCTAATGCACTTTGCTGACTTGCGCTAACCCCCATATTTTCGGAGTTAGAGGGGGGCATCGATGGCCCCCGGTGGGGCGAAGGTGGCGCCGGACTCCCGGTGGGGCGTGGGTTAACCCACGCTCCTGTGGGCCTCCAAGCCACCTTCGCTCTGGTGGGGGGGTGTTTGAACACCCTCCTTGAACTCGTTCCCTATGCAGGATAGCGGAAAAACGTGGAGGCTGGTGGATAGCTCATACAAATCATGAGGAAACTACATCAGTCATTTTTTGGCTCAGGTCCAATATTGAGGTCATGACAGGTCGAAGAAGGTAGCAATTTGAGTAGAGGTTTTGACCTCTAGCGTCTGACGGCGTTGAGTTAGAATCATTTTTAAGCACCATTCGCTTCCTCTCGTCATGGCAAATCGAGGATGTATAATATGACCATATTAGGTCAAAACACAAAAACGGCCTGATCTTACGTCAGTTCAAGGTCACCTTTTAACCTAGCATAGTCAATATGCATATCAATCGACTGCCAATAGCAATCTAAAATCAATGACATCAAAATAAAAGCTGTATCTTCATTTCATGCAAAATTATTGACCTTGGTCGAAAACTGCTTAAATAGCGCCAAATGATACCTCAGAGGTCACAGGCCAAAATTACAACATGAACCTGGAAAGGGGCCCAGGATACTAAGATTTTGAGAATATGAAGGTATTCTCAGCCCTATCTACACAAACACAGCCCAATTTGTTTTTCCCATGTATTGTCAACGCAGAGGTCATAGTCCGTACTTGACCTTAGGTCATTGGCATGAAAATTCCGGAATACATTTTTTAGCACTCGGTGGAGCCATTATGTGGTCAGAGGTCTAGAAAAGTCGGTACGAAGGTACGAGTGTCGGAGACAGAGTTAACCCGGACAAATCGTCCCAAGGAGACGCTCGTGACGTTTTCCCTCAGTTTAACACGCGCATTGACGGGGTCTGAGCCACCTTCGCATGACGGGGGCGGGTACCCGCCCCCCTAAGATCTCGAGAACCACGGTAGGTAGCGAAAAACGGTAAACGGCGTTGGGCTGCCCATCTACTTCTCCATTGAAAACATTTGAACCATTTTTTGTCAGGTCACATTTAAGGTCACGAGAGGTCAAAACATGCCCGTCATAGGGATAACATGTAAAATTCAGTTTTTCGGGCATTACATCTGAACAAGTAAAGATAGACAAAACGACTTGAACTATATGAATCCTCTTAGCAAGCCGAATCGAATGATATATAATTTGACCTTGCTATGTCAAATCAAGGATTTGACTTGACCTGAGGTCAGGTCAGGGTCAAATTATATAAAATGCATATCATTAGAACCGCAAAGCCCAGGCGAGTCTAATGCAGCTAAAATAAATGCTCTATCACCATTCGTTACTGAGTTATTCTGTAAAAACCATTTTTCCCATGTATTTCCAATGGAGAGGTCATGCCTCGTACCTGACCTTAGGTCATCGATATCAAAAATACCGGAACATATGTTAGAGAACTTGGTGGGGCCATTATGTGATATGAGTTTCAATCGGATAAGTTCACCCTGCTCCGACTTATGCTATCTTAAACTTTTTTAGGTCGGGTCACTTGACCTGTACTGGTGACCTGACCTGAGATGACCTAACCTTAAAATTTTCACAGAAGTTGTAAAAATGATGAGGAAAAGGTATACCAAGTACGGCGGCGCTACGCGCCGCCGTTTTTCTACTGTCTCCGAAAAACCCGAGGGGGCGGGTACCCGCCCCCCGTCAATGCGCGTGTTAAGCCACATGGAGCCCACGCGGTTACTGTCTCATTCCGAGAGGCGATATTCGATCAAACACTCAACAAACCATCTCCGAGCATTTATAACTATAATATGACGGTGAAAATATTTTATTCTTCGGATTCGTATTCATTTTGTTTCCAATCTGATACATTTCGTTGTTTGTGCTCCATCTTGTCTGTGACAGTCTTAACACGCGCATTGACGAGGGGTCGGGTACCCGCGCCCCCTCGGGGTTTTCTGAGGTAGCATAAACACGGCGGTGCGTAGCGCCGCCGTTGGCATACCTTCTTTTCTCATCATTTTTACACCTTCTGTGAAAATTTTAAGATTAGGTCATCTCAGGTCAGGTCACCAGTACAGGTCAATTGACCTGACCTCAAAAAACGTTTAAGATAGCATAAGTCGGAACAGGGTGAACTTATCCGATTGAAACTCATATCACATAATGGGCTCACCGAGTTCTCTACACAATGTTTCGGTATTTTTGATATCGATGACCTAAGGTCAGGTACGAGCCATGACCTCTCCATTGGAAATACATGGGAAAATGGTTTTAACTGAATAAGTCAGTAACGGGTGGTGATTTAGCCTTTATTTTTGTTGCATTAGACTCGCCTTATCTTTGCAGTTCTAATGATATGCATTTTATATAATTTGACCTTGACCTGAATTGAGGTCGGGTCGAATCCTTGTATAGATCATTCGATTCAGCTTGCTGTGAGGATTCATATAGTGCAAGTCGTTTTACTCTATCCTTACTTGTTGAGATGTAATGGCCGAAAACCTTTATGTACATGTTATTCTTATGACGGCATGTTTTGACCTCTCGTGACCTTAAACGTAACCTGACCAAAATAGTTCAAATATTTTCGATGGAGAAGTGGATGGGCTACTACCGTTTTTACTGTTTTTCGCTACCTACCGTACCGTTGGTTCTCGAGATCTTAGGGGGTGGGGCTGGTACCCGCCTCCCCCGTCAATGCGAAGGTGGCTCAGGCCATTGGCGAACGCAGGGGGGCCATTCCGGCCATGGCGCCCCCAAAAGCGCTGGATGGGGGGCAAACTATCTTTTGCCCCCCTCAAACGCCGGAGAAATTTGTGAAAAAGGTGTTTATACTAGGTCTGTAGAGAAAAAAATGTTCGCTCCCCCAGGAGGAGAGGCAGATATGGGTTTGGCCCCCTCCAAAACTCGGGTCTGCGTCCGCCCCTGGCTCAGACCCCCGTCAATGCGCGTGTTAATTTCCATGCTTCACTGGTGTTCAGTTGGTGCGTTTTTTATCTCCAGTGCTGATATTTTCTTTCTCAAAACTCGTTTATTCTTGTTGTCAAAATTAGCCATCCTGAAAATGTCAATATTCCTGCCGTGGAAGTTTTTTTTCTTGAAGGAGCTCACAAAAACGCGTGAAACACAACGAAAAGTCAAGGGCAAAGATAAACGACGAAAAGACGATAGTAGGTCAAAAATGATGATTTACTTCTTATTTTATCTTCTAGCTGGCGCCAGAGACGGTCGAGGCGAATGAAAATTAGTACATAATGTAGCAGATTGCATACATAGTACATAATGTGAGAGTGCAGGGTGCTGGAACTCAGCAGCGGTTCCAGCGCACTGCACTGTCGGCACCTTCCTCGTCACCACTGGTCACATGCCACGGAGCTGACTGGTAGAACTTCCCCGTCGCATTGGCGAATGCGAACCTGGACTGTCCATTCAGCGCTGAAGGCCGCTGTTTATATGCGGTTTGATACCGGATGCTGACGAGTTGACTGAGAACATTTCATCATCCAGAAATGAGGGCAATTTTGGATTTCGTAGAATACTGGGTACCAGAGTACGCCAGATGTCTGTCAACTGGGGGTTATGGGGTGCAATCCTGTCGGCACTTCAGATTTGCATAGCACCAATGGAAGTTAGTTGTATTAGATTTATGGGCGCTCTTATCTATGCCAACTCAGTGACTGTGCCATTCCCATGCCAAAGGCACGAGGATTTAGCGTCTTGGCCTTGAAGCGTCACCTCTAAGCATGGGGTTAACGCTCGGCGCGGCCACATGGATTAGCACAGGTCGGAGCAAGTGTGCGAATACATCGCAGCAAGTACACAAGTATGCTCTGACTTGGTACAATGGATTAGGTCTGACTATGGAGGGGCTGTTTTTAAGCTTGATGGATTTAGAAATTTAGTAGTTTTAAAGGGGTGAATAAAATATTTCCTACAAGCTGACACACTGCTGCATCGGAAAACACACTTGAAAAACACACTGCCAGCAGCGACGAAAATTGTTGTTAGTTTGTCGCGCAGGAGCAGTGTTAACACAAAGCCTCTTGTATTTTCATGAGTTAACACGATATCCTTGTGTCACTATGTTTTCAGTGTGGACGCAGCGAAATTGACTGAAATTTTGATGATAACAAATTGGGCGGATAAGTAAAAATGATTACATGAGACAGACTATTCCAAAAAACACAGCGGACTCAGCAGAAGCATGCTGATCTCAAAACCCCGGCCACTGCTTTGGCATGGAAAAAGTAGAAAGAACAACGGAATAACATTACCAGTAGTATTCGACGCTAAAAAAATAGTTATCACAAAGCAAAAGTTGAAAAACTCCTATCTCACAAGAACAGCCCTTATAAATTTCATACAGCTTGACCTGGTAAAGTCCTTATGTCTATCATTTGACTTTCAGTGAACATAAAAACACTTCAGTAACACAATTAACAGGCACATGGACGGGGTTCTGAGCCACCTTCGCTTTGACGGGGGTGGTGGGATCCGACCCCCCCTAAGATCTCGAGAACCACGCTAGGTAGCGAAAAACGGTAAACGGCGCTGGTTAGCCCATCCACTTCTCCATCGAAAATATTTGAACAGTTATTTTTCAGGTCACATTTATGGTCACTATAGGTCAAAATATACCGTCTTAGGGATAACATGTAAATGAAGTTTTTCGGCCATTACATCTGAACAAGTAAAGATAGAACAAAGCGATTTAAACTATATGAATCCTCGCAGCAAGCCGAATCGAATGATATATAATATGACATTGCTAGGTCAGATCAAGGATTTGACCTGAGGTCAGGCCAAGGTCAAATTGGGCAAAATGCGTATCATTAGAACTGCAATGACAAGAAAAATATAATGCAGTTAAAATAAACGCTCTATCTCTATTCATTACGGAGTTATTCAGCTAAAACTATTTTTCCCATGTATTTCTAATGGAGAGGTCATGGCTCGTACCTGACCTTAGGTCATTGATACCGAAAATACCGGAACATATTTTGGAGAACTCGGTGGGGCCATTGTGTGATATGAGTTTCAATCGGATAAGTTCACCCTGTTCCGACTTATGCTATCTTAAACTTTTTTTAGGTCAGGTCACTTGACCTGTACTGATGACCTGACCTGAGATGACCTAACCTTAAGATTTTGAAAAAAAGTTCTAAAAATGATGAGGGAAAAGGTATGCCAAGTACGAGGGCGCTACGCGCAACGGTTTTTATGTTATCTCCGAAAAAACCTGAGGGGGGCGGGTACCCGCCCCCGTCAATGCCCGTGTTAACATTCTCGCCCATTCAGGAAGCCTATCTCACCGGCTCACACGAGCAGCAGTGCTCAAAATACTCCATAACCTTCTTAGCGAAACAAGACGATTATCTTGAGATTTGCGGAGCGGTAACAGGACGCCGGCTGGCGCGGTCGCGTGTGCCTGCCTGTTGGTGGCCGCGTCCGGCAGGCTTCTGCCCATGGCTGTCGCCATCGGAGGAGCACCATAAAATCGGCTGATCCTAAACTATTTTATATTGAACGCTTGCTTTAGATGTTTGGTTAGTTGATTTGCTTCTTTTGAACGTGAATTAATGAATACATTGGTTTATTAAAATTATCGTGAGAGCGCTGCCAAGACTTGAGCCCACCACGGTTTCTGCACCAAACTTAACGCTATTTCTGTAATGTATTTGTATGTCAATTAATGTATCTGAATCTTTACATAACTTTACAGCCCACCCATGTTCATTTTAGGGGGCAATTCCCATTTTTTGGGGGCCACTAAGTTGTCGGTTGACCTGTCCACCTGTTGACCTGTTGATATGGACGAGGAAAATAATATCTTTGTATAGAACTAAGCCCAAGTGTTTCTTTTTATCACGTTTGAAAATTTTTACACCAAATTTTAAACGGGGATCGACTGTTTTACGTTTAAAAAAATCGTGTCTATTGTTTCGACGGAATTGTGGGTTATAGCCATCACCTGGCCTTATCCATAAATGTCCACCATGGCTTTGCAGCAGCAATGCTGAATCGTCATTATGTCATCAAGTATGTGAGGCGCTTTGAGAGAGGAGATTTGCGGATTTAGTAAACATACCGTCAAGGTAGGTAAATTATTGTGAATAATGAGCCGAGACACGGATCGCTGTGCACATCCTGATTTTAGTTCTTTTATATCTGATGATGCTAATAATAATGTTGGAGATGAGGTTAGGGATGGTTTTGATGGTGTTAGAAACGTTGGCAATGAGCTATTGTCAAGTATTACCCCCTGGTTCCGTCCTGTTAAGTATAAGTTAATTAATTTTAAGAGTTGCCCTAAATCCCGAATACTATGTTTACGCTTGGCGAGGAGACCATAGTGCCATGGAGATGACCAGTTTTCTTAGATGTCGTTATAATTAGTGATGATATCGGATTCATGATGCAGGTCAAATATGTGATTTGACCTGACCTGAGGTCAGGTCAAGAACAGATTAGGTCAAAATGCATATTGTTAGAGCCGCAAAGAAAGAAAAATCCACTTCAGGTAAAATAAACGTCTTATCACTATACATTATTTTATTTAAACTATACAATTATTCAGTTAAACTATTTTTCCCATGTATTTCCAATGGGCAGGTCATGGCTCGTATCTGACCTTAGGCCATCGATATATAAAATACCGGGACACTTATTAAAGAATTCGGTGAGCCCATTATATGATATGAGTTTCAACCGGATTAGTTCACCCTGTTCTGACTTATGCTATCGTAAACTTCTTTTGAGATCAGGTCACTTGCCCTGTACTGGTAACCTGACCTGAGTTAACCTTACCTTAAAATTTTGAAAAAAGATGTTTAGAAATGATCAGAGAAAAGGTGCGCCCAGTACGGCAGCGCTAAGCGTCGCTGTTATCATGCTATTTCCAACAAACCGAGGGGCCGGGTACCCGCCCCCGTCAATGCGCGTGTGAACATTCATCGACATTGTTGATATTTATTTTTATCATTTGACTTGTTGAAGGCGTAACCTGGAGAGGCATTTTGTTCAATTATTTAAGAGGAAATGTCCACTCAGACTAAGTGGTTGCTGAAGCTTCAAACGAAGTCTAATCTCCGTATACTTCAATGTGCAGTGAGCAGAGGAGTGTTTTGATATACCTTCAGCTTGCTAAGGCTATTCGCTTCTGAAATTTCTAAAAGCTGTTTATTATCGTATTGATTAGTCCCGCTCTGTTTAAATTCGAATCAGTCCATGAATCAAATTATTGTTCCATCCGTAGTTATTTGGGTTCTTAGGGGCGCACAGTGTGGTCCTTTTGCGCCCATATAACACCCACGTTGCATCCCATCTATACCTACAGCGAAATGAGCGCTGGGCTATGACTAAATTGAATTTAGTCCTTATGCGTTTTGGTGTCCTGTATCTGAAAAGTTATTCGATACTTCTAATACATTTTAGCATGTCCCTTTGAAAATACTGCTCAAATACATTCGTTATTCTGTGTCTGTGTCACCATTAGTTCTTAGGGTTGTGCAAAAATAATGGCACCTCATAAATGACGAAGCTAGCTTAACTACAGGAAATAACACCTCAAAAACACGGCAATGGAAAAAGAGAAAATATATAACAGGATTAGCAACATTTGTATAACCAGCCATTTGTGAGGGAGACTCGGGGACTCGCGCCTCCCCTACTTCGGACAGTCTCCTGCTATGCTTTACTATAGGTACTGTGATATTCCAGGGGTGGCTCTTGAGCCATTCTAGCCCCCCTTTTATCTGCCACTGCATTCCCCTGTACGACAATTGTCAACAGATAACAATTGTAAGAATTTTGCGTGTTGAAACGTTCGCGGAAGTGCGACGTTTTTAGTGGGTCTTGCATTCTTTGGTATGGGCGTCGGATGGCCCACGTGAGTGTTTTGCCACCCCCTCCCCCAAAAGCGGTGACGGTGGAAGTAGGCGGGCTTTTGGGCTCGGAGCCCAGCCACCTACCTATGAACATTGGTGAGCTGACATGCCATTTATTCCCACAAATAAAATATTTTCATCACTTTGTGTAAAATTATTAACTCAAGTCTGAAAAACCTGCAGTGGATAGCCCCAGATGACCTCTAAGGTCACAGGTTCAAACTTGCAGCATGCACCTATAAAGGGGCCTGGGATACTATGTTCTGAATAGTACGAAGATATTACACGCGGTATCTACAAAATTGATTCAATTTTTCGGCCAATTTCCGTTTTCCCCATGCATTTTCAATGGAAAGGTCATTGTCCGTACCTTCCCCTAGGTCTACGATATGAAAAATTCCAAAATTTGTTGTAGTACTCGGCGGGCCCATTATGTGGCATGCGCTTCAATTCGATCGATTCGCCCTTTTCTTACTTATGTCACCTTAAACATTTCTGGAGGTGAAGTCACTTGACATGCACTGGTAACCTGACCTGAGATGTCCCAATCTTAACACGCGCATTGACGGGGGGGCGGGTACCCGTCCCCCCCTCGGGTTTTTCGGAGATAGCAGAAAAACGGCGGCGCGTAGCGCCGCCGTACTTGGTATACCTTTTCCCTCATCATTTTTACAACTTCTGTGAAAATTTTAAGGTTAGGTCATCTCAGGTCAGGTCACCAGTACAGGTCAAGTGACCCGACCTCAAAAAAAGTTTAAGATAGCATAAATCGGAGCAGAGTGAGCTTATCCGATTGAAACTCATACCACATAATGGCCCCACCGAGTTCTCTAACATATGTTCCGGTATTTTTGATATCGATGACCTAAGGTCAGGTACGAGGCATGACCTCTCCATTGTAAATACATGGGAAAATTGGTTTTTACGGAATAACTCAGTAACGGATGGTGATAGAGCATTTATTTTAGCTGCATTAGACTCGCCTGGGCTTTGCAGTTCTAATGATATCCATTTTATATAATTTGACCCTGACCTGACCTCAGGTCAGGTCAAATTCTTGTTTTGACCTAGCAAGGTCAAATTATATATCATTCGATTCGGCTTGCTAAGACGATTCATATAGTTCAAGTCGTTTTGCTTTATCTTTACTTGTTCAGATGTAATGCCCGAAAAACTGAATTTTACATGTTATCCCTATGACGGGCATGTTTTGACCTCTCGTGACCTTAAATGTGACCTGACAAAAAAATGGTTCAAATGTTTTCGATGGAGAAGTGGATGGGCAGCCCAACACCGTTTACCGTTTTTCGCTACCTACCGTGGTTCTCGAGATCTTAGGGGGGCGGGTACCCGCCCCCCCCGTCAATGCGAAGGTGGCTCAGACCCCCGTCAATGCGCGTGTTAAAATTCTGGGGAAGGTTGCGGAATCTATCATGGATAAGGTGTCTTAAGTACCGCAGCTCTTCGCCTCATCGTTTTTTCGTGCCCCTGGAGCAAGCCAGGGGCTTTTGAACACAGCCCCCTCCACCCTCGCGGGAATTAAAAATCCGACGTTGTCATGGTGACCAATCCTATTCACGGAGATCAGCTTGCAGCTGGAGTATTTTTCCACCTTGCTGGAACCGGCGCTGGCGAAAGAACGTGGCTCCTTAACCCTCGCCACAAGTTTGCCACATCGATGGCCCCTAAGATTTTTCAGAAAAGCAGAAAAACCAAAGGTGGAACACTGCGGTTGAGAGCTCTCCCACCCGATCATTTTCCCACTATCCTTGAAATTGTTTACCCCGGGCCACACTAGGTCAGATCACCAGGCGAGGTCAAACAAGTTTACCTCACTTCAACTTTTGAGCTCTAGCATACCTACATTTCCTGGCCAATTGATTTGAAATTTTCCACTTGATGGCCCCTCCAGGATCTAAAAAATTTATTTCCGGGATTTTTCAATTTTGTGCCCTGAGGTCAGGCCACGAGGTGAACTCTCCCATAAAAAGACATGGGGAAAAGCTGTCTTGTGATCCAAAAGTCACAAAAATTATCAAATTTCGCAAAAAGGTATTCTTAGCGGCCTTTTCACGGATTCCAGGGATAATATTTTCTCTTTGACATATCTGAGGTCATCTCAGGTGACCAGGCATCAAGAACAGTATTTTGACCATAACTGTTGACCTAATTAGGCTAAAGCACTGACTTAGACGTGATCATGTGTTTCTCGTCACTGGCTTTCATTTGATATTCCACAAGGTCACTTTCTGACCTTTGGTGACCTCAGGTCATGTCAGGTCAATATGTGCCCTCTGGAGGTCAAACCACTGTCGGCAGGGCATTATGTTCCACACAGCGGAGAAAGCCCTGACATTTTCCTATAAATGTAGTTACCAGACCGCAATAGCTCTAATGGCATAAAAGCTGTGCCCAGTTTTCTTAACACGCGCATTGACGGGGGTCTGAGCCACCTTCGCATTGACGGGGGGGGCGGGTACCCGCCCGCCCTAAGATCTCGAGAACCACGGTAGGTAGCGAAAAACGGTAAACGTCGTTGGGCTGCCCAGCCACTTCTCCATCGAAAACATTTGAACCATTTTTTCAGGTCACATTTAAGGTCACGAGAGGTCAAAACATGCCCGTCATAGGGATAACATGTAAAATTCAGTTTTTCGGGCATTACATCTGAACAAGTAAAGATAGAGCAAAACAACTTGAACTATATGAATCCTCTTAGCAAGCCGAATCGAATGATATATAATTTGACCTTGCTAGGTCAAATCAAGGATTTGACCTGACCTGAGGTCAGGTCAGGGTCAAATTATATAAAATGCATATCATTAGAACCGCAAAGCCCAGGCGAGTCTAATGCAGCTAAAATAAACGCTCTATCACCATCCGTTACTGAGTTATTCCGTAAAAACCATTTTTTCCCATGTATTTCCAATGGAGAGGTCATGCCTCGTAACTGACCTTAGGTCATCGATATCAAAAATACCAGAACATATGTTAGAGAACTCGGTGGGGCCATTATGTGATATGAGTTTCAATCGGATAAGTTCACCCTGCTCCGACTTATGCTATCTTAAACTTTTTTTGAGGTCGGGTCACTTGACCTGTACTGGTGACCTGACCTAAAATGACCTAACTTTAAAATTTTCACGGAAGTTGTAAAAACGATGAGGGAAAAGGTATACCAAGTACGGCGGCGCTACGCGCCGCCGTTTTTCTACTACCTCCGAAAAACCCGAGGGGGGCGGGTACCCGCCCCCGTCAATGCGCGTGTTAAGCATTGCATATTTTAGTAGAAATAGCCTATCGTGACCCAACTTCATCTCTGGAGGTCACAATATTGACCTGAGCGCTTAAAAAATGTAAGTTTAAACCTTGCTGAATTCCCAAGAGCTTTCCAATGTACATACTTTGCAGATTTGCGCTAGCCCCCATATTTTCGGAGCTAGAGGGGGCCATCGGTGAAGGCGAAGGGCGAAGGTGGCGCCGGGCCCTCGGCGGAGTGCGGGTTAGTATCACTCCAAACTTTTATAGGGTACATAAATGGGGGACAGACTTGGGAAGTTGGGAAAAAGTAAAATCAAAGGTTATAAAAACATTATTTTTAAAATCTTCGGTATGAATGACGCTGTCCGGATCTGCATACCCGAGAAGTGGGTAGGTGCCATTGGAAGATGTATGGGAAAATTAACATATTCCGGTTGTCATATCTTTCCCGGTCTTCAAAACTTGTAGGGATATTCCCTACAAGTTTTCGGGGTCTCCAAACTTGTAGGGACACTCTCCCCAGTGGTGGGTACGCCCATGCGACTGGCCAATGATCAAGCTCAGCCCGTGGTGCCGTGACCCCGGCGACGGGTGTATGTTCGCACGGGAAAGGTACGGCATACAATTGTTTTTAGAAGACAAACGAATCATTACATCGGCCTGGATTTACTTTTGTCGGAGACGTAAAACTCGAAGCTAACTTCAGGCCAAGTGCCATCCGCTTTCATTCATTTTAAGCATTTGAACCCATGGTGAGAGGTAAACATGTCCCAAGAAGATTTATAGCTTGAAATACATTTCCGGACGAACTACTCGCAAGCCTTTAGAGATAAGTGAGTAGTAAAGTAAGTGAAATGACTGCAGTTAACTTTCCTATTTAACCATGTCAATTTTGAGCTTGTCGGTGACCTGTGCCCGGAACTGAGAGGCTACAAATGTTTTTTTTCTTAGAACAGTAACATGCTCTGATCTAGGTTTCTATTTGGCAGTGGATATTAGTTATCTTCTACCTTTTCTGGCGAAAGGTGGAGGAAACGCTGGAAAAGCAGAATTCGCTGTTGGTGGGTTAGCTCCAGACAGATGAAGCCGTTGTTCAGCTCGCTGCGCCACTGTTTCTATCATTGTATATAAGAGGACAGGGTAGGTTCACAACCACAGCGTGTTCGTTAAACCTACATCAACGCCACCTGCCGCCATCGCACGCCATTCGCGACCTTGCTGAAGACAGTAAATGCAGCTGGGAGAGGCGAGAGCCGCATGCTCTGTCCGTCTGTGTTGTCGACAGAGGACAATCGCAGACTCACTCGACTTACCCGTTAGAGGCAAAGGGCGGCAGGAGAAACGTTTGGGGTTTAGGGCAATGATAGCACCTCAGGACAACTGGACCGGAAAATCGGTCCCAGGAGACGCATCTTTAACGCTATCATTATTGTTGTTCGATCCGGCTGAGTATCGAGCCTACATCTGTCTTTTTTAACACGCGCATTGACGGGGGGGCGGGTACCCGTCCCCCTCGGGTTTTTCGGAGATGGTAGAAAAACGGCGGCGCGTAGCGCCGCCGTACTTGGTATACCTTTTCCCTCATCATTTTTACAACTTCTGTGAAAATTTTAAGGTTAGGTCACCTCAGGTCAGGTCACCAGTACAGGTCAAGTGACCCCACCTCAAAAAAAGTTTCAGATAGCATAAGTTGGAGCAGGGTGAACTTATCCGATTGAAACTCATATCACATAATGGCCCCACCGAGTTCTCTAAAATATGTTCCGGTATTTTTCATATCGATGACCTAAGGTCAGGTACGACGCATGACCTCTCCATTGGAAATACATGGGAAAAATGGTTTTTACGGAATAACTCAGTAACGGATGGTGATAGAGCATTTATTTTAGCTGCATTAGACTCGCCTGGGCTTTGCGGTTCTAATGATATGCATTTTATATAATTTGACCCTGACCTGACCTCAGGTCAGGTCAAATCCTTGATTTGACCTAGCAAGGTCAAATTATATATCATTCGATTCGGCTTGCTAAGAGGATTCACTACAGTTCAAGTCGTTTTGCTCTATCTTTACTTGTTCAGATGTAATGCCCGAAAAACTGAATTTTACATGTTATCCCTATGACGGGCATGTTTTGACCTCTCGTGACCTTAAATGTGACCTGACAAAAAATGGTTCAAATGTTTTCGATGGAGAAGTGGATGGGCAGCCCAACGCCGTTTACCGTTTTTCGCTACCTACCGTGGTTCTCGAGATCTTAGGGGGGGCGGGTACCCGCCCCCGTCAATGCGAAGGTGGCTCAGACCCCCGTCAATGCGCGTGTTAAGAAACTCCCGTCCTTACACAGCTCTGCATCATCCACCAAAAGCACTTACTCTATATTGTCACACAACATCATAAACAACCATAAAAACATATCGGCATGTCGAAACTGACTCCGAGGCCGCGTCAGAATACGACTCTCCCTCAGCAGTCACTGCACCACGAAAATCCAGCGCCTGCGCTGATTACATATTCCGACGCGAGGGAACCGCGCGTCAACTGAAACAAGCCGCCGCCTCGGGGCGTCCCTCTGCATTCGGACCCGGGATTAATTGCACAGTGCACTGGACAGGGGCGTCGCCGGAGGGCCGCGCCTGCACCGATACATATCTAAGGGCCGCCGCTCACTACGGTCTGCCGGCGGGACTGTTCCCTGGTGCAGAGTGCTGCAGGACACCGTTTGGGATGGTCCGTGGCTGACCCTGTGGTTCGGTGGCCGTGTTTCTGGATCTGCGCAGAGGCCTGCGGTGGTACGAGGTCTGAATCGTGGCAGGATGGTAATGGCTAGATAAGCTGACACTTGCCCCTGGGAAACTTTCGAGGCACCTACAGCGTTGAATTTGGTATAGTTATGTTACTTAGACTTTCCGGTGCTTAAATCCCAAAAGGATGCCGGACCAAGTATAACTGCAGGGGAGTCTGCTCGTATGTGCCAACGTGCCACACATGTTTTTAACACGGTTTCTGCTCAGCAAAACATGAATCCACCATGTTGTTGAAAATAATCGCATTCGAATCGCAGCATATATATATATATATATATATATATGTATATATATATATATATATATATATATATATATATATATATATATGTATATATATATCCATGCTTTGGGTAATAATGCTTTAAGTATTAATTATTCTGCTTTTATGTAGGGGGATGTTAGTGACGGTGAAAAAATACATTTGGAATAGACCTATTGCCACTCAGGAGGTGATTCTAGGGTTACTTACTTACTTATGGCTTTTTTATTAGGCGTTCTGTGCATAGCACCTTTGCCCGCCTCTAAAGGAGTGTGTGGGAGAACTTTAGAATTTTGTGTGAGGGCAAGCTACGTTAGTCTGTTAAAGCAATGGGAGTTATTTCAAGTAATGGGTTGCAAGATGTTTTAGCTTGCAAATGGACGGTCGTGGCAATGGCATAGCCATGCCAAGGGAGGTCTTTTAATAAGTTTAGACCCGCAGAGTGCGAAGGTTATTTCTGTGGTTGAAGACCTTAAATTTAGAATTTGAAATTTAGAATTTAGAATTTGGAATTTAGAATTTAGAATTTTGTGTGTCAGCTATTGATGTCCGCTTGTATACGTTACTCGAAAACCTCCGTTAACTCAATAATTTCGTATTTTAGAAAGTGCGCTAAACACCTGGCCAGGGTGCCGCGAATTTACCCTGCAACCCGGAGGTGAAGTTGCAGCTCCCCTCTCCGGCTGGGCAGCCGCCGCGCAGAGAAAGAAGTGTGAGAGGATAGTTAGATTGTTAGTAAGAGTATAGGTTTGGTTAGTATAGACCCGCAGTGAAAGGTATCACTGCGGTGAAGAAATCTAACCTATCTAACTAACCTGATTTCAAAGTTAGCCTAACATAACCTATCCTTAGCCTACAATGAACCATTTAAAGGTTACAAAACTATTGCTTAAATTTCGCAGTGGATCATCTATGATTGGGAAATAGGCAATTCCTACTTTGGGGGTGCACCATGCACCCTCCATCATATATACTGGGAGTGGTTATTTATAGAAACTTCTCTAGCCCAGAGTCCTTTAGGAATGTAAAGACTTTTTCGAGTAGCTCAGGATGGTCGTTACCGAGCAGAGTTTTTAGGTCTACAGGGATGTTTTGGATTCGGCAGTAATCTAGCATGGGTTGCCGATGGGTATTGTGCTGGGGACAATCGATGAGAATGTGATAGGGATTCTCCATTGCGTCGCAGGTACCACAGGTACCCGCGTTCCAATAGGCATTTAATTTTGTGTGTCCATTTCTGAGTCTGGTTAGAATAACCTCGCGCCGGCGACTCTTTTGGTTGGAACTGGGCCAGTAGCCGATGTTAGGCTTGATATAGAATAGGTGGGCGCTGTGGTTTGTAGTCCAGTTATTTTGAATTTGCTTCCGGATGGTGTCCTGGAGGAGAGCTTTGCTATCGTCTCCAGACCACGTTAAGGGTGCGATCTCTCTAAAGTTCTAGGGACTTTTTTGCCTGCTCATCGGCCTTTTCATTTCCTTGAATTTTGCAGTGGCCCGGGATCCAAAGAAAAGAGACATCAGGGGTATCATCGATACCTTTCTGAATATCTGCTATAACGTGGTGGCTGGGGTTGACTACGTTACTGATGGCCTGCAGGACAGATTTAGAGTCTGAACAGATGACGGCTGAGTTGATATTTTGGGTTCTGATTATGGCTAATGCATTTAGGATGGCAACAGCCTCGGCTGTGAAGATAGAGCAGTTGTCCGGAAGTCTTTTCTGAAGGCAAATATTTTGCCCCCAGATGCCGAGGCCTACTTTTTCGCCTATTTTGGAGCCGTCTGTAAATATAAAGGTCTTGTCCGCGTTACAAGTACGAAGCTCTAGGAATTTCTGGGAGACTTCTTCCTCTGAGAAGTCCGTTTTACGGAAGTGAAAAGAAATTCCACTTTGGGCTCTTTCCGGAGTCCAGAAGCGGGAGAGTGGGGGTTTGCCTATTGTTACTGGCAGTGCAAGATTGAGGCTTTCCAGGGTTTTCGCTACTCTGTGCTTAAATGGGGGCCACTTCTGTAGAGTGGCTTTATTTGCTCGTCTGGGGTGGGCAAAACATTGTTTTGCCGGGTGGTTTTCGGTGGATTGGACTTTAATGTAGTAAGAAATAAGCTGGGCGTCGCGTCTTGTCTGCAATGGGAACAGCCCGCTATCAGTTAGCAGGCTGGTGATGGGGGATTCTCTGAGCGCGCCTGTGGCTGCCCGGATACTGGCATTTTGGACTCGCTCTAGCTTTAATTTATTGGTCTTGTTCGTCGAGTCAAAAACGAACGAATTATATTCGAGAATGGACCGAATCAGGGACTTGTAGAGCATAAGCAGGGTCTTTCGATCCCCGCCATACTCTGTGCCGCCGAGCATGCGGAGAATGTTGACTCGCTTTTGACAGCTAGAGACGACTTTGGTAATGTGCTCATTGAAACTCAATCGGGAATCTAGTGTGACGCCCAAGAATTTGAAGCTGTTGGTGCATTCAATAGGTTTACCCGAGATTTGGAGCCGTGGAGGGTCGTGTCTGGAATGCGCTCTGGCAAAGACAACGACTGATGATTTTTCCGCCGAGAGTGATAGACCCATTAAACTACACCAATTATCGATGTCGTTTAAGCTATCCTGCAACTGCGTAGTTGCATGTTGAAATTCTGGTTCATTATACCGCCTGGTATCGATTGCAGTGGCTTTCCAAATGGCGACATCGTCCGCAAAAAGGGAGTAATTTATTCCAGGTGGTAGCTTTTTGGCGAAGAGATCATTGATCATTACTAGAAAGAGGGTGGGGGACAGAACGCTACCCTGGGGTGTGCCTTGGTCTTGGGTTGCCAGGTAGGAGAATGTGGTGCCACAACGGACTTTAAATTTTCGGTCCTTGAGGAAGTTTTCAATGAATTTTGCAAGGTGGCCACGAATTCCTAGCTTGCTTAATTTAAACAAAAGGGCGTCTTTTTGTACGCGATCGAACGCCGATTTAATGTCTAAGAATGCAGCTATTGTTACTTGCTTTTTGTAAAAGCCATTTTGGATGTCACTGACTAGTTTCACCAAATTGTCAGTGGTGGCTCGCCCGCGCCGGAAGCCTGATTGCATAGCATCAAGCTTCTTTTCGAGGATCTCGTGAAGTCTAACGTTTACCATGCGCTCGACAAGCTTGCTAGCACAGCTAGTAAGCGAAATTGGGCGATAACCTTTTGGGTCTGTTTTTTCTTTGCCAGGTTTTGGAAGGGGAATGATAATACTCTCTCGCCACGATGTGGGGAAAGAGTCGCTAAGAAACATGTTGTTAATGGCCGAAAGCAGGTACTTTAGTGCTGTTTGGCTGAGGTGCCTGAAGAAAGAGTAGTGAATTTCGTCAGGGCCCACTGCAGTGTTTCCACACTTGCTAATGGCATAATTTAGCTCGGTCATTGTAAATGGTACATTATAATACTCTTGGTTACCATAATTGATGAATGTGTGCTTTTTGCACCATTCTGCCTGGTCTTTGGAGCGCTGGCTGTATGAGTTATTAGCTGCGACACTGGCGTAATGATCAGCAAATTTATCCATGACTTCCTTAGGTTCGGTGATGGGTTTGCCAGCTATTTTTAGTTGAGGGAAAGGTCCACGGGGTGGTCGCCTCGCAGAGAAAGCTCTAATGGTTTTCCAAACTTGGGTGGTGGGAGTGAAGCGGTTGAATTTGGAGGCAAAAGAGTTGAGACTGTCCTTTTGAACCCGCTTGCACGTGTTTCGAAAGTGTTCTTTTGCTGCCCGAAGTGCGGATCGAGTAGGGCTGTGTGCCCTCCTCTCATATGCCTTGCGGGCTCTAATCATTTGAGCTTTGGCGTGTGCCGTCTCTGCGTTCCACCATGGGGCTCCGTTTTTCTTTCGGGGTCCTCTGGTTTTTGGTATTGCTACTTGTGCTGCTGAGCTTATGGCTCTTAGTATTAATTCAATGTCTGCCGAGTGTGGGTCACCTTCGGTGACCAGTGTGAGGTCGACCTCTGCCTCAAATTTTGTCCAGTCCGCTCGTTTTAGACTCCAGGAAGGGGTAAACAGATCAACACGGTCGAGTGCTCCTTGGGGACATTGATTTTGATTGGGAGGTGATCGCTCATGCCTGGGTTGTCTTCGACATCCCAGGTAAACAGTGACGCAATTCTAGGCGTGCAGCACGATATATCAATGGCTGAGGCTGAATATCCGCTTTGCGTTGCTTGGCGGGTTGGTGCGCCGTTATTTAAGATAACTAAATTTTGAAAACATATTGCGTCATATATAATTTCACCTCTACGGTTTGGCGTGGCGCTGCCCCAGGATGGGTGGTGACCATTCAAATCGCCAAGATTCTAGGGTTAAAATGGAGACTTTGAGTGCAGAAGATATTATTCTTCCTTGAAAAAACCTCGATCATGGGCAAGTGAAAATTTCGTCTCTGATGCTTGTTTTCCGGTATCTACTTAGTGTTCCATTGGACCTGCTACTCCCAGTTTCTCTTGCAAATAATTCCAAAAGTGTTTTTATTAAAGCAATGTCAGTTTGCGTATCTGTTACCCTGACAAATATTGCAACATGGTCTACTAAAAAATGCCTGGCTAGGTTAGGTCAGGTCACTGAGTTCTGACGTCACTAAGTAGCCCCTCTCTGTCAGCAGGGTCACCATGCTGAACTGGGCAGGCTTGGCCCGGCATCATCGTGTTCTACCTGCTCATACTGTCCGTGGGGCTATGGGCAGCCTGGAGACGAAAACGCGGCCGCAGCGAAGCCGCCGCAAGTGAGTAGCCCGGTCCTTGGAGAGTGGGTTCGGGCAGTTGGATTTTGCATTGCTGTATCTGTGTATGTACCAGTGCTGTGTCTGTGTATATACCAGTGCTGTGTCTGTGTATGTACCAGCGCTGTATCTGTGTATGTACCAGTGCTGTATCTGTGTATGTGCCTGAACCAGCGTGTGGTTCTATACGTATGTATGCACCTAATGTTTGCCACCTTAGAAATATTGTGCATTGTATTCGGACAAGGTTAGGTAGCACTCTTAGTTTTAAGATTAAGCAAACTTTAACTTCTGTGGCTCGCTTCTTGTCAGATAAGAGTTGAATCGACTTGAACAGCTGCTGATTGGCCCTTCTCCTCAAATCCTGGCTGGAAAAATTGAGCACATTCAGTGTAATTATATATTTGGGCAAAGCCCTGCAAAGGAAGTGCTTCGATATATAATAATATTGAAGGTAAGTACTGTCTCTTGCATGCAGGACTGAAGAATAAGTGGCAATTGACAGCTTGTCGAATAATCATCATGTTCCTCGGCGCGCCACACTGTAAAATCTATCCACTTTGCATAAGTTCTTCATGCACATTGTGCATTTGAGTTTATGTTATCAATGGGACACCAGATCAAATGTCAAGAAAAATCATTTAATCTGAGTAATCAAAAAGCTGTTTCACGAGAACACCAATCCAAACGGGATCGGAAATTACGGAGATAACCTATCTACGGACCAGACGGGATCAAATATTTACACAGATAACCAATGTACAGACCAGACGGGATCAAATATTTATACAGATATCCGATCTATGGATCAAACGGAATAGGATATTTACACAGATATCCAATGTACAGACCAGACGGGATTGTATATTTACACAGATATCCTATCTACGTACGAGACGGGATTGGATATTTACACAGATATCCGATGTACAGACCAGACGGGATTGGATATTTACACAGATTTCCGATCTACGGACCAGACGGAATCGGATATTTACACAGATATCCGATCTACGGACCAAACGGGATCGGATATTTACACAGATATCCGATCTACGGACCAGACGGGATCGGGTATGTATACTGATATCCACGGACCACCTCTAGATGAACCCTCCTCCTCCACCACAGATGAACAGGAGGAAGTGATGCTGGCGGGCCGAGACATCGGCCTCTTCGTCGGCATCCTCAGTATGTCAGCCTCCTGGGTCGGCGGCGCATACATCAACGGAACCGCTGAAGAGATCTTCAAGTCCGGGCTGGTGTGGACGCAGGCACCCTTTGGATACAGCATCAGTGTGGCCTTGTGTGCGTTAACACGCGCCCCGCTGGCGGGGGGGGCGAAATTCGCCCCCTCCTGGTTTTCCCAGATAACGCAAAAACAAAGAGGCGTAGAACAACGAAACTTACAGTACCTTATCCCTGATTAATTTTACATATCAGACCAAATTTTTTAGGTAAGGTCATGTCAGGTCAAGGATCTATTCAAGGTCACGTGACCCGACCTCAAAACCTAAAATCACGAGTTTGAAGTGACGCCCAGGGAACATCAGCGAACCGATCAGTTTGAAACTTTCACGATATAATAAGGTCATTAGGGTCTAAAAATATGTTATCTCAGAATTTCGATATTGTTGACCTATGTTGGGGTCATTTTTTGGTTACCCCCATTATAAGTCTATGGTGAAAAATAGACTGGGCTCGTTTTCAGTAAATACCGGATAGATAAAGCTGAAAATCCTCAAACCATCTATTCTTTCCACGAATGTGACCATCAAATTGGGTTTTTGAGCATTTGATCTCTCAAAGGTCATGTTAGGTCACGGGAGCATGGAGTGATTGTTTTGCCAATAACTTCTCACTGAATTGAGATAAAGCTCCCATTTTGCTTGTATTGTGCGTATATTGTCACGAAGAGTCGATTAATATGCAACATGGCCATACCAGGTCACTCTGTGACCCTGAGCTAGCTCGAGGTCAGGTCATTTTCTCTATTTGACCTAGCAAGGTCATATTGTACATCATTCGATTCGCTCCAAGGAGGGGAATCCAATGATGCCTAAATATTTTCTCTAGCTTCCCTGAGGACAGATCTAGAGAGAGAAACGTACTCTGCTCTGCTGTAAGCCTGTGTAACCTTCTTTGACCTATGCTGACCTCAATACTGCCCTGAAATAAAAATTATATACTTTGTATAATTTCTTTTCGTCTTGTCAAGAGCTTTTGAACGCCGCCCGTAATTTTCCTTTAGCTTTCGTGGGAAATGAGATACGGAGGGGGGCGAAAAACGCCCCCCCTCTCCAGCCGGGCGCGTTATACCAGGGACCCCAGCGGGGAGTGTCTTGATGCAATTCTTGGTTGCCGCGAACTCTCGCGGCAACTGGCAGCTTCATTCCTAAATGGCTTGTATAACACGATTCGCCGTACTAATCATGAGGCTCGTTCTTGGCTTGGCTGATGCAGCGCTTTTTTGTTTATACAAACTTCTTTACTGATGCAATCAAGTATCTTATCTTCCGAAAGTACTTTTTAGTTACTTTATGCATGTATTCCAAACACTGAACTTAGAAAGGTAGTCCACCTACCAGAGTCCCCATGCGGACTGTTCTTCGTGCTGCCAGCCGTCCGTTCCCTGCATCCGTGGACTCTTAATACTTTACTTTTTATCCTTGCAGAAAGCTATTTTTGACGCTTTCAACACATTTCTTATCAGACTTAATTGACAGATCATTCTTTGTGCTTCCCACGGATTATCTTACTTCTTCCAAAGCGTTTGCACAATACCGATATATTTATTTCGTGTCCTCGCGTGAGGACTGTTCTTCGCGCTATCAACACTTGGTCTGCTTGCCTCCACAGCAGGACGGTTCTTTGCGCGGCCAATGCGGGAACGACGCTACGTCACTATAATCGACCCTCTGCAGGAGAGGCTGGGCCGGGTGATGGGAGGCCTGCTGTACATTCCGGCCCTGTTGGGAGAAATCCTCTACTCTGCCTCCATACTGGGGGCGCTCGGTGAGTGAAACCAAGACCCCAGAATCCTAGATGGGTTTAAGTTTTGTAGCATAATACAAATTTTCGTGGATACGATTTAATCAGGTCAGTGTAAAAGTACCAGGGTATTCCAGCTTCCAAGGAAATCTAGCCAGGGATTCTCAACCAGGACTTGCCCTTCCCTGTACAAAGCGCTTAGAGACAACCGAAGGGTGTTCAGATATATGGCGAATGTCACATTTTCCGAACATCTGAAAGGACTTGTGTTACATTTAAAAACCAACCTTAAAGGACTGTTTGAGTCGATTGATCTGGACAGAAGCGCCACCAAGGAGGTAAGCCAAGGGGCCATAGCCCTCTGAAGTTTTCGAGTGCACACTTTTAGGAAAAAAAGAAAATAGCATACAGACAAAAAAGTAAAGATTTAACACGCAACCCGCTGGGATGAGCGAAATTCGCTCCCACCCTCCTGGTTTTCCCCAGATAACGCAGAAGCGAAAATACACAGAACAAAAAACTTCCTTTACCTTATCCCTGATTAATTTGATGCATCTTACCAATATTTTAAGGTAAAGTCATGTCAGGTCAAAGAGCTTTTCAAGGTCAAGTGACTCGACCTCAAATCCTAAAATCACGAGTTTGAAGCGGCGCCTAAGGAGCATCTGTCAACCAATCAGTTTCAAACTACTACCATGTGATAAGGTCATAAGGGTCTACAAATCTGCTCTCTCGGAACTTCGATAGTGTTGTGCAAGGGTGAGGTCAAATTTTTGGTCACCCCGTGACAGGTCTACGGCTAAAAATTGAGTGGGCTCGTTGTCTGTAAAAACTGGATAGATCAACTTGACAATCCTCAAACCGTGCATTTCTAACACAAGACCATAAGACCATTAAGTTGACCATTAAGACCATTAAGTTGGCTTTTGACTGTCTGATCTTTCAAAGGTCATGTGGGGTCACGGAAGCATGCTGTGGTTTTTTTTGCCAATTACTTCTCCCTGAATTGAGATAAAGCTTCTATTTTGCTTGCACTGTGCTTTTTTGTCACGGGGAGTCAATTGATATGCAACATGACCATACCAGGTCATCCTGTGGCCCTGACCTAGCTCGACGCTAGGTCATGTTCACCATTTGACCTAACAAGGTCATACTATACATCATTGGATTTGCCACGATGAGAAGAACCAAATGATGCATACATATTTGCTCTAGTTCTGCTGAGTAAAAATCTAGAGGGGGAATTGTACACTGCCCTGGTGTAAACCTATGGGACCTTCTTTTCAAAATGATGGGCACAAGTCTCTAAAATCGGTTTGTTGCCCGTAATCTTGGCCCGTAATAATGCTGTTTCCTTCAATAATTTCTGTACTTTCTTTTTCAGAAGATAAATATGTATGTACATTGGTTCAAAAAGTATTTAGTAAGTCATTCACCTTCTTCCATCCAGCGAACTCTTGAAAATAGCATTGTCGCTCTTGCTTTTTTAAGTTTTAGTTCATTCAGTTTTTCTTTCATTAATCCGTGTGTGTTAGTTTCCTGTTCACTTAACCCGCCCAGGGGCCCCCCCAATCCACCCGGAGGTGCAAAAGGAAACGGCGTAGGCGCCCACCCCCCATCGAAAACATTGAACCATTTTTCCAGGTCACATTTAAGGTCACGGAGGCAAAACAGCCCGTCAAGGAAACATAAATCAGTTTTCGGCCATACATCGAAAAGTAAAGAAGCAAAACAATAACATAGAATCCTCAGCAAGCCAATCGAAATATAATTGACCGCAGGCAAACAAGATTGACCGACCGACAGGTCGGTCAAATTATATAAAATCAACATTAGAACCCAAAGCCTAGGCGAGCTAAGGCCAAAAAAAGCCACACCACCGTTACTGAGTTATTCCGAAAAACCATTTTCCCAATTCCAATGGAGAGGCATGCCCGACCGACCTAGGCCGATATCAAAAAACCGAACATATTTAGAGACCGTGGGCCATAGTGATATGAGTTTCAACCGATAAGTTCACCCTCCCCGACTTAGCGTCTTAAACTTTTTTAGGTCGGGTCACTGACCTGTACTGGGACCGACCGAGAGACCCAACCTAAAATTTTCACAGAAGTTAAAAAGAAAATAACAACGCGGCCTACGCGCCGTTTTCACTATCTCCGAAAACCGAGGGGCGGGTACCCGCCCCCGTCAATGCGCGTGTTAAAGTGCCTAGGTCTTTCTCAAAAACTGATATACATTTTTCGGAATCGCGCTCTTCTTTCTTCAGCGATTTTTTCCCGCATTTCATGCTTATTTGCCGGATGTTGCTCAGAAATTATATTCTTATTCCCAAACTCATTGCATGATCGTATATTCCAAATCTATTTTTGCAATTTTTCAATTTCAGCTTTGCTTTTTGTTAGAATTCCTCGATATCTAGGAGAGAATGATTCCAGAAAGATGGGCCTCCAGAAAGATGGGCCTCTGCATTCTGCACGGGGTTTCATGACCAATGTATCACAACTGTGGTCACTATAAATACCAGCATCGATGATTTAATTGATTACACGAGAATTGACAAGGGAATTTGGGATGAATACATAATCTAGTCTTGACTGATTCTTATGATTAGGCTTATGCCAAGTGAATCCCATTCTATCCGTATGAGTCTCTTTCTATACATCCTTGAGTAAAAAACACGTTTAGGATGACTTTTAGCTTCCGAGAAATCTCAGTGTTGTCCTCATATAGACGAATTTTAAAACCCCCTAATGTTACATCGCATCCTGTACTATAATTGAACAAAGTCATGGGTAGCTCCTGAAGATTTCGTGCGATGGATTGCTTGATAGCCATTTACTCCTATTGTTGTTCTATTAAAATTGCTTTGTTTTCTTTTAACTGCTAATATTCTGCCACTCTCACTGCGATATAAAAGTTCTGCTGCTCCTTCTATGCTCTGTGGTACAATAATCTATATGCCCTCTTGATTTGTAGAACTTCCATGAGAAAATTTGATCTCACCACCAAATTAATTTCTCCAAATGGACTCTATTTCTGGTGATGAGTGTGTCTCTTGGAGAATAATATGGCTTTTGGTGTATTTTGTACGAATATGCCAAAAATTGACATCCGCTTCGTTGAAACCCGTATCCCACGGACATTGAAAATTAACCCGCGCCCCACCGGGGGTCCGGCACCACCTTCGTCCCACGGAGGCCATCGATGGCCCTCCTCTAACTCCGAAAATATGGGGGCTAGCGCAAATCTGCAAAGGCATTAGAGCTGGCATGAATTCAGCTGGCATGAATTCAGTAAGAAATTACTTCGCATGTTTAAGCGCTCAGGTCAATGGTTTGACCTCCAGAGGTCAAGTTAGGTCACGATAGGCTATTTTCACTCAAATATGCAATGCTTAAGGAAACATGGCATAACTCTTACGCCATTAGAGCTTTTGAGATCTGGGCAGGCACATTTGATAGGAAAATGCCAGACCTTTTTCATGGTTTGGGGAGGTGGGAACACGGTCCGAAATGCTGGGAAATATAATTAACACGCGCATTGACGGGGTCTGAGCCACCTTCGCATTGACGGGGGCGGGTACCCGCCCCCCTAAGATCTCGAGAACCACGGTAGGTAGCGAAAAGCGGCCAAAGGTGTTGGGTAGCCCATCCACTTCTCCATCGAAAATATTGGAACCACTTTTAGTTAGGTCACATTTTACCCGCGCCCCACCGAGGGGGAGTCCAGCGCCACCTTCGCCCCACCGGGGCATCGATGGCCCCCTCTAACTCCGAAAATATGGGCGTTAGCGCAAATCTGCAAAGTGCAATAGAAAGCTCGCGTGAAATCAGTAAGAAATTAATTCACATGTTTTAGTGCTCAGGTCAATGGTTTGACCTCCAGAGGTCAAATTAGGTCAAGATCGGCTATTTTCACTCAAATATGCAATGATTAAGCAAACTGGGCATAACTCTTATGTCATTAGAGCTATTGAGGCCTGGTAAAGTACATTTGATAGCAAATTGCCAGTACTTTTCCGCTATGCGGAACATAATGACCTCCCGCCAGTGGTTTAACCTCAAGAGGTCACCTCGTGACCTAATATGACCTGAGGTCACGGAAGGTCACAAAGTAACCTTGCCGTATATCAAATGAAATCCAGTGACTAGACATACACGATGATGTTTGATGCAGCGCTCTAGCCTAATTAGGTCAAAAGTTATTGCCAAAATACTGTTTTTGACCCCTGGTGACCTTGGACGAGCTTAGAGAGGTCAAAGGGAAATTAAGGCACTTGGAATCCGTGAAAGAATGTCCAAGAACGCTTTTCTGGGTGAGCTGAGAATTTTCAATAGTTTTTGTGACTTTTACATGAAAAGACAGCTTTTCCTCATGTTTTTTTCAATGGGAGAGGTCACCTCATGACCTCACCTCTTCGTGACCTGCCCTCAGGTCACGAAATCGAACAATCCCGGATATACATGATGTAAACCCTGCAGGGGTCATACAGTTTATGAAGTTTCAAATCAATCGACTAAGAAATATAGCTCTTATGGAGCCCAAAAGTTGATGTGAGGTGAGCTTGTTTAACCTCGACTGATGAATTGACCTTGGGTGACCTGGGATAAAAAAATTCAGGGAAGGTGGGAAAATGATGGGGGAGAGATGGAGATCTCAACCACGGTGCTGCGCCCCGTCGTTTTTCTGTTATCCCAAAAAAACCTTATGGGGGCCATCGATGGCCTCCGGTGGGGCGAGGGGTAAAACGTTGAAATCAGGGATCATCAAATTTCGTTCAAGTAAATTTCGTTGACTAGGTCAGTAAATACGTTACTTATTCTACACATAGGTCTGAGCACCATAACAAAGCCGAGTAAATTTCCTAGTCCTCGTGAACGCTGCCGGTTATCTGAAGTTTCAGTTTCGCTTATCTTCAGATCCCACCGATATGAGGGACGAGGGACCTCGCCACACTTAAAAGGCCAAATACCAGAATGGCCAGTTACCGGGGTACGAGGCTCAAATAATAATCCAAACAAAGAGAGGTCTTTTCTCTCCTTCAAGTTTTCCTGTGTTCCATGGCAGCTGAGACATTATCCCAAATACTTCAGAAAAACATGCAACAATTTCAGTCCAGGCTCCACGTAAATGCTTTCATACATTATCACCTATCACTTTTCATGTCTGCAGGTGACGATTCGGGTCAGTCCCCTAGTGGCGGCCACAGACACCTCTAACGTTAGCTCTGGAGTTGGTTTATAGGTGGCGTTATCTTCAGCGAGGTTGAGACACGTTACAATACAGCCACGAGGCTTCAAGTGATGTTGCGCCCCCATGCAAATTTAGTAGCACCACTAACACGGCAAAATTTCATCTTCATACATATAAAAGTGCTCGTTAAGTAGCTTCAGCCATCGACTCAATGTAGCCACGCAGAATCCACGCATCATTTCCCTATGTTCCAACGCGGACGGATCTGCCGCGGCCACCGCTCGAAACAGAAGAACACCTGAGGTGTTCTGATGTGGTTTTAGACACCTGTTCGACGGGAGGAAAAGAGCTGCTCGGCGCCGCGTCAGATCCGTCCGCGCCAGAGTTCCAATATCAGAAATACTGGCAGAACAAAAACACATCTACCTCTGAAAAGTACTTGAATCTCGGTCAAATTTTATGAGTCTTGGGAAAAGTAGCATCAAGTGAAAATGGTTTGGTCGCCGACCTTCCACGCGTTATAACATTTTGCATTGCATCTTACCCACATTGTTAACACGCGCATTGACGGGGGCAGGTTTTTCGCCCCCACCTCGGGTTTTTCGGAGAGAGCAGAAAAACGGCGGCGCGTAGCGCCGCCGTACTCGGCATACCTTTTCTCTCATATTTTCTACAACTTTGGTCACAATTTTAAGGTAAGGTCATCTCAGGTCAGGTCACCAGTACGAATCAAGTGCTCAGCCCTAAAATGTTTAAGATAGCATAAGCCGGAACAGGGTTAACCCGCGCCCCACCGGGGTCCGGCGCCACCTTCGCCCACCGGGGGGCATCGATGGCCCCCTCTAACTCCGAAAATATGGGCGTTAGCGCAAATCTGCAAAGTGCAATAGAAAGCTCGCATGAATTCAGTAAGAAATTACTTCGCATGTTTTAGTGCTCAGGTCAATGGTTTGACCTCCAGAGGTCAAATTAGGTCAAGATCGGCTATTTTCACTCAAATATGCAATGATTAAGCCAACTGGGCATAACTCTTATGTCATTAGAGCTATTGAGGCCTGGTAAAGTACATTTGATAGCAAATTGCCAGTACTTTTCCGCTATGTGGAACGTAAAGACCTCCCGCCAGTGGTTTGACCGCCAGAGGTCACCTCGCGACCTAATATGACCTGAGGTCACGAAAGGTCAAAAAGTGACCTGCCGTATATCAAATGAAAGCCGTGACAAGACAAACACGATGGTGTTTGTTTCACCGCTCTAGCTCAATTAGGTCAAAAGTTATTGTCAAAATACTGTTTTGACCTCTGGTGACCTTGGATGACCTTAGAAAGTCAAAGAGCAAATATGACCCCTGGTATCCGTGAAAGGGTGTCCAAAAACGTCGTTCTGAGCGGTCTGACTATTTGCAATCATTTTTGTGGCTTTTATATCATGAAATAGCTTTTCCCCATGCTTTTCCAATGGGAGGGTCGCCTCGTGACCTGACCTCAGGGCACGAAATTGAAAATCCCGGATATACACCTTGTAGACCCTGGAGGGGTTATGAAGTGTAGGAAGTTTCAAATCGATCGACTTTGAAATGTAGCCTTACAGAGCTCTAAAGGTGAAGTGAGGTGACCTTGGTTGACCTCGTCTGGTAACCTGACCTTGGGTGACCTGGGGTAAAAATTTCAGGGATGATGGGAAAATGATGCAGTGAGAGGTAGAGCCCTCAACCGCGGTGCTGCGCCTCGTCATTTTTCTGCTATCCCGGAAAAACCTTAGGGGGCCATCGATGGCCCCCGGTGGGGCGAGGGTTAACTTATCCGATTGAAAGTCATATCACATAATGGGCCCACCGTGTTCTCTAAAATGTGTTCCGGTATTTTTCATATCGATGCCATAAGGTCAGGTACGAGCCATGACCTCTCCATTGAAAATACATGGGAAAAACGGTTTTAACCGAATAACTCAGTAACGGATGGCGATAGAGCGTTTGTTTTAATTGGATTATATTTTTTTGTCTTTGCAGTTCTAATGATATGCAGTTAACCTAATTTTGCCTTGACCTGACCTCAGGTCAGGTCAAATCCTTGATTTGACCCAACAAGTTCATATTATATATCATTCGATTCAGCTTGCTGCGAGAATTCGTATAGTTTGAACCGTTTTGCTCTATCTCTACCTCTTCAGATGTAATGACTAAAAAACCTTAACTTACATGTTATCCCTATGACGGCATGTTTTGACCTCTCGTGACCTTGAATGTAATCTGAAAAAAGGTTCAAATATTTTCGATGGAGAATTAGATGAGCTACCCAACACCTTTTATTGTTTTTCGCTACCTAGCGTGGTTCTCGAGATCTTAGAGGGGGGCGGGTACCCGCCCCTCGTCAAAGCGAAGGTGGCTCAGGCCCCCGTTAATGCGCGTTTTGATTATGTAATTGTTTTACCTAGGATTACAAGTACTTGCTGATGTAGCAAAAGTGATTTCAGGAAAGTTGCATATGACTATTTTGGTACATGACCATTTTGTCTGAGATAGAGTTAGACTCAACAAAATAGTCTTATTCATGATTAAGACTGTCACAAACAAGATGGAGCACAAACAACGAAATGTATCAGATCGGAAACAAAATGAGTACGGAGCCGAATAATAAAAAATTCCACCCTCACAAAAAAGGAGCCGGCGCAAAAGGAGGTAGCCCGCTGGGGGAGGGGGTGAACCGAAACATAGTTTTGTCATGAGCTTTTCCGTTTTTGGAGGGTCAAAATGTATTTTTGTCCCCTCTGGATCCGCCACTGAAAATCCATCCACCTGGTTGTTACCTGTAACAGTGACCTGTAGGTCACTGACCTATGTCCATCGTGGTATCCAACAGCCTCCACCATCAACGTCATTATTCAGCTGGACAAGTACGTCAGCTACGGGGACAACCTCAGCATCATCATATCAGCCGTCATCGCCGTGGCCTACACTCTGTTTGGGGGCCTGATCTCTGTCACCTACACCGATGTCGTTCAGCTCTTCTTTATGTTCGTTGGCCTCGTAAGTACGTCATGAGGGTGATATTCGCAAGGAATAATTATGAAAGGATCTTGAATGGATGCAGTGGGCTTTATTGCATTTCTCAGTAAGCTCGCGTATTTGCCGCATATTTGCTCCAATGACAATTTGCTCCATTGATAAATGCCGCATATTTACTCCACTGACCCACCGGGAGGCGGGTACCCACCGGGAGGCGCATACCCACCGGGAGGCGGGTACCCACCGGGAGGGGCGTACCCACCGGGGCGCCCACCGGGCGGACCCACCGGGAGGCGGACCACCGGGAGGCCAACCCACCGGGAGGCGGGTACCCACCGGGAGGTACGTACCCACCGGGAGGTGCGTACCCACCGTCCTCGGGTTCTTGGAAATAGCTTAAAAACAGCGGTGCGTAGCGTAGCCGTACTTTTTTACAATGTTTGTCTCTCGTGGAAACACCCAGTGCGCAGCTTGACACTGGTTGCTGAGCCAAAGACATATTTACTGCCCGTACTACAACGACGTGTTTTGTATATTTGGGGTGATGATGAGGTGCGAGTGACTGAAGATGAGAGCATGAAGTGAAGCATGAATTGATATGTGTGCAGGCGTGGAGCACGACAATGTGACTCGACAATGGGTGCTGAACCACAGACATGTTTAACCCTCGCCCCACCGGGGGGCCATCGATGGCCCCCTAAGGTTTTTCCGGGATAGCAGAAAAACGACGAGGCGCAGCACCGCGGTTGAGGGCTCTACCTCTCACTGCATCATTTTCCCATCATCCCTAAAATTTTTAACCCGGGTCACCCAAGGTCAGGTCACCAGACGAGGTCAACCAAGGTCACCTCACTTCACCTTTAGAGCTCTGTAAGAGCTATATTTCAAAGTCGATCGATTTGAAACTTCCTACACTTCATGACCCCTCCAGGGTCTACAAGGTGTATATCCGGGATTTTTCGATTTCGTGCCTTGAGGTCAGGTCACGAGGCGACCTCTCCCATTGAAAAGCATGGGAAAACCTGTTTCATGATATAAAAGCCACAAAAATGATTGCAAATACTCAGACTGCTCAGAACAACGTTTTTGGACACCCTTTCACGGATCCCAGGGGTCATATTGCCCTTTGACTTTTCTAAGGTCATCCAAGGTCACCAGAGGTCAAAAACAGTATTTTGACAATAACTTTTGACCTAATTGAGCTAGAGCGATGAAACAAACACCATCGTGCTTGTCTTGTCACTGGCTTTCATTTGATATACGGCAAGGTCACTTTTGACCTTTCGTGACCTCAGGTCATATTAGGTCACGAGGTGACCTCTGGCGGTCAAACCAATGGCGGGAGGTCTTTACGTTCAACATAGCGGAAAAAGTACTGGCAATTTGCTATCAAATGTACTTTACCAGGCCTCAATAGCTCTAATGACATAAGAGTTATGCCCAGTTTGCTTAATCATTGCATATTTGAGTGAAAATAGCCGATCTTGACCTAATTTGACCTCTGGAGGTCAAACCATTGACCTGAGCACTAAAACATGCGAAGTAATTTCTTACTGAATTCACGCGAGCTTTCTATTGCACTTTGCAGATTTGCGCTAACGCCCATATTTTCGGAGTTAGAGGGGGCCATCGATGGCCCCCGGTGGGGCGAAGGTGGCGCCGGACCCCCGGTGGGGCGCGGGTTAATATACGTTGATTATAACGCGTTACGATTCCAGAGAAATGCAAAGGCGCCAGGACCTCCCCGGTGCAACCCGCCAGACCGAAACCTGACAGACCCAAAGGGAGCCAAATCTATTGGTGTTGGAACATCTGCTGTCCCTAATGAATATCGGTATGGTACAGGTGATTCAAAGCTCCCCCATCCCCCAGGCTGCCGCCGAACAAAATCACAGCCAAGGAGGCCCTGGCACCCCGCGAGAACATAATGTTATACGCACGATTTAGTGGGAACATTACTAAATTTAAGCATACGCCCACTGAATACGTGTTCGATATTTCTAAACATGTACTAGTCATTCAAGAACAGTATATATTTTAGAGAGCTTTGAAGCCATACAATTTATTTTTGTACTCGTTGCTTATTTAGTATTGTTCTACTCATTCAAATGAACTATAAGCTTACTAAATTTAATATTTTCCTGACTTTGACCGATGAAATGTTGTTTCAACATTTTCTTGATAATTAGTTTACTTCTTGGGATTTCCTCAACAGATTGGAATTTATCGGAACATATAATATTCCACAACTTCGGGGCCAAACAAGGGGTCGTGAAAAGGCGATAATTCCTATTTGAGAATGGTTGATCCAGTAGGGGGTTTCTTCTTACCTCACGATATCCCAGTTCCCTGAGCCAAGACAAATTTTGTATGGTTTCAGGAAGCTGACCAATAAGGAATTTATGAACTATAATTAACATTTGCGTTTTCGCGAGTTCAGACACTTTGAGGATCGATTACTTTTTGAAAACTGGTTCTGGCTTCCAGGGAGGTATATTCTTTCAATGAGTCGAACGGCTTTTTTTGGAGGATGTTAATTTTGAAAGTTAATACACCCCTGGAGCAATTAACCCGCGCCCCACCGGGGGTCCGGCGCCACCTTCGCCCCACCGGGGGGCCATCGATGGCCCCCTCTAACTCCGAAAATATGGGCGTTAACGCAAATCTGCAAAGTGCAATAGAAAGCCTGCGTGAATTCAGTAAGAAATTACTTCGCATGTTTTAGTGCTCAGGTCAATGGTTTGACCTCCAGAGGTCAAATTAGGTCAAGATCGGCTATTTTCACACAAATATGCAATGATTAAGCAAACTGGGCATAACTCTTATGTCATTAGAGCTATTGAGGCCTGGTAAAGTACATTTGATAGCAAATTGCCAGTACTTTTTCCGCTATGTGGGACGTAAAGACCTCCCGCCAGTGGTTTGACCTCCAGAGATCACCTCGTGACCTTATATGACCTGAAGTCACGAAAGGTCAGAAAGTGACCTTGCCGTATATCATATGAAAGCCAGTGACAAGACAAACACGATGGTGTTTGTTTCACCGCTCTAGCTCAATTAGGTCAAAAGTTATTGTCAAAATACTGTTTTTGACCTCTGGTGACCTTGGATGACCTTAGAAAAGTCAAAGGGCAAATATGACCCCTGGGATCCGTGAAAGGGTGTCCAAAAACGTTGTTCTGAGCAGTCTGAGTATTTGCAATCATTTTTGTGGCTTTTATATCATGAAATAACTTTTCCCTTTGCTTTTCCAATGGGAGAGGTCGCCTCGTGACCTGACCTCAGGGCACGAAATCAAAAAATCCCGGATATACACCTTGTAGACCCTGGAGGGGTTATGAAGTGTAGGAAGTTTCAAATCGATCGACTTTGAAATGTAGCTCTTACAGAGCTCTAAAGTGAAGTGAGGTGACCTTGGTTGACCTCGTCTGGTGACTTGACCTTGGGTGACCCGGGGTAAAAAATTTCAGGGATGATGGGAAAATGATGCAGTGAGAGGTAGAGCCCTCAACCGCGGTGTTGCGCCTCGTCGTTTTTCTGCTATCCCGGAAAAACCTTAGGGGGGCCATCGATGGCCCCCCGGTGGGGCGAGGGTTAATTTTGTAAAGTTGAGATGAGTAATTCCACCCCAGATGAGACAGCAATAGTTAAGGTAAGGTTGGATTAATGCATAGTAAAGGAGAAGTACTATACGATCTGAAATAAAGTATCGAATCCTACAAATAATGCCAATGTTTCGACTTATTATTTTAGAAATATGATTTCTATGCCCAGAAAACTTGAGTTGCTTATCGAAAATCATCCCGAGATACTTAATCTCCTCTTTTTCTTCAATAGCATGCTGGCCTATTTTTATGTTTAAGTGATTTTTTGGGGGATAAGGAGGATAATGCTGTGTGAAGGTTTTTCCTAGGCCGAGAGACAAAAAGTTTGCACAGAACCAGTCTGAAAGCTGTAAGAGAGTTTCATTGACGTTCGATTTATGTATTTCTGGATCTTTGTGTTTGAAGAGCAGGGCCGTATAATAATAATTATTGGGGCTTATCGACGCACCAACTGCCAGGGTCATAGGCGTCGCCAACCTTCCCTGTTGGAAGGGTTTCTCGGGAGCCAGCTTGCCCTTGTTCAGGAAAGCAGGGCCGTATCATCATAGGTGAGATATAGTGCATTTTCACCGATAAGTGGAAGATCATGAACATATATAATGAAAAGCAGGGGCCGAAGTATAGACCCCTGCGGGACTTTATTATCTTTTCTGTTTTATATTAATAAAATAGATATTAGCTTTTCTATATTCTGACGTTTTGTTTTCTACTGGAACACATTGTTTCCTATTGGATAGATATGAGAAGAGAATTTCTAAATATTTACCTTTTGTTCATGTTTGTTTGCTTTTCCCAGAAGAATGTTATAATCCACGGTGTCAAATGCTTTTCTTAAATCCAAAAATACCCCCAGTACAAGTTCCCCTTCCTCAAAGGCCTTAGTAACAACGTCTTGGAGCAGAAGTATAGGTATGAATGTTGAACGATTTTTTGGAATCCGAATTGGTTATTGTGTATAAGTTGATTTATTTCAAGATGTTCCATAATTCGGCAGTGAAGAAGTTTGTCAAGAATTTTTGATATTGCGGGAAGAATACTAATGGGTCTATAGATGGTAACAACATGCCGATCGCCAGCCTTAAAGATAGGCTTGATAACTGCTATTTTAAGGCATCGGGAAATACTCCTGTGGTAAGACATGCATTAAATATTAGCATACATTTTCTCTGATCATTTTTACAACTATTTCTGTCATAAGTTTAAGATTAGGTCATTCCAGGTCGGGTCACCAGTACAGGTCAAGTGACTTCACCTAAACAACGTTTAACACCGCATTACGGGGTCTGAGCCACCTTCGCATCTTAGGGCACCGCCCCCAAGATCTCGAGAACCACGGTAGGTAGCGAAAAACGGAAACGGCGTTGGGCGCCCATCCACTTCTCCATCGAAAACATTTGAACCATTTTTTGTCAGGTCACATTTAAGGTCACGAGAGGTCAAAACATGCCCGCATAGGGATAACATGTAAAATTCAGTTTTCGGCCATTACATCTGAACAAGTAAAGATAGAGCAAAACGACTTGAACTATATGAATCCTCTTAGCAAGCCGAATCGAATGATATATAATTTGACCTTGCTAGGTCAAATCAAGGATTTGACTCGACCTGAGGTCAGGTCAGGTAAAATTATATAAAATCATATCATTAGAACTGCAAAGCCCAGGCGAGTCTAATGCAGCTAAAATAAATGCCTATCACCATCCGTTACTGAGTTATTCCGCAAAACTTTTCCCATGTATTTCCAATGGAGAGGTCATGCGTCGTACCTGACCTTAGGTCATCGATATAAAAATACCGGAATATATTTTAGAGAAATCGGTGGGGCCATTATGTGATATGAGTTTCAATCGGATAAGTTCACCCTGCTCCGACTTATGCTATCTTAAACTTTTTTGAGGTCGGGTCACTTGACCTGTACTGGTGACCTGACCTGAGATGACCTAACCTTAAAATTTTCACAGAAGTTGAAAAATGATAGGAAAAGGTATACCAGTACGGCGGCGCTACGCGCCGCCGTTTTCTACTATCTCCGAAAAACCGAGGGGGCGGGTACCCGCCCCCCGTCAATGCGCGTGTTAAAATAGCATACGTCAGAACATGGGGAACTTATCCGAATGAAAGTCATCACATAATGGGCCCACTTAGTTCTCTACAATATGTTCCGGCATTTTTTATATCGATGACCTATGGCCAGGTACGGCCATGACCTCTCCATTGGAAATTCATGGGAAAATAGTTTTAACTGAATAGCTTATTAATGAATTGTATATTGTAATTGTGTATATATACATATATATATATATATATATATATATATATATATATATATATATATATATAATATATAATATGACCTTGCTAGGTCAAATGAAATCTAGTCAAGGAACCGAAAAAAACAAGAAAAGGTCAATGCAGTTAAAATATATCTCTAAAGTGTAGCTCTATCACAATTCATTAAAAAGCTATTCAGTTAAAACTATTTTCCCATGGATTCCCAATGGAGAGGTCATGGCTCGTATATATATATATATATATATATATATATATATATATATATATATATATATATATATATATATATCTATATATAATCATTCTATTCGGCTTGCTCTTGTTCAGATGTAATGCCCGAAAACCTTCATTTAAATGTTATCCCTATGATGTAATGGCCGAAAAACGTAATTTACATGTTATCCCTATGACGGCATGTTTTGACCTCTAGTGACCTTAAATGTGACCTGAGAAAAAATTGTTCAATTATTTTCTGTAGAGAAGTGGATGGGCTACCTAAAACCGTTTACCGTGTTTCGCTATCTAGCGTGATTCTCGAGATCTTAGGGGGAGGCGGGTACCTGCCCCCCTCCCTCCATCAAAGTGAAGGTGACTCAGACCCCCGTCAATGCGTGTGTTGATATTATAAGCTCAGTGACTAAGCCAAGGGGAAAAGATTTGCGCCACTCCGTCTCATAGTCGAATTTTCTCATAAAAAATTATAGCAGACATCAGTGTTTTATGTCAATGGACCATTTAGGATGGAGTAAAAAAAATTGGATTCGATAGATCAATCCTTAACACCTTTTTCCACTGCAATTAACTTTACCTAACTCACGTGTGGGACAATTGTAAATTTCAGACCACGAGGACACCGATAGAAAAATGGCGCGGTTCGGTAGCACTGTCAAAAAGTCCCCACTGGCAACCCCCGAAGCAGCGTCACTACCCCGAATCCGGTGTCAATACAGGGTAGGACACCGTATTTGGAGTTTTTGTAGGGTTGGGAGACAAGATGACTCTTATAAAAATGATTCAAGACCCTTACCAAAAAGAGTCATGACCCTCATCAAAACGAGCCCTGACCCTCATCTTATCTTCTCATCACATCTTATTGACATACCTGGCTAGGCTAAATCTTGGGTTTTACCTGGCACGGCCATACAATAAATCATTCGAAGTGGCCTGCTGAGGGGATTCCAAAGGTGTAGATAATTAGTTTTACCTTTCCTACGCCAGATGTTATGTTTGGGAACTTTGGTTCCCTTAACATTCCTTCCTATCCCTATGGTGACATGTTTTGGCCTCTGGCAACCTTCGATTTGACCTGACAATTAAGGAAAACGCTCTATAGAGCTAAAGTCAGGCTACCTAACGCCGTTTTCTGTTTTTCGTTGAACAGCGTTGCTTTCAGGATCTTTGGGAGCGGGAGCGGAACGGTGGACACTGCCCATCAAGGCAAAGGTGGCTCCGACCCCTGTCAATGCGCGTGCTAATAAGTGAAGTTCCATCCAGTGGTTCTCAACCTCAGTTCCCAGTCAGCGTTGTCGGTTTCAGTGGTTCTCAACCTCAGTGCCCAGTCAGCATTGTCGGTTTCAGTGGCTCTCAAACGCAGTGCCCAGTCAGTGTTGCCGGTTTCAGTGGTTCTCAAACGCAGTGCCCAGTCAGTGTTGCCGGTTTCAGTGGTTCTCAAACGCAGTGCCCAGTCAGCGTTGTCGGTTTCAGTGGTTCTCGCTGCCGTTTGCGATGACCCACGAGGCGTTCAGCACGCTGGAGGTGAGCCAGAACGACTGGGTCGGCACCCTGGACCCCCGCTTCGCCGGCGTGTGGGTGGACATCGCCTTCCTGGTGCTGTGCGGCGGGATAACATGGCAGGTGAGACTCCATGTTTGGGCATTCTCATCGGTTTAAATCATGCAAAACATGCCGTTTCCCATTCTGCACTACAAATAATCGTTGATTCTTCAGCCCTTTCAATTTTTCGCCGCTGCATCTCTGTGTATTAAACTGGTCCAAAAAACGGTTCCCCTCATGGCTATTTTTGTTCCTTGCCTAGTCAGTAATAAATCCATAAAAAGTCAGGTCATTAGATCTATGGCAAGTGCCCGCGCCTTGATCTTCCCATTTTCCATTAGTGGCCCCATTGCCTTGCAAGGGAAGGTCAGGTTATTTTCACTATTTGACCTAGCAAGGTCATATTATATATCACTCGACTTGCAATGATGAGAGGAATCTAATGAGCTCAAATGATTTTCCATAAGTCTTCTCTGAGAGAATCTATAGGGGAAAAGCTAAACTTCTCCACTATTAGCCTATGGAAAGTATTTGACCTCTGGTGACTCAATATTGGCCTGACCTAAAAATGCTGGATATAAATCCTCTTAGTCCTAACAGGACAAAGAGGATGTAGGAATATTTTAGCTCAGGTCAATATTGAGATCACCAGAGGTCAAATACTTTTCCATAGACTAATGGTGGAACAGTTTAGTTCTCTCCTATAGATTCTCTCAGAGAAGACCTAGGAAAAATATTTTGGGCTCATTAGGTTCCTCCCATCATTGCAAATCAAGTGATATATAATATGACCTTGCTAGGTCAAACAGTGAAAATAACCTGACCTTCCCTTGCAAGGCAATGGGGCCACTAATGGAAAATGGGAAGATGAAGGCGCGGGCACTTGCCATAGATCTAATGACCTGACTTTTTATGGATTTATTACTGACTAGGCAAGGAACAAAAACAGTCATGAGGTCGAGGGGGCGGTCCGGCCTCGCCTCGACTTTTTGTTAATGACCATCGTTCCAGTGCCTGTAGACCTATTTTATCATCAATAACATGAGAGTTGGTCTCAGGGGACCCCGAAGTTCGGCCTCAGGGGGCCAGAGAGTCGGTTCCAGGGGGCCCCCGACCTAGTCCCAAGGGCCCCCAGAGAGTGGGTCTCGGGGCCTCAGCGAAAGTCTATGTCAGGGGGTCTCCTGTGAGTCAATCTGAGAGAACCCCAAGAGTCGGTCAAGGGGACACCGAGAGTCGGTCTCAGGGGACCCCAGAGATTCGGTCTCAGGGGCACTTGAGTGTCAGCCTCAGGGGGCTCCCATAGTCTCACGGGCGTCTCTCTCAGGAGTCAGTATTTACTTTCAGGTGGCCCCGAGAGTTAATCTAGAGGTCCAAAAGTTATTCTCATTTGACCCGCAGACTGCTAGTCTCAGGGGGCCACAAGAGGTAACTTTGGAGCCCCCAAGACTTAGCCTTAGGCTGTGCCCCCCCCCAAGTTTTTGTATAAGGGGCACCGAGACTCAAACTCCGGAAGAGCCCAAAAGTTGGGGCAATTCCACCCACGTACGAAGAATATACTGTAATACTGTACGAAGAATATACCTTTCTTCTATCATAGAAACACACCCAAACGAAAAAAACAAAAGAATAGATACATTCATTTAGGGCAGCTGAATGAGTAAAAAACTCCTTTTAATCTATTGGCATGATTGTTTCACCATAGGAAAGTAAAGCTATTTTTGAGACAGTTTGCGAGTTTGATAGAAATACTCTGTGCTGATAAGTTTGCACCTTTACATGTTTAACACGGATGGAACTGCTCCATGCTAAAATGCCATGGAGATTAAGTTACCACAGGTTTGTAATTTTACACTTTTTGTTCCAATATTAAGCTACCTATTGGAAAAGGTTTAGCAAGAATTCTGGAAAAAATTCTTGAAAATGGGGTGATTTTAGGAGCAGATAGATTGCAGTTCTACGCTCGATGTGTTGATTTTCTTCAGTGTACCTAAAAGAACCCGGCATTGTGGGAATTGCTCGTTCGGATGGTGGGGTCAGAGTTTCCGTAACAACTCCCTTGATGACTTCAGTGAAGCCTCGATTCCGCAAGCTGAATCTACAATAAGTTTGAACAAAAATTAAAATGTATTCGCACCAAAATAGTACACAAGCGTGATAAAATTAAGAATATATGAAAGATAGACACCGCGACAAAACAATCATTTGCAATGTCAGAGAGTGGTTTTGCGTTAAGGTAACGGAAGCGGATGAGGAGGGCTGCGGGTGGAGGAGTGAAGCGAGCCCTGACCTGCGGACGCCGGCGTGTCCACAGTCGCCGTTCCAGCGGGTGCTGTCTGCCAAGAGCCCCGGCAGGGCCCAGAAGCTGATGTACGCTGCTTCACTGGGTTGTGTGCTGCTCGTTACCCCTGCTCTTCTCATCGGCGCCATTGCCAAAGGCACAGGTGGGTGGTCTCTGTAGCAATAAAAAATAGCTAGACTTATATGGCTTAGAATGAGCCAATTATGGTGAGGATAAGGTTGCTGTGTGATTTGCTTGCAGCTGAAATTATTTTGAATAGACAATATTCATAAACCAATTGAAATGTATTCCAACAAAACGTTTGAATTAGATAATATGATTCCGGAAAGTTGATAGGTTTTTGCTGAGGTGAGATCAGTTATAAGTTGATAAAATGTATATTGTCCTGTCCAGGGGCGGATCAAAGGGGGAGGCGGTGGGGCGTTCGCCCCACCCCCACTTGGACCGACCTTAACACGCGCATTGACGGGGGGGGGGGGTACCCGCCCCCTCTGGTTTTCCGGAGATAGTAAAAAAACGGCGGCGCGTAGCGCCGCCGTACTTGGCATACCTTTTTCCTCATCATTTTTACAACTTCTGTGAAAATTTTAAGGTTAGGTCATCTCAGGTCAGGTCACCAGTACAGGTCAAGTGACCTGACCTCAAAAAAAAGTTTAAGATAGCATAAGTCGGAGCAGAGTGAACTTATCCGATTGAAACTCATATCACATAATGGGCCCACCGAGTTCTCTAAAATATGTTCCGGTGTTGATGACCTAAGGTCAGTTACGGGGCATGACCTCTCCGTTGGAAATACATGAGGAAAAAGGTTTGTACTGAATAACTCAGTCAAGGATGGTGATACAGCGTTTATTTCAACTGCATTAGATTTTCCCTGTCTTTGCAGTTCTAATGATATGCATTTTATATAATTTGACCTTGACCTGACCTCAGGTCAGGTCAAATCCTAGATTTGACCTAGCAAGATCAAATAATATATCATTCGGTTCGGCTTGCTGCGAGGATTCATATAGTTTAAGTCATTTTGCTCTATTTTTCATTGTTTAAATGTAATGGCCGAAAACCTTAATTTACATGTTATCCCTATGATGGCATGTTTTGGCCTCTCGTGACCTCAAATGTGACCTGACAAAAAATGGTTCAATTATTTTCGATGGAGAAGTGGATAGGCTACCCAACGCCGTCTACCGTTTATCGCTACCTATCGTGGTTCTCGAGATCTTAGGGGGGGACGGTACCCGCCCCTCCCCGTCAAAGCGAAGGTGGCTCAGACCCCCGTCAATGCGCGTGTTAGGCACTGGAAGGAAACGCCTCCCGCCGCAGCCCCACCCCCCTCCCCCCGCAGGGGGGCCCGGCGGCTGCGGTTGTATCCCGGACCCGCTAGTTGCCTTCCAAATGCCACCGGGAGGTAGTTTCAATTGCCCCTTATTATGTATTCAGGAGCCCCTGAACTTAATCTCGGAGGCCCCAGAGCTGTTCTCGGGCCCCTGCCTCGAAGGTCCCACGAGCCCCGCAATCGGGCCCCTAACAATCGTCTCGGGGTCCCACTGCTGTCCAAGCCGGGCCCCCTATTCTCAGCAGTTGTAGGTCCCCGGTATTTCATCCGGGCCTCTCGTGACTACCCGGGCACCCTGAAATTCTTTCGGGCCCCCTGCAGACTACTTGAAACCGTTGAGTCTGCGGCCGGGCCCCTCAGTATTATCCCGGTCCCACTGATGCCGAAACCAAGCCCCTGTTCTCAGCAGCTGCCGATAATTTCCCTCTATTCCACCCGGGCCCTCTGTGACCCCAGCCGGGCTCCCTGCGGTTCACCCGGACCCCCATGACCATCCGGGCCTGCTGAAATGCTTCTGCGGCCCCTGTGGTTCACTTGCGACCTTGCGTCCTCAACTGGGGCCCCTCAATAATTTCAGACATATTGTGACTACAGGCGGCCCCCTGCCTTGCTTGCGGCACTCCTTTGGTATTGGCCCTCTGTGGCCACAACACCCGTCCCTGCTTGGGAGTAGTAGGCATAATATCGTAAATGCTTAATTCAAGCAGGCCTCATAATATTGTATGCGATATGAGATGGTGCCGGCAGGTGATCTGAACCGACATTTGGCCAGTCCCTAGATTTGTGGACATCCAGTCAAATGTTGAACGGACCTGAGGGATTTTAGGGCAAGTTCATAGTTTGTGGGCGTTCGGAGTTCTCGGAATTCCTCCCACCCAAAAAAAACGGTGCTTAACGTTCTTTGTTTTGCTCGCCGCATGTTTTTATGTGTATGTAAGTTTGTATGGAAATCTATACCTTGCACGGTCAGGCCCCCAAACGCTATTCCGGGCCCCCTTCGAGTAGGCCGGGCCTCCCAGTCAGAATTCGCTCCCTCCTTGACCAATTTCTGGATCCATCCCGGGTCCTGTCTCCTTCTTCTTCTTCGTCCCGCGGATCCGGCAGGTCGCCGATCACCGGGCCTCCCGGAGGAGACCGGATGCCCGAACGAAGCGCATGGTCGCCTCGGGGTTCTCGTGGATTATGCTGATGTCTGGGACAGGGCCCAGGTGTCTCGTGCGTGCCGCCTGGTATTTAATGCAATCTGTGATGAAGTGGTTAGTGGTCTCCGGTTCATCGCAAGCGATGCACAGCCCATCGTGTCCTGGTCTACTCCACCTGCGGAGCGTGTCCGCTAGGAGTGGGCACCTGTTAACGCGAAGCTGGTGTAGCACCACCTGTTCCCTTCTGGTCCATCTGCTGTTCATCTCCGGCGGTCGGCCCCGGAGATGGACTGTGTACGTGGTCCGGCGAGACCCCCTCATGGTAAGCCCCCGCCCATCGCCGGCGGCAGGCTCCCGCGAACCACCGACCTGGCCGTGACAAAATCGATGGGAAGGAGCGGTCGATCCCGACGGTTTAGAGTGCGTCCCTCATTGGCCGCCTGGTCTGCCGTCTCGTTCTGCTCGACACCCGCATGCCCCGGCACCCAGACTAGCTGTAGTTTGTTGTTCTTTTCGGAGATCTTCCTAATGCTGTCTATCACTTTAGTGAGGGTTTCACACCTCAGGCCCCATGGTGCCTCCTTGAGTTTTTCCAGCAACGATAGGGAGTCGGTGCAGGTTCTGAAGCTGTTTATATTTTCGGGGGCGTGATTGATGTCGTCCAGAGCCTCACTCATCGCTAGCATTTCGCTGCGGTATGAGCTTGTTATTGTACCTGCCGGGATGGACTAAGTGCGTGGGCCGCGACCATCCGCCTCCGTTCTTGAAATGCCTCCCCCCATCGCCAAAGCCGTCCCTTGTTGATCCGTCGGTAAAATATGTTGACTGGACTGGGGGAGCTCTGCAAGGGTTTGTTCGAAAGCCACCTTGCGAGCGTTCGGGGGTGCCGACCGGTTAGCTATCTCGGCGACTTGGTGCATATTGTGACGTTGGCCAATAGGTCGCGATCCCATGGGTGCGCGTCGGGTCTCGTTATGTTTTTGCGGGGCGGTCCCTCTAGGTCAGCGAGCACAGCGATCCCCTCCGCCCGTTCTCGCCATGTGTCCCGGTTTTTGAGGCGCCGTTTTGTTTTTCTCTCGGCAGTCTTGCGTGCTGGGACTCGTGGGTCTAAACGGAGGAGCTTCTCTCGACGGATGCCTCCCAGCTCCTTAGCCATGGATGAAACGTCTCGAATTTACGCCTCTACCATAAGTACCTCGGTTCTTGTGTCCTTTGGGCACCCAGTGATAACTCGCGCCGCGGCCCTGGCGGTTTTATCCATCACTTCCCGGTTCGATTTTTGGCAAATTGCATATATGACTCGCTGCCGTATGCACAATGATACGGGCTGGATGAATGACTTGTACAGTTTGCGGAGCGTGTTCTCACGGCAACCCCACTTGGTACCGGCGAGGGCTTTCATGGCGCTTATTCTTCGGTCCACTTTCGTTTTGGTTGAGTCAATGTGGGGGCGAAAACTCAACTGGGTGTCGAATTTGACGCCGAGAATGGAGACCTCCGAAACTTGTTCCAGGACGGAATTTCCGAGGCACAGGGAGACGGGGCGCTAGGCGTTGACCTCATCGCGGTGAGTTGAGAACAATATTGCCTTGGACTTCGCCTCGCTCACTGTCATGCCCCAGGTATTTGCCCACTCATCTAGTTCATCAAGGGCCGCCTGGACGCGTGAAGTGGCCGTATCGATGTCGCGGTGGCTGCAGCTAATATCCAGGTCGTCGGCATACATGCCGATTTCCACTCCATGTCTGCGCAGAACCGGGACCAGGTCGTTAATGTAGCACAACCACAGCATTGGAGAGCACACAGCTCCTTGGGGGAGTCCCTCCCTCATGATAACCCCCCTTGAAAGTGCGTCGTCCCATCGCACACGTGCTCTGCGGTCACACAAGTTGCGAATCCAATTCTGCATGCAGGGGGGAATGTCCAGGTCCACCATTTTGAGCAGGAGACTGTCTTTATGCACCTTATCGTGGGCTGACGTTAAGTCAATTGAGGCTAGTACGGTGCGTTCCATTTTAGGTTTCTCAAAAGCATCCATGATATTTTGGGCGAGTCGCGTTGCCTACTCCTCCGTGCACCGCGTGGCTCGGAAGCCGGCTTGCTCCGGGGCAAGGCTGTGGGTTGCTTCTAGTAGGTATTGGATTCTTCCCTGGAGCATACGTTCCACTAGCTTTCCCACGCAGCTCGTGAGACGTATGGGACTGTATGACTTGGGGTCTTCCTAGGGTTTACCCGGCATGGGGATGGCAACTATTATGGCTCGTTTCCAGATGGTTGGTACCTGCCTCGTTTCCAGGGACTTGTTCACGATCAGAAGCAAGGCGGCCCTCCCCCTGGGCCCCAGCTCTTGAAGCATTATCGTTGAAATACCGTCGGGTCCCGGGGCCTTGCCCCCGGCTTGCCGCAACGCTGTCTCTAGCTCCAGCATCCGGAAACGTCTGCAGAGCTTGAACTTGCAGTTCCGGTGGGAGGGCGGCGGAGCAGGACCTGTCCCGGCGGGAGGGCGAATGGAGCAGGACCTGTCCCGGCGGGAGGGCGAATGGAGCAGGACCTGTCCCAGGCAGAGCAGGACCTGTCCCGGTGGGAGGACGGGCGGAGCAGGACCTGTCCCGGCGGGAGAGTGGACGGAGCAGGACCTGTCCCAGGCAGAGCAGGACCTGTCCCGGCGGGAGGGCGAATGGAGCAGGACCTGTCCCGGCGGGAGGACGGACGGAGCAGGACCTGTCCCGGCGGGAGGGCGGGGAGAGCAGCACCTGTCCCGGCGGCGACTGACAGGAAATACGGAGCGCCGACTACTAGGTTATATAGCGCTGAAGGGGATGGGTAATCATCTAGGCTAGGGCCAGGGCGAGGCGCCGAATCCCACCGTTAGGTGGGGTTGAGCCCGCCCAGAAGCAGGATCAGCCGCTTCTAGTTTGCGCCAGCACCAGGGCCCATCGCCCAATTCCCCGCACTCAGCGGTGGAATTGCGGGGTTTCCGCTGTCGTACTTTTCACACTGCCGCACAAGGCGGCTGGCAGTCACCCCCGGGACAGTGCTGCGGTTAAACGCGGAAGCCCACCCCGCCCCAGCGGGCCGGGGTTTGAACCCGAGACCCTTAGCTTAGAAGACGGACTCGTTGCCCCTGAGCTACACTGGCTGCTGAAAGTGTAGCTCATGCCTAGTTAGTTTGCTTTACCATCGGCGCCATGTAACATTGCATTGTTAGATGGCGCCGTTACCTGGCCTCAGTTAAAAGCCAGACAGGGAACAGCTCCCGACAAGGTTCTGTCAAGCTTCAACATTTTTATTACATATATGTGTTTTGGTGGTAATTCTGGTGCTCTCAGATACTTCTTTTGACCTTCAGTTTTATCGGTGCTCGGCAGACTGGGGGAAAACTGAACACGGAAGGAAGCCGGAGGGGAATGAGACGCGTTTTATTCTTCCTCTGGTCATGCAGTACCTCACACCAGGGGTAAGTGATGCACGAGTCAGGAAGAGCAGTGCTCCTTAACCCTTGCCCCGGTGGCGGGTATGAGCCACCTTCGCCCTGGTGGGGGGCTAAAAAAGACCCCCACGATCTCAAAAACTAAGAGAGCTAGAAAAAGCGCAAAACGGCAGTCGAAAGATTGTCAAAAATGATATCGAAATTACTTCGGTCATTTTTCTCGTCAGGTCAATATCAAGGTCACCAGAGGTCAAAATAGGTCAAAATCGCTAGTATGAGGTGTGCTAAGAAAACCTGATATATCTTGGTCAATTTATGGTGGAGCGACCCATGTATTTTAATTATCATATCAAAGATAGGTCCAGCGTAGTCAAAACCCTGCCCAACTCCATGCAGCTAGGTTCCTGTGTGTTGCTTACTACGCCCCCTAGACGTTAGATTCCCAGGCTCTGCATTACTATATCTACACAACTCTCAATTTCCCCGTTCATCTCGTGAGACACTAAATAAAAATAATTGTTACACGTTTTTTCTGTAATAATTAACAGATTGAATTTAATTAACTATGCCCCTATAGGGCTGCCCATTTTACTGGCACCCGCAGGTTTCCAAAATCGTCCACCAGATTCACATTATTTGGCCTAGATGCTACTCAGAACTGGTTTTGTTTTCTTCGAGACTCAAAAACTCACCATGCGCAGCGAGGTTGAAGATACCCCCTATATTGCACTAATGCCCCAATTTATACCATGAAACATGAGCTATCAAATATGTCTAGCAAAAAGACTACTGGTTATATTCACACGCCTCATTTTTGCGCTTCATTGAGTACGAATGCGACAAGAAGCTTTACGTGTAACACAGTACCAAGTCACAATCATTCACAAGAAGCATTGATGATTCTCCCTTCACAATACCTCCCAGCCGCCGACGCCACCGGCACCGCCGATCTAAATTCTCAGTTTAGACCTCATGTGTTTTATACGGTGCAAACCTTTAAACTTCAACTACCAGTAGTTTTTGTTTGTCAATGTCTTCTTGGTGAAGTTGGCATATACCTTCCAGAACATCTCCATACCCTGCAGCAGTTTTATTCTTCTGAGCCTGTCTTTCCAGGTAAGAATCTTGCTGTACGTTGTGATGGTGCAGCAGAACCATCACAACGTACAGTGATGGGCAGGCACGGCTGGTACACCGCCGAGCCAGCCAGCAGCCTCGCCCACAACCCCCTTCGCAGTACTTCCTCGAGAAGCTCACCTCCAAGACTGAACTGGCAGACCTGTGCAGCTCCGACTCATGCTCTTCACCATCTTCAAAATCGATCACACGTGGCTGGTGATGGATTCCAAACAGTGGGGCGAGGACCACTAGTATAAGAAAACTGAGGAGGTTGTGCGGAATGTCAGAGTGGCCAACGACCTGACTGAGAGGTGCTGCGGCACCATCACAAAGTGCATTAAGATTCTTACTAGGGAAGACCAGCTCATAAAAAACTGCCAGGGCGTGTAGAAGTTCCAGAATGTGCATCCCAACTTCACCAAAAAGACAATGAACAACAAAAACTACTGGTAGTTCAAGTTCAAAGGTTTGCACCGTATTAAACACTTGAGATCTTAACTCAAAATCTAGGCCGGCAGTGCCGGTAGCGTCGGCGGCTTAGAGGTGCTGTGAAGGGAGAATCATCAATGTTTTTTTGCGATTGACTGTGACTTGGTACTGTGTTACACGTGAAGCTTCATTCGTACTTTATGAAGCGCACTAAATGGGTGTGGCTATAAAATCGATAGTCTTGTTGCTAAACATATTTGATAGTTTATAGTTTTCATGGTCTAGTTTGGAGTATTGCATAGTGATGCAGCGGGTCTAAACAACAGGATGAAACCCTTAAAAGTGACTTTTTAGAAATGATACCACATGGATCGTTTAAGAACGTTAAGAACGTTTAAGAACGTTGGAACGTTTAAGAATGCATTGGAACACAGGAAACCTTGCTTACTTCCTTCATTTACCGTGCCACGTCCATTTCACGGCTGCTGAAACATGACAATTTTTCCATGACATTACATGCCGCAATCTTACTAAAAAACAATGCCGTGATTCCAAACAGGAATCGGAAATAGGGGCATTCCAGGACAGATCGACCAAGGCTTGACACCACCATATCTAGGAAAAATCTGAAACTTTTTCTCCGGGGTAGTTCTGGGCCAGAAACACGCCTGTGGGAATCTTAGCCCCCTCCGACGAACGATGACCGAGTTATAGCCCGAGGCATTTTCGGGAGGTCACCTTGTAGACTCATCTTTGATGCTTCATAACTCAACAACGCATAGCCTGATTAACAAGTTTTGTATATCATTGAACTCGTCTTGAACTATAATTTATTTTAAAAAAGAAAATTTCAGAATTTGAAAATTTTTGACTTTAATTTGTTTGACCTTTTCTTTTTGGCCTAGCTTGACCTTTTCGCAGTTGAAATTGCCCTTTTAGACACCTCAAAAATTTTTCTTACGTTTAAGAACGTTTAAGAACGTTGGAACGTTTAAGAATGCATTGGAACACGGGAAACCTTGCTTACTTCCTTCATTTACCGTGCCACGTCCATTTCACGGCTGCTGAAACATGACAATTTTTCCATGACATTACATGCCGCAATCTTACTAAAAAACAATGCCGTGATTCCAAACAGGAATCGGAAATAGGGGCATTCCAGGACAGATCGACCAAGGCTTGACACCACCATATCTAGGAAAAATCTGAAACTTTTTCTCCGGGGTAGTTCTGGGCCAGAAACACGCCTGTGAGAATCTTAGCCCCTTCCGACGAACGATGACCGAGTTATAGCCCGAGGCATTTTCGGGAGGTCACCTTATAGACTCATCTTTGATGCTTCATAACTCAACAACGCATAGCCTGATTAACAAGTTTTGTATATCATTGAACTCGTCTTGAACTATACTTTATTTTGAAAAAGAAAATTTCAGAATTTGAAAATTTTTTACTTTAATTTGTTTGACCTTTTCTTTTATGGCCTAGCTTGACCTTTTCGCAGTTGAAATTGCCCTTTTAGACACCTCAAAAATTTTTCTTCATAAAATATCTTTTAATAGAAAAAAAATAAAAAATGCGTTCTTGCTATAAGTTCCAAATTTTTAGCACCTAAGGTAGGTATGCAGACGGTTTTTTACCACTGCGGTAGTACAGCCTTATGTTTAACGCCGCAAACAAAACGATTGCTTTTGTAATCGGTTGCTTGCAATCATATGGCATTGTCTTTACGAAATTTTCATCGTGAAAGTGTCAAAATATATGAGAATTAACGCGCGCCCACACAAGGGGGTGGGCAACCGGCCTCTTCAGGTTTCCATAGGTAGTAAAAAAACACCTTCGCGCAGCGCCACTATACTTCATGTACCTCTAACTCGAAATTTTTGCAGCTTCTGGCAAAAATTTTAGGTCTGGGTCATACCAGGTCAGACCGCCAACCCAGGTCAAGAGACCTAACCTCGAAAAAACTTTGGGAGGTGCATCAATAATATCAAATCTAGCCTATCGTGGTTAGATTCACATTACATAGTCAGGTTGCCGAGCAAGATCATTTTTTCGTAGCAGGATTTCTATGTCGATAACCGGGAGCTGGGTCAGGGTCATGATCTTTCCATTAGAAATGCATGGGGCAATTGGTAAATTTTGATAACTTGAGAGAATTGAGAATTTTCGAGAATTGCGATGGAGGTTTTATTTTTACGTTGTCGTGTCTGACTTGCCACTGCAGTTTGATTAATATTCTTTTTACCATACAGACCTAAGCCTGGCTCTAGGTCAAAGCAAGTTAATTTTGACATTTGACTAGGCAATATTATAAGATACATAATCCATTTGGGCTCAACAAGAGTGTTCCAATGGTGCTGAACATTTCTTTCTACGGCTCTCCTCTGTCACCTATTATGCCACAAAATTTAGGTTTCCACTTAGTTCCTGTAAGAAATACTGTGACCTCGAGCAAACTCAAAGGTGACACGACCAAACGATTGTATGTAACATATTCGGTAGTGATTAAAACTGGCTGTTTAGCGGCATCACTCCCAGTGCACTGTGTCATTATTCATCTGGGATTCTGGGATCCGTGTCAGCTATGAAATGATCACCTTGTAAAAATATCATGAGGCAACCTGTTCAAGTGACCAAGTTGAATGCGTTACAATTTCAGGACATTTTTTTCTCATATATGAGCAGATTATAATTACTTTTTGGGAATGAACGCCTTTCAGACACGTTTGTTTACATCGCATGAATCCTCTCAAACGTATGCTGTGCTGCACTGGGTCAACTTGTATCGATATTATTTTTTCCACCTCCAGGAACGATGTAATTGTGTGAGTTAGTGGTGCCCATAGGATAAGTTATACTTGTTTCAATTATGGATAAAGCCGTGACATCTTTGTAAATTTTTGTTTAAGGCTCAAAGGTCCATTATTAATAAGTTCATTTGCCCTCGTCTCCCTCGAAACAATGGATCCCTTTCTATCACTTTTAATGACTGCAATTTTTATTTTTATAAATAATGTCCAAGTTGTTGCCAGTTCAGTTTTAGGAGTAGGTGTCTCACTAGAATCATCAAGGGACTTTTTACGGAGACCCCGACCCCACCACTCAAACGAGCAACTCCCACGATGAAGTGTTAATCAAGGAACCAAAGTTGAAAGTCCCACAAGGCATAACGACAACCGTCTACCTCAGGTCACCCCCTCACCAGTCAGTTGCCAGCTGGCCTTCAGTATTTATGGTACCTACCACCTCCCAGTTGACCTAAATTATTTTTCCAGAAGTCGCAAAATGTTGTGTTAGAGGTACTTGGAGTACGGTGGCGCTGCACGAAGGTGATTTTTTTACTACCTGCGGAGACCTGAGGAGGCCGGTTGCCCACCCCCTCGGATGGGCGCGTGTTAATTGTCATAAATTCTGACACTTGCACGATGAAAATTTCGTAAAGACAAAGCAATATGATTGCCAGCAACCGATTACAAAAGCAATCGCTATGTTTGCGGCGTTAAACGTAAGGCTGTACTGCCGCAGTGGTCAAAAACGGTCTACATACCTACGTTCGGTGCTAAATATTTGGAGCTTATAGAAAGAACGCATTTTTTATTTTTGCTATCGGAAGATATTTTATGAATCAAAATTTTTTAGGTGTCTAAAATGACAATTTCAACTGCGAAAAGGTCAAGCTAGGTCAAAAAGAAAAGGTCAAACAAATTAAAAGTCAAAAATTTTGAAATTTTGAATTTTTTTTTCAAAATAAAGTATAGTTCAAGACGAGTTCAATGATATACAAAACTTGTTAATCAGGCTATGCGTTGTTGAGTTATGAAGCATCAAAGATGAGTCTACAAGGTGACCTCCCGAAAATGCCTCGGGCTATAACTCGGTCACCGTTGGTCGGAGGGGGCTAAGATTCTCACAGGCGTGTTTCTGGCCCAAAACTATCCCGGAGACAAAGTTTCAGATTTTTTCTAGACATGGTGGTGTAAAATTGAAATATTTTTGGTCGTTGTGTCCTGGAATGCCCCAATACTAACACCTAGCCATCATTGCATTGTTACTGTTCAGATTTCTGTGACCTTCTGGTCACAGGAATACGGCTCTATCTGGTCTCAACAACATTTTGAGACAATTTCAATAACGGTGTGTTTTGAAAATAAAATCCCACACAAAGCACGTTTTCTTAAACCAGCAAAAAATTACTATCAAGATCAGCTGGAAAATAGGTTTAAAAGAGGCGACTAATTGAGGGAGTGTCCTCTATAGTCTTAATAATGGAATTATCTGGTTGGCATCCGGCGACCGAAAACAAGTTATGACGGTTTTATTCCCACTGATAATTAGCGGAGGACTAAAATCGTGAATTTGTTTTGGGTCATTGCATGCCAGCCTGATGCTGTCGCCATTCAAATATTATAGAGGATACAAACTGCCGATTTTACATATGTGTGTACGTAATAGCACGTAACATGGCATTAGCTGCAGTTGTCGATATGCTCCAAATCAAACACGTTTCCGTAAGCTGAGTTTTACTCAGCTTATTGCTTTCGGTCAGATTTGCCGGCTTTGTAGTCATTTAAATCTATTGTACTAAGCATCAGAGCCATCAAATACCCTCAATAGTATCTGTAGTGGAACTGAAAATGAGCGTCAGCAAAGAAAAATTGTAGTATTTTCATGCGTGACCAAAGCGTGATTTGACGGAAACCTGAATTCAAAACACAAGAATGTTTTGTGTTTGTGTGTGCCATTCAACGAAAAGCCTTCTAGTTAATTAAAAATTGATATTCTATCATTATAAGTCCTTGACTAGAAAAGACCATTACCCATAGGCGGATCCAGGATCGCCGATCCGGGGTGGGTGGGGGGCATCTCGCTGGGGTGGGGGCTGCCATCCAGACGAAGGGGGCACCACTTTTGGCCGGAAAATCTTATCAGATGGACGCGAAATCCTATCGCGGGGCGCCTATTTTCGCAAGGGGGGTTTGGAAGCGACATATTCTAAGGGGGCGCCATCGACCCTTTACTGGAGCGCCGTGACGATTTTAGGGGCACCGAGGGTCGGTCGGGAGGGCACCTGCCCCTCTTTGCCTGTCCCTGGATGGATGGCACCTGCCCTGGATCCGCCTATGGCATTACCAGCGTGTAGTGATCTTTTATGGCATCGCTTTATTTTAATTTGTCGAAATCTGAAATCTAAATCTCATATTCTGTGTTTGTATCAAACCATTTGACCACAAGCTTTCAATTGAAGTTAAAAATATAATTATAGTGTCATAAGTTCTTAATCAAAAGTGGTTATCACCAGTATACAGTTATGATATTTTACTGACATCACTAAATGGTCATTGGTCGAAAGCCCAATATCGAAAACCATCATTACGTGTGCCTGGTTGAACCAATCGGAATCTATTGATAGAATGCCTTCATTTGAAGCAAAAATTATCGTTCCATCGTAAATAATCTTTGACTAGAGGCTCCAACCCGTTTTGTTCTGGTCTCCTGCATCATTGTGCATTGGTACGATATAGGGGCTATGTTCACCCCCGCTGCGCATGGTCAGTTTTTAGTCTCGAGGAAACCAAAACCAGTTCTGAGTAGCATTTCGACCAAATAATGGGAATCTGGTGGACTATTTTGCAGACCTGGGGGTGCCATTAAAATGGGCAGCCCTAATGCCCTACCTATAGCTGATACCCTGCGTAGTAGATACTACAAAGTATTAACGCAGCGGCGTTTATGAAATGCATCAACCAATCAGAGCGCGAGCTCTAACAAGCTACGTATTAACACGCGCATTGACGGGGGCGGGTACCCGCCTCCCACGGGATTTTCGAAGATATTAGAAGAACGGCGGCGCTATGCGCCGCCGTACGGCATTCCTTTTCCCTCATCATTGTTACAACTTCGTGAAAATTGTAAGGTTAGGTTATCTCGGGTCAGGTCACCAGTACAGGTCAAGTGACCTGACCTCAAAAGTTTAAGATAGCATAAGTCGGAACAGGGTGAACTTATCCGATTGAAACTCATATCACATAATGGGCCCACCGAGTTCTCTACAACATGTTCCGGTATTTTTGATATCGATGACCTAAGGTCAGGTACGAGGCATGACCTCTCCATTGGAAATACATGGGAAAATGGTTTTACTGGTTAACTCAGTAAGGGATAGTGATAGAGCGTTTATTTTAGCTGAATTAGACTTGCATTGTCTTTGCAGTTCTAATGGTATGCATTTTATATAATTTGACCGTGACCTGACCTCAGGTCAGATCAAATCCTTGATTTGACTAGCAAGGTCAAATTATATATCATTCAATTCGGCTTTCTGTGAGGATTCATACAGTGCAAGTCGTTTTGCTCTATTTTTGCTTGTTCAGATGTAATGGCCGAAAACCTTAATTTACATGTTATCCCTATGACGGCATGTTTTGACCTCTCGTGACCTTAAATGTGACCTGATAAAAAATGGTTTAAATATTTTCGATGGAGAAGTGGATGGGCTACCCAACGCTTTTTACCGTTTTTCGCTACCTACCGTGATTCTCGAGATCTTAGGGGGACGGGTACCCGCCCCCCGTCAAAGCGAAGGTGGCTCAGATCCCCGTTAATGCGCGTGTTAACTAACCTAATACGTACTGAGGACACGAATGTACTGATCAGTGTTTTATGAAACAGTTTGTTAGTAAACACTAGCTAGCAGCGTAGCATGCACTCATAGAGCGTTTATAAAATTGACTTCAGGTCATCCTGGGACCCTTGCTTTGCTCGATGTCAGGTCATTTTGACAATTTGACCCAACAAGCCAATATTATACATTATTCGATTTGCCACGATGACAGAAATATACATAAACATTTGCTCTGCCTCCATTGGGTAAGAATCTGGACGGGGAAACATACACTGTCCTGTTGTATGTCAATGGAACCTCTTTTGACCTATGCTGACATCAATATTAACCTGACATAAGCATAGTTAGTATAACCTCTCAATTTCACGTGAAAGGCTTTCGAAAACCGTCCGTAAAATTCGTTTAGCTTTCCTGGCAAATGAGTTACGGAGGGGGGCAAAATACGCCCCCAAGCGGGGCGCGTCATGCCAGCAGGGGCGCAGCCAGAGCTTTGGTAAGGGGGGCACACCAACTTTGAGGGGCACCCCAGGAAAAAGTGCAGTTTTTAACGTAACCTAAAAAAACTTACTATATCTTTGATTGTATAATTTTTGGGCATCTTTGGTTCAATAAAAATGCAAATAAACTATTGACGGAGAAGGAAAACTCGATTGAAACCGAAAAAAATGGAAACAATATCACCAAAATGTCATGGAAGGAGCCAAAACACGACTGTTTTAAATAGATTTAAGGGACAATCAGCCAACTCATGCAAGTACTTAAGATCAAAGAAATCAGCGGAGCATGTGATATCTGTTACAATGTGCAGGTTAAGGCATATTGGAGTCGAAAATTCATTTGTTATGCCCACTGGTTTTGTGCCGAGTGAGCCCTGGCTGAACGCGAATTAAGCTCCTTGCCTCCCACAATCGCCGTGGGACGAGGAGTGGCGTCTTTGAAAGAACACAATTTTTGCTGCTGGAATTGTTTGGGAGATACCTTTTGAACGCGTTCATCAAGTTCCATATTCTCAAGGATCGGTCCCAGTTAAGAGTAAAGAAAAGGCCGGTGGTTTGGATGGGGATGGTGTGACAAGGCTGGAAATTGTGAAAATTAGTTCTTCATTTAAATTAATTAGTAAAAATCCTGCTTTATGGGACTGTGCTCTGAGCTCAGGGGCACATGCCTTTTTATCATCCCCTCCCAGAATCAACCAGTATAATAAGCAATTTATATAACCAGGGGTGCCTAGACATCACAAGCCGTTTTAGAGATTCCTCATTCCTCGTTAGCTCCATTTTACAAGGGGAGTTTCCATTGTGTTCTTATTCCCCATCTATTCAAGACCAGCTCTAGGGCCCCAAAGTGTGCATCAGAGGCCTCCAGAGCAGCTTCCCCCATCCCCAGTTGTGCCTCCATGGATTAGACTAGCTCAGTGACCCCCCCCGAGATGATGGGAGTTGACCTTGTGTTCTTATTATCTGTCTATTCAAGACCACCTCAGGGGCCCCTGATGTAGATCAGGGCTCAGAGAAGTTCATGCTTCGCCCAGGGACTAGACTAGCTCATTGGCCCCAGAGATGAGGTCATCAGACTAGCTCAATGGACCACAGAGAGGCTCATAGGGCTTTAAACCAGTTCAGAAAGCCCCAGAACAGTTTAACCCTTGCCCCGGTGGCGGGTACGAGCCACCTTCGCCCTGGTGGGGGGCTAAAAAAAGACCCCCCACGATCTCAAAAACTTAGAGAGCTAGAAAAAAGCGCAAAACAGCAATCGAAAGCTCTTCGAAAATGATATCGAAAATACTTCGGTCATTTTTCTTGTCAGGTCAATATCAAGGTCACCAGAGGTCAAAATAGGTCAAAATCGCTAAAATGAGGTGTACTAAGAAAACCTCATATATCTCAGAAACTATGATAGCTAGAAACATTTTTCTAACACCATTCGAAAGCTCTTGAGATGCGCTTTCATTACAATGGCATTCATTTTCGTGTCAGGTCAAAGCCTAGAGAGCTACAGGTCACTAAATATTGGGCATATTCTTGGGAATGTCCATAGACACCCATGCATAAGGGCGTTTACTTTTTCGCTAATAGCTTCCAAACCAAACAAGATACAGCCATAGTTTATGCACCATTGCAATCTTCTCGTCAATACAAAGCGAATGATATATGATATTGCTATGCCAGGTCAAATTTAAGAATTTGACCTGACCCAGGTCAACGGTCTGACCCAACTTGACCTGATATAGTCATGATGTATATCATTTGACTTCCAGTGACTATACAAACACTTTGGTGACAAAATAAAAGCTCTATCTTATTTTATTCAAAACTTATAGAGAAAAACACCAAAAAAGCTTATTTGACCTAAGGTGACCTTTTAAAGGTCACAAGTCAAAAACTTTGGCATCAGCTTCAGAAATGGGCTAAGAGCAAGTCGCAACCGATGTTTGAAGTCGATTCCATCCATAATTACTGAGAAAAGCTCATTTCGTGATTTTCCCCATGTATTGACAATGGGGAGGTCATGCTCTGCACATGACCTTAGGTCACCAATATAAAAAATCCCGGAACAAATGTTGTAGCTCCTGGTGGGCCCAATATGTGGTATGAGTTTCAACTTGATCGATTAACCTTCTTTTAGTTATGCGGTCCTAAGTTTTTTTGAGGCGAGGTCACTTCACCTGGCCTGGTGACCTGACCTGATATGACCTTGGGCCAAAATTTTCAGGAAAGATGTAAAAATGATGAAGGAACAGCTAGACCAAGTTTGGCGGCGCTGCGCGCCGCCGTTTTTTGGTCACTTCGGAAAAACCCGAGGTGGGGGTCTAAAAAGACCCCTCACCCGGGCGAAGGTTAAGGCGCCAGATTACCTCAGGGGGCCTCAAGCCAACTTTAGGGACTCTCACAAGCTCAGCGCCCAGACCAGCTCAAGGTACCCCCAGAACCCAGATCCACTCTTGGGCCCCAGATCATCTCTTGGGGCCCCAGATCAGTTCAGGGGCCTCAAGTCAGGTCAGGGGCAAGATCAAGTCAGGGGCACTAAATCGGCTCAGGAATCCCTCACCAGCTCGGGGCCCAATCAGTTCAAAAGCCCCAGAGCTGCTCAGGGGACACCAGATCGGCCCATAGGGTACCAGATCAGCTTCGGGGACAAACAATAAGATCAGTGGTCCCCGACCAGCTCGGAGCCCAGATCAGCTCGGGAATACCAGATCAAGTCAGGAGGCACTTAATCAGCTCAGGAGCCCCATACCACTTCAGGGGCCCTCACCAACCCCTGTGGGCCCAGCTCAGCTCAGGGCCTGGGAGCTGCTCAGTAAATCACGTAATCAACCCAGAAGGCCCGGGGTCAGCTTAAAGGCCACCATATTGTCCATGGGGCACCAGAATAGCTCAGAAGTAATGAGATGGGCTCAGGGGACACACTGATGACTCAGCAGGCACCAGATCGACTCAGGGGCATTAGTTAAGTTCAGGGTGCAGTATATCTGCTCAGGGTGCACCAGATCGATCAGCTCAGGAGGCAAGTTCAAGTCAGGGGCACTAAATCAGCTCAGGGATCCCTCACCAGCTCGGGGCCCAATCGGTTCAAAAGCCCCAGAGCTGCCCAGGGGCCACAAAATGCCCATAGGGCACCAGATCAGCTTCGGGGGCAAACAATCAGATCAGTGGTCCCCGACCAGCTCGGAAATACCAGATCAAGTCAGGAGGCACTTAACCTTCGCCCGGGTGGGGGGTCTTTTAGACCCCCTCGGGTTTTTCCGAAGTGACCAAAAACGGCGGCGCGCAGCGCCCCAAACTTGGTCTAGCTGTTCCTTCATCATTTTTACATCTTTCCTGAAAATTTTGGCTCAAGGTCATATCAGGTCAGGTCACCAGGTCAGGTGAAGTGACCTCACCTCAAAAAATACTTAGGACGGCATAACTAAAAGAAGGGTAAACGTTCAAGATGAAACTCATACCACATCTTGGGCCCACCAGGAGCTACAACATTTGTTCCGGGATTTTTGATATTGGTGACCTAAGGTCATGTGCAGAGCATGACCTCCCCATTGACAATGCATGGGAAAATCACGAAATGAGCTTTTCTCAGTAAGTATGGATGGAATCAACTTCAAACATCGGTTGCGACTTGCTCTTAGCCCATTCCTGAAGCTGATACCAAAATTTTTGACTTGTGACCTTTAAAAGGTCACCTTAGGTCAAATAAGCATTTTTGGTGTTTTTCTCTATAAATTTTGAATAAACTAAGATAGAGCTATTATTTGTCACCAAAGTGTTTGTATAGTCACTGAAGTCAAATGATATACATCATGACTATACCAGGTCAAGTCGGGTCAGACCGTTGACCCGGGTCAGGTCAAATTCTTAAATTTGACCTGGCATAGCAATATCATATATCATTCGATTCGTATTGACGAGAGGATTGCAATGGTGCATAAACTATGGCTGTATCTTGTTTGGTTTGGAAGCTATTAGCGAAAAAGTAAACGCCCTTATGCATGGTTGGCTATGGACATTCCCAAGAATATGCCCAATATTTAGTGACCTGTAGCTCCCTAGGCTTTGACCTGACACGAAAATGAATGCCACTGTAATGAAAGCGCATCTCAAGAGCTTTCGAATGGTGTTAGAAAAATGTTTCTAGCTATCATAGTTTCTGAGATATAGGAGGTTTTCTTAGTACACCTCATATTAGCGATTTTGACCTATTTTGACCTCTGGTGACCTTGATATTGACCTGACAAGAAAAATGACCGAAGTATTCTCGATATCATTTTCGAAGAGCTTTCGATTGCCGTTTTGCGCTTTTTCTAGCTCTCTTAGTTTTGAGATCGTGGGGGTCTTTTTAGCCCCCCCACCATGGCGAAGGTGGCTCGTACCCGCCACCGGGGCAAGGGTTAATCAGATCAGGAGCCCCATACCATCTCAGGGGCTCTCATCGGCCTCTGTGGGCCCAGCTCAGCTCAGGGCTTTAGGGCTGCTCATAAAATCACGTAAGGAGGCCCACCTTCGCCCGGGTGGGGGTCTTTTTAGACCCCTCTGGTTTTTCCGAGGTGACTAAAAAACGGCAGCGCGCAGCGCCGCCAAACTTAACACGCGCATTGACGGGGGGGTACCCGCCCCTCGGGTTTTTCGGAAATAGCAGAAAAACGGCGGCGCGTAGCGCCACCGTACTTGGTATACCTTTTCCCTCATCATTTTTACAACTTCTGTGAAAATTTTAAGGTTAGGTCATCTCAGGTCAGGTCACCAGTACAGGTCAAGTGACCCGACCTCAAAAAAGTTTAAGATAGCATAAGTCGGAGCAGGGTGAACTTATCCGATTGAAACTCATGTCACATAATGGCCCTACCGAGTTCTCTAACATATGTTCCGGTATTTTTGATATCGATGACCTAAGGTCAGGTACGAGGCATGACCTCTCCATTGGAAATACATGGGAAAAATGTTTTTACGGAATAACTCAGTAACGGATGGTGATAGAGCATTTATTTTAGCTGCATTAGACTTGCCTGGGCTTTGCAGTTCTAATGATATGCATTTTATATAATTTGACCCTGACCTGACCTCAGGTCAGGTCAAATCCTTGATTTGACCTAGCAAGGTCAAATTATATATCATTCGATTCGAATTGCTAAGAGGATTCATACAGTTCAAGTCGTTTTGCTCTATCTTTACTTGTTCAGATGTAATGCCCGAAAAACTGAATTTTACATGCTATCCCTATGACGGGCATGTTTTGACCTCTCGTGACCTTAAATGTGACCTGACAAAAAAATGGTTCAAATGTTTTCGATGGAGAAGTGGATGGGCAGCCCAACGCCGTTTACCGTTTTTCGCTATCTACCGTGGTTCTCGAGATCTTAGGGGCGGGTACCCGCCCCCGTCAATGCGAAGGTGGCTCAGACCCCCGTCAATGCGCGTGTTAATCTAGCTGTTTCGTTATCACTTTTACATTTTTCCTGAAAGTTTTAGCTCAAGGTCATATCAGGTCTGGTCACCAGGCCAGGTGAAGTAACCTCATCTAAAAAAATGCTTAGGACTGCATAACTAGAAGGAGGGTTAATTGATCAAGTTGAAATTCATACCACATATTGGGCCCACCAGTAGCTCCAACATATGTTCCGTGATTTTTTATTTTGATGACCTAAGGTCATGTGCAGAGCATGACCTCCTCATTGTAAATACATGGGGAAAATCACGAAATGAGCTTTTCTCAGTAATTATGGATGGAATCAACTTCAAACATCGGTTACGACTTGGTCTTAGCCCATTTCCGAAGCTGATGCCAAATATTTTGACTTGTGACCTTTAAAAGGTCACTTTAGGTCAACTAACTTTAGGACAACTTGTTTGGTTTTTACTCTATACATTTTGGATAAACAAAGATAGAACTTTTATTTTGTCACAAGAATGTTTGTATAGTCACTGCAAGTCAAATGATATACATCATGACTATACCAGGTCAAGTTGGGTCAGACCGTTGAAAATTTATGAATGTGACCTGGCATAGCACTATTATGTGTAATTCGATTTGTATTGACGAGAGGATTGCAATGGTGCATCAACTATGGCTGTATCTTGTTTGGTTTGGAAGTTATTAGCGAAAAAGGAAACGCCCTTATGCATGGGTGGCTATGGACATTCCCAAGAATATGCCCAATATTCAGTGACCTGTAGCTCCCTAGGCTTTGACCTGACCCGAAAATTATTGATACTGAAATGAACGAAAAACTCAAGAGCTTTCGAATGGTGTTAAAAAATGTTTCTAGCTATCATAGTTTCTGAGATATATGAGGTTTTCTTAGCACACCTCATATTAGCGATTTTGACCTATTTTGACTTCTGGTAACCTTGATATTGACCTGACAAGAAAAATGCGCGAAGTATTTCCGATATAATTTTTGAAGAGTTTTCGATTTCCGTTTTGCGCAGGTCTTTTTTAGCCCCACCCCCCACCAGGGCGAAGGTGGCTCGTACCCGCCACCGGGGCAAGGGTTAACACCCGCACTGGAGGGGGTCTGGCACTAACGCGCACTGGAGGGGAGGGGCCTGGAAGGCCCCCTAAGATCTCGGAAACTAAGAGGTTTAAAAAAACGCCACTTTGCAGGTGGTTGGGGACTGTGGTGATCTACATGATTACCAATTTTTATTGACCTAGGTCAATATCTTCAAGGTCGAACGAGGTCGTAAAGGTCAAATCTTGGCCATGCTGGGGATCGATTGGTAAATGCTGTGATTATGCGAGAAAATGGCGGGAATAAGCTAAAGACGGACCAGGTTCATAGAGCAGAGGTCTCAAAGAGGCTTCCCCACAATTTTTAGGTCAAGGTCATTCAATGTCATTGACCTTTAAGGTCACCATGTGGTATACTACTTATAATGTACACTTTGACTAACCCTTTAGCCACTGTTTGGCGGGAAATGAGGATTGACCTTTCCCAATGACATTGACCTTACCTTGAAAGTGCAGATATGACCTTGACCTGTGACCTTTTACCTTGACCTTGACTTTCATGTGAGGTGACCTTGACATATAATCCAGGTTATATGGCGTTACCACTCGGTCACCACTCGGTCTCCAATGCAAGCTAACTGGTCCGACCGCGCGTTTGCGGCGATCTCAAAATGCAGGTCTGACTTTGAAAGCCTATAAGTCAAAAAGTTTTCGACCGATTTTCAAAAGTCTTCAACAATCGACGCGCTATTAAATTCTGTTAAATGTGGCCACGTATCGTTTTTCGGCTACCGGCGGTTCTCCGGCTTCCTCGGAAAAACAGGTGGGGGCCTCCGAGGCCCCCTTCCAGTGCGCATGTTAAAGGGCACCATATTAGCTCAGGGGGCACCAGACTAGCTCAGAGGGCATCAGATGGGTTCAGGAGGCACCAGATCGACTCTGGGGCATTAGTGCAGCTCAGGTGGCACCAGATCGATCCGCTCGGGGGCCCAGATCAGCTCCCAGGCCCTCAGACTATGGCAGGGGCCTAAATCAGCTCAGGGAGCAACATAATAGCTCAGGGGACACACGATGGGCTCAGAGCCCACCAAACCAGCTCAGGGGGCACCAGATCTTCTAAGGAGATATCAATAATCAGCTGAGGGGGCACCTTATCAGCTGAGGAGGCACCATATTGACTTAGGAGACAGTAGATCAACTTGGGGAGACATGAGATCAGCTCGGGGGCCTGAATCAGCTCAAGGGGCACTAAATCAACTATTAGGGCACCAAGCAAGCTCGAAGGCATTAGACTAACTCAGAGGGCATTATATAGGTTCAGGAGGCACAATTATTTGCTCAGTGGGACACTCGATAAGCTCAGGAGCACCAGATCAGCTTGGAAGGCAAGTAATCAGCTCAAGGGGCCAAGACCAGCTGAGAGGCCACGAGATGAGCTCAAGGGGCACCAGATTAGTTTTACCCGTAGGATTATTGGCGACCATGAGGCATTAGGTGGACACATACTAGGTGCCCATACTCTTCCCGGGTGCTTGGAAAGGCGATAGAATGCCCTAGCTGGCCGAAACAGACATTAACAGCGCATTGACGGGAGGGCGGGTACCGCCCCTCCTCGGGTTTTTCGGAGACAGCAGAAAAACGGCGGCGCGTAGCGCCGCCGTACTTGGTATACATTTTCCCTCATCATTTTTACAACTTCTGTGAAAATTTTAAGGTTAGGTCATCTCAGGTCAGGTCACCAGTACAGGTCAAGTGACCCGACCTAAAAAAGTTTAAGATAGCATAAGTCGGAGCAGGGTGAACTTATCCGATTAAAACTCATATCACATAATGGCCCCACCGAGTTCTCTAACATATGTTCCGGTATTTTTATATCGATGACCTAAGGTCAGGTACGACGCATGACCTCTCCATTGGAAATACATGGGAAAAATGGTTTTTATGGAATAACTCAGTAACTGATGGTGATAGAGCATTTATTTTAGCTGCATTAGACTCGCCTGGGCTTTGCGGTTCTAATGATATGCATTTTATATAATTTGACCCTGACCTGACCTCAGGTCAGGTCAAATCCTTGATTTGACCTAGCAAGGTCAAATTATAGATCATTCGATTCGCCTTGCTAAGAGGATTCATATAGTTTAAGTCGTTTTGCCCTATCTTTACTTGCTCAGATGTAATGCCCGGAAAACTGAATTTTACATGTTATCCCTATGACGGGCATGTTTTGACCTCTCGTGACCTTAAATGTGACCTGACAAAAAAATGGTTCAAATGTTTTCGATGGAGAAGTGGATGGGCAGCCCAACGCCGTTTACCGTTTTTCGCTACCTACCGTGGTTCTCGAGATCTTAGGGGCGGGTACCCGCCCCCCGTCAATGCGAAGGTGGCTCAGACCCCCGTCAATGCGCGTGTTAATTTATCCAACAATAGTTTCAATCGCTACATGCGGTCCAGTTACATCTAGGTTCAACGGCGTAGGGCACTAAATTTCGAGTGGCACGGCCCAAATTGGGTACACCACCTGGCAATCAAAAGGGCACCCTGGCAGTGATGGGGCACGTGCCCCCTGTGCCCCCTGGCTGCACCCCTGGACAGTAGATCAACTCCGGGAGGCATTAACCCTCGCCCACGGGGGCCATCGATGCCCCCTAAAGGTTTTTCCGGGATAGCAGAAAAACGACGAGGCGCAGCACCGCGGTTGAGGGCTCTACCTCTCACTGCATCATTTTCCCATCATCCCTGAAATTTTTACCCCGGGTCACCCAAGGTCAGGTCACCAGACGAGGTCAACCAAGGTCACCTCACTTCACCTTTAGAGCTCTGTAAGAGCTACATTTCAAAAGTCGATCGATTTGAAACTTCCTACACTTCATGACCCCTCCAGGGTCTACAAGGTGTATATCCGGGATTTTTCGATTTCGTGCCCTGAGGTCAGGTCACGAGGCGACCTCTCCCATTGGAAAAGCATGGGAAAAGCTATTTCATGATATAAAAGCCACAAAAATGATTGCAAATACTCAGACTGCTCAGAACAACGTTTTTGGACACCCTTTCACGGATCCCAGGGGTCATATTTGCCCTTTCACTTTTCCAAGGTCATCCAAGGTCACCCGAGGTCAAAAACAGTATTTTGACAATAACTTTTGACCTAATTGAGCTAGAGCGGTGAAACAAACACCATCGTGTTTGTCTTGTCACTGGCTTTCATTTGATATACGGCAAGGTCACTTTTTGACCTTTCGTGACCTCAGGTCATATTAGGTCACGAGGTGACCTCTGGCGGTCAAACCACTGGCGGGAGGTCTTTACGTTCCTTATAGCGGAAAAAGTACTGGCAATTTGCTATCAAATGTACTTTACCAGGCCTCAATAGCTCTAATGACATAAGAGTTATGCCCAGTTTGCTTAATCATTGCATATTTGAGTGAAAATAGCCGATCTTGACCTAATTTGACCTCTGGAGGTCAAACCATTGACCTGAGCACTAAAACATGCGAAGTAATTTCTTACTGAATTCACGCGAGTTTTCTATTGCACTTTGCTGATTTGCGCTAACCCCCATATTTTCGGAGTTAGAGGGGGCCATCGATGCCCCCCGGTGGGGCGAAGGTGGCGCCGGACCCCGGTGGGGCGCGGGTTAAATAAGCTCAGGGGCCCGGATCAGCTCAAGGGGCACTAAAACAGCTAATAGGGCACCAGGCAGGCTCGGAGGCATCAGACTAACTCAAAGAGCATTATATAGGTTCAGAAGGCACAATGATTTTCTCAGAGGGGCACCAGATTGACTACGAGGGCACCAGATCAGCTCAGAGAGCACATGATCAGCTCCAGAGGGGCCCCAGATAAGCTCCGCCCGTACGATTATTGGCGACGATGAGACATTATCTGGAAACGAATTACGTGCCTATACTCTTTTCGGGTGCTTGGAAAGGCGACAGAATGCCTTAGAAGACCAAAGAAGGCACTTAATTGTCAAAGAATAGTTCAAATCGCTAAATGCACTCTAGTTCCATCTAGGGTCAACGGCGTAGGGCCCTAAATTTCGAGTGGCACGGCTGAAAGGGGGTACACCACCTGGCAATCAAAAGGGCACCCGGCACAGATGGGGGCAGGTGCCCCCTGTGCCCCTGACTGCGCCTCTGGACAGTAGATAAGCTCCAGGAGGCATTAGATAAGTTCAGGGGACCTGGATCAGTTCAGGGGCCACTAAAACAGCTTATAGGACAACACTCACCAGGCAGGCTTGGAGGCATTAGACTAACTAAGAGGGCACATGATCAGCTCCAGGGGCCCAAGACCAGCGCTCAGGGGGCACCAGATTGCTCAAGGGCCACCAGACTAGCTCCGCCCGTACGATTATTGACAACGATGAAGTATTATCTGGAAACGGATTACGTGCCTTTACTCTTCCCGGGTGCCTGCAAAGACAACACAATGCCCTAACTGACCAAAAAAGGCACTTCATTGCCAAACAATAGTTTAAATCGCTAAATGCAGTCTAGTTCCATCTGGGCTGAACGGCGTAGGACACTAAATTTCGAGCGGCACGGCCCCAAGAGGGTACACCACCTGGCAATCAAAAGGGCACCCCGGCACCGATGTGGGGCACGTGCCCCCTGTTCCCCTTGGCTGCGCCCCTGTACGCCAGGGACCCCAGCGGGGTGCGTGACAAATTGCTCTTCCCCCAAAAAGCAGTTCGTGATCAAATCCTATAAAATATTATTTTCAGTCTGATTGAAAACATTTCTGGGGCCAAGATCTCAGAGGCGTTCAAAACAATTCCACGCTGCTGACACCCCCTCCGGCAGTGGGTGGCTTTCATTGGTCTGGGCGCCGTCTCAGCCGCCGTCATGTCGTCAGCTGACTCCTCTGTACTCTCCTGCTCCACCATGTTCGCCCGCAACATCTACCACAGAATTATCCGACCGCAGGCAAGTGAGCAGGAGCACACCTACCACAGATGTATCTAACCGCAGGTAAGTGAGCAGGAAAAACATCTACCACGGTCTTCTGAGGCCCAATATACGTGATGAGGAAAATATTCAGATTGTGATGTATTCAAACAAGGTCCACGCAGGAGGGCTTTCCACTTATTCGCGTTGACCTGATAAAACAATAAAAGATAACTAAAAGATGATATTATAACCGTGTTAAGTCTCCCCTGCATGTGCTCCCTGGTGACGCCCCTGCTCCTGCACCTCAGGCTTCGGACCGGGAGATTATAACCGTGCTAAAGTCTCCCCCTGTATGTGCTCCCTGGTGCCGCCCCTGCTGCTGTACCCCAGGCCTCGGACCGGGAGATTGTAACCGTGCTGTCTCCCTGGATGTGTTCCCTGGGGGGGCCCCCTGCTCCTGTGCCTCAGGCCTCGGACCGGGATATTGTACCCGTGCTAAAGTCCCCCCTGGACGTGCTCCCTGGTGACGCCCCTGCTCCTGTATCTCAGGTCTCGGACCGGGAGATTGTACCCGTGCCAAAGTCTCCCCTGGATGTGCTCCCTGGTGACGCCCCTGCTCCTGTACCTCAGGCCTCGGACCGGGAGATTATAACCGTGCTAAAGTCTCCCCCTGTATGTGCTCCCTCCCTCCCGAATTTTTCCCCCTCTTTTTCTGGTTTACCTGTGCTCTCTGGTGACGCCCCTGCTCCTGTGCCTCAGGCCTCGGACCGGGAGGTCATCATAGTGCTCAGGATAGGCATTCTCGTCTGTGCCACCACCTCCACCGTCATTGCCATCGCCGTCAAGTCCATCTACGGCCTATTGTGAGTAGGTACGGACCCAGGAACGGCTTTTTGGGGGACGAGAAAATCGGTAAAACAGCATGATTCTTGGCCGTAGTGTGCAATTATGCAAGCTTACGATTTTATTCGTCCAGTCAAGGTGTGCTTTCCACTGCCGCCATCTGACAGCAGTGCATCCTGTGTTTCTGTTCAGGCTGCTCTGTGTTTCCGTTCACTTGGTGTTTGGGTTCAGCATGCTCTGTGTTTCAGTGTGCTGTGCTCGGACCTCCTCTACGTGATTCTGTTTCCCCAATTCAGCATCGTGGTGCACTTCCCGCGGCTCGTGAACACCTACGGCAGCGCCCTCGGGTTTGCGATGGGGTTTATCCTGCGCTTGGGTGGTGAGTAGTGCGTTTCAACACACCGGAAGAAGTGCATTTCACATGACCTGTAATAGTGCATTTCACCTCACCAGGAGTAGTGAATTTCGCCTCACCAGGTGTAGTAAATCTCACTCCATCAGGAGTAGTACATTTAGCTCACTGGGAGGAGTGCATTTCACCTAACCAGGAGTAGTGCATTTCAACTCAACAGAAGTGTGTCTCAATGAGTAGCGCACACTGCTACATCAAGTTTCGGGGAATGTTTATTGACACCAGTTCACAAGATGTTAAAATTTTAAGATTTTTAAACGTTAAAAATATACTCTTTCAGCGTAGAGTCAAATATCTTCGGCGTTGTTTTTCCAGTGAGCGAGTTTTACCTCCGATAACTGCAAACGCAAGCCAGGATTTTGAAAGCTCACAACAGAAACGCACGCTTGCGATCAGCTTTAGCTGCTCGTAAGCAGGTACTTGGCGGCATTAAATGAGCTTGTTCCTCACCAATGCCGTTCTGCATATCCCATCGAAGATATACTAATCGTCAATTTGCTAAACGAACCCGGCTCATGTTGACTGCTGCCATCTATCACCACCTGTTTCCAAACTAGTAGTTGTACATGTCTCCGCCAGGTGGTGAGCCTCTGTTGGGCTTGGATCCCGTGATAAAGTACTGGTGGTACAACGAGGAGGACGGCCAGCTGTTTCCCTTCCGGACGTTTTCGATGGTCTGCTCGTGTCTGACGGTGGTGTTCAGCTCCCTGGCCATCGAGCGACTGTTTACCTCGGGTAAGATGGTAGTGACAACTTACATCTGCCCCACGGTAAGATAAGAAGAATAGGTATAATGGTACAGGGCTGGATCCAGATCGATACATAGGGGGAAGGGAGGGGGCAACGGGCCCGACATAGTGAAAAACATATTTTTTCTTTTAACATGCGGACTGTGTGGGGCCTGGCAGGCCTAATAAATATTTTCCGAGGTGACCTGAGAACCGCTGGCAGCCGAAAAAATTATGCTTAGCAACATTTGAGAGCATTTAACGGCGCGTTGATTGGTAAACATGAACTTTGGAATTCCGTAGATGTGTTTTACTTATATACTTTCAAAACAGACCTTCATTTTGACCTCGCTACTATCGCGCGGCCTGACCAGTTCGCTTGCATCGGGGACCGAGTGGTGACGTTATAACGCCATATAGTCTGGATGATATGTCAAGGGCCCCTCATAAGTTATCGGAAAGCCTGCTGTAGATAGGGTGCCCTAAACCGTTTAGTGTTGTGGAAATTACCAAGGACCCTAAAAAGAAGATAAGATAGAGGACAGTAAAATCGCTAAAATACTAAACCCCCCAAAAAAGGAGCTTCAGGAGCCAAAGTCTAGAAACAAAAACTTATAAACCCTAAAAAGCCCAAAAAGGCTAAGTCAAGGTAGAGGTAAAAAAGCGTGGGATGAGGTAAAGGCAACGTTTCGGCCTTTGACCGTCGTCAGGCGAGGAGTGCAAGGTGGGGGTGGCTAGAGGCCTGAGGTAAACTTTTTCTAAATACCGTGTGGCTGGAGGCCTAAGGTAAAGTTGTTCGTTTCTGCCACGCCTGTCATGCAGGTATCCATAGGAAATGTCATGCCAAAAATGTAATTTATAGGATTGATTGAAAACTTTGTGAACCAGGGAAGTCATTTTATATCGGTGAGAGCCAGAGGGCCGTTAGACTCAGATTTAACGACCACTTAGGTGATGCTAGAAATAAGAGGCAGGAAACACCTTTTGGACAATACAGATTAAGCACGCCTCCAAATGATGAGCTGACAGCAGACAACCTGAGCATCAAAATTATAAAATACGCCAGAGATGGCCCAAACAGAAAAATCGCAGAATCATTTCTCATTCAGGCGATACAGACCAACTCTCAACACTCAAACATCATCCTGGCCACTCCTGCGGTAAATTCGACATGCACATTGCACAGGCATCCGCTCAAAAGCATACTCACAGGCATATAAACACACACCGCACACAGTACTCGCTTGCTCCTTCGCTAAGAGGGTGCTGGGACTGTCAGGACTTTTGCTTCAACCAAAAGTTTACCTTAGGCCTCCAGGCACTTGGTATTTGGAAACAGTTTACCCCAGGCCTCTAGCCACCTCCACCTTGCTTTCCTCGCCTGACGACGGTCAAGGACCGAAACGTGGCGTTTATCTCATCCCACGCCTTTTTTCTTTATCTTTTCCTTACGTTTAACACGCGCTTTGACGGGGTCTGAGCCACCTTCGCTTTGACGGGGGGGCGGGTACCCGCCCCCTAAGATCTCGAGAACCACGGTAGGTAGCGAAAAATTGTAGACGGCGTTGGGTAGCCCATCCACGTCTCCATCGAAAATATTGGAACTATTTTTTGTCAGGTCACATTTAAGGTCACGAGAGGTCAAAACATGCCGTCATAGGGATAACATGTAAATTACGTTTTTCGGCCATTACATCTGAACAAGTAAAGATAGAGCAAAACGACTGGAACTGTATGAATCCTCGCAGGAAGCCGAATTGAATGATATATAATTTGACCTTGCTAGGTCAAATCAACGTTTTGACCTGCCCCTGAGTTCAGGTCAGGGTCAAATTATATAAAATTCATAGCATTAGAACCGCAAAGCCCAGGCGAGTCTAATGCAGCTAAAATAAACGCTCTATCGCCATCCCTTACTGCGTTATTTAGTAAAAACCATTTTCCCATGTATTTCCAATGGAGAGGTCATGCCTCGTACCTGACCTTAGGTCATCGATATCAAAAATACCGGAACATATTTTAGAGAACTCGGTGGGGCCATTATGTGATGAGTTTCAATTGGACAAGTTAACCCTGCTCCGACTTATGCTATCTTAAACTTTTTTGAGGTCAGGTCACTTGACCTGTACTGGTGACCTGACCTGAGATGACCTAACCTTAAAATTTTCACAGAAGATGTAAAAATGATGAGGAAAAAGGTATGCCAAGTACCACGGCGCTACGCGCCGCCGTTTTTCTGCTATCTACGAAAAACCCGAGGGGGGTGGGTACCCGCCCCCGTCAATGCACGTGTTAATCTACCTTAGACCTGGTGTTTTCTGGGCTTTTTTAGGGTTTAGACGTTTTAGTTTCTCGACTTTGGCTTTTTAAGCTTTAAGCTTTAAGGCTTTTCCAATAGGTCCCCAGCATGGCCAATATTTGACCTTTATGGCCTCGCTTGACCTTGAAGATATCGACCTAGGTCACTGAACATTTGTCATGATCTAGATCACCACAGCCCCACCCACCCCTCAACTGGCGTTTTTCTAAGCCTTTTAATATTCAAGGTCTTTGGAGGGCCAACCAGGCTCTCCTCCAGTGCGCGTTTGTGTCAGACACCTCTCCAGTGCGGGTGTTAAAGAAAACTGAAAAAATGGAGGGATTTGGAAAATCTGCCCGGATTTCCCTCTCCCTGGTTCCGCCAGTGTAACGATTGCGGATGTTTTCGGTACTCCGTTTATTTTTAAGTTCATTTAAATATACGGGATGTTTGTGTGAGTTCGCTAATATTATCGGTACCCGGTAATAATGTGTTCCAGTATTTTACACTTTTCGTCTATACCGTGGCATGCACGATTGGCAAGTGTATTCATGTTGTAAAACGAACTAGCAGCCAGGAAAGAAGCTGGGGTGGCCTAGTGGCTTCGTTGCCAGTCTTCGGATCGGATAGCATGGATTAACGTGGGTTCAATCCCCACGGCGGGAAACCGCCTTCCATGTCCGATCTGACCTGGTGGAGAGGATCCTTAAACACCCACGCCAATACTCCCTGTAATTTGGCATGTGTCCTTGTTGGGAGTAGCCCTAATAAAAAATAATAATAATAAAACCGAAGTCAGATAGTGAGAAATTTTTTGTTGCTCTGAGCGTGCCTCCTGCGCCGACAGGCACCATTCCCCCAGCAGTACGACGTTGCCCGATGCTTCACTGAAAGTCAAGAAGACGAACCACAGGCTCTTAAGATTAGTCTTAGAGAGAACGAAGTCAAATACAACATCGATACCTCGACTCCCTCTGATGACGTCACCGGGATGTGACGTCATCGGCGCGATACCCTGATCGCCGCTGATCGGCTCGTCACCGGACAGCCTCGTCATGCGGACAGCCTCGTCCAGACAGCCCCGTCGATGCCGTGACAGCCTCGTCACCGGGCTGTCACGTCATCTGTGCACTGCATATACCAGAGGTGGCCATAGACTAGCACACACTTGTTTATGTTACATAGTGCCAACTTGCATTAGGCACAGTGTAGTGTGTATTGTACATAGTGCAACGTTGAACGCAGTGTAACGGTTCGTTCGCACTACCAAACTTTACCTACTCGTCAGTCAAACTTTCCGCATGAACTATTCATTATGATGTAGATAGTGCATGCAAGAAATACATGATTCTCAGACAACTGTTTAATCAGCAATTAAGCCGATTGATTTGGTTTGATTGATTGATTTGCCAGCTTATGCCGAATGTGATGCACTGTGAAGCAGACGCTACGGGTTTGGGTTCAGGAAACTCTTACTGCCCTTGAATAAATGGAAGTATCTGTTGTTTCAGTTTTGTTTTTGCGTTATTGACCAGAGCGGGAGGAGCAGAACAACAACTGGAGGCGAACAGTTCAATCAAAGTCTAAACCGCGCCGGAGACAGATGCCCCTCCCCCTGCGCTCGGCCGTGGGTGCCCGTTTTTTTGCTCTTTTGTATTCTATCACCATGTTTCATCCCATTTTTATGTGTTTGGTTTTATTCCAAGCACGGGCGCAGCCAGGGGGGCACAGGGGGCACGTGCCCCCCCATCGGTGCCGGGGTGCCCTTTTGATTGTCAGGTGGTGTACCCTCTTTGGGCCGTGCCGCTCGAAATTTAGTGCCCTATGCCGTTGAGCCTAGATGGAACTAGACTGCATTTAGCAATTTAAACTATTGTTTGGCAATTAAGTGCCTTTTTGGTCAGTTAGGGCATTCTGTTGCCTTTCCAAGCACCCGGGAAGATTATAGGCACGCAATCCGTTTCCAGATAATGCCTCATCGTCGCCAATAATCGTACGGGCAGAGCTAATCTGGTGCCCTTTGCGTTCATCTGGTGCCCCTGAGCGCTAAGCTTGGCCCCTGGAGCTGATTATGTGCCCTCTGAGCTGATCTGATGCCCTCGTAGTCAATTTGGTGCCCCCTGAGAAAATAATTGTGCCTTCTGAACCTATATAATGCTCTCTGAGTTAGTCTGATGCCTCCGAGCTTGCCTGGTGCCCTATTAGATGTTTTAGCGCCCCTTGAGCTGATCTGGGCCCCCACAAACTTAGTTCATGCCTCCCGTAGTGTATCTACTATCCAGGGCCGCAGCCAGGGGCACAGGGGGCACGTTTCCCATTGGTGCCGGGTGCCCCTTTGATTGCCAAGTGGCGTACCCCCTTTGGGCCGTACCGCTCGAAATTTAGTGCCCTACGCCGTTGAACCTAGATGGAACTAGACCGCATTTAGCGATTTCAACTATTGTTTGACAATTAAGTGCCTTTTTGGCTAGCTAAAGCATTATGTCGCCTTTCCAAGCACCCGGGAAGAGTATAGGCACGTAATCCGTTTCCAGATAATGCCTCATCGTCGCCAATAATCGTACGGGTGAAGCTCATCTGGTGCTCCCTGGAACTGATCATGTGCCTTCTGACCTGACCTGATGCCTTCGTAGTCAGTCTGGTGCCCCCCCTGAGAAAATAATCGTGGCTTCTGAACCTATACAATGCTCTCTAAGTTAGTCTGATGCCTCCGAGCTTGCATGGTGCCCTTTGAGCTGTTTTAGTGCCCCTTGAGCTGATCCGGGCCCCCTGAACTTATTTAATACTTCCCGGAGTTTATCTACTGTCCAGGGGGCACAGGGGCACGTGCTCCCATCGGTGCCGGGTGCCCTTTTGATTTCCAGGTGGTGTACCCCCTTTGGGCCGTGCCGTTCGAAATTTAGTGCCCTACGTCGTTGAACCTAGATGGAACAAGACTGCATTTAGCGATTTCAACTATTGTTTGACAATTAAGTGCCTTTTTGGTCAGCTAGGGCATTCTGTCGCCTTTCCAAGTACCCGAGAAGAGTATAGGTACGTGATCCGTTTCCAGATAATGCCTCATCGTCGCCAATAATCGTACGGGCGGAGCTCATCTGGTGCCCCCTGGAGCTGATCATGTGCCCTCTGAGCTGATCTGATGTCCTCGTAGTCAATATGGTGCCCCCTGAGAAAATAAGTGTGCCTTCTGAACCTATATAATGCTCTCTGAGTTAGTCTGATGCCTCCGAGCTTGCCTGGTGTCCTATTAGCTGTTTTAGTACCCCTTTAGCTGATCCGGGCCCCTGAGCTTATTTAATGCCTCCCGGAGTTGATCTACTGTACAGGGGTGCAACCAGGGGGCACAGGGGCACGTGCCCCCATCACTGCTGGGGTGCTCTTTTGATTGCCAGGTGGTGTACCCAATTTGGGCCGAGTCGCTCGAAATTTAGTGCCCTACGCCGTTGAACCTAGATGTAACTGGACCTCATGTAGCGACTGAAACTATTGTTGGACGACTTAATACCTTTTCCGGTCAGCTAGGGCATTCTGTTGTCTTTCCAAGCACCCGGGAAGAGTATGGGGACCTAGTATGTGTCCACCTAATGCCTCATCGTCGGCAATAATCGTACGGGTGAAGCTAATCTGGTGCTCCTTCAGCTCATCTCGTGGCCTCTCAGCTGGTCTTGGCCTCTTGAGCTGATTACTTGCCCTCTAAGCTGATCTGGTGCCCCTGAGTCATTCGAGTGCCCCACTGAGCAAATAATTGTGCCTCCTGAACCTGTATAATGCCCCCTGAGTTCGTCTAATCCCTCCGAGCTTGCTTGGTGCCCTAATAGCTGATTTAGTGCCCCTTGAGCTGATTCAGGCCCCCGAGCTGATCTCATGCCTCCCCAAGTTGATTCTGTCTCCTAAGTCAATATGGTGCCTCTTCAGCTGATTAGATGCCCCCTCAGCTGATTATTGATGTCTCCTTGGATGGCCTGGTGCCCCCTGAGCGGGTTTGGTGGGCCCTAAGCCCACCTTGTGTCCCCTGAGCTGTTATGTTGCTCCCTGAGCTGATTTAGGCTCCTGCCATAGTCTGGGGGTGGGGGGGCTGGGAGCTGATGTGGGCCCCCGAGCGGATCTATCTGGTGCCACTTGAGCTGCGCTAATGCCCCTTAGTCGATCTGGTGCCTCCTGAGCCCATCTGATGCCCTCTGAGCTAGTCTGGTGCCTCCTGAGCTAATCTGGTGCTCTTTAAGCTGATCTGGATCTCCTTACGTGATTTCATGAGCAGCTCTAACGCCCTGAGCTGAGCTGGGCCCACAGAGGCTGATGAGGGCTCCTGAGATGATATGGGCTCCTGAGCTGATTAAGTGCCTCCTGACTTGATCTGGTATTCCCGAGCTGGTCGGGGACCACTGATCTGATTTTTTTCCCCGAAGCTGAGATGGTGCCTTATGGGCATTTGGTGTCCCCTGAGCAGCTCTGGGGCTTTCGAACTGATTGGGCCCCGAGCTGGTGAGGGATTCCTAAGCTGAATTAGTGCCCCTGACTTGATCTTGCCCCCTGACATGACTTGAGGCCCCTGAACTGATCTGGGGCCCCAAGAGCTGATCTGGGGCCCAAGAGCGGATCTAGGTTCTGAGGGTACCCTGAGCTGGTCCGGGCGCTGAGCTTGTGAGACCCCCTTAGGTTGGCTTGAGGCCCCCTGAGGTGATCTGGCGCCTTAAACTGTTTTGGGGCTTCGTGAACTGGTTTAAGGCCCTATGAGCCTATCTGTGGCCCATTGACCTAGTCTGATGGCCTCATCTCTGGGACTAATGAGCTAGTCTAGTCCCTGAGTGAAGCATGAGCTGTTCTGTGTCCCTGGTCTACATCAGGGGCCCCTGAGGTGGTCTTGAATAGACAGATAATAAGAACACAAGGCCAACTCCAATCATCTCGGGGCGGGGTCACTGAGCTAGTCTAGTCCCTGGAGGCAAAACTGGGGGGATGGAGGAAGCTGCTCTGGAGGCCTCTGATCCACACTTGGAGGCCCCAGAGCTGGTCTTGAATAGATGGGAAATAAGAACACAATGAAAACTCCCCTTGTAAAACGGAGCTAACGAGGAATGAGGAATCTCTAAAACGGCTTGTGATGTCTAGGCACCCCTGGTTATATAAATTGCTTATTATACTGGTGGATTCTGACTTTAGAGGCGGGCAAAGGTGCCTTGCACAGAACGCCTTATAAAAAGCCCTTAACTAACTAAGGTGGGGGATGAGGTGGCTTAGTGGATAGCACCCTTGTCTTCTAAGCCACCGGTCCCGGGTTCAAGTCCCGGCGGAGCCTCTGAATAAGTCGATCTGATCCCCAAAATCCCTTCCAACAGGGTGAGAGTTGGCGACGCCGTATGACCCTGGCAGTTGGTGCGTCGTTAAACCCCAACAATTATTATAACTAACTAAGGTGGATTCTGGGAAGGGATGATCAAAAGGCATTTGCCCCTGAGCTCAGAGCACAGTCCCCTAAACCAGGATTTCTACTAATTAATTTAAATGAAGAACTAGTTTTCACAATTTTCAGCCCTGTCACACCATTCCCATCCAAACAACCGGCCTGTTCACCTTTTACTTACTCTTAACTGGAACCGATGTTTGAGAATATGGAAGTTAATAAACGCGTTCAAAAGGTATCTCCCAATTTTTTTCCGGCAGCAAAAATGTGTTCTTCCAAAGACACTATGCTAGTGCTCGTCCCACGGCGATGGTGGGAGGCAAGGAACTTAACCTGCGTTCAGCCAGGGCTCACTCGTCACGAAAAACCAGTGGGCATAACAAATGAATTTTCGACTCTAATGTGCCTTAACCTGCACATTGTAACAGATATCACATTTCTGATTTGCTGATTTCTCTGATGTTAAGTACTTGCATGAGTTGGCTGATTTGTCCTTAAATCTATCCAAAAAAATCGTGTTTTGTCTACTTCCATGACATTTTGGTGATATTTGTTTCCTTTTTCGGCCTTAATCGAGTTTTCTTTTTCCGTCAATGATTTATATGGATTATTATTGAACCAAAGATGCCCAAAAAATGATTTAAACAAAGATATAGTAAGTTTTTGAGGTTACGTTAAAAAGTGCCCTTTTTTCCCCGAGGTGCCCCTCAAAGCTGGTGTGCCCCCCATACCAAAGCTCTGGCTGCGCCCCTGATTCCAAGTGTACGAAATACACATGTATGGATGTAGTTATTCTAATTGCTTCGGCTCTCAGTGTCCCTCGCACCTGCAACGCCTGTTATGACCAAGCCAAAATTCGTCCCCGTGCGTCCGATTTCTATCAGCGCCTTCCCTGGGGCACTCCTGCAGCAGCGCTGCGGCTCGCCGAGAAACTGCTCTAATATCACCAAACGACACGAATCTTAACAGGAACTCGAGCACTAGGCTGCTATCAAAGGCTATCCATCTGCCTATCCGGGGCTGTCTATCTTCTCTATGCCTATCTGCCTATCCAGGGCTGCCTATCTTCCTATCCGGGGATGCAATCATACTATCTGCCTATCCAGGGATGCCTATCTGCCTCTCCAGGGCTGCCTATCTTCCTATGCCTATCTGCCTCTCCAGGGATGCCTATCTGCCAATCCAGGAATGCCTATCTTACTATGCCTATCTGCATATACAGGGCTGCCTATCTGCCTATCTTCCTATGCCTATCTGCCTATCCAGAGATGCCTATCTTCATATTCCTATCTGCTAGCCCGGGCTGTATATCTGTCATACAGGGATGCCTATCTTCATATGCGTAGCTGCCTATCCAGGGTTGCCTATCTGCCAATCCAGGGATGCCTATCTGCCTATCCCGGGCTGTCTATCTACCAACCAGGGATGCCTATATTCATATGCCTATCTGCATATCCAGGGATGCCTATCTTCATATGCCTAGCTGACTATCCAGGATTATCCCGGGCAGCCTATCTGCCTATCCCGGGCTGTCTATCTGCCATCCAGGGATGCCTATCTTCCTATACCTATCTGCCTATCCTGGGCTGTTTATCTGCCTATCTAGGGCTGCCTATCTTTTCATATACTTATATGCCTATCCAGGGATGCCTATATGCCTATATGCCTATCCAAGGATGTCTATCTGCTTATTGATGGATGCCTATCTGTCAATCCAGGGCTGCTTATCTGCCTATCCAGAGATGCATATCTGCCTATCCAGGGCTCCCTATCTGTCAATCCAGGGCTGTTTATCTGCCTATCCCGGGCTGCCTATCTGTGGGGATGCGTGGTTTGCGGAGGGTCGGGAGTGCGATGTGTGATTGAGGGACCACGCATCATGCTGCAAGTTGGGACCTGTGATCTCTGAGGGGTCATCTGGGGCTACTTGAGCAGGTTTTCAGACTTGGGTCCATAACTTTGCAGTAAATGATGACGAAGCTTTAAGTTGATAATGGTGCGCCGGGGTGAAGTACTTAGCCCATTTATTTATTATCGGGCAGTGCTTTGTGTTAGCCAATTTGTCCCCGTATTTTCAGCAACATTGACATTTTGGCCATCTGGCAGATGTAGCACTATAATACCCAAATAAAAACATTTATTGGTCGAAACTTGCCTTTGAAAACTTAGTTAAAATGTTGCATTTGAGATTTGACCTCATCAAAGGTCAGTTGTAACACCCCAGGGGTCAATTGTAATATATTAACACGCGCATTGACGGGGGGCGGGTACCCGTCCCCCTCGGGTTTTTCGGAGATATCATAAAAACGGCGGCGCGTAGCGTCGCCGTACTTGGCATACCTTTTCTCTCATCATGTTAACAACTTTGTTTTAAATTTTAAGGTTAGGTCATCTCAAGTCAGGTCACCAGTACAGGGCAAGTGACCTGATCTCAAAAAAGTTTAAGATAGCATAAGTCGAAACAGGGTGAACTTATCCGTTTGAAACTGATATCACATAATAGGCCTACCGAGTTCTCTAAAATTTGTTCCGGTATTTTTGAAATCAATGACTTCAGGTCAGATATGAGCCATGACCTCTCCATTGGAAATACATGTGAAAAATGGTTTTAAATGAATAACTTAGTAACGGATGGCGATAGAGCGTTTATTTTAGCAGAATTATATCCGCCTAATTTTTGCATTCTAATGATATGCATTTTATCTAATTTGACCTTGACCTGACCTTAGTTCAGGTCAAATCCTTGGTTTGACCTAGAAAGGTCATATCATATATCATTCGATTCGGCTTGTTGTGAGAATCCATATAGATTGAATTGCTAAGATGTTCCCTGGCCTCTCCCCTCGAATCCGGAAATGTAAAAAACACTGAAGATTATATATTCGGGCACAGCCCTTCATCAGAATCGTGGAGTAAATATCAATAATTCTCAGTCCTAGTATAGCCAGACCTCGAATTGAGCTTCACACAAAAATGCCTTTTAGAATGAATCGTTAAAAATAAGATTGGATGTCGTGACAACAACGATATTGGTACCTCTAACCTAAAAGCAATGCCGAAAATACAACAAACCTAGACCAGTATTTGTGACAGACTTTTCTATTATTTCAGCCGTTTACTCCACGATTCTGATGAAGGGCTGTGCCCGAATATATAATCTTCAGTGTTTTTTACATTTCCGGATTCGAGGGGAGAGGCCAGGGAACATCTTGGCAACTCATCATCATGCTCCTCGTCCGCAGCACTTCAAAACTTAGATTGAATTGTTTTGCTCTATATTTACTTGTTCAGATTTCATTACCGAAAAACCTGCATTTACATGTTATCCCTATGACGACCTATCCCTATGCCCCTATGTTGACCTCTAGTGACCCTAAATGTGACCTGACAAAAAATGGTTCAAATATTTTTGATGGAGAAGCGGATGGGCTACCCAAACGCCGTTTACCATTTTTCTCTACCTGGCGTGATTCTCGAGATCTTAGGGGGGTGGGTACCCGCCCCTGTCAATGCGTGTGTTAAAGTCATGCGTCTGGTTCTTTCCGATCGCGATGCATGTCTCGTGGGCCCACAACGAATATAACTGACACTGGACCAATGTTTGCTTTGCCCTGCTGGTCTGGAAGTACTTAAAGATACAATACAGAAGACATCCTCTTCTTTCCCATCACTGGTTCTACTGTTGCCGGGTGTTCTCTGAACCTTTTTGTTGCTGGCTTTCTGTGCATTTTTCGTCCTCTTCCTTGCGTAGGCTGAGCCTTCTCGGAATATTTTCCTGTGTTTGTGTGTGTTTTGTTTTTGTACGCCCGTAGTCCAGCTCCAACGCTCTCTTTTTGGGTGTTTCGGTTTCAATTTCGGTCTACCAACTGAGCCGCCCCGGTAGCTCAAGCCTGTTCAGCTGTCAGCACAGTTTTGTCAGCACCAATCAGCGGGCCGCGTTGCGCCTACGTCAAGGATGTAGCCTCTCCCCGGGAACTAGTTCTAGAGGTTTTACGGGCTGATGGGCTGCTGTTTTTGCTGATGAAAAACAGTAAGTGCAAAGTGGCAGCCTAATATTTTTAATGGTATAAAGTTTTAAGTTCCCTTTGCTTAGCACAAACAAGAGGCGATTATGGCGCTGATGTTACTTTTTGGAGGAGGGTTAGAGGTCCTGCTGACAAAACTGTGCTGACAGCTGGAACAGGGCTCAGTTGGTAGAGCGTTGGGCTCCGGCCCGCTGCTCAGAAACATGCAGTGGCAGTGCATGTCCAGGCTTGGGGTCGATTGCCCTGAGACGCTCCTGCGCTCAATAATTTACCCGACGTACTACAGGTCGGCTGGCAACTGAATGGTGAGAGGGTACCTGAGCGGGGCGGCCGTCCCTGTGCTTTGTGGGACGTTAACTTTTGGCTTCTAAATCAAACCTTCATTGTGGGAGTTGCTCGTTCGGGTGGTAGGGTCGGGGTCTCCGTGACAAGTCCCTTGATGACTTTAGTGAGACTCCGACGCCAGCAGTCGAACTGAGAACAACTTGGACAAAATTAATAAAAAAATGCTTTTTTTTTGGGGGGTCTGCCAGCCAACATTGGTCTGCTTCCATGGTCCGGTCTCTAGAAAAGGCCGAACTATCTCAGGGATGACCGGCCCCTGACCAGTCCCCGATGGGCCGGGCTGCTCAGCATCCAGATGGCCAGAACGACCCACGGACATAACTACTGCATTGGTGCAGTAAAGAATCAGTTAAATCAGTAGGTGAGGTCATGGGATAACTTGTAACACTGTTACGTTTGATCCCAAGGAAAGTATTACAATTGTCCCCTTCGTACCACGCCACATTCAAAACAAACATCCGCTTAACGGTTTAATGCAAGTGGCATCTACTATGCTCATTTTGTAGCTAATTTAGTCTTCGTAGCGCACTCAAGCTGTTTAGGCTGTAATCTATAAAATCCGCCAATAAGCTACACATCTTTATACATTAAAATGAAAAAACACCGTAAAAAACTTAATGGCAAACTGTGCCCCACTTACCCACCGCACTGTGTCGAAACTTTTGAAAAAAGAGAAATCAGCTGACTGCGCATTTCCAGTGTTGCGGCTGATCCATCGTTTAATTTGGAATTATGGCCACTGTTACAATTGCTCTGTGTTACATCTGATCCCAGTCTCCCTAACTTATTAATTGGCCTTTCTCATCGATTCCTTGAAGTTGAAGATTGGGAGAGATTATATATTTGGCAAATCATCAAACTGGCTCCCAAGAAAAAGAAGGGTAAACAAGGTCTCTGTTCTGAAATGACCTTCACCAGTTTATGTTACACATGCGTGACAATATAGAGAAGTGCATAAATGCATTGCCCTTTATATACAGGTTTATAATAGTCGATGAGCATTTCATGGTAGACCGAAATGAGAGGCTTCATGGAAGTAGCAAACCACAAGTCCGAACAGAATACGATCACCATAGCAAAAACAAGGTCCGTAAAAAACAATCACCAAGCAAAACACACAGGTCCGTACAAAACACAATCACCATAGCAAAACACACAGGTCCGTACAAAACACAATCACCACAGCAAAACACACAGGTCCGTACAAAACACAATCACCATAGCAAAACACACAGGTCCGTACAAAAGACAATCACGAGAGGATGCAGGGCAGAATAATGGGGCTAATTTTGTGATAATCGAGTCAAATTTCAGAACTAAAGGATAGACGTAACAACACCTACTGACTGCTCATTATAGATACCATGTAGCTATAATGCGGTATGCAACCAGAGATCTTCAAAACAAACTCACGGTGACTGAAATATGCACGTGAGACGTGACTATTTCTGTTCGCGCCCATGACAGAATGCGTGTATAGACATTGTTTACTTGGTGATTTGGGTTTCAAACGCAGACGCATCACTTGAAGAGTTTCACACGACGGCCAATGTCAGCTGACTGCTCCTGTGCAGTCAAAGTTCTGAGATCCAAAGGTGGAAATCTCTGAAGACCTTGCTTCTCTTTACCAAAAGTGCTCAAGCAAAGCACTCTTGGAGCTCGGCTGCAACACCTTTCACCCATTTTGAGCTAATGATAATAAACTTCATGACAGTTACAATTGTTTTTGAGCCAGGACATTGTGTAAGGTAGCGAAGAAATGCTACTCACGTGGGATTCCACAATCAACGGCATGACAGCACGTGTTACCAAAATGTGTTCTCTTCTTATATTGCGCCGCACAACCATCTCTAAAGTATCAATTTTAAGTTTTTTTCGGGATTTAGTTTCTGGTTATGTATAAGAAGTTATTCATCAGACTATTTGACGGTTCTTTTTCAACGGATGGTAATTATACAGTGTCATGCCATAAATAATCGTCAAATAGTTGGAAATATCCGATAAATAACTTTTTATACATTACCAGAAACTAAATCCTGAAAACCTAAGAGTTGATGTATGTAATATCAATTCTCGAAAAATGACGTTGAAGTCCTACATAATCTTTAAAGAAATATATGTTTTTATGCTGGTTACGAGTGAGCACTACTCTAGAATGAGACGTTTTATAAAAGCACGCATCACGCTCGTGTAACATTGTCAGAGATCAAGCAAAACCCAGTGGCGGATCCAGGGGGCGGGGAAAAAGGCATTTACCCCCCCTCCCGCCAAACGGAAAAGCCCGGGGCAAAACTATGTTTTTGCCCCCCCTCCCCCAAGCGATGGACCTCCTTTTTCCCCGACTCGTTTTTAGTTTATAAGCAAGATTTTGGTGCTTCAACTCTCAACTTCAAACAGAACCAGTTAAGTTCAGTGTAAATATTAGGCCTTGGATAGGAAAAGAGTATCTCAATCCAATATTGTTCCCCCTGTGACGTTTTTTTGCTTTTCGCCTCAAATACAAAAATTCTACCGCTAAGTAATATTGTAGCGCAGCTTTTCACTGCTTGACGTTTTTTCTTTTTTGTTTTGCTTTTCGCCTTTGGTTTGCCCCTCCCAAACCGACTGGCTAGATCCGCCACGGGCAATACCTCAGATGATAGGAATCACCATGTTTTCTCCAATAAGCCATACAAGGATGAAGTGAGCATTGGGACGATTCCCAGTAAAACCTTGAGGTGCATCCTGAACACAGAAATAACATTTTTCCAAGGAATCTCCCCGCACCACTACCTCTCCATCCTCAGTGGTGGCCTTCAGTATGGCGAAATATTCACCTTCATGTTTGGATATAAAGTGGTGTTTCGAATATGCTGGCTAAGGGTCTTTAAGCATTCTTTCCTTGTATCTGCAATTTCCTTTTAACAAGCGCATTGGAGAGGGGTCTGGAGTCAACGTGCAGTGAAGGTGGTCTTAAGGTGCCCCCCTGAGATCTCGGAAACCATAAGGGTTAGCAGAACGGTCGTTCGGGGATGATGTAAATTATAGCTGAGTTTCATAAAACATAAAACAAGAGAAAGGTAACTGCTAGGTACTTATTTCGAAGTACTGGGCCCAAAAGCATGTCATTTTTCTCCATAGTAATGGGCATATTGGCGTGAGGTCGACGGGGTCACTAAAGGTCATCTTAGGTCACAAGCCGATGTTGTATGCTCAAAAGATCAAAAGCCAAAAGATCAACACCAGTGTCTTTTTCGGCAATCATTAAATTAGTATGACTCTCAATGCATTTTTGGGCGGACGAAACCGGTATTGGAAAACAAAAAGCACATATTTTTGCACTTGAAACATCCGGGCCTATTTGACATACTTATAGAAAAATACCCATTTTTATATTTTCTGAATCAAAAGGAAATTGAATGATATAAGATTTACCGCAATAAAAGTGCACCTTTTAATGCATTCGGGGTCACGTCACGTCACCTGACTTGAGGCCACCACGCTAAAATTTTGAAAAAGCCCAAAATAAAATAAAGGTGAAAAACTAGAACTGTAGGCCATCGTGCTTCCAACAATGTATAAAAAGTATATTTTGCTGGGCTATGACCCTGTCATATCAACCAAAAAACGATTTATGTTTTTGGTGAACTCACAAAGTGCCTCGGGTCATAACTTCATAATCGTTCCACCGATTAAGCTACAAGTTTCCAGTCTTGTTTTTGCGCACCAGATAACCCAGGGTACCAATTTTGGTGCAAATTCGAGAGATGATGGTGTCATTTTTTTCATTTTACATGGTCGTTTTGTCGTGGAATGCCCCAGATCCTAGCAAAATCATTGGTATATGTCATTCGGTTCGACTTGCTGCGAGGACTCCTTTTGTCTATATGTTTTGCTCTCTCTTTACTAGTTCAGATGTAACGATAGAAAACCCTTAACCCTTGCCCCGATGGCGGGTACGACCCACCTTCGCCCTGGTGTGGGGCTAAAAAGACCCCCCACGATCTCAAAAACTAAGAGAGCTAGAGAAAAGCGCAAAACGGCAATCGAAAGCTCTTCAAAAATGATATCGAAAATATTTCTGTCATTTTTCTTGTCAGGTCAATATTAAGGTCAGCAGAGGTCAAAATAGGTCAAAATCGCTAATGTGAGGTGTACTAAGAAAACCTCATATATCTCAGAAACTATGATAGCTAGAAACATTTTTCTAACACCATTAGAAAGCTCTTGAGTTGTTCTTTCATACAGTGGCATTCATTTTCGTGTCAGGTCAAAGCCTAGGGAGCTACAGGTCACTGAATATTGGGCATATTCTTGGGAATGTCCATAGCCACCCATGCATAAGGGCGTTTCCTGTTTCGCTAATAACTTCCAAACCAAACAAGATACAGCCATAGTTGATGCACCATTGCAATCCTCTCGTCAATACAAATCGAATGATATATAATATTGCTATGCCAGGTCAAATTTAAGAATTTGACCTGACCCAGGTCAACGGTCTGACCCAACTTGACGTGGTATAGTCATGATGTATATCATTTGACTTGCAGTGACTATTCAAACACTTAGGTGACAAAATAAAAGTTCCATCTTAGTTTATTCTAAATTTATAGAGTAAAACACCAAAAAATGCTTATTTGACCTAAAGTGACCTTTTTAAAGGTCACAAGTCAAAATTTTTTGCATAAACTTCAGAAATGGGCTAAGAGCAAGTCGCAACCGATGTTTGAAGTTGATTCCATCCATACTTACTGAGAAAAGCTCATTTCGTGATTTTCCCCATGTATTGACAATGGGGAGGTCATGCTCTGCACATGACCTTAGGTCACCAATATAAAAAATCCCGGAACAAATATTGTAGCTCCTGGTGGGCCCAATATGTGGTATAAGTTTGAACTTGATCGATTGACCCCTCTTTTAGTTATGCGATCCTAAACATTTTTTGAGGTGAGGTCACTTCACCTGGCTTGGTGACCTGACCTGATATGACCTTGGGCTAAAATTTTCAGGAAAGATGTAAAAATGATGAAGAAACAGCTAGACCAAGTTTGGTGGCGCTGCGCGCCGCCGTTTTTTTGATCGCTTCGGAAAAACCCGAGGGGGTCTAAAAGACCCCCACCCGGGCGAAGGTTAACACCAGCCCCGCTGGGGTCCCTGGCATGTCACCGCTGGGGAGCGTGTTTTGCGCCCTCCGTATCTCCTTTCCCAGGAAAGCTAAATAAAAATTACGGACGGATTTTGAAAGCTCTTGATGAGACAAATATAAATTATACGACCTATTTTTTAGTTCGGTCAATATTGCCGTCAGCGGAGGTCGAGGAAGGGTCCATAGTCGTACAACAGGGCAGTGTGCCTTCTCCCGTCAGTGTGAGGCTCCATAGGCTTACAACATGGCAGTGTGTCTTTTCCCGTCTGTGTGTTTTACTCGGTGGAGCTGGAGAAAATCTTGAGGCATTGTTGGATTTATCCCATCGTTACGAATCTAGGGGTGTATAATGTGACGTTCTAGGTCAAATAGTGAAAATGACCTGACATCGAGCTAGGTCAGTCTCATATGGCGACCTGGAATGGTCATGCTGCATATTAATCGAATCCCCGTGACAAGATAAACACAACGCAAGCAAAATGGAAACTTTATCTCAATTCAGTGCGAAGTTACTGGGAAGATAATCACTGCATGCTCCTGTGACCTCACATGGCGTTTGAGAGGTTAGATGATAAAAAAACTCAACTTAAGGTCCGGATTGTGGTAAGAATATACGGTTTAAAAATTTCAAGATTATCTGTTCATTAATTGCTGAAACCGCACCCTTTTTATTTTTTACCATAGACTTCAGATGGTATGAACAAAAAACTGACCCCATCTTAGGTCAACAAGATGTAAATTCCGAGATAGCAGACTTTTAGGCCCTATTGACATTAGGTATGATATTGTATAAGTTTTGGCTTTTGAGGCTGAGTCACATAACCTTGAATAGACCCTTGACCTGACATGACCTGATCTAAAAGCTTGGTCAGATGTGTGAAATTGATCAGGTATAAGGTACTTCAAGTTGCGTCGTTCTGCCTCGCTTTGTTCTGCGTTATTTGACACTCGCAGTGACGAGGGTCTGAGCCACTTTTGCTTTGACGGGGGTACCCTCTCCCTCTGTTTTTTGTTTGGGGGTAAAATAAAAGCGGCCGCGCGTACGCCACCGTACTTGATATACCTTTTATCTGATCATTTTTACATTTTTTTGGAGAAAACAGTTTAAAGGTTGGGTCATCGTAGGTCAGGTCACCAATGCAGGCCAACTGACTTCACCCCCGAAAACGTTTAAGATAACATAAGTCAGAACAGAGTGAGCCTATCCGATTGAAACTTGTATCAAATAAACGGCTGACTGAGTTCTAAAAAAATATATTCCCATTATTTGTATATCGATGACCTGAGATCAGGTGCAAGCCATGACCTCTTCATTGGAAATACATGGGACAGATGGTTTAAACTTACTAACTTAGTAGTAAACTTATTAACTTAGTACGGCGGTTTTCCTGAAGATCCTCAGCTGCGCCGAACTTCATCTGTGAGAGAGCTCCCCTCCTCCTCCGTCTGTGGGAGGGGAGCAGCCTGTTCGCTGTAACCATATGTTATAACCAAAATTCCGGCAGCTACCTCGCCCATGGTGAACATCACGGCCAAGGACCCAGCGTAACGGTCACCACAGACCGGCTGCTGACGCTATACGGTGGCGCCATCTATCCCCCCGAGTGACGTCACAGAGCCGAGGGTCAGCTGAGTAATGTAGAGACTGGCTCTCTGTTCGGGAGTCCTTATCTCTCTGCATGACGTTCCCCTTCGCTGGTCAGGAAAAGTGTGCGTGTTTTCGACCTGGAGCGTGTATTTGACAGCGCGGCAGGCCCTCGTGCGACACAGCACTCGGAGAGAACAGCACAACGTCCTCACTGCACAGGGGAAGTATATCACAGGTCGTCCGCACTGGCGCAGTGCCGCTACATATCTTATCACTGGGTGTCTTTTCCTCTCGTTGGACCTTTCACTCGTCATGAAACGAGGCTGGTTAATTCAAGTAAGCAAACCTAACTAGGTCTCGGGGGTTTGAGATAAATTTCACCCAAGCCACTGGAAACACTTTCGAACAATTCGATGACAATCCGAATCCTGTGTAATCCAGAGGAGGACGATCTCTCAGTGGCTGCGTCCAAAAACATCATATTATGTTGATACCAATTCAATACTAAGTAGAAATTGGTCCTGTAATACGCACCAGCGGCTGTTTAAAGGCGACAAGGATAACTACTTCCGCGGTAGCACATGGTAGCAGCTTGCAAGTAGATCACGGCCGGTCCTGGCCTTGAACTCTAACGCTACACAGCGACACACAGCGGAGAGAAAGGTTACAGCGGCCGCCGACCAAACAGCACGTGACCCAAATAACTTTTGCTATTGCTGAAAATCACAAAAAAACCCACAGGCAATACTGATCATTTCACGGCAAAAATTAATTATCTGGAAATTCCAACCGTAACACAGCGTGACAGATCAATAGCTTTAAGTCTGCAGGAGTCAATTCCGATGCTGACTAAAATACAGTATTCTGGGTACCAATACTATTTGCCACGTTTTAAAATGATATTGTGATAAACACCAATAGCTGTTTGCAGTGCGTTCTGTCCCGTTCTTTAGTGGTTGTACCCGAAACAGTTCACCAGCGCTGGCCAGTGACGCGCTGCATCCTTCGGTCAACAAACAACAAGAAAGATAATCCACGCAGCCGCTGCTCCAGTCACGTCACCGTCCCGGTGCCTAACCACACAACTGCTGCCCCAGTGACGTCACCGCCCGGTGTTAAGCCACGCAGCGGCTGCCCCAGTGACGTCAAGGCCCAGGCTCTGGGCGCCGAAATATGAGCAGAGTTCAGCACAGCAAACGCCATCAACCTGAAACGGAGGAATAGCGGTCAACATGGGTTCAAATCAGGCACAAACGACAGCGGATTTAACCCTCGTCCTGACGGAGAACCCCCTTGGTTTTGCGACGAAGCTAATAAAAAGGTGGAGCAAGGCGCCACAGGACTTGGCACACCTAATCCATGGGAAATTTCGGAACCTCTCCACAAAATGTAACGTCAAGTTATCTCGGGTCACGTGACCAGGCCACGACAATCGACCTGGCCTCCAAAAAATTGTAGTGACACCAATGAAAACAGGTTCGATCTATTGATCTGATATTCTATTAACGGTAGGGGGGGGTCTGACCACGTACATACCTGCGGCTACAGCCGCGCGGCAGGGCCGGTGCTGCCAGCTTGCAGGAATTCTAATGATCCGATGGCACGGCACCAAATTAGCGTGTGCAACCTACGATTAAAATTTGTGCGAGGTTTTCAAGTTGGAAATTTGTGAAATTATTGATGGGAAGGGGGAAGGGAGAGACAGAGGAATGGTGTATGACCGGCTGCGGCTGAATGTTACAGACGGCGGATTCTGTTTGCGGCAGACTTTCTCGACTGATTTTCTCACTGATGTCTGCGGCTGTTGCTTGTTAAGAGTCGTTGTTTGTGTTGGCTGTTTGACGGTCAAGTATTCAGTATTCTCACTTTTGTTGTCATGATGTCGCCGCCTATTCTTTGTTCGCCTCGAACTGTAAGACTGCAAATACAGAATTTGTGTCGGAAAAAATATGTGTACTAAACGGCTGCGTGTAGAAGTCTTCTGCTCAGTGGCTCAGAAGAAATCAGTTGTCTCTACTAGGTCACGAATTCCCTCCGCTAAAAGTAGCACACAGGACGGGGGGAGGGTGGTCGGAACATTATATCCATATCTAGGCTAACCTCAACAAAAATATGCGAACTTTCAAAATAAAAGATAGCAGGGCGGAGTATGCTGTATAAAGGCCAAGATCACGAAGCCTAAAACGCTGAACAATTAAAACCAATTCAAGGGAATGTCTATTGGATGTGCTTGGGTTGACTGGTTTGTACTGTTATTTGAGACCAATTGAAAGGAGGGCCCATCCGCCCCCCCCCGCCAGGGTGTGATTATCGGCACCCCATGATAGCATTTGTTACCTACCTGATAGGTTTTGCCGTCCAAAAGTGGCGCACCCCCTGGTCCAGACGCCTCTGACGATGTGCCCGCTCCCCCAATTGCGAATCCTAGATCCGCCAATATGCTCTGTACCTTTAACTTTCATCATCTTTTTACCTCATTTTTTGGTGAAAGTTCATTACTGTCTAACCATTTAGATGGCGCCCATCTCCAGGGGCACGTGACCCAAATAACTTTTGCTATTGCTGAAAATCACAAAAAAATCCACAGGCAATACTGATCATTTCACGGCCAAACATTAATTATCTGGAACTTACAACTGTAACACAGCGTGACAGAGCAATAGTTTTAAGTCCGCGGAGGTCAATCCTGATACTGCCTAAAATACAGTATTCTGGGTACCAATACTATTTGCCACGTTTTATAATAAAATTGTAAAACACTTTTCTATGTAAGATCTGACGAATGTCTCAGGACGTCATTCGCCATGTCTAGAGACATATCACTGCCTCTGTACTCTGGACTTACGTATCTCGAGTCCAGTTCTGTCCAGTGTCGCTGTGCCAGACTGACTTGTCTCGAGTCCGGTTCAGTCCAGTGTCGCCTTCCCTATACTCAGGACTTACCTGTCTCGAGACCAGTTCAGTCCAGTGTCTCTGTACCTGTACTCAGACTGACCTGTCTCGAGTCCAGTTCAGTCCAGTGTCTCTGTCCCCATACTCAGACTTACGTATCTCGAGTCCAGTTCAGTCCAGTGTCGCTGTCCCAGACTGACCTGTCTCGAGTCCGGTTCAGTCCAGTGTCGCCTTCCCTATACTCAGGACTTACTTGTCTCGAGTCCGGTTCAGTCCAGTGACGCCTTCCCTATACTTAGACTTACCTGTCTCGAGTCCAGTTCTGTACAGTGTCGCCGTCCGTGGATCCGCAGCGCTACCCGAACAGGTCGCCGTGGTCGCCGCCGAAGCTGAAGCCGCTTCTGGTTCTGCTCTCGGTGGTGGTCTTGTAGGCGGTGAAGGTCAGGGTGGAGCCGGCCTCCGAGTCCATCACGTAGAACTGCCGACCCTGCTGAAGCTCCGGGTAGCTGCACTTCTCCTGCTTCTGGTACGACTTCAGCTCCTCCTCAGAGACGCAGCCGCAGCCCAGGCTGGCAACGAGACGGGCAGGGTCAGGGGAAGGGTCACAGCATCACCAACACCACGACAAACCACGTGTGCGCCACCAACATCGCTGAGGTTCGGGACCGACGGTGGATTACTTATTGGAAGCTCTGAGTCCTTTAAAACCGTACACAGCGTATTGACAGAATGGGCGTCACTCCTGCTGAGCCGAGCACAGTCTGAACTACTTGTCGCTAACTGGATCCATTTTCTCACCAACACTGTTGGCGAGTTGGCAGATTATTCCAGCCAGGACTTCCACGGAGACCCTCACTAAGACTCGAATTAGAGACGGGCCAGCTGGGCCGAGATTCTGGTAAGCAAGCGGAGGTAAATAAGGAGGAGCGGCATCAGCTGGAGGAGCCGAGCCTCAGTGGCAGCGTGCTCACTCCTCAGTGGCAGTGTGCTCACTCCTCAGTGGCAGCGTGCTCACTCCTCAGTGGCAGTGTGCTCACTCCTCAGTGGCAGCGTGCTCACTCCTCAGTGGCAGCGTGCTCACTCCTCAGTGGCAGCGTGCTCACTCCTCAGTGGCAGCGTGCTCACTCCTCAGTGGCAGCGTGCTCACTCCTCAGGGACAGCGTGCTTACTCCTCAGGGACAGCGTGCTCACTCCTCAGTGGCAGCGTGCTCACTCCTCAGTGACAGCGTGCTCACTCCTCAGTGACAGCGTGCTCACTCCTCAGTGACAGCGTGCTCACTCCTCAGTGACAGCGTGCTCACTCCTCAGTGACAGCGTGCTCACTCCTCAGTGGCAGCGTGCTCACTCCTCAGTGGCAGTGTGCTCACTCCTCAGTGGCAGCGTGCTCACTCCTCAGTGGCAGCGTGCTCACTCCTCAGTGGCAGCGTGCTCACTCCTCAGTGGCAGCGTGCTCACTCCTCAGTGGCAGCGTGCTCACTCCTCAGGGACAGCGTGCTTACTCCTCAGGGACAGCGTGCTCACTCCTCAGTGGCAGCGTGCTCACTCCTCAGTGACAGCGTGCTCACTCCTCAGTGACAGCGTGCTCACTCCTCAGTGGCAGCGTGCTCACTCCTCAGTGGCAGCGTGCTCACTCCTCAGGGACAGCGTGCTTACTCCTCAGGGACAGCGTGCTCACTCCTCAGTGGCAGCATGCTCACTCCTCAGGGACAGCGTGCTCACTCCTCAGGGACAGCGTGCTTACTCCTCAGGGACAGCGTGCTCACTCCTCAGTGGCAGCGTGCTCACTCCTCAGTGGCAGTGTGCTCACTCCTCAGTGGCAGTGTGCTCACTCCTCAGTGGCAGTGTGCTCACTCCTCAGTGACAGCGTGCTCACTCCTCAGTGGCAGTGTGCTCACTCCTCAGGGACAGCGTGCTTACTCCTCAGTAACAGCGTGCTCACTCCTCAGTGGCAGCGTGCTCACTCCTCAGGGACAGCGTGCTTACTCCTCAGGGACAGCGTGCTTACTCCTCAGGGACAGCGTGCTCACTCCTCAGTGGCAGCGTGCTCACTCCTCAGTGGCAGTGTGCTCACTCCTCAGTGGCAGTGTGCTCACTCCTCAGTGGCAGTGTGCTCACTCCTCAGTGACAGCGAGCTCACTCCTCAGTGGCAGCGTGCTCACTCCTCAGTGGCAGCGTGCTCACTCCTCAGTGGCAGTGTGCTCACTCCTCAGTGGCAGTGTGCTCACTCCTCAGTGGCAGCGTGCTCACTCCTCAGTAACAGCGTGCTCACTCCTCAGTGGCAGCGTGCTCACTCCTCAGGGACAGCGTGCTTACTCCTCAGGGACAGCGTGCTTACTCCTCAGGGACAGCGTGCTTACTCCTCAGGGGCAGTGTGCTCACTCCTCAGTGGCAGCGTGCTCACTCCTCAGTGACAGCGTGCTCACTCCTCAGTGGCAGCGTGCTCACTCCTCAGGGACAGCGTGCTTACTCCTCAGGGACAGCGTGCTCACTCCTCAGTGGCAGCGTGCTCACTCCTCAGTGACAGCGTGCTCACTCCTCAGTGGCAGCGAGCTCACTCCTCAGTGGCAGCGTGCTCACTCCTCAGGGACAGCGTGCTCACTCCTCAGTGGCAGCGTGCTCACTCCTCAGGGACAGCGTGCTCACTCCTCAGTAACAGCGTGCTCACTCCTCAGTGGCAGCGTGCTCACTCCTCAGGGACAGCGTGCTCACTCCTCAGTAACAGCGTGCTCACTCATCAGTGGCAGCGAGCTCACTCCTCAGTGGCAGCGTGCTCACTCCTCAGACACACCCAAACCCAAACCCACACACCCACTCTACAGTCTTCTTGCTACGGAAACAGTGATAGCTGTATCGACGTGTAATCTATTTGCACCCCAAACGGAATGGGTTCCGTTTATACGAGAGCCACCCGTCAATTAGGAGAACCGTTGCACTTACCCGCTAACAGTGCACTTGGCAATATTGCTGCCACTACACGCTGCTTTACACTGGGCGAAGTCGGGGAGGAACTTGAAGTCAGTCGGCGGGCCTTCCGGTCTGGAGAAGCAGGGCAGCGATGTGCCTGACGCCGTGTACAGCATGATCCACATGGGGGAGGTGCTGACGGTGAAGAAGTTGCCCTCTGCGAACACCTTGCCGCTTGTGAAGTCGGACCTCTCGAAGTGCTGGCTGGGTCTGGTGAGGTTGGCGGTGCTGCTGATGCAGGCGCAGCCGTCCGGCATCACACCGATTACAGGCTGGTTGTCTGCCTTGCACTTGGCGGCGCAGGTGTTGAAGTCGTAGACGCCCCGGGTGGTGATCCATGTGGTCTCAGTAGGAACTACAAAGCACTCTGGCTCTACCTCGAACGCTGTGGACAAATATAAGGTATAAGTCAGCTTGGGAGGAAATGATAGCCTTGACTCGGATCTGTTACCCTGGCAAAGTCAGATTGGGAGGAAATGATAGCCTTGACTCGGATCTGTTACCCTGGCAAAGTCAGCTTGGGAGGAAATGATAGCCTTGACTCGGATCTGTTACCCTGGCAAAGTCAGCTTGGGAGGAAATGATAGCCTTGACTCGGATCTGTTACCCTGGCAAAGTCAGCTTGGGAGGAAATGATAGCCTTGACTCGGATCTGTTACCCTGGCAAAGTCAGCTTGGGAGGAAATGATAGCCTTGACTCGGATCTGTTACCCTGGCAAAGTCAGCTTGGGAGGAAATGATAGCCTTGACTCGGATCTGTTACCCTGGCAAAGTCAGCTTGGCAGGAAATGACAGCCTCCTACCTAGAGAGTTCAAATATACTGACAACAAAAGTGTAACACTTGCAGCTACGGTAAACCCGTTTCCTGCATCCTCCCCTTTCCCGACCTTGAGAAGACCGCCCCAAACTCGGACATGTGCAGGTTAGCGTGCAGACATTCTTTTTCTTAGCTCACCGGAGCAAAACCCCTCAACACGCGGAGCCGGAGCCATAATACCGAAAATACCGAAATCCAACACCGGTAGTACCGATATTGCCAGAAGTAGAATTGTTCGGGTTTAACGACGTGCCAACTGCCAATATTATTAGACGCCACCAACTTTCACCCTGTTGGGAGGGATTTGGAGGATCAGATCAACTTATTCAGAGGCTCCGCCGGGACCTGAACCCGTTGGCTTAAGAGATTTTGTTGCTATCCACAGTCACCCATCCGCTAACATCAGAAGTAGAAGCCTCACTGAGCTAGCTAGTGTACCAACAGTGTCCGAAGCGCAGGACCTGTCCGGAACATTCAGGAACCGGACTCGGAAATGGCTGTCAGACCGGGTCGGGTACCGACTGACGTCTCTCCGAAGGTCGGATCACATTGGGTCGTTCACAAACCGTTGTTTGGGTCGGAGTTTTCGGTCTGCATTACAGAGTTTCGTCGGCAGGGTAGAATACGACCGAGCGGGCGTAGTATTTATTCTGATTCGACCCACCGACGAAGCTCTGTGATACAGACCGACAGATCCGACCCCAGAAACACCTTGTGGAGTAAAGCCGAGCGAACTTCCTCCGAAAATCCGAACTCCACATCTCTTTTCGATAAATCTAACCGGTGCGTAAATTATCAGATTGGGAAAAATTATAATACGCAATGCTATAATTCGCTTCCAGCTTCGTAAACAAATTGGGAGAGATATAATATTCAAAATTACCAACTACAGTTCTGTACTTAAACTTGTGTTCCTGTCTCGGATATGCCGGTAAAGGTCCAGAAGCTATCACTGATACCCTCAGACGTTTGTGGAAGCATTTCTTAATTTTGCAAACTTGTTTGCAGCTTATTATCATAGCGCTGTTAGAGCCAGGGGGCGGACATGAGATACCTCTCTAGAATTCTGGGGGTTTTGAAGGTTCCATTTCTGGGTCTGACCGTTTTTTTGCAGCAAAATTTAACATGTAATTCCAATGGGACTGTTTGAAGGGGTTTGGGGCACGGGCCAGTTGGAAAAATTAAGCGGTGCTTAAGGGTATATTCTTATTTTTGGTATGTAAAATTGATCAGGCTATCTTCTGGGTGCAGTTTTTAGTCCCTGACATGCTTTTATAACAAGGAATATCCACGATGAATTTCATGCTAATTCCTTCAGAATTCTGTTTCGAATGTTTCGCTCAAACAATCAGAACGCTGTATTCTACCTTCTGCTACCAGAATCTAAGGTATCTTGAACAAAACCCTCCAAAATACTACCCTATGCTCAACATGCTGCCAAATCAGGCAGTCAGCTGGCTGTCATGTCCGAACCGTATCTATAGGAACCGTAGTTAGAGCACGCCATGCAGAGAAAATAAACCACCAGGGACAGACGAACCCAACAGGAAAACTACATTACTAGACAAGATGGGACAATTCTGGCTTAGGTGACATTTCAACGCGAGTAAGTCTGGCGATCTTCCGCATCGTATCCAACCAGAGGTTCCACACCGTATCCAACCAGAGGTTCTACACCGTATCCAACCAGAGGTTCCACACCGTATACAACCAGAGGTTCCACACCGTATCCAGCTAGAGGTTCCACACCGTATCCAACCAGAGGTTCCACACCGTGTCCAACCAGAGGTTCCACACCGTATCCAACCAGAGGTTCCACACCGTGTCCAACCAGAGGTTCCACACCGTATCCAACCAGAGGTTCCACACCGTATCCAACCAGAGGTTCCACACCGTATCCAACCAGAGGTTCCACACCGTATCCAACCAGAGGTTCCACACCGTATCCAACTAGAGGTTCCACACCGGCCCACTCCACTTTCCTCTGGAAAATACTCGTCAACACTTTCTCGTCCCATCCCAAGTGCGGCTGGTGAGATGTCACCACCCCGTCTCCCGTCCCACCGAAGCATAGGCGGATCCGGGATATCCAGTGGGAGACTTTGGTCAGCAAGCGCCGTTTGAGTCAGAAGCGGCAATCGTGGGCACGTCAAGGGGAATGACCGCCCCGGTAGCTCAGTTAGTAGAGCATTGGGCTCCGGCCCGCTGCTCAGAAACAGCAGTGGCAGTGCCTGTCCAGGCTTGGGATCGGTTCCCCTGAAACGCTCCGGCGCTCAATAGTTTACCCAACATAGGTCGGCTGGCAACTGACTGGTGAGAGGGTGACCTGAGCGGGGCGGCCGTCCCTGTGCTTTGTGGGACATTAAACTTTGGCTTCTAAATAAACCATTGTGGGAGTTGCTCGTTCGGGTGGTGGATTCGGGGTCTCCGTGAAAAATATTTTGGTAACTTAACACGCGCATTGACGGGGGGGCGGGTACCCGTCCCCTCGGGTTTTTCGGAGATAGCAGTAAAACAGCAGCGCGTGGCGCCGCCGTACTTGGTATACCTTTTCCCTCATAATTTTTACAACTTCTGTGAAAATTTTAAGGTTAGGTCATCTCAGGTCAGGTCACCAGTACAGGTCAAGTGACCTGACCTAAAAAAGTTTGATATAGCATAAGTCGGAGCAGGGTGAACCTATCCGATTGAAACTCATATCACATAATGGGTCCACCGAGTTCTCTAAAATAAAATATGCTCCGGTATTTTTGATATCGATGACCTAGGGTCAGGTACGAGGCATGACTTCTCTATTGGAAATACATGGGAAAAATGGTTTTTACTGTATAACTCAGTAATGGATAACGATAGAGCGTCTATTTTAGATGCATTAGACTCGCCTTGGCTTTGCAGTTCTAATGATATGCATTTTATATAATTTGACCCTGACCTGACCTCAGGTCAGATCAAATCCTTGATTGAACCTCGCAAGGTCAAATTATATATCATTCGATTTGGCTTTCTGCGAGGATTCATACAGTTTAAGTCGTTTTGCTCTATCTTTACTTGTTCAGATGTAATGGCCGAAAAACTTAATGTAAATGTTATCCCTATTAGGGAATGTTTTGACCTCTCGTGACCTTAAATGTGACCTGACAAAAATGGTTCAAATATTTTCGATGGAGAGGTGGATGGGCTACCCAACACCGTTTACCGTTTTTCGCTACCTACCGTGGTTCTCGAGATCTTAGGGGGGGTACCCACCCCCCTCGTCAAAGCGAAGGTGGCTCAGACCCCTGTCAATGCGCGTGTTAAGTAAGACTCCGACCCCAACAGCCGTACTGGGAACATTCCGGTCAAATTTTTAAAGAAAATTAGAGACTGGAGTTTGAGGGTTACAGGGCCGTTCCTTAACGATCTGTTAAGTTTTAGAGTACATCAGCTACTTATACTATAGAGTGCCCGAGTGCCGGTGTGCATCGTGGGGCGCTAGGTGAACCGATAGAGGCGATGACGTGCGTGCCTATGGTCCCCTGGGTTCGCCTTTGCCCTGCAGACAGCTAACTTACAGACTCTCCCTGTGCCCTGCAGACAGCTAACTTACAGACTCTCCAGGCCAGCCACTTCATCTCGGCGACGGCGATCAGTCTAAAGTGGTTGTACATGTCCTCCCAGCTCTGGGCATCCAGGCCGGACACGTCTACGTAGCCGAGGGCCTTCAGAGCCGCCGCACCGTCTCCCCTGCTCAGGCATAAACACTGCATCCTGCGGGACAGGGCGGCGGGTTACTGCATCCTGCGGGACAGGGCGGAGGGTTACTGCATCCTGCGGGACAGGGCGGAGGGTTACTGCATCCTGCGGGACAAGACGGAGGGTTACTGCATCCTGAGGAACAGGGCGGCGGGTTACTGCATCCTGCGGGACAGGGCGGCAGGTTACTGCATCCTGCGGGACAGGGCGGCGGGTTACTGCATCCTGTGGGACAGGGCGGAGGGTTACTGCATCCTGCGGGACAGGGCGGAGGGTTACTGCATCCTGCGGGACAGGGCGGCGGGTTACTGCATCCTGCGGGACAGGGCGGCGGGTTACTGCATCCTGCAGGACAGGGCGGAGGGTTACTGCATCCTGCGGGACAGGGCGGAGGGTTACTGCATCCTGCGGGACAGGGCGGAGGGTTACTGCATCCTGCGGGACAGGGCGGCGGGTTACTGCATCCTGCGGGACAGGGCGGCGGGTTACTGCATCCTGCGGGACAGGGCGGCGGGTTACTGCATCCTGCGGGACAGGGCGGCGGGTTACTGCATCCTGCGGGACAGGGCGGAGGGTTACTGCATCCTGCGGGACAGGGCGGCGGGTTACTGCATCCTGCGGGACAGGGCGGCGGGTTACTGCATCCTGCAGGACAGGGCGGAGGGTTACTGCATCCTGCAGGACAGGGCGGAGGGTTACTGCATCCTGCGGGACAGGGCGGAGGGTTACTGCATCCTGCGGGACAGGGCGGCGGGTTACTGCATCCTGCGGGACAGGGCGGCGGGTTACTGCATCCTGCGGGACAGGGCGGCGGGTTACTGCATCCTGCGGGACAGGGCGGCGGGTTACTGCATCCTGCGGGACAGGGCGGAGGGTTACTGCACCCTGCGGGACAGGGCGGCGGGTTACTGCATCCTGCGGGACAGGGCGGCGGGTTACTGCATCCTGCGGGACAGGGCGGTGGGCTGATGCATCCTGCAGGACAGGGCGGCGGGTTACTGCATCCTGCGGGACAGGGCGGCGGGTTACTGCATCCTGCGGGACAGGGCGGCGGGTTACTGCATCCTGCGGGACAGGGCGGTGGGCTGATGCATCCTGCAGGACAGGGCGGCGGGTTACTGCATCCTGCGGGACAGGGCGGCGGGTTACTCCATCCTGCGGGACAGGGCGGAGGGTTACTGCATCCTGTGGGACAGGGCGGAGGGTTGATGATTATTAGGACAGCCAGATACATTAGAAAATACTAACTATATTCTGTACTATACTTAGCGAATGCTATATTTATTCTCTAATATATTCTATACCATACAAACATATTCTATACGATACCACATATAATGTTGCCTCATACTCACTCCTGCACTACAGCCATGGTCAGCTTCCGCTTCATACACTCCTGCTGACACTGGGCGGGCGCGGCGTCCATCCTCTCCCAACACGCGGCCTCGCTGTCAGTGTCCGTCGCCTTGCACAGCTTCCTCAGCAGCAGCTTGACTCCGGAGGTGTCTTTGCCCTGAGCTGCCGCCTCCGAGGCCAGGCCCTGGGCGTAGTACTTGTACTTCAACTTGCCGTCCGACCCGGCCAGATCCTGCCGGAGAGGCAGAGAGTTTGCCGGTGCTGCCTTACCGGGACCGCAGCAGTTACACCCCGGCCTGGACCAACGCCCACCGGCGCAGCAGAGCCGCATGACAATGGCCGGTGCTGCCTTACCGGGACCGCAGCAGTTACACCCCGACCTGCGGCTATGACCAACGCCCACCGGCGCAGCAGAGCCACATGACAATGGCCGGTGCTGCCTTACCGGGACCGCAGCAGTTACACCCCGACCTGCGACCAACGCCCACCGGCGCAGCAGAGCCACATGACAATGGCCGGTGCTGCCTTACCGGGACCGCAGCAGTTACACCCCGGCCTGGACCAACGCCCACCGGCGCAGCAGAGCCGCATGACAATCTGTTGAAAGCAAACCATGTTTCCTTCCAACAGTATCTCTTCTTAAGCCTGTAGGTTAGTTTTATGTCAACCCCAGATTCGCTTCGGGCAACACGGGTCAAGAATCTGGGCCTCTTACCATTAGAACACCAAGCCACGCAGCTCCTCCGTACAACTCGGCTCACAATGTTTCGACCCCGGCGTCGTCAGTTATGTTCGTAAAGAAAAGGCACGGCATAAAATTGTTTTTAGAAGACAAAACAAACATTATATCGGCCTGAATTTACTTGTGTCGGTGACCCAGAATCACAAGCTAGCTTGATGCCAAGCTTCAACTTACATTTGTTTTAAGTATGTGAAACCATGGTAAGAAGACAAAATGTTCGAAGAAATTTAGCACCTTGAAATACCCTTTCGGACGAATACCTTTACCAACCTGGCTCCACTGCTACCAACCTGGCTCCATTGCTACCAACCTGGTTCCACTGCTACCAACCTGTCTCCACTGCTACCAACCTGGCCCCACTGCTACCAATATGTCTACACTACTACCAACATGTCTCCTTTGCTACCAATCTGGCTCCACTGCTACCAACCCGTATCCACTGCTACCAACCTGTCTTCACTGCTACCAGCCTGTCGTCACTGCTACCAACATGTCTCCACTGCTACCAACCTGTCTCCATTGCTACCAACCTGTTTCCACTGCTACCAACATGACTCCAGTGCTACCAACCTGCCTTCACTGCTACCAGCATGTCTCCACTGCTACCAACCTGTCTCCACTGCTACCAGCCTGTCTCCACTGCTACCAGCCTGTCTCCACTGCTACCAACATGGCTCCAGTGCTACCAACCCGTCTCCACTGCTACCAGCCTGTCTTTACTTCTACCAGTCTGTATACAGTGCTACCAACCTGTCTCCACTGCTACCAACCCGTCTCCACTGCTACCAACCTGTCTCCACTGCTACCAACCCGTATCCACTGCTACCAACCTGTCTTCACTGCTACCAGCCTGTCGTTACTGCTACCAACCTGCCTTCACTGCTACCAGCATGTCTCCACTGCTACCAACCTGTCTCCACTGCTACCAGCCTGTCTCTACTGCTACCAACATGGCTCCAGTGCTACCAACCCGTCTCCACTGCTACCAGCCTGTCTTCACTTCTACCAGTCTGTATACAGTGCTACCAACCTGTCTCCACTGATACCAACCCGTCTCCATGCTACCCACCTGTCTCCACTGCTACCAACATGTCCCCACTGCTACCCACCTGGCTCCACTGCTACCCACCCGTTCCCACTGCTACCCACCTGTCTCCACTGCTACCAGCCTGTCTCCACTGCTACCAGTCTGTCTCCGATGCTACCAACCTGCCTCCATGCTACCCACCTGGCTCCACTGCTACCCACCCGTTCCCACTGCTACCCACCTGTCTCCACTGCTACCCACCTGTCTCCACCGCTACCCACCTGTCTCCACCGCTACCCACCTGGCTCCACCGCTACCCACCCGTTCCCACTGCTACCCACCTGGCTCCACTGCTACCCACCTGTCTCCACTGCTACCAGCCTGTCTCCACTGGTACCAACCTGTTTCCACTGCTACCAGTCTGTCTCCAATGCTACCAGCCCGTCTCCACTGCTACCAGCCCGTCTCCACCGCTACCCACCTGGCTCCACTGCTACCCACCCATTCCCACTGCTACCCACCCGTCTCCACCGCTACCCACCTGGCTCCACTCTGCCCAGGCCTGCCGTGCCAGGAGGCTCCACCCCTGCCGTACGGCCGCCGCCGCTCCGCCCGCGGGGCATCTCTCCATTCTGTTCATGTTGTCCAAGGCCCAGGCGTCGGACCCGCTGCACGTGTATCCGGCCCTGTGGAGGCGGCAGCCGCAGCGTCTGGTGGTGGGCTTTCGCGAGAGGCACATACATACCGCACTGTCTAATGGCATTCACTTCTTAGCACAGCCTCAATGGTCAATATGACAAGGGGTTGACGCTGAGTGCTTTGAGATGAGCCATCAGTGAGATTCGCACCGAGGTCTGTGTCGAGGTGTTCCTCCATATGAGGTGAAAATAGGTTTGTGTGTGTGTGTGTTGGGTGTTTAGGGGCGCTTCAGCGACTTCGCTATATCGCGCCCAAACAGGTCAAATACACATTAATCTTGAATGGCACATTACACATTAACATTACATTACAGCCAGCCAGTACAGCCAAGCCCACATTACATTACACATACACACATACACATAAATCTTAGCTAATGAAGCCAGAAGCGGTGACAGGCACAGTACAACCAGCAAAGAGGCGCTAATGACGATCGCAGTCGATGCACCCTAAAGCCTTGGCATAACGCCGACGAACCGATACAAACCGACCGCCGCCGAGCTGGCGGTGAGGTGCAGGCTCGTCACCCACCTGGTGACCAGTCCGTACTGGCGGTACTTGAGGCAGGTCCCTCACCCACCTGGTGACCAGTCCGTACTGGCGGTACTTGGGGCAGGTCCCTCACCCACCTGGTGACCAGTCCGTACTGACGGTACTTGAGGCAGGTCCCTCACCCACCTGGTGACCAGTCCGTACTGGCGGTACTTGAGGCAGGTCCCTCACTCACCTGGTGACCAGTCCGTACTGGCGGTACTTGGGGCAGGACCCTCACCCACCTGGTGACCAGTCCGTACTGGCGTTCCTTGAGGCAGGTCCCTCACCCACCTGGTGACCAGTCCGTACTGGCGGTACTTGAGGCAGGACCCTCACCCACCTGATGACCAGTCCGTACTGGCGGTACTTGAGGCAGGTCCCTCACCCACCTGGTGACCAGTCCGTACTGGCGGTACTTGAGGCAGGTCCCTCACCCACCTGGTGACCAGTCCGTACTGGCGGTACTTGAGGCAGGTCCCTCACCCCACCTGGTGACCAGTCCGTTCTGGCGGTACTTGAGGCAGGTCCCTCACCCACCTGGTAACCAGTCCGTTCTGACGGTACTTGAGGCAGGTCCCTCACCCACCTGGTGACCAGTCCGTTCTGGCGGTACTTGAGGCAGGTCCCTCACCCACCTGGTGACCAGTCCGTTCTGGCGGTACTTGAGGCAGGTCCCTCACTCCACCTGGTAACCAGTCCGTTCTGGCGGTACTTGAGGCAGGTCCCTCACCCACCTGGTGACCAGTCCGTTCTGGCGGTACTTGAGGCAGGTCCCTCACCCACCTGGTGACCAGTCCGTACTGGCGGTACTTGAGGCAGGACGTCACCGCCTCTGTGGCCGTCTGCGGGATCTTCACCGGAGTGCCTGCTGACCCCAGACTGAGGCACCACTGCACGCCTCCAGCGTCGAACGCCTTCAGAACATCGGCCAGCGTGAAGCTGACCACGCCGACGTAGCCCTCGGCTGCTGAGAGACACCTGCTCTCCCCCACCACCAGCTCTCCCACCTGGCTCTGCCACTGAGGTAGGCAGGCGCATCTGTTTTTCCTGCAGGAAGAAATTGAAGCAGTGACACTGACGGGTCGGGTTGGCACAGGCGAGAGGTCGTCTGTAAGTAGGTATCGGTCGCTTTAGATAGATGTAAGAACATAAAGGCAGATGCAGGAAGACATGGGGAGATATAGGTATATACAGGTACCTAAATATGTGTAGGAAGTACATGTATACACCTACACCAAGTACATCTATACATGTAAGAAGATGTATGTCGATTCTTTTTATTTTAAATTTTGTCCAAGTTCGGTTATTGGAATCTGAGTCTCACTAAAGTCATCAAGGGACTAGTCACAGAGACCCTGACCCCAGCACACGAACGAGCAACTCCCACAATGAAGGGTTTATTTAGAAGCCAAAGTTTCCCACAAAGCACAGGGACGGCTCAGGTCACCCTCTCACCAGTCAGTTGCCAGCCGACCTACGTCGGGTTAACAGCAGCGCGAGTAAGTTATCAGCGCGAGTAAGTTAGCAGCGCGAGTAAGTTTATGTATCATATTTGGTATTGGTATCAAAGCGACATGTATTACTTCCCAAATGACGACTAAGAATGTCAGATAACATTATAAGAACTCTAGTAGATACAGCTCACAGATACACACCAAATACTTACCAGATACTCACGAGATACTCCGAGACACACCAAATACTCACCAGATACTCAGATACACACCATAAATACTCACCATATACACACCAGATACACTCGCCAGATACTCAGGAGACACTCAGGCACACTCACCAGTTCACGAGAGCTCCGGTGGCGCCCCCTTGTTGCTGGCAGAACTGACTGCAGTCCTTGTTCGGGCCGGGATCGGTCCAGCCGGTGATGCCATCTTCTTTTCTGCAGGACCAGCTGAAGCCGGCACCAATTTGCCTCTGGTAGAGGTTGGAGGCGCCGGCCACCAGCGCGTAGCTGGGCTTCCCGCTTGAACTCAGCGAGAGCATCTGAGCCGGGGTACACCCGTCTGGCACCAGAGTCTCAGAAATGCCTTCATATTCCTCCTTGCTAGCGCAGACGCATCCATCCCTGGCGAGAAGGTCATCAGCATTATCATCAACATCACCATAGTCAACATCTTAATCATCATAAAAAACAACATCATCATTAAAATCTTAACCATCATCATCAACATCATAATAATCAACGTCAGCATCATTATTATCATCTTTATCATAAGAGCATCATAATCATCACCATAATTATAATCATTATCATCAAAATCAACATGAGCATAAGCATGATAACCAACATCATCATCCAGGAGCGTTAACTATGTTCAAAGTTGGGGGAGCGGAATTTTCAAGTTATTTCTTCCAGTCAACGCCATAGGGTTAATGGTTAAGAATCATGAAAGTTGGGAGGAGCTGCCCACCGCCCCGGTTCCGCGTCCCGTCATCATCATCACAATCAACATTATTATCATAAACATCATCATGAACATCATCACAATTAACATCATCAACATCGGTGTTTCAGGGCGCTTCGACGACCTGAGTTGTGCCAAGGAGATCGGTAGGTTGAATGTTTGCGCGTAAAATTGGTAGAAATTGCGCCATCTTTTTGGGAATTATCAACTTACAAGCTACTAGTTTATAAGGCAGTGGCGGGTCCAAGGGGGCTAGGGGCTCAAGCCCCCCCCAATGTCCGAGCCCCTATAGTTAATGCATAGGCAATGGGCTGCCGAGTGCCGAAGGTACTGGCGGGTGAGGCTCGAGCCCCTAGCCCCCTCCTCTTCGAAATGAATTCCTGGATCCGCCACTGTTTTAAGGTGTCAAAGGGGAAGGGAAACTACACGTTTAGCACATGCAAGAAAATTACAACATATGTGTTCACATCTAGAAACAAAGATATCAGTAATAAACATGAGCAGTGTTCAAATGGAGAACACTCGATTTTGTGCTCTAAAAGCATACGCGTCAAAAGGGTGCCCCAAAAATTGATCTCAGTCAAAAAAAAAGCCGGCATTCTTATATCAGCCGCTGCGGAAGGCAACGAGGAGCCCAAATTGAACAGTTTTGGTTGATGTGAAAGTTTTTGTCAGCATCAGGTTGAAGTTGGCTGGCCCCCACTTCTTTCCGGTGGCGACACTTACTAAAAAGACATAAGTTGAGCCCAAAAGAAAACAACGGGTACTCGTGCTATTGCCCAGTCTTCCAGATTACCCCCCAAAAAAGCCAGCCCTGGCACCGCGCCTGTCGCCCAGCCCTGGGCGGGGCGATATTGTCGATCTTGTGTAAACACGGCCTCTGGCTATTCCACCCAGACCGCGGGCTGGGAAGAAAGAAAAGTGGCGGAGTATCTATCTAAGTAAAAGAAGATATCCAAGTCGAAACACTCATTTCATTTCCATCATTTCCATCACAGCGGACCATATTTACCGTTGATTCCAATTCGGACTCCGGGACGGGTCATACCGCATTCTATCGTGAGAAGGAGTTAGAGAACATTGGTCTGCACTGTGCCGTTAAAGGGAATGTGGCGCCTTCATAACGGGATTTGACCTGAGCTGGCCGAGCTAGCCCTGTGTCAGAGCTGGCCGGGAAACAAATCGATCGATATTTCACGTGTCCCAGGACTTTCCGTTCGCGCAAGGTTAAAGTTCACCGCCTACCGACCCCGTCCTCCCTGGGTTGTTAAGTGTCATGATGCGATCTCAACCCTTCATATGTATTCGTATTCATTTTTGGCGAAAAACAAACATAGTCAATCTAGCACAAAGGATTTCCAAGCACTTGTGCGTTATTATGGGTTGTACCCTTTTCTGAAACCTGCACGTAAATCTTACTAAGGATCGTTGCTTTGGAATACTCATTGGAATTTTGCGCGCCAGACGTTGGCTACCACGTCGTTTTATGCCTAACTCGTTGATTCTCTTGTATTACCTTCTTCCTCTTTGTTTTTTGTTTGTTTTGCGTGCAAGTGTATGGTGATACCTCAGCTGCCATACTAAGAAAAATTCAGAAGGTTTAAAACTTTTCGGCACGGGTCATACCCCATCGAAGGAATGACAGTCACATATCTGATAAAGACAGTCAAAGACAGTCACATATCTGACTTCTTTTATGAGTTTCGTTGGTTGAAATCCTATCAACTTGTCGAGTACTTTGACGTGTGCTTATTGTACAAGCTATTTCTTCATGGTGAGCCAATTGGCGTCTAAGTTCGACTTCAATCTTGACCTGTGTGAGACGGGTCTGACCAACTGGTTTAGAGGGGTCATGGTCTAACAAATGTAAAGTAAACTTTGCTTACCGTTTAGGATGTCTTATTAATCGCCAGTTTCATCGTTTACCTCAGTGTAAGACTGTGACCTACCCTCCGCTTGAAAATTTAGCCATGGATACCGTTGAAGGCAACGGAACTGTGCGAAATGTTTATAACTCTTGGTAGCAGCCTGTACTAACATATTTGGATTATAGTGTGACAGGCTTTTACCGAGGTTTGTTCATTTGTATTTCCGTTTATTTCTTGCGGTTATGGCGATGACCTTACTGTCACCCTTATTCACCCTTACGGTCAGATTCCGTATACCTGAATACATGTATCAGTAAAGCTCTTTCTTGTTTGGTTCTAGCCGTATTTCTCGGGCTGAGGAGGCAAAACAATTAAACATCCCCGGTAGAAGTAAATTGGCCAAATCCGATATGTTCCGTATGTTTATCGCTGCAGCTCAGCGAAATCCCTAAAACTTCTCCCATTACTTTCACTTTGATTTCCCAGTGGCTCCAAAGCGTGGAAGGACTAACCTCATCAGCACGATGTAAGGCTTCTGCTCGTATCTGGCCCGGCAGGACAGGAAGCACTTGTACACATCCCGGGTAGCTTCTTTGTCCATGTGTGCGCTGTACCTAAACAACAGGTCGATATCGCCCTCCGGCGGCTTCATGCATGCCGTTTTCATGAGAAGTTGTCCTGCAAGAGGTCAGAAAAGTTGTCATGCACGTGCGCAGTGGTAGTGTTCTCGCGCGTAACGCAAAGTGGCATTGTCTGATGTGCAATACGATTATAATGTTTTGTTTTTTTTTCATTTGAATGGAATGGGCCAGTGCTTACGAGAGTGAAATACATTTTCGGCCAATACGCAACTGTCTGGTGTCTTTCCTACGCCTCTGAGGGGCAGAAGCAAAGGTATGGATGCGATGAGCTTGTCAATCTTTTTTACGCAGACACTCATTCTATGTCATTATTGAACACCTGAACTTACATAACAGCTCCATTGGCTAAAGGCAGCAGTGTAAGCACCACTAGGCAATTTCAGAGTGTCAATTTAGTTGACCAGACTAGCCCCCCCCGGACACTTCTACACCTGATCTGATGTCATTCTCTCTAGACTATACCTGGAACGAATATTTTATCGAGGGATTTGACCAATAATTTAGTTTCATCTGTGACCCATCATGCATGACCCTGACTTACCAGTGCCTTCAGCGGCACTGATGAAGTTCTTGAAGCTGATGGACCAGGCCATGTCGACCAGGTCCACCCTGCGACCCTCCTCCGTCATTCTGGCGCACTCCACAGGAGGCAGCGGCCTCATGTCGCTCGGAAGTTGGTTGTAGCCGTAGCATTTCAAACTGAGAACCAACAACACGTGTTTACAACCGGCGGTAAAACCTTTAAAATGGCTCAAAAACCTTAAGAATGGCTCCAATCGCACGTCAAATATTTCAGGGTGTGTCTTTAACACGCGCCGTTACGGGGTCCGCCCCACTTTCGCTTGTACGGGGGCTGGTACCGCCCCCCCAACGGTCTCAGTAACCTTGATAAGTATAGCGAAGAGCGGAAGACGGCGATAGGTAGTCCGTCTCGATTTTGTCGGAAAATGTTCTCTATCAATATTCTATCAGGTCACTGGAGGTATGAAGTATGTTATCAAAGTAAAGTAAAGTAAATACAACGGAGTTTTACGTTTTGTGACATAATGATGGACTGAGTAAAGCTAAAGGAAATGCGTAAGAACCACTGGAAATCCTCCATCAAGCCCGATCGAATAATACATCGTATGACCTTGTCAGGCCAAATACTAGGATAAAGAACCCAAAGCCGACACGACTTCCATTCATAAAGGTCACCACCAGCAAAACAAAGGTGCCGGACCCGGAAATATTCAACCTTCTGGCCGTTTTCCTCTAGAAACAGAACCCCAGCGGGGTAGAGCTCAGGCCACCTTTTGCGTCAGCTGGCTACAAACATGTTCCGATTTGCTACCATTGCCACTGTCATCCAGCAAATTTGGAGTGGGAAGTGCGTGGCTAGGTCCCCTGTCCCCTTACTATCCCGACACGGACGCTTCTCCCCAGCGGCTGGAAGGGTGCTCACTCTCTGATGATGAGGAAGGCGTAGCCGGCGCCTCTGGAGTTGTCGACGCAGGCGTCCGCCGTGGCTCCTTCCACCGGCTCGGCTCCGTCCATGGAGCTCGGAGCCAAGTAGCAGATGCTCTTTGTTCTGCCTGTGAATAGGTTTGTCGCCAGTGGTTAGAAGGGATGTTTTCATTCAGCCAGCACTCACACTGCTTGTGTTTCCCAGTGCTCTTTCGACTACTCTTGATAAATCCAGTATAAGGAGGGGAACAGACGAAAAATGGGAAACTCCTGAATATTTCTTAGGAATGGAAACACGAAAAATCCCTTTGAAGTTGAACATGCACCTCTGATTGATTGACATGCTTCCAAGGCAGGCTCCAGCACTCACGTATAAAGGGAGGGGGCCCCAGCTCCTCTCCCCAAATGTTGAGTGCCCATAGTTAATGCAAGGCCGGAGGCTGTTCCGGAGCGATGGCGGGGGAGGCTCGAGCCCACTAGCTCCCCCCCATGACGTCCTGCATCTAACAGTAAGCTCCGGGGTTTTTAGCAGATGGATCAAATTTCAAATATTTATACTGAAGAGGTGCTAAAAAGTTATTAAAGCTGAAATAATCAAACTGTGTGACTGTTTATCAATCGCCGACAGGTTGGTATACCCTATTACAGGCTAAGCCGCCGTAAGATTAAAATACAAACCCGTGGCAGGTCATCAACCGCCGACACATATACTCCTGGTCAGTGGAGTAACACATTCATTAAACTAACAATCGGACATAAAACCATCCCCTCAATGCCACCGTCTATGTATCTGTACAATGCCAGTCGCTTTTAATCCCTCCGATAGGGTCGGTAAGTAAATCGCTATTCTGTGAGAACATAAGGAAGCCGTTCGCTTTCCCAGGTATGCCTATAAATAAGCTCGACTGTATATGCGTGTAAATAAAACAAATTGAGAATTCTGAACTATAAAATGGACAAAAGACAACTTATAGCTATTACCCAGGAACACTTAAAAACTAGAACAGGGGGAAGAGGCTGGGCAGTTCTTACCCAGGAAGACGGTGGTCTTCTCAGTGATTGTCACGGTGTAGGCGATGGAGTAGGAGTGCCGCGAGATCTTAGTGCAGTGGACGGCGGACGACTCACTCACCGCCTCCATTTTGTCTTGTGGGACGCACGCTACGCCCTTCCTGAAAGATCGCACACAATACATTCAGAGCGTCGTTCCAGGTATCTCGTCCCTGAAAGATCGCACACAATACATTCAGAGCGTCGTTCCAGGTATCTCGTCCCTGAAAGATCGCACACATTACATTTGGAGCGTCGTTCCAGGTATCTCGTCCCTGAAAGATCGCACACGTTACACTTCAGAGCGTCGTTCCAGGTATCTCGTCCCTGAAAGATCGTACACATTACACTTTCAGTGTCGTTCCAGGAATCTGGTCATGGCGAGGATAAAAACATACAGATCTTTTATTTGTTACGTTAGTGTCAAGTGGTGCATTAGTGCCAGGGGACGCACTACCTCCTGCTCTAACAAAAAATACTTATTCCAATTTTAGAATACCGCACTGAAGATTACCTCTCGTATCTCGATTTCAAGAGAAGTAAATTAAAACCAAAAATATGGCGACAGGGGGTAAGAATATACAGATTTTAAGAAATTTTCCAAATAATCTTACTTCCCAATTCCGTTGTCTGTGTTCAACGGAGCGCCGTAGATTAACACGCGCATTGGCGAGGGGCGGGTTGCTCCTCGGGATTTTTTTCGAGATAGAATAAAAACGGCGGCGCGTAGGGCCACCGTACTTAACACGCCAGGGGCCTGCAGACGCGCCCCGCGGGAGGGGGCTTTTGGCCCTCTGTATCTCGTTCCCCACGAAAGCTAAAGGAAAATTACGGGCGGCGTTCGAAAGCTCTTACAAGACGAAGATAATTTATAAGAACACATTTTATGTCAGGTCAATATTGAGGTCAGCATAGGTCAAAGAATGCTCCAAGGCTTACAACAGAGCAGTGTACGTTTCCTCTTTAGATCGCCCTCAGGGAGCTAGAGCAAATTTTTATGCATCATTAGATTCCTCTCATCGCGGCAAATCGAATGATGTATAATATGACCTGTCTAGGTCAAATAGTCAAAATGACCTGACCTCGACCTAGGTCAGGGTCACAGAGTGACCTGGTATGGTCGTGTTGCATATCAATCGACTCCCCGTGACAATATAAACACAATGCAAGCAAAATGGGAGCTTTATCTCAATTCAGTGAGAAGTTATTGGCAAAACAATCACTCCCTGCTCCCGTGACCTGATATGACCTTGAGAGGTCAGATGCTCAAAAACTCAACTTTAAAGTCAAGTTCATGGTAAGAATGGACAGTTTGAGGATTTTCAGCCTTATCTATCCAGTATTTCCTGAAAACGAGTCCATTCTATTTTTCACCATAGACTTATAATGGGGTGACCAAAAATTGACCCCACCTTGGGTCACCAATATCAAAATTCCGAGATAGCAGATTTGTAGACTCTAATGACCTTATCATAATGTAGAAGTTTCAAACTGATCACTTTGCTAATGTTCCCTGGACGCTGCTTCAAACTCGTAATTTTAGGCTTTGAGGTCAGGTCACTTGACCCTGAATAGCTCCTTGACCTGACATGACCTTAGCTAAAAATTTGGTCAGATGTGTAAAATTGATCAGGAATAAGGTACCGTAAGTTTCGTTATTCTGCGTCTCTTCGTTTTTGAGCTATCTGGAAAAACCAGGAGAGGGGGCGAATTTCGCCCCCGCCAGCGGGGCGCGTGTTAAGATACCTTTTCTCTCATCATGTTTACAACTTTAGGCAGCATTTAAAGGTTGGGTCATCTCAGGTCAAGTGACCAGTGCAGGTCAAAACTGACCTCACCTATAAAAAGCTTAAGATAGCATAAGTAAAAACAGGATAAAACTATCCGATTGAAACTCATATTACACAATGGGCTCACCGAGCTCTACAGAATATATTCCAGTATTGTTTTTATATCGATGACCTAACGTCAGGTACAAGCCATGACCTCTACATTGGAAATATATGGGGAAAATGGTTTAAACTAAATAACTTGGTAATGGATGGTGGTGGAACATTTATTTTGAGTTTTATAGGTTTGCCTCATCTTTGCGGTTCTAATGGTTTGAATTTTGACCTAATTTGACCTTAAATTGACCTCAGGTCAGGTCGAATACTAGATTTAACCTGATTTGACCCAGCGAGGTAATATTATAAATTATTCCATTCGGCTTGCTGCGAGGATTTCAATGGTCTAGATTGTTTTGTTCTTTATTTACCAATTTAGATACAATGAATGTAAACCTTCATTTATATATAATCCCTTTGGTGGCATGTCTTGACCTCGTATGGCTTTAAATTTGACCTAAATATGGTTCACATGCTTTCTTTGTGTGTTTGTATTGAACAATCATCAACGGGTTCAATTAAGTCCCATTTACAGATGAAGTCAAGCGATAAAATGTGAGCTAGCATTCGCTGCTTGGAGAGAGAAATAGGCCATATTTCTACATAATCGCATACACATATTTACACATAGAAGTACAAGTATAAAAATGACCGGTCAGTGTTCATCACAAAGCCCCAATTACCTGACCTCACAGCGTATAAAAAGCCCAAGAGCTTGTACAAAAAATAGAACAGTTTAAGATCTTAAAACAACTAAAAACTATAAAAGATATAAAAAGAAAATATACTAAACTATATAAAAATCCGAAGATAAATATAAAAATATAGAATATAAGGACATATCGTTTAACATCAAAACATTTCGAACCCCGCCAGGTCAGCGTGACTAGATAGTAGTGAGAGAGTACAAAGTAACATCCTTACAGAACTGATATGCAGAGCAATGCCAAATGTCCGCTTCTCTATGTGTATTATTGAAAGAATTATAAAGCCTAGGTATCCGAACGAACATACTTGCTTTTACAGTATTTACCCTGGCATAAGGAACATGGAATACCACTGGGTTCCGCAACGGTCGGGAAGGAGCAGCCAATGGAAATGATTCGAGGAGATAAGACGAGTCAATTTTGTACTTGTAAAGATTTCTAATGAATAAGAGATCGTATTGTGACCTCCTTGATGTCAGAGAAGCTAGACCGAAATGTTGAAGTTGGCTGGAATAGTCAAAAGAAACGTTTGTAACTCGGCATCGTCCGCAAAGCCAAATGAGAAATTTATGCTGAATTTTTTTCGATTCTTTGTAAATGAACATTGGCGGCTCCTCCCCAGAGAATACACCCGACAATACACTTTAGAGAATTGGCTAGGTTACCCAAAGCCTTTAACCGTTCTTTGCTATGTAGCGTAATTCGTGAGATCTTAGGGGGCGCCACCCTCCGCCGTCAAAGGAAAGGTGGCCCAGACAGACCGAAGCGCGTGCTTCTCATTGGTACTCACGGTGAGAAGATGGCGGCTACGTTAGGACACACCGAAGAGCGTCCTTGTCGTTGGTACTCACGGTGAGAAGAAGGCGGCTACGTTAGGACGCATGCAGTGCGAGAGGCCGGCTTCGACAGTGGTCAGCATCTTGAAGTCGCCGTCGGTTAGGCCCAACTCCTTGTAAACGTCCGTCTTGAAGCATTTGGCTTTGCCACTATCCGTTTTGTCGATGGCAGCATTCACTGAAAAAACCAAAATCCGGTCAGGACAGAGCGACAGAGAGCGAGAGAGAGAGAGAGAGAGAGAGAGAGAGAGAGAGAGAGAGAGAGAGAGAGAGAGAGACTACAAACCTCCATATTTGCGAGATAATTGTGCCCCCTTATTAGGGCATACTTGGTTCCATAAGCATCGGAAAAAGGGTCCTGGGGGCCTGGCCCCCACTTTGTGGCCAAAAATTTCTGGAAGGCAACGAGAAGTACATATTCGAACAGTTTTTGGTCCTAATGTGGAGAGCTTGTTGTCTGCATCAGGTTGAAGTTTGGCTGGCCCCCTCACTTTTTTGCCGGTGGCGACGCTTATGCTTGGTTCATCATAACGCACATTTATTTATTTTACTACATCAGACCGCTCCACAAAATAGATGTGGCTATTCTTAGCTTGGAACACATGTGTAAATAAAGCATGTTCGGCAAGAATGGTACGAGTTTGAACCAACTTCCCGAGCCATATCGTTTGGTCCGAGCAACCGCAAAATTTTCTACATCAAACCAGTGTATATTTTAAATTGTCATGCAGTATTCCAATCGCGCCAGATCCCAAAACCCTACAAATTTGGCAAATATGAGTACCTACACGTAATATATCAGTCGGCAACATCTGCTATCCTTGGTTTCGTTGTTCGGGACTTTTCTCTGATAGAGTATGTCAAGTTCAGAAGTTTTCAACCTGTATTTCAGGCCTTCTCTGGTACATGATGTATTATGCATATGTTGGATAGGTCCAAGAACAGCGTCTAAGAAAACATGGCGTTTACAGGTCTCTAAATATTTCCGAGTTGAAAGGTGCAAGGTTAAGTTGATAACCTACCACCAGCTTGGCTGTGGGATGCTAATACCAATCAGAGGCAGAGACCAGACACCTTTCCTAGGCTCAGCACTGCCGCTGTTTTACCGGAGAACACCTCTCCCAGACCCTACACTGCCGATGTTTTACCGAGACCAGACACCTCTCCTGGGCTCAGCACTGCCGCTGTTTTACTAGACACCTTTCCTAGGCCCAGCTCTGCCACTGTTCCGACTACTGACCGATGTCTACGATGGTGTTCTCCTGGTTGACTGAGATGATGAAGGCCTGGCCTGGCTTCGGCGTCGCCTCCACGTTACACTGCTCCGACGGGATCCGTTTGTACTCGATGCCGTCCAGGGAGTCAATGCAGGCACACTGATCCCTGCAGAACACACCTGGCGTGTCACACAGCTGTGTCTGACCCTGCAGAACACACCTGGCCTGTCACACAGCTGTGTCTGATCCCTGCAGAACACATCTGGCGTGTCACACAGCTTTGTCTGATCCCTGCAGAACACACCTGGCCTGTCACACACTGGATCCCAAACACATCGGCGCACACAGCTGTGTCTGACCCTGCAGAACAGCCTGGCGTGTCACACAGCTGTGTCTGATCCCTGCAGAACACACCTGGCATGTCACACAGCTGTGTCTGATCCCTGCAGAACACACCTGGCGTGTCACACAGCTGTGTCTGATCCCTGCAGAACACACCTGGCGTGTCACACAGCTGTGTCTGACCCCTGCAGAACACACCTGGCGTGTCACACAGCTGTGTCTGTTACCTGCAGAACACACCTGGCCTGTCACACAGCTGTGTCTGACCCCTGCAGAACACACCTGGCGTGTCACACAGCTGTGTCTGATCCCTGCAGAACACACCTGGCGTGTCACACAGCTGTGTCTGACCCTGCAGAACACACCTGGCGCGTCACACAGCTGTGTCTGACTCTGCAGAACACACCTGGCTGTCACACAGCTGTGTCTGACCCTGCAGAACACACCTGGCGTGTCACACAGCTGTGTCGATCCCTGCAGAACACACCTGGTGCGTCACACAAGACCCTGCAGAACACACCTGGCGTGTCACACAGCTGTGTCTGATCCTGCAGAACACACCTGGCGTGTCACACAGCTATGTCTGATCCCTGCAGAACACACTTGGCGTGTCACACAGCTGTGTCTCACCCTGCAGAACACACCTGGCGTGTCACACAGCTGTGTCTGACGCTCGTCATGGATATAAAAATCCTGAAATTGTGCAAGCTTTCGACGTTGTGTGAGTTTGCTATGGGTTTACTTTTTCGAATGGCGGCACTGTTTTTCGGCATTTTTTGGTGCCGATTGAGTAGACATTCTGTGGTTTCGCTGTTGAGTGCCGACAAGAGTAATAAGTCTTGGGATATACAATTTTGATCCAATTAGGTTTATGTCCCAGGTCTCCGCGGCAAATCTAGGCCAGTCCATTCGCATGCCACCATTATCAATACAAATCAGATAGATATCCAAAAACCTTTTTTGTCCGTACAAAATTTTAGAACACATGATCGATATTTGCACTAAACGTTGATTCTTACGCGAAGTACGTTTCCTTTTGTCTTGGTTTCGACTCGTGATAAGTTCAGGGCCTTGAACTTTGCTGGTTGGTGTTTTTAGTCCAAGCTGTTCCAAGTTTGGCTTTTGGAGTCGGAGCCTCGCCGGTTTGGGCGTTGTGAGCAGCGAATACGATCAGTCGTGATCGGTTTGGGATGCGAGATCACTCTGCTGCCTGTTCAACCTTCTTTCTGACGCAGGGCCCAAAAGCCTTAAACGTGAGCAAACCAGAAATCGAAAGAGGCCTTCTGGACCTTGGCAGGTCAAGAGTATTCACTACAAACTGTACAATCATGTGACCACAAATGGGTACAGGTGGTAGCCAGCGCTGTACACGGCGAAACTGGGGGCACCTTTTGTGGAACTGCAATGTTGCACAAGAGGCACAATGCAAGAAAAACCAATCATTGACTATCACCAATCGCCAAGTCAAAGAATGCCCTCTCGTCTCCAGTCTGACTACACAGAACGCTCTGGACACTGAGTCACTTACGGAGACAAAAAGACGGCGAAGGTGGACTTATCCTGGCACTGCTTCAGACATGAGGGCGATGACACCAGCAGGGTTTCCAGGTTTTCATTCAACTTCTCCGGCAAGCCGCCCTCGAACGTCACGCAGACAGGCGCGGGAACGCCTGGGAGCGACGGCAACCGGCCAGGGGTCAGCACAGGACGCCATTTTAACGTTCATCCCACTCAGTTATCTCTCTGACCTGTACCATTCCGCTCCGGAAAATGTATTCAGTTTGTATCGTTGCACCCCGTGCTAAACATCGACCTAGATAAGGAATCCTGGGTTTTGCACCCATACTTCTTCAAACCACTGACTTAGAATTTGTATGAAGCTATCCGTGTGAAAACAATTGTGATCCGAAATCCAAGTCTGATGAACACATGGATTTGGGGCTAGGAACGGGGGGCACCTCTAGGTCTTGTAAAATATACCTTAGCAAGTTTTATACTTGCAATTAAACACGTTGCTTTTAACGTAATGATTTAGGTACCGCAGCAGCCATATCAAGGTTGCCAGGGCTAATCATGGCTTGTTAGAGGGTTTATCACACGAGGAAATGGCGATTGAAGCGGTGAAAAGTTGATCGCGCAGGCATCCAGAAATAAATCTGGGCTAGGGTAGCTGAAGTTGTTTCAACCAGCCACACTAAGCTACAGCTACCATACACCGAAGCACATTAGATAGCACTTGCCGACTGTCTTAAATTGGCTCAACATATTTGGTGGTATAAATTCTAGAAGCGTGGGATCGACTGAGAAAATAGATAGTTTAAAGTAAAACAAACAAAATCCCCATTTCATAAATGAACAACTAATTCAACCTCACGAGAATCTAAGGCAAAAAGTAGCATGTAAGAAATTAGGAAAACGATTTCCCTTCCCTTAGATCTAAAAGGGGTCCCCGTAATGTATTCCCCTCGACGACATCCCGGGCCCACGACCTATGGGGCTTACCTATGAGGGTGACGGGATCCTCCTTGATTTTGTAGGCGATTGCCGTCTTGTCTGTCATCATGTTCTGCACGCTGCACTGGTCCAGGGAAGCGGGCGCCATTTTGGAGAGGGTGCCTAGCCGGCCACACAGACAGCCAAACCTGGCCGACAAACCGTACTCAGCATCAGCACCAGCCAGGGGCGACGCCAGGGAACCTTTACTGGGGGGACACACCCTGGACAGGCGATGAGCGGGGGAGAGCGTTCCTGAGAATGGCTGCATATGAAACACCACTAACGACCATTTACTCCACCAACACATGTATATAGATTCACGCAGATAAAATGGAGAGAATGCAAAACACTAAGTCGGGGCTCAAAATTGGGGAAGGGGGCGTCCCCTGATCCGCGAGTAGGGGAGCCGCCCCCACCCCGTCCCCCCACTTTCGACTCCGAAGGTACGAGTGGAGACTCCACTGTCCGTCTCCAATTCTCAATCATACACATACGTTGTGATGCTGATTTCTCACTTACGTTGTGACGCCGATCTCTCCCTCACGTTGTGATGCCGATCTCGAGTCGAGGCTGGCTCTCACTCACGTTGTGATGCCGATCTCGACCCGAGGCTGGCTCTCGCTGGGCAGCTGTTTGTTCTTCTCTGCGCAGGCCAGGGCGCAGGCCCCCGCGTGTTGACGGTCCTCCTCAGCTGGTCCACGTCCTGCAGCTGATCCATGTCCAGCGACACGCACTGGTAGAAGCCTGGCGGTCGCAGCCGGGTTAGAACGGCCGAGCCCCGTTAACCTCTCCACAGCAACAGAGGTTAACACGGGACAGAATTTCGGAATCCACTATAATGTCTCAGCACATTACGGTACTGCCGCGCACAATGCTGGCTAATGTGTCCAACATGTGACCCAAAATGATAAATTCCCATTTTTCTTTAGCTGATAAGACTTGCCGTCGAAATATTAATCAACAAATTCGGCGTTGATACTATTTACCGTTACCCTGAGTGTTAGCCGGTTATCATCCTACCTCTTGATGGCAAACACACGCAATACAAACGTTTCAAAACATCAACTCGTACTTGATAGTGGTCACGCCCCACTACGCTGTTCCCAATCACATTTCCAGACAGGCGTGTCCCGTCGCGAAGGAAATCTGCCAAATTCTGTCCCACCACACCCCATCCCGGAATTTCCACTCCGTTTCTAGTTCATGTGGACCTACTGTAAACATATTAAATGTGTGCCGGATCTCCAGCATAGCAGAAGGTCCGTTACACATTTGACTGAATACATGAACCGAAATGGAAGTCCACCCACTGGGTTTGGCGGGGTCCTCCAGCATTCGCTTGGCTCGTATGACCGGTCTCAGGTCCAGGAAGGCGACGTCTGTTGGCTGCAGGAATCCCTCTGCGCAGGGTCGCTTCAGCTGCTCGTCGAGGTACATTTGGATGGAAGGCGCGAATTGGCGACCGTAGCACATCCCGCTGGCGACGGAACAGTTACACGCTAGAAACGGAGCCGAGCAAACACTTGTTTATGTTTTCTTAGCCTTTGCCCCACGGGGGGCATCGATGGACCCCTACGGTTTTTTTCAGAATAGCACAAAAAAACTGCGAGGGGCAGCAGGGTGATTCAGGGGTCTAACTCTCACCCCGTCATTTTCCCAACATTCCTGACATTCTTACCCCCGGCCACACTATTTCAAGTCATCAGGTTAGGTCAAACAAGGCCGCCTCTCTAACTTTTGAGCTCTACCATAGCTACATTTCTAAGCCAATCAACTTGCAACAATATACAAGTGATGACCCCTTCAGGGTCTACAAAATTCATATCCGTGATTTTAGATTTGGTGACCTGAGGTGAGTTCATGAGGTGACTTATCCCATAGGATAAACATGGGAAAACTGTCTTATAATATAAAATATTATAAGACAAAAATATTATAAAGATTATAATATTATAAGTTTCTTTTAGACCACGGGAGGTCACCATGTTCTACATTGCGGAGAAAGCCCTGGCTTTTTCCTATCAAATATACTGTACCAGACCTCAATAGCTCTAATGGCATGAGAGCTATCCCCAGGATACTTAAGCACTGTATATTTTAGTGAAAATATCCTATCGTGACCCAACTTGACCTCTGGAGGTCCAACCATTGACCTGAGCGTTTAAACATGCAAGTAAAACCATACTAAATAGTAAATTCACTCGAGCTTTCCAATGCACTTTTCAGATTTGCGCTAACCCCGATATATTCGGAGTTAGAGGGGGGGGGCATTTGTGCCACCGTTGGGGCAAAGGTGGCGCCAAACCCCCGGGAGGGCGCGAGTTTAAGGGAATGTAGTTTCTTTACAATGGGATTGGAACTTTAATAGCCATGCAATAGAGCAGGCCGAGGATCGGTATTTCAGTTGTCTCAGAACTTCGCGCTGGCGGAGAAAAAATGAGAAAATTCCCCCCGCCGACCCCCTAAATATGTGCCCCCCTGAGACCGAGGCCTACTTCTTTGCGTACTTTAGAGCCGTCTGTGAAAATTAAGGTCTTTCTAACGTCATTAGACTGGAACTCTATCAACGGTCTATAGACTGTCATCGTGTTTTACAGAGAACAGGCTGTAATACTCACTTGTGTATGAGAATGTAGGCAATATTTCCACGGTCGATTGCGGTGTTGGCGCAGTCAAACGCAGACTTGGTTTTGCCCAATGAGACGAACTTCTCCTGTACGGTTGGGTTCATAGCGGCGACCCCGGGTATACAGCGGTAGTAGGCAGAAACTGCACACAGAAAGTTGGGGAGACGTTAGCAAAAAGCTCGTGCTCGGTATATTTTCCAGCTGTTCCATGCGAAGCCATTTCATGACGTCATCGGGAGACAAATGATCGGGGCTTAGAAGTAGCTTATTTTTAGGAGATATTACGGGTTTTTTAAGATGTGTTGTATCGAGACAAATATATGGACGAAATCATCTCAGGGTCATATTTACGAGAAGCTTGTACTTCATGGAATTCTGAACTAATTGTTGGTTTTTCACGCTAACCAGTCACGCTCCATGTACGACCAAGGTGTTCGATTTATTCCCGCCGTGGCTGTTGGTTTGAGTTCACCACTGGTGGGGCACCCATTTCTACAGATGCTGGGGCATTGCAAAAACAGTGGTTGATCCAGGATTTCAGCTGGGGGAGGGGTGAGGTTAAGGGAATCGGCCCTACTCCACCTTTACCTCGAGCAACCCCTTACTATGTGATTGAAGGCACTCATAATTTTTCGGGGAAGGGGGGGGCTTGAGCCCTTCTAGTCTCCCTCCCCTGTACCCACCACTGCTCTTTGACCCATTTCCTGCGATATGTGTAGGTATAGATGGTATCGTGCTCAAGCCATTTCTATACAGGCGCCGGGCGCCACGTGCCCCCTTGAGGCACTCCGTAGTACTAGGTACTAAGTACTCCGAAAAGGAGACTGCGGGGTCTGAATATTCGAAATGGGTAAGAGGTGCAAAAATTGCAGAATGCGAGCGATCTAATAAAACTTTTGGAGGTCAGCCCTAAATCCCTAGATGATGTTATAAAAGAGATGAACGTTTAATATGAACACGTTACCGACGGCTAATTGGCTATTTTGCGCATCAGGCACCAAATACCTATAGCCCACATTGCATTTACATACCCATTGCGGGATCCAGTGTTGTGTACATTTATATCTGCTTATGCTTATAACATAACATAACATAATATGTTAGAGGCAGGGCGGCGAATGATCCATTCTGCAGAACGTCTCAACTCAATGCCAATCAGCTGGAAATAAGTGTAGTAATTTTATGTTAGATGCAACCAAAACTATGGTTGCCAGACACCGCCATCACTTGTGATGACATGTAATTCCATTAGATATTGTAGCAAACCACATAAGTTCCTAGATAATTGATAGATAGTTCTGCAGAACTATCAACACATAACTTAAAATTGTTTTGAGGCTATAAATGGAAAGTGGTCGTGAGCTAGACATCCTAGAAATAAGGCTACAGTTATAAGAAACACCGACGATTTCGCTTAAGTAGCTTGTATGACGCTATGCATCGAACTTGGGAGAAGGGGGCCTGGTTCCACGGGGGACAGGTGACCTGGCTCCACAGGGGAACTTCAGGTGACCTGGCTCCACAGGGGACAGGGACTTGATTCCACCACTTTTCGTAAATAAGTCCCGATTTCAGCAAAATTTGGAAGACATTAGGAACGTGTTGTAACCAATGAGCTTCGAAGGCAGCAATAAGCCAAAGGCCGAAGGGAACCTAGTTCTAGAGGAGAACATTTCTTCTCAGCAGCAGGTTGAAGGTTGCCCTTCTCCCAGTGGCAACGCTTATGTCCGTGGCAAATTGTGCAGCGGGCAACAGGAGCGACTCACCTTTGATTTTGGCCAGCTCCTTGGTATGGTCGTACACGGCTATTTTGGTCTTTCTCAGCAGCTCTGTGCTGGTGCACTTCTCCAAGTCCTCCAGCGGGCTCGGGAGGTTCTGGAGTCCCACGCAGCCATCGCTGAGTGAAGGAAAACACAGTCAGGTGGCAGGGGCGCACATTCCAGAACAGCTCAAGGAGAGGCAGCAACAGCAGAGCGCCACCCTTCGACTGAGAAACCCAGAGAGGGCCACCACCGCCGATCTGGGGGAGGCGGAGAGTGTAGCTTGGAGGACATCCTAGCTCCCGTGCCGTCCCGTCCCACTGGAGCTCAGGATTCCCATCTCATGCCCTATCCCAGGTCCCATCCCCTGCAGACATTTAGTGGAAATGCACGTTTTACCAGGTGCCGGGGCCGTTTCATTGGAGTACACAAGCGAATATTGGGAGTGCCAGATCTGGTCTGGGGATGTACCTGAAAACCAAAAATATATGCCAGCTTGTGGGGGCCTCATTCTCATGACTGGCAGCTCTCAGGTACCACCGTTTTCTTAGCATGCAGTGCAGGCTAATACAGCGAAACACATTTACGAAACACATTAGCAAATACACACTCATTTAGCGAAACACATTCACATACAACTCAGGTCCTCATCCTACAAGCAGAGTCGCACCCTCGTCCTAATTTTAACCAAATTGTGCCACACGGGTGTAGAAATGACGGTATAACTCGTAGACCTGACCTGATGTCAATGTTTGGTCATAACTCGTCAAATTGGTCACCTACGAGGCATGCAAAGCGACGCGTCTGCCGTTAAAATCGGCTCGGAATAATTTTCTAAAAACCGGGGGGTGCTTGAGACTCCCGGCGGTGAATGTGAGGGGAGCAGGGACTTTACCTGTGGTGTAGGAAAACTCATGCTGACGATATGACTGACGTGAAATAAACAAATACAACATTAGCCCACCGCGACATTCCAGAGAAGGCGAAGCCAGCGGCCAAGGCTGCCTTCTTGCACTGTTTCTTCTCGAAGAACGGTCCCACCACTTGCAGGTCCGACTGCGGGGTGCTGGCACAGAGAACGAACTCGGGCCGTGCTGAAAACACCGCCCGCCTGGTCAGAGCCGGCGGTACATTTCACAGCAGACGGTGGAGCGTGGATGTCACACAATTCATCGATACGTGGAGAGATGTACGGGGCATTCCACCGTTAGACGAGCCACAACATTTGAACAATGACACCCTCATCTCTCAGATTTGCACCAAAACGTGTACCCTGGGTTTGCTGGTCCGCAGATAAAATATCTTAAAGCCTTGATTGAATCGGCGGCAGGGCTACCGATTCGTAGCCTGAGGCGGCTCTGTGGCGCTCAACTACTTCAATCGTTCTTTGGTTGATACCACAGAGTCAAAGTTTAAAAATTAACATGTTGTGCATCGTTAGACTGGCAATGGCCCATCGTTTTGATACTGAGTTTTTATCTTCAGGCTCTTGACGGACCTCTAACCCGGCGACCTCAGACGTCACCTGCCGCGGCCCCCAGCAAATTAAAGCCTGCATTTCTTACCTCATACCTACAGACTTAACGCCATGAGTTTATTTTCCATATACAGAATTTAACATGTTTTTGATGTGTCAAATAAGCCTTGGTAGGCATCTGACCCAGTTTCTGGAGTGCGATTGACTCTGACGTATTTTAAACGATCGACTGTGACGTATTTTAAAAGATCGACTGTGACTTATTTCGGGTGCCTTATTTTGCCTTGTTTGTCAGTCAAGTTCACCGTGGCTTATCTTGTGCATTGGGGCATCTTGAGTTTTAGCACACAACAATTTTAGAACAAAATGTTTAGCGGTACAAATTAAATTTGTAGATGTTTTCAGGTCGATTTCTGTCAATATTGCGGATGTCAGATATATCCACATTCAACTTGTTCACACCTGTTAAACAAAAGCCAACAGCTCCGTCACTACCTCGCAGTTAAACCATTTGAACTGATCTGGTGGCTTTACTTGAGGTGGGGCTGATCGCAAAATTGGACCAAATCCGCGGGAAGGATAAGGGACAGGCAGGACGAGCATAACAGCGCTACCAATCCTCCCTGTTTTGTCTCCACTTCAGAAAAAAACATGAAGGATTCGAAGAAACGAGCCCTATAGTCTTGGCAGCCCCACAGGGGGAGGCATGGAGGAGATACAGAGAGGACAATTGTGCGTGCAAACAGCAACAAAGGCAAAATTAATGCAAAGCAAAATAATCGAACATTGTCATCCTCATACGATTTAAGTTTACATATTCGAGGTGTGTGTGCGATTGTGTGCTATCTTTGTATGTACCGATTATCCTTGTCCTCACCCTTTCTCTACCTAGGGCTGTGAGTGTATGCGTCTGTGGCTGCAGCGGCCCCTCCGGCTAGAGTCCCACCCTATTGATCCTCACCGTTCCTCATCCTTACTGACTCACTCCATAGTTTTAATCACTTCGTACTCATCACGTCAACACTTAAAAAGCCACCCCAATAGAGTGGAAGTGTGAGTAATACATGAACCATGTTTGGTCCCCATGGGAGGGAAAAAGAGTCTGCAGCCCCTTACAATGGTCTCCTGTCTCTTGGACTTAGCTCCACTGGGTCCATTGCCCTTCTGATCCTGATTAACTGCAGATGGCAAGGGCTATGACAATATGACAATGGCGGAACCAGGGCTTCATTTCCAGGGAACGGAGTGAGGGGGTTCGAGCATTCCCGCCATAGTCTTGAACCAGTCTCCGGCTAGGCAGTTACTATAGGCATTCTGAAATTTCGGGGGGGGGGGGGGCTTCAGCCCTCTATCCACCCTTGTATCCGCCATTGGGCTATGTCACCTTTTGCTGAAGGCCTTCCTGGCCCCATAACATGGTATATCGTGAAAGGAAAAAAGTGTCGTATAAAAAAACGGGAGTGTCGTCGCGGCTATTGAAATGTGCCCTTCCCTTCCTTGGTTCTCAGAACCCATGTGAGAGAAGTGTCCTGAGTGCAGAGCGTGCCTACCATTGACGTAGTTGATGAGCTCCATGGGCTTCTGCAGGTCGACCAGCTGGAACTCGCCCATCTTCAGCGTGCGGCCCTGCACCGTGTTCTTATCCACCGGCGCCCCGATACTTCCTCCCGGGAAGTCGCTGGTACCGTACAGCACTCCTCTGTAACGGGCACACGGTTAGACAGCGCTTGTATTCATGGCAAAGCGGCTCAGTACCGTACAGAACCCCTCTGTAACGGGCACACGGTTAGACAGCGCTTGTATTCATGGCAAAGCGTACTCGAGAGCTTGCTCAATGAGATTTTGTGCTGTTAGCCGCCGGTTTTGTGTGTCATGGTACGAAAATGTCAGCAGCCATCGGACCAGCGCCCTCTACTCACTCCACGGTGATCCCGAAGGCGAGAGCGTTGTCGGCCAGCAGTTGGTCGATCTGGTTCTTGTCCCTGACCACTCCGAGCACGCGCCATTTGGTCCGCACGTCCTTCAGCAGCTGCGGGCTGAGCTGGCTGTACACCGGCAGGCTGGGGTCCGCTGCCAAGAAGAGAGCAGAGCTGCTACTCCTGACCGGCGCAGGGGCAGAGCGGCTTCCACGGCCGGTACAGCATGGGCAGGGCATGTGTGCGAGGACGGGTTAACGTTGGAGGGACTGTTCTACAAGCTTCAGTAAACCAACTTTAGGCGGAGCTACCATACAAGCTTCAGTAAACCATCTTTAGGCGGATCTATCATACAAGCTTCAGTAAACCATCTTTAGGCGGATCTATCATACAAGCTTCAGTAAGCTGGCTGGCATTCAGCCTTTGGCTTCAATTACATGAATGCACGTGTTATTTAAGTTTTATTTGTTCACTCGTTTATATACATAACCTTAGCGCAGAGCCTTTTTGTCGGCGCCACGAAGGGCCCGGAGCTAGATTAACCCGCGCCCCACCGGGGGTCCGGCGCCACCTTCGCACCACCGGGGGCATCGATGCCCCCCTCTAACTCAGACAATATATGGGTTAGCGCAAATCTGCAAAGTGCATTGGAAAGCTCGCGTAAATTCAGTAAGAAATTAATTATCATGTTTAAGCGCTGAGGTCAATGGCTTGACCTCCAGAGGTCAAGTTAGGTAAAGATAGGCTATTTTCACTCAAATATGCAATGCTTAACCCTATTTCCGTCAGGCTCCCGGCTACCCCTATTTCCGGCAGGGGGGCAATATCGGCCCCCCTAAGATCTCGTAATCTAACCGGCCGATTTTGAAAATTCAAAGTGCCATAGATTCCTCTGCTGCTAAACTTTATTTTGGAAAAAGAAAATTTCAAAATTTTTATTTTTTAGGAGAAGGTCGTGCAAAATATACAATTTTTGTGTATTTTTTAGATTTTTCATAACCCTTGTCTCTGTTGTACGATTTTCACAAAACTAGTTCAGATTTACAAATAATTGACCCAAAATTTTCATATACTCGAGTTACGCAAAAATTCGAAATTCAATGGCAGTTCCAGGACCAGGACTATGAGGGGAAATATATACAACCTAAAAAGTTTTTGTTACGCGGATTAGAAGCCGTCATATACTGCTTGGCATCTTTGAAACATAAATAAATGAGAAAAAAGTGAAAAACTCATCAGGGGCGGATGCAGTAAGGTAAAACAGTGGGGTAAAATACATACCAACAATATGCGAATGGTATGCATGAGTATATTAGTCCCTCGACTAGTTGAAATTTAATTTCTGATAATTTTTACCCTCCCATGGCAGCTCTGGGAAAGGGGGTGACATAGGCGGATCAAGGACTCGTCGTGGGGGGTGGGGGGTGATTGGAAACACATTTTCAATATACAACGATATTGAGTCGCGGCGGTGATACTGGCTGGGAATATACATTTTGAAAATGTGTAGTGACTGGACACGCCTCTGGTAATCTAGAATTGGGTTATAACTATTTTGAATTTTCATATACCCAATTGCATTCGCCCTGACACGGCTGTAAGCAGTCTTCTCACTTACTAACGTTTAGTCCTTCTTGATAACATTCCCCCATTTTGAACTGCTGTAACCGCCCCTGATGAATACAAATAGTGACAATTGTGAATGCACTATCATCTCACATAAAAAATGATATAATAAAACCATATAACTGGTATCAGGATCAGCAGAGACGGCTTCCTTTTACAAAAAACCCATCGCATACGATAATACTTGGTTTGTGGATAGAACCTCCCCAAAAACCCTGCCATAGCTCCGCCCCTGGTAAATATATAATCTTGAAAATTTCAGAAAACCTGCCTGTACTAGTTTTAGGAAAAGTCAGGAAGTTTCAAAGTTCTATCGCAAGCCGTTTCGGAGATATTCTTGAAAAACGTGAAGGGGGGCAATATTAGCCCCCCCCTGCCGGAAATAGGGTTAAGCAAACTAGGCATAATTATTATGCCATGAGAGCTATTGAGATCTGGTAAAGTACATTTGATAGGAAAATGCCCGCACTTTGTGGAACGTAATGACCCCCGCCAGTCGTTTGATCTTTAGAGGTCACCTCGTGACCTAATATGACCTGAGGCCACGAAAGGTCAGAAAGTGACCTTGCCGTATATCAAATGAAAGCCAGTGAAAAGACATACACGATGATGTGTGTTTCAGCGCTCTAGCTTATTTAGGTCAACAGTTATTTTCAAAATACTGCTTTGACCCCTGTTGACCTTGGATGACCTCGGTGAGGTCAAAGGGAAAATATGACACCTGGAATCCGTGAAAGGGTGTCAAAAAACGCTTTTCTGAGCAAGCCGAGCATTTGCAATCGTTTTTGTGGCTTTTAGACCATAAGACCCCCATGTTTTTTCAATGGCAGAGGTCACCTCGTGACCTGACCTCAGACCACAAAATCGAAAAGTCCCGGATATACACCTTGTAGGCCCTGAAGGGGTCATGACGTGTAGGAAGTTTCGAATCGATCGACCAAGAAATGTAGCTATTATAGAGCTCAAAAGTTGAAGTGAGGTGACCTTGGTTGACCTCGCCTGGTGACCTGACCTTGGGTGACCCGGAGTGAAAAATTTCAGGGATGGTGGAAAATGATGGGGTGAGAGGTAGAGCCTTCAACCGTGGTGCTGCGCCTCGTCGTTTTTCTGTTATCCGGAAAAAACCTTAGCGTGGGGACCATCGATGGCCCCCGGTGTGGCGAGGGTTAACCCGCGCCCCACCGGGGGTCCGGCGCCACCTTCGCCCCACCGGGGGGCCATCGATGGCCCCCCTCTAACTCCGAAAATATGGGCGTTAGCGCAAATCTGCAAAGTGCAATAGAAAGCTTGCGTGAATTCAGTAAGAAATTACTTCGCATGTTTTAGTGCTCAGGTCAATGGTTTGACCTCCAGAGGTCAAATTAGGTCAAGATCGGCTATTTTCACTCAAATATGCAATGACTAAGCAAACTGGGCATAACTCTTATGTCATTAGAGCTATTGAGACCTGGTAAAGTAAATTTGATAGCAAATTGCCAGTACTTTTTCCGCTATGTGGAACGTAAAGACCTCCCGCCAGTGGTTTGACCGCCAGAGGTCACCTCGTGACCTAATATGACCTGAGGTCACGAAAGGTCAAAAAGTGACCTTGTCGTATATCAAATGAAAGCCAGTGACAAGACAAACACGATGGTGTTTGTTTCACCGCTCTAGCTCAATTAGGTCAAAAGTTATTGTCAAAATACTGTTTTTGACCTCCGGTGACCTTGGATGACCTTGGAAAAGTCAAAGGGCAAATATGACCCCTGGGATCCGTGAAAGGGTGTCCAAAAACGTTGTTCTGAGCAGTCTGAGTATTTGCAATCATTTTTGTGGCTTATATATCATGAAATAGCTTTCCCCATGCTTTTCCAATGGGAGAGGTCGCCTCGTGACCTGACCTCAGGGCACGAAATCGAAAAATCCCCGATATACACCTTGTAGACCCTGGAGGAGTCATGAAGTGTAGGAAGTTTCAAATCGATCGACTTTGAAATGTAGCTCTTACAGAGCTCTAAAGGTGAAGTGAGGTGACCTTGGTTGACCTCGTCTGGTGACCTGACATTGGGTGACCCGGGGTAAAAAATTTCAGGGATGATGGTAAAATGATGCAGTAAGAGGTAGAGCCCTCAACCGCGGTGCTGCGCCTCGTCGTTTTTCTGCTATCCCGGAAAAACCTTAGGGGGCCATCGATGGCCCCGGTGGGGCGAGGGTTAAACGAGTTAAACGCCCAGATTTAACACGCGCATTGACGGGGGTCTGAGCCACCTTCGCATTGACGGGGGCGGGTACCCGCCCCCTAAGATCTCGAGAACCACGGTAGGTAGCGAAAAACGGTAAACGGCGTTGGGCTGCCCATCCACTTCTCCATCGAAAACATTTGAACCATTTTTTGTCAGGTCACTTTTAAGGTCACCAGAGGTCAAAACATGCCCGTCATAGGGATAACATGTAAAATTCAGTTTTTGGGGCATTACATATGAACAAGTAAAGATAGAGCAAAACGACTTGAAATATATGAATCCTCTTAGCAAGCCGAATCGAATGATTTATAATTTGACCTTGCTAGGTCAAATCAAGGATTTGACCTGACCTGAGGTCAGGTCAGGGTCAAATTATATAAAATGCATATCATTAGAACCGCAAAGACCAGGCGAGTCTAATGCAGCTAAAATAAATGCTCTATCACCATCCGTTACTGAGTTATTCCGTAAAAACCATTTTTCCCATGTATTTCCAATGGAGAGGTCATGCCTCGTACCTGACCTTAGGTCATCGATATAAAAAATACCGGAACATATGTTAGAGAACTCGGTAGGGCCATTATGTGATATGAGTTTCAATCGGATAAGTTCACCCTGCTCCGACTTATGCTATCTTAAACTTTTTTTGAGGTCGGGTCACTTGACTTGTACTGGTGACCTGACCTGAGATGACCTAACCTTAAAATTTTCACAGAAGTTGTAAAAATGATGAGGGAAAAGGTATACCAAGTACGGCGGCGCGTAGCGCCGCCGTTTTTCTGTTGTCTCCGAAAAACCCGAGGGGGCGGGTACCCGCCCCCGTCAATGCGCGTGTTAAAGGCATGTATTTGGTAATATAACAGTGAAAAAAGCAGTTGGGGCGATCATTCACGGTGTCGAATGCAATTTACAAAGTTAGGCAATCCCACAAACATAACGGACCATGTAAAAACATGCACTGATCATGTATTGTGTAAATTTTACTCAGTAAGTTACTACAGACTACACATTTCAGACAGCTATATTTATTTGGAAACTCGTCCAGGATATGTGGGACAAGCGTTATCCTCAGACTTCCTCACTCTTTGCGTGCCATTTTTCTCAAGAAGTTGTCCGTTGCTATATCCAAGCATACTTTGTCCCAAAAGCTGCGAAATCCCTGGATACTGCCTAAGGGAAAAGGCTCGCGCATCCATAATGTAGAATATTAAAACGTCTGCGACTGGTACCCTTCATATATCTAGGGGTAGGATGGTAACCCGCTTACACTCAAAATAATATAACAATAAGATAATCTTAGCGGACATGTGCAACGAGTCCAAATCGGGGATTAAATGTCGGAACCCCTCCCTATCAACATGGTTACTTTTCAGGGCACATGTTTGGGCCCTGTGCTCGCAAATATCGCGGGTAATGATCTAACGTGTCACATCCCATCACATCGTAATGGCTTTCGAGTTAAATGTATAAGGTACGCAAACGACATACAGCTAGGAATCACTGGGCCACGTGGTCGTGTAGTTAAAAATTTAGGGGCATTTATGGATCGCAGTCTTTCTTAATCTCATCATGTCAAGTGTATATCGGATCGCTGTTTTGGTATACTTATTGCTTTGTATAATGCCAGACATGTTCTGCCCACTGAAGTACTCTCTCGTGTTATTGACTCGCTTGTATTTTCACATGTTAGATACTTTATTCAGGTCTATGGAAGCACAAATTCTGAATCAAAGAACAAGATGCAGAAAATCTTTCACTTTGCGGCCAGAATTATATCAGGTCGAAGGAAGCACGACCATATCTCGGATATTATTGAAGAGCTGGGATGGCTCAATGCCCAGCGTTTTATCGAATATTTTGACATGTGTATGCTATATAAGTTGATAACGACAGGTTGCCCTTCATCTTTGGCATCGAGTTTTCGTTTTAACCGTGATGTTTTGAATCGGGAGACAACACAATAGGAACACTTGGCACTCTCAAACGCGAGGACAAATTATGGAAAACGTAGCTTTGTTTATCGTGTCTCATCGCTTTACAACAATATTTGTGTACTTGTTGGAAATCCTCGGGCAACAAACTATTGTGTCTTCAAAAAGAATATTAGACGCGCTGTGCGAGGTGATCAGATGAATTGAGTGCTGGTAGATACATGGTGTCATATTTTACATTTCTATTCTATTTTAATTTAGCAATTCTCATATCATGTTCGGGCATGTAGTTCTTGTGTTCAGTTCGTGACGATGTGCTGGAGCACTGACATTTGACTATGTTTTTGACAAAGGTCTAAGAATAACCCACTGTGTGCGGAAAGACCTGCTGATGTGAATACATACGTATGTACATACACACATAAATATACTAAAGAGATAATAATCGTGAATAGCTCACGAGTGTAGGAGGAGGGCGCCTCCTTCCTGTCGTACACCAGGATCGTGTCCTTCATTATCAGCTCGGGGATGTTCTTGGGAACGTCGGCGTCGACGATACGACCTTCAGGAGCCGCCTCCAGGCACAGACACCCCTCCCCTGCCGGAGAGGCGGTGGTGGTGTGGGCTCTGGTCACGCTGCTGGAAACATCGCATGCTGCGCTCCTGGCGCCTCATGCGAGATGTTTATTTCCTCCAGGAATTTAATTCGGTTTGTATTAACATTTCACTGTTAAAGCAACTAAGTCCAAACAGAAAATGTGGCAATGGAGGAATTTAAGAAATCCAGAAACAAAACTATCCTCTAAACCTCATTTATACGGATAGATTGAAACGCTGCCACGCGACATATCGTCATGCCGTGACACATTGTAACGTGACGCAACACCTTTTTATGACACATTGTGACGCAACGAAATATCACGGCACAGTCATGTGGGATATGTTCATGTCATGACACATCTGCCGTGACACATTTGCCACATATGACATATGTTCATATCAGGACACATCCCCAATGACAGCTCAAGTCGACAGACGTGGCTCTGCATGAGAAGTTCTACATGTCATGACACAGTGTCACGTGACCCAACGCCATACCATGACACAGTGTCACGTGAGCACTGAGGTCGCCACTCACACGTCGAGGGCCAGCGCTGGTTTCTCCAGCGTCTCACACCGCTCCCAGCACTTGTCGACGCTCTTGAAGGGGAAGTAGTCGTAGGACTGCCCCTCCTCCTTGTTGTTGTAGAACCAGTGCGATTTCTCTGCGGGCGAGCAGCAGAGCTGTCTGACTGTCCGATCGTAACGTGATTCAGAGATCTCAGGGGGGCACCTCAGGGCCCCCTCCACTGCACGTTGACGCCAGACTCCTCTCCAACGCTCGTGTTAATCCTGCTTAGCAATGACGGTCCAGACGTAAAAAAATCTGCCAACTTGGCTACAATGCTGGTAACAAAAATATATTCGATCATCTAAACATTTCGGGCCTCAAAACTTACAGCTGTGAAAATTGCAGATTATTTCGCCATATTCTGCTGAAAAGGAGAATAGGGTCTTGTTCTGTCGGCTGGTGGTGCAGAATGGTATATTTGCCCGTCAAAGGGACTGTTAAGGTTCAGAAAGTCTCAACACGTCCTAAAATTGCCAATTGTTGACGCCAATTATCAGCACGCCAAAAGATAGTGGTGCATACAAAGGGGAGAGCTCGAGAGGCTTAATTCTCCCCCCCCTGAAATTCCGGAGTTCCTGTAGTAAATGCATAGCCACAGGCTAATCCCAGGTAACGGCGAGGGAGGCCCGAGCCCCCTAGCCCACCCTCTCCTCCGAAATCAAGTCCTTGATCCGTCACTGCCAGAGAAATTCAGAGCGTCCGGCAGTTTCTTGTGCCAAACCTAAACGCTTTTGGAGACACAAATCTGGTTTGAAATCTAAGAACATCCTGTGGGTGGACTGTCTGCCTGTCCTCCGGCGGGCTGGTCACGTGACCGAGTGACCGGAGACTGGGCCGGGGCATGCAGACCAATCGCCAACCGTAAACTGTGCGCCGGCGCTGCCCTGGTGCTGCCTACAAAACTGCACTAACATACAGCCGTGCAAATAAAACATAGCTTCTCTGACTGAAACCACATCACTAGCCAGCTTGGCGATGCCCTTCAGGTTGGACGTATCCATGGTAACCACATCTAGTATTTACTAGATAGCTTGGCGATGCCCTTCAGGTTGGACGTATCCATGGTAATCACATCTAGTACTTACTAGAAAGCTTGGTGATGCCCTTCAGGTTGGACGTATCCATGGTAACCACATCTTCGCCCACCAGCATCATGGGCAAGATCGACACACTAGTGGCCTGTCCAGAGCGTGTGACCTCTCTCTTCACGTTACACGCCCTCTCCGGGCCCTTGAGGCAGGTGTTGCCGCTGAGGCTGCTGGCTCCGTAGCAGGAGGTGCCGTGGAGCAGCATGTAGCGATGGGCGGAGTTGGTGACCGTTTCTGCGCACTTGACGGCCGAGTTGGCGATGTTGATCCTCGTCACGTCCTTCAGTGCGAAACAGTCCGTCTTACGGCACGTGAATAGAGGAGATTCCACTGCCGGAGCGAGTGGGGTGGTTAGTGGTGGACAAAATACCTTTACTACAGAGTACTTTCATGATAACTATTGTAGCCAATGATATAACGGTTAAGGCTGCTAAACTCAATCCAATTTTATACGTCATTCTATATATGCCAGGCCTGCCAAACCGTTTGACAATGCTAATTTCTGTTGTCTCCAATTTGCTTATGCGCTTGGTCTTCACACATAAACTAATATTCCACATTTAGCAAATCAATGACCAACTACCTCAATTACCAACCAACTTAATTACACCAAATATCAAACAAATCACCCCATATGGAACACCACTTGAGTTGCTCTACTCGTGTGGCTGGGACGAGGCCACGCGGCGGTAACTTCACAATTTGGCAGCTCCTGGACAGAGGCAGAGTGGCTGCCAGTCGGAAGGGAAAGGGCAGCAAGTACAACGTTAAACCACTCAGTAGGATGATAGCGTCCACAAACAATAGTAGATTGTCAGGGATCGGAGACCCGAACATACCCCGAACCGTTGTCGGAAAATACACATGGAACGCACATATTAGCTCAGACTGTTTAGGGACATCTCGAATGGATTAACATAATTGGATACTGCTTTTCTCGGTCATTTTACACCAGACATTCGGTTCGTAAGCAGAAACTATGTTTTTATTTTCACACAGGATATTAAACCACTCTCACATACATTATGGAAAACATGAGCTCGCAATGGTTTTTGAGCTCCAAAGCGTGTGTAGCCATGCCATAGTGTTGGAGTTTCCTCCCAGGCTGTGGACGATTTAACCCTGGACGCAGGTGCCTGACCAGAGCGGGGCCCAACTTCAACTCCTTACAGGGTGAATTTCACCAATTCCCCACTCACTCTGAATCAGTACGATATGCATATAACGGGCCAAAGGGTTGTGAGGTGGGTCACAGCCCAGAAATGTGATATCACGGGCGCCGTCCAGAACTCTGTTCAAGACCAGCCCCAGAGAGGCCGCTGGGAAAACATGGCTACCAATCCGAATTCGGGCAATGTCTGAGAAGCGGGACTCTGTTCTTCGAAACTAATACAGCTATACCTGTGAATTCGGACCAGCGCTGAGGCTGTTACCAGAGCGGTACGGTCTGCGGCGGCTTGGGGTCCGTGCAGGGCAGCAGTCAGTGACTTTTTCGGACTGAATGACACATATTCCCACGTGACATACTGACATATTGTCAAATGCAATATTTACATATAAATTGCTAACCAAATGAACCAGTCTGATTTTGTGAAAACTTTGCTTTCACAGTACGTACCTACACTGGTCAAAACAGAAGGTATGAAACATTCCACACGGCTTGCATTAATGGTGCTAATGATTTCATACAGACTCACCCTGAGCTTAAGCTACCGACCATGTACAAACAAATGTGAACCACTAAACGAAGAAAGGGGATGCAGTGGTGGGGAGGAAGCGCCTCGGGCATCCATGCGGCTGATCCGGCTTCAACTCTGGGTCGGGGATTCTGCACAAGCATTTCCGCTGCCCACGATACCCTACCAACAGGGTGGCAGTTGGCGACGTCATAGAACCTCAGCAATCGGCGCCTTCTAAAGCACAACAGCCACCTACCAATAGACAAAGAAATAAGAAACATCGTCATACCGAACGGTACTAGCCTGCAGCGAGTACTCACCGGCCGCGCCGGAGGGTTTCTCGCCGGCGTCGTAAAAGACCACCAGTCTTCCTTCCTTGATGTCGTTGCGTCGACATTGCTCCACTTCGGCCTCCGCAGGACTCCGGCTTCTTGGCCAACAGCAGACAGCCCTCGGCACCGATGGCGTAGTAAAGCACCTGTTTGCCCTTAGCGTGCGAATCACATTCCTTGGTGGATTTGACGGGGATTGTTGACAGTATATCCTCCTTGGCTGGCGTTTGGGCACACTTGACGTACGGGAAGGTCACCACTGTGGAGAGAAGTTTGTGGGCGTCACTTCAAGGATGCAGTATTTGCGCTCACGTGACGACTGGGAAAGTCACCACTGTGGAGAGAAGAAAGGCTTTTGGACAAAACATAGAAATTTCCCACAAATGGTATATTTTCATTATTGAAGTGGCACACACGTGCGCATACGAGGAATATTTTTAGCGTTAATAAATGTAATCCACTCATTTTGTTAGCACAAATAACCATGCCAATAATCAGCCTAAACCAGCTAGTAGTTTCTGTCCAAGAGGAGGCGCACGTGCGCACGTGGTGTAAGAACCTAAATTTAGCTCACGCCCCCTCCCACCAAAGTGGCCACGTCACATCAACTTCTTACCGCTTTTCTTATAACACTGTATTCCCTATTTCTAACGCATCCCCCTGAGTAAAAAAGGTTTAAGCCTGGTCTTTGCATAATGCCTACTTGTATTGTCCAGTCTCTCCCATAAGTGTGGTTCCTCTCCTCGGGTACTAAGCCACCCAGTCTAGGCGGTCCTGGGAACCCTATGAATGACTCGGGATGGAGCTCGAAACGTCTCCTATTCTGGGTGACTCAGCACCACATGGTAGGAGCGATGCTTATGAGGGAGAGGCTACAGGCCGTGCGTGTATCACTTACGGTCCATTTGCGCCATCTTCACCAGGTTCAGCAGGATGATCAGTTTGCTGAGGTCGGCGGTGGCCACCTCGTCGTTTCTCAGCGGCTGAGAGATGTCGCACGTGTGTTTCTCTTGGAGAAGCTCCTGGGCAGGGAGAGAGTCGCTGGCGTAGCACTTGGACCTGAGGAGAGGATCTGAGTCAGGTCCGGGGTTTGGCCCGCTGTAAGTCGAGCCTGCTCGGCAGTGCAGACACAGTGCCGCGAACGACACCATGCTGGCCAGTTAAACTGCACCCCAGCCAAACTAAAGCCATATTCACTTAGAAAACAGGGAAACGACGGAACCCAAATCTCCGATTCTACAGAAATTAGCAAAACACATACTGTGCTACATAGCCTGGTAGGTTTGTTTGGGAAAATATATATTTGTCCCTTTTAATCCCCGGTCAATGCTGCCGACGCCAGAGGTGTACAAAAATCGCCCCGGGACACAAATCGTCATCTAAGTTGGGGTGAACTTCTAGCTAGACTGATTTGCGATGGTCCACCCGTATAATGGCTTCTCAGCAGTCAGCGCCAGCCGATCAATTCGAAATACCAACGATAACAACATTCTTCAGGTACGCGAACTTTAATAGGAATTCTTAGTGAAAGCATTTGAAGAGGTGGAAGACATGATGAAGTGGAGCTGGGTGACTATCCCATAATATCATGCTGATGATTGAAAGCCAGTCTAAGACCCATCTGCAGGGGACGGGGCCCCTCTGCCGCCGGAGGTAGCTCACCGGTAGATGAGGGCCTTGGGCCGCTGGTCCTGCACCGCCCAGTCGGTGCACTCCTCGCCCCAGCTGAGCTGTCCCGGCCAGCGTTCCAGGCCCTTGGTCAGCGCCTCCACCGGTCCGTTGTACCGCCAGCAGGTGTAGTCGGCCGTGGCTGCCGGCACCACGGCACCTTCACTGGCTGGCTCTCACCCTCCCCAGCTCCCTTCTCAACCAGAGGGAGAGGGACTCACCCATCGTCTGAGGGGTTTCCTCACTATTTGAGGGTGTGAAAACAGGTTTATCACGCAAAACAGAGTTTCGATTCTCGGGGCTTCGGGGTTTTTATTGATACCTCAATTCACTCCTTCAGTTCTCGTGAAAAAATTCTAAGCACCATGAGTTATCTCGCACCTCACAATGATTTGACTCTTCAGTTAGTTTATTTATGTAGTGAAAACATCCAAGTGTAATCTAACCTGCCTTGGGTTTTACCGCACCCAAGCACTACCTGTAACTAATCCCAAAATCGTGTCTACACTTAACCCTTTAAACCTACACCTCGCGCTCAAGGTGAGCAATATTGTTTAGAAGATATCTAACCCCAAACAAAAACCAATACTTTCACTCCGACGACTTATATAATAAACAAAGTGTGACTCATTCGACCTGAGTTCAAATTAAATCTGGTCAACTTGACTACGCATTCGCAGGACAATGAGTTCTCTCTCTCTCTCTCTCTCTCTCTCTCTCTCTCTCTCTCTCTCTCTCTCCCTTTATTGTGCCTGTCTCTTACGAGCATTTTCGCACAGAGGAATGGCATGTACAACATTCGATGGGTGATGATGAATGTCACAACAACTGATACAATTTCAGTTCAACACACAGAAACGGAAACATGGCCACCGCCGGGGTGTCCATGTTTCCACATCCCACTCCCCCCCGATCGACCCTCGGTGCCTCCTGTAATTATCACGGCGCCCCTCCCCTGAGAGCTCGGTGGCACTCCCTGACATGTCGGTGCAGATAAAATGCGAGCATCAGCGTCTCCGCGATAGAATTGGCGTCCTGCTGATAGGTTGTCCGCACAAAACTGGCGTCCACCCGGGTCCGGGTGGCGGCCCCGACCATGGCCCCCTCGCTTGATGGCAAACCCTGTATCTGCCTGTGGGCCAGTGCAGATCAGAGCCGCAGATGAGACTTACGCTTCACTGTTGAGGGCGCCTTGGAGAACACATAGTACATGAAGATCTGGTTGTTGACAAGTCTCTCTAGCGTGCACTGATCGGCGGTAGCTGCCGGCAGGTTAGGGCCGATGTTGGCTATACAGATGCACCCGCTCCTGCCGGGGGTGGACACAGCAGCGGCGTTAGAACAACGGACACAGACACAGCAGCGACGTTAGAACAACGGACACTGAGCAGCAGCGTTAGAACAATGACACAGAGCAGCGGCGTTACAACAACGGACACAGACACAGCAGCGACGTTAGAACAACGGACACTGAGCAGCAGCGTTAGAACAATGACACAGAGCAGCGGCGTTAGAACAACGGACACAGACACATCAGCGGCGTTAGAACAACGGACACACAGGAGTGGCGTTAGAACAACGGACACACCGGAGCGGTGGCATTAGAAAAACGAACACAGACACAGGAGAGGCGTTAGAACCACGGACACAGACACAGCAACGGAGTTAGAACAGACACAGACACAGGAGGGGCATTAGAACAACAGACACAGGCACGGGAGCGGCATTAGAACAGCATACATGTGATGATAACAATGCAAAGTAATAATAACCACGGGTGGGTGTAACATAACACCGGCCGGGAGCTAAATAGCCAGGCAATAGCGTCTCAAAACAGCGAACAGCAGCGGGACCGGGCACGGGGCCGAACTCACGCCGACAGGCCGCTGACGCTGATGCCGCGGTCGCTACACTTGGTGCGACAGGACTCGGGGTCGGTGATGGCGGCTCCCAGCACCGTCAGCTGGGCGTCCTCCGGCAGCACCACGCACTGGATGGACTCCACCGCTGCGGGGGCGCCAGGGTCAGGCAGCCCCGGAGCGGGGGGCGACAGGGTCAGACAGCCCCGGAGCGGGGGCGCCAGGGTCAGGCTGCCCCAGAGCGGGGGGCGACAGGGTCAGGCAGCCCCGGAGCGGGGGCGCCAGGGTCAGGCCGTCCCAGAGCGGGGGGCGACAGGGTCCTACACTACGCTGGGACCGGGGCGCCCTGAAACCCTACCAATGGTGACCAAAGTGTAGCTAAGAACTGTGGACGGGCACCCTAAAGTCCTATCAATGGTGACCACAGTGTAGCTCAGAACTGTGCATGTCTTTAAAGTACACCAATACATTCCTTAGGGAGACACTGGAGGATACAGGGATCAGGATCCTTCTCCAGGGTAAGAAGAGCCAGCTTCCCCTGAAGCTGTGCCCACTTGAATACATTTCAGTTTGGTCTCTTTGGTGCAGAAAAAGATAATTGAAAACGAGTTAAGGACTGTGGACATATATCTGGAGCAACACGTCATACTCTTCAAGAGATCGGTAAAAGCCAAATTAGTGTTTTTATACAGAATGGGAAGAGAGTTAGGATCTCACACTGGCCACTGCCGCAGTTTGCATGCTCACACTCCCCCTCAGCAGTGTTCTACAGTGAAAGAACACAAGTTACGCTCCCTCTCCCCTCTCGCCAGCTTATCGTCCCGCCCCCCCACCGCTCAAATCGGGTCCTGGACCCTCCCGAGGGCGGATATTAATGTGAGAGGTAATGGATGACCTGGGGTCAACATTTAACACGCACCACTATAAAATCTGAACCACGCAGTCTTTTCTTACCACTAATTACCGTTAGAAACGCTTACGAAACCCACCAAGTGTTGTGATATACGATCTTTCTACCATGATGCAAAATATGCAGAACACAAAACTCACAAGTGGTGAAGACTTTTCTGATTTCCTTGAAGTGGGAGATCTTGACGAAGGCGACGTCGCTGTTGGTCAGTTTGGTGGTGCTGCACTTTTTGGCGGTGCTCAGAGTGCTGTCCTCCATGTCGTAAGTGTAGCATTTCTCCCTGCAGCAGAGGCTTGCCTGAAATCACCGCCTGCCAGCACTGAGCGGTACTTCCACCATAAGGTACTGTTAACACGCGCAGTGGAGAGGGGTCCTAATGTCCCCCCTCGAGATCTCGGAAAACAAGAATGATTAAAAACACCCTTCGGAGGCTTGTGGGGCAACGGATATATAAATGGTTAAAGTTCATTGGCCTATGCCAATACCTTCATGGTGAAACCAAGTCATAAAGTTCAAAGCTGGGTCGTACTAGGTGGTTCCTAGGCCGTTTCGGAAAATGTTTGGGGGAGAAGGGGCACTTTAACACCGAACTCCGCTGCAAGTGTTAAGGGTCACTATCATTTGTATAATGATCACTATTATTTTACTATTGCACTATTTAGTGATGTTCCAACGGGAAGGAAATTCAACGTTGTAAGGAAAACTTTTATCTTTATAGGATGCGCCAGTGACATTATAAAGTCTATTTATTCTAGGGTGCGGGTTAGCCGAAGTGTGAAAAAAATTTTATCAGGCGAATCAGTGTTTGGGATGCTAACTGGCTTTGCGCGGCGCTGCCGCATTAGTCACATTTTGTTGATTACAAAGACCTTCTGTATTTTGACCTAACTTCACTAGCTGGAATGAGGATGCAATATGGTCTTTTTTCCGGCAGAATCTTCATAATCACAAAATTGACGCATCTTTTCTGATTGTTTTATCTCCATGACTTCATCTGCAATTGGGATGGTTCATGCCCGTTGACGTTTGGACAATAAACTAAACTAAACTAAGCATTCAAGGAAGTTTCTTGGAAGTTGATGAGTATTGAGATATGTATGCACGATGAAAAGCAAAGAAGGCCTCTTGCCTAGGGATATAGCTCTGTCAAGCAATAGACACAATGTATCTTAACACGCGCATTGACGGGGGCGGGTACTCACCCCCTCTTTTTTCGGAGATACCATAAAAACGGCGGCGCGTAGCGCCGCCGTACTTCCCGTCCCTTTTCTCTCATCATTTGTCAAAATTTTAAGGTTATGTCATCTCCGGTCAGGTCACCAGTACAGGTCCAGTGACCCGACCTCATTTTTTTAAGATAGCATAAGTCGGAACAGGGTGAACTTATCCGATTGAAACTCATATCACATAATGACCCCACCGAGTTCTCTAAAATATGTTCCAGTATCTTTTATATCAAATACCTAAGGTCAGGTACGGGCCATGACCTCTCCATTGGAAATACGTGGGAAAATGGTTTTAACTGAATAACTTAGTAACGGATGGTGATAGAGCGTTATTTTAACTGCATTATATTTGCCTTGTCTTTGCGGTTCTAATCATATGAATTTTACCTAATTTTACATTGACCTGACCCTAGGTCAGGTCAAATCCTTGATTTGACCTACAAGGTCATATTATACATCATTCGATTCGGCTTGCTGCGACGATTCATATGGTTCAAATTGTTTTTCTCTATCTTAACACACGCATTGACGGGGGGCGGGTACCCGCCTCCCCCTCGGGTTTTTCGGGAATAGCACAAAAATGACGGCGCGTAGCGCCGCCGTACTTGGCATACCTTTTCGCTAATCATTTTTACAACTTTTGTGAAAAATTTTAAGGTTAGGTCATCTCGGGTCAGGTCACCAGCACAGGTCAAGTGACCTGACCTCAAAAAAGTTTAAGATAGCATAAGTTGAACCACGATGAACTTATCCGATTGAAACTCATATCACATAATGGGCCCACTGAGTTCTCTAAAATGTGTTCCGGTATTTTTTATATCGATGACCTAACGTCAGGTAGGAGCCATGACCTCTCCTTTGGCAATACATGGGAAAAATGGCTTTAAGTAAATAACTTAACCCTTGCCCCGGTGGCGGGTACGAGCCACCTTCGCCCTGGTGGGGGGGGCTAAAAAAGACCCCCCCCACGATCTCGAAAACTAAGAGAGCTAGAAAAAAGCGCAAAACAGCAATCGAAAGCTCTTCGAAAATGATATCGAAAATACTTCGGTCATTTTTCTTGTCAGGTCAATATCAAGGTCACCAGAGGTCAAAATAGGTCAAAATCGCTAATATGAGGTGTACTAAGAAAACCTCATATATCTCAGAAACTATGATAGCTAGAAACATTTTTCTAACACCATTCGAAAGCTCTTGAAATGCGCTTTCATTATAGTGGCATTCATTTTCGTGTCAGGTCAAAGCCTAGGGAGCTACAGGTCACTAAATATTGGGCATATTCTTGGGAATGCCCATAGCCACCCATGCATAAGGAGGTTTACTTTTTCGCTAATAGCTTCCAAACCAAACAAGATACAGCCATAGTTTATGCACCATTGCAATCCTCTCGTTAATACGAATCGAATGATATATGATATTGCTATGCCAGGTCAAATTTAAGAATTTGACCTGACCCAGGTCAACGGTCTGACCCAACTTGACCTGGTATAGTCATGATGTATATCATTTGACTTCCAGTGACTATACAAACACTTTGGTGACAAAATAAAAGCTCTATCTTAGTTTATTCAAAATTTATAGAGGAAAACACCAAAAAATGTTTATTTGACCTAAGGTGACCTTTTAAAGGTCACAAGTCAAAAATTTGGCAACAGCTTCAGAAATGGGCTAAGAGCAAGTCGCAACCGATGATTGAAGTTGATTCCATCCATACTTACTGAGAAAAGCTCATTTCGTCATTTTCCCCATGTATTGACAATGGGGAGGTCATGCTCTGCACATGACCTTAGGTCACCAATATCAAAATCCCGGAACAAATGTTGTAGCTCCTGGTGAGCCCAATATGTGGTATGAGTTTCAACTTGATCGATTAACCCTTCTTTTAGTTATGCGGTCCTAAGTATTTTTTGAGGTGAGGTCACTTCACCTGGCCTGGTGACCTGACCTGATATGACCTTGAGCCAAAATTTTCAGGAAAGATGTAAAAATGATGAAGGAACAGCTAGACCAAGTTTGGCGGCCTGCGCGCCGCCGTTTTTTGGTCACTTTGGAAAAACCCGAGGGGGGTCTAAAAAGACCCCCCCACCCGGGCGAAGGTTAATAACGAATGGCGAGAGAGCGTTTGTTTTAACTGCATTAGCTTTTCCTTGTCTTTGCAGTTCTAATGATATGCATTTATAAAATATTACCTTGACCTGACCTGACCTCAGGTCAGGTCAAATCTTTGAATTGCCCTAGCAATGTCATATCATATCTCATTTGATTCGGCTTGCTGCGATGATTCATATCGTTCAGATTGTTTTGCTCTATCTTTACTTGTTCAGATGTAATGACCAAAAACCTTCATTTACATGTTATCCCTATTATGGCATGTTTTGACCTCTAGTGACCTTAAATGTGACCTGACAAAAAATGGTACAAACATTTTCGATGGAGAAAGAGATGGGCTACCTAACGCCATTTACCGTTTTTCGCTGCCTAGCGTGGTTCTCGAGATCCTAGGAGGGGTACCCACCCCCGTCAAAGCGAAGGTGGCTCAGCCCCTTGTCAATGCGCGTGTTACAGCATAAGATTCAAATCGATCCAAGCGGCTTAGGTCAATGAGGCAGCTCCGGCCACCTGCTGAAAAAGTCTATCGCCATCCATCCCCAGGCCTTCTGAGCTGTCCCTGCAAGATAGGTACGAGGACGTCTCCAGTGCACGCTCCGTAACACGGCGAATGCCATGCCGCCGGATGTAACATTGCTAAAAACGACCTCAAAGGCCTCAAAAAGGCCAAGGAAGGTCAACAGAATCCTTAATTTGAGCGTGATGAAAAAGAGATTTGAATTTTTAGAGTCAACTGCTCGGCTTACTGTGACATCTGACAGACCCATCCCACCCTTTGTCCTTGGAGGGCGAGGGAACAGCCCCATGATACCCATTTGTTTTCGACTCTGCTGCATGACCAGGCAGACAGCGCAGGCATGACGAACCGCTACACCAGTGCAGGGCAACATCACCAGTATAGTGCATGCCACAGCCTCCCGCCAGCCGAGGCATGGTGCATGCCCTAGCCTCCCGCCAGCCGAAGCATGGTGCATGCCACAGCCTCCCGCCAACCGAGGCATGGTGCATGCCACAGCCTCCCGCCAGTCGAGTACCTGAACATAATGGCGAAGCTGCCCAGCGTAGCTTCAACGCCGGCCAGTTTGCAGGCAGCCAGGCTGCCGGAGCCCTTCTCCAGACTGACCCAGTCCTGGCCCGGCTCGCTGCTCTCGGCCTTGACACAGAACCAGCTGGCGTCCCCTGTCAGAGACGGCAGGGTCAGCAACGTCTCCTGTCAGAGACGGCAGGGTCAGCAACATATGTCGGAGACGGCAGGGTCAGCAACGTCTCCTGTCAGAGACGGCAGGGTCAGCAACGTCTCCTGTCAGAGACGGCAGGGTCAACAACGTCTCCTGTCAGAGACGGCAGGGTCAGCAACGTCTCCTGTCAGAGACGGCAGGGTCAGCAACGTCTCCTGTCAGAGACGGCAGGGTCAGCAACATCTGTCAGAGACGGCAGGGTCAGCAACATCTCCTGTCCGAGACGGCAGAGTCAGTAACATCTATCAGAGACGGCAGGGTCAGCAACGTCTCCTGTCAGAGACGGCAGGGACAGTAACATCTGTCAGAGACGGCAGGGTCAGCAACGTCTCCTGTCAGAGACGGCAGGGTCAGTAACATCTGTCAGAGACGGCAGGGTCAGCAACATCTCCTGTCAGAGACGGCAGGGTCAGCAACATCAGTCGGAGACGGCATGGTCAGCAACATCTCCTGTCAGAGACGGCAGAGTCAGCAACATCTCCTGTCAGAGACGGCATGGTCAGCAACATCTCCTGTCAGAGACAGCAGGGTCAGCAACATCTCCTGCAGAGACGGCAGGGTCAGTAACATCTGTCAGAGACGGCAGGGTCAGCAACATCTCCTCTCAGAGACGGCAGGGTCAGCAACATCTCCTGTCAGAGACGGCAGGGTCAGCAACATCTCCTGTCCAAGACGGCAGAGTCAGCAACATCTGTCAGGGACGGCAGGGTCAGCAACATCTGTCAGAGACGGCATGGTCAGCAACATCTGTCGGAGACGGCAGTACATACTGTCGGCAAAATCAACAGCTTTACGAGGGACTCTCTCTCTCTCTCTCTCTCCCTGCCCACCTTTGATGAGGGTGGCCACCTGATCTTCCTGGTATACGATGCCGGTCCTCTCGGCCACCAGGTCCTCCAGCTTCGGGTTCATCTTGGCCTCCCCCGTCGGCTCCGGAGAGCACACACAGCCGGACCTGAGCCAATCCACGCCAGCCATCAGCATGTACAGCGATGTGGAGATCGAACGCAAGACCCTTACGGCCAAGGAAATTCTGAACTGTTTGGTGCGCTGACTACGTACCCAGTGACTGTGTCTGGTGCGCTGATTACGTACCCAGTAACTGTGGTGTTTGGTGCGCTGAGTACGTACCCGGTGACTGTGGTGTTTGGTGCGCTGAGTACGTACCCAGTGACTGTGGCGTTTGGTGCGCTAAGTACGTACCCAGTGACTGTGGTGTTTGGTGCGTGAGTACCTACCCAGTGACTATTGTCTGGTGCGCTGAGTACGGACCCAGTGACTGTGGTGTTTGGTTGCGCTGAGTACGTACTCAGTGACTGTGTCTGGTGCGCTAAGTACGTACCCAGTGACTGTGTTTGGTGCGTGAGTACGTACCCAGTGACTGTGTCTGGTGCGCTGATTACGTACCCAGTAACTGTGGTGTTTGGTGCGCTGAGTACGTACCCGGTGACTGTGGTGTTTGGTGCGCTGAGTACGTACCCAGTGACTGTGGCGTTTGGTGCGCTAAGTACGTACCCAGTGACTGTGGTGTTTGGTGCGTGAGTACCTACCCAGTGACTATTGTCTGGTGCGCTGAGTACGGACCCAGTGACTGTGGTGTTTGGTTGCGCTGAGTACGTACTCAGTGACTGTGTCTGGTGCGCTAAGTACGTACCCAGTGACTGTGTTTGGTGCGTGAGTACGTACCCAGTGACTGTGTCTGGTGCGCTGATTACGTACCCAGTAACTGTGGTGTTTGGTGCGCTGAGTACGTACCCGGTGACTGTGGTGTTTGGTGCGCTGAGTACGTACCCAGTGACTGTGGCGTTTGGTGCGCTAAGTACGTACCCAGTGACTGTGGTGTTTGGTGCGTGAGTACCTACCCAGTGACTATTGTCTGGTGCGCTGAGTACGGACCCAGTGACTGTGGTGTTTGGTTGCGCTGAGTACGTACTCAGTGACTGTGTCTGGTGCGCTAAGTACGTACCCAGTGACTGTGTTTGGTGCGCTGAGTACGTACCCAGTGACTGTGGTGTTTGGTGCGCTGAGTACGTACCCAGTGACTGTGGTGTTTGGTGCGCTGAGTACGTACCCGGTGAGGAAGCCGTGCATGCTGGGCTGCTGTGGGTCCAGACACAGCTTGTGGCAGTCCGCCGGCTCTTCAGCTCCGGACCTGCTGGACGGCTTGGTGGCATTCTCCGGCAGCGTCACCACCGAGAGGTGGGCCTTCTCCAGGGCTGAACAGGGTGGTTCGGTTAGAGGTCTGCGTGGTACAGGGTTTTGGCAGCCATACCATTTCGCTCCACTCAACTTGCGGCCGCGAGGGTCCCTACCGTGACTCGCCCCGCACGGCGGAGCGTATTTCGCAGCCTTCCGCATGACACTCAATCGAAGAACTCAAACAAAAATTGTGAATGGCATTCGAACGCTCTTAGTGAGACAATATAAATTCTGTGAACTATGTTAACACGCGCATTGACGGGGGTCTGAGCCACCTTCGCCTTGACGGGAGGGGGCGGGTATCCGCTCCCCATAAGATCTCGAGAACTGCGTTAGGTAGCGAAAAACGATAAACGGCTTTGGATAGGCCATCTACTTCTCCATCGACAATAATTGGAAACATCTTGTCAGGTCACATTTAAGGTCACTAGAGGTAAAAGAAAACATGCCGTCATAGGGATAACATGTAAATTAAGTTTTTCGGTCATTTCATCTGAACAAGTAAAGGTAGAGAAAAACAATTTCAACAGTATCAATTCTCGCAGGAAGCCGAATCAAATGATATATAATATGACCTTACTAGGTCAAATCAAGGATTTGACCTGACCTGAGGTCAGGTCAAGGTCCAATTATATAAAATGCATATAATTATAACTGCAAAGACAAGGAAAATCTAATGCAGTTAAAATAAACGCTCTCTCGCCATCCGTTATTAAGTTATTTACTTAAAACCATTTTTCCCATGTATTTCCAATAGAGAGGTCATGGCTCGTACCTGACCTTAGGTCATTGATATAAAAAATACCCGGAACATATTTTAGAGAACTCGATGGGCTCATTATGTGATATGAGTTTCAAACTGATAAGTTTACCCTGTTCTGACTTATGTTATCTTAAACTTTTTTGAGGTCAGGTCACTTGACCTGTACTGGTGACCTGACCTGAGATGACCTAACCTTAAAATTTTGACAAAAGTTGTAAAAATGATGAGGGGAAACGGTATGCCAAGTTCAGTGGCGCTACGCGCCGCCGTTTTTATAATATTTCTGAAAAACCCGAGGGGGTGGATAACCGTCCCCCAACAATGCGCGTGTTAAGGTCAGGTTAGTATTGAAGTCACCAATGATCAACAAAGGTTGGATAGGATTACAACAGGGCGTTGTGGATTTCCCCTATAGATTTGTACCAAAAATGGAGCTAGAGCACATCTTTAGGCCTCGTTGGAAATATCTCAGTCTGATAAGGTGACCTCTGATGACCTCTGATAGGAAGTATGCTCAAACACCGAACTTGATAGTCAGGAACGTGCGAGAAATACATGGTATGGAACTTTGAACTCGATCTATACCGTTTTTGTTGCAAAATAATAACTTTCTATTTCTCACCATAAACTTATACGGGTGACTGAAAAATTGAACCTGTCTGAGGCCAACAATAGGAAAACTCTGAGATGGCAGATTTACAGAACACAATTGTCTTATCATATTATACAAATTTAAGCTGATCGGTTGGCAGATGTTCCATTAGCGTCGCTCTAACTTATTTTGGGTTATCTCTAGTCTTGGGTTCGCGTCACATGACCTCAAATAGGTCCCTGACCTGACTTAACCAGACCTTAAAAGTGTATCATTTTCATGGAATTTATCAGGAGTAAGGTACCAAAGGTTGCTCGAAACTGATGCTTGCTGCCCGCTACTCGAAAACCCGTTTCCTCAGCTCCTGATATGCGAATCACAGGTGTTTACTATTCACGGTTTTGAACAACACCTTAGGAACTTACCGTTTACCATTTAGAACAATACCACAGGTACTTACTGTTTACGGTTTTGAATATCTTTTTCAGCTTTGTTATCCAAGTCAGGTCCCGGAGGGCGATTTCGGCGTTTCTGATTGGTTCGGAGCAGCCCGCGAGCTGGTCGGAGAGTTGTTCACGAATGGAATCGAACGCCGCCTTAGTAGCGCCATAGCACGCGTCCCTGAAGAGGCGGAGGGTAAGTGAGATACTGGGCCGCAGCGGAGACTAGGGGGGCCCTTTTGGCAACTTTTTCTTTAATGTTTCGGGACCAGTGGGTTTCTGATGTTCTCAGACCCGCTGATTTCGAATTTGACCTTGAAATTTTGAATTTCGAATTTTTTCAGCCCGCCCCTGCGCCTTCAAGTTTTCGAAAAAAGAGAAAATGCAGGTTTTTTCATCCCCAAACAGCAATCACTGAGAATAGCAAAATAAAATTTAATTCATCAGCTAGAACAGTTTCTTACCTACAGATGTGCTCAAACTGCATGTTCATGGGGTTTCTTATGCCTTATCTATTGCGCCTCAAATATTGCGGTTTTTTGCCTAACGGTGGTATACTGTGCCGCACGGCACCTTACGGCGCGTTGCTCTCCGGGCAGTTCAGGAAGCATGCTGACTTAAAATGTGGTACTTTTACATTATTTTTCGCATGAATTCAATGAGGAATGCCAGTTTACATAGTTTTCTTTTTTAAAAGGTGACAGGGGTGGATGTAAGCAATTATTTTTCGGGAGAAAATGAGCGAAAATAGTGAAAAATCCTTCATTTAGAAAGAAAGTGAGGCAAATCGGCAAACCTTGGTGACGGACCGGTTTCGGTAGGTGGTGCCACTCTTGATTAGGGGATACCACGATATCAGAAAATTAGGCATTATGCAAAGAACTGTAATTAAAAGGCATAAAAACAAAACATTGTCAGAGTACCTTGATTACTCGACGAAGAAAGACGACAGCCTTCCACTGTCATGAGCTACAGGGACAAGGACTGAACCGAAAGCAGAATCGACTCCGGGCACCACTCGCGTCTATTTTCCCTGACGGCAGCGAAACGTATCTTGTTAAGCGCCTTGCCATCTTGTCAGCGCACCACACGCTGGCAACTGACTCGCTGTCAGTTTTAGGGCCCTCTATTGATTGAGTGTAGCACGGAATGCCTGTCCGGAGGGGTGACCCGACTAAAGTCCTGAGTTGGGTCTGCGTAAAGCCGTTCAGGAAGGGTGGCTCCACATTGGGTGCATGGCAGACCATTTTTACGCTGCTGTGCAGCTCCATGTAGCTGGTCGCACACCGCTTGAGCTGCCCCGGCAGCACCTGGTAGCGCCGGACACAGGTACCATGCGCTCGGCCCTTCAACGTTGGGCCTGTGCACCGGCTGCTGGGAGGTGCTGGGAGAGCACTGCCCGCTCTCAGAAGCGGCGTGCTGCTCACTGCAGGAGGCGTTGGGTGTACGCACTGGATAGGGACCGGCTTCATCTGCGCTTGTGTTAACCTCGCGCTCCGGGACGAGACGATCTTACTGACAGCTGCAGCTCTGATTTTCTGGTCGTCGTCACCCAGCATCGCCAAAATGATGCTTTCCGTATGCGCCATGAGAGCGTCCTTCGCCACGCTATCCTGCAAGACTGTCAGTGCGTCACAGGTCATGTACATACCTTCGCTGCAGCCGCAGCTCCTCTGCCAGATGGCGCGCAGCGTGGACAGCGTCCCACTCGTACTTGATTCGGACTGTCATTGGCACGTAGACACAGACCAGGTACTGCGCCAGTACCTGTATCTCAGGCGATGGCTCAGCCCTGGACATGTACAGACGCAGCAGGTAAGTCTGGGCCGTGTACCACCGCGCCTGGTGCAGTTTGCCGTGTGCCTTATGGGCGACAGCACTAGCATTCCCGTATCCCGTCTTTGCACAGAGGTACGCTAGCTTCAGGTCCCAGCTGAATAGGGCGAGAAATCTCTGGGGCAGTGCACTTGCTGCCAATCGCCAACTTCCCCAGAGTCAAGAGCGACTCAAGTCCCTATCTGGCGCGTCAAGTCAAGTCCCAATCTGGCGCGTACACCCAACACCTCCTGCAGTGAGCAGCACGTCGCTTCTGAGAGCGGCCAGTGCTCTCCCAGCACCACCCAGCAGCCGGCGGACAGCTCCTCTGGTGGGCGCACAGGTCCAACTTTGAAGGGCCGAGCGCATGGTGCCTGTGTCCGGTGCTACCAGGTGCTGCCGAGGCAGCTCAAGCGGTGTGCGACCAGCTACATGGAGCTGCACAGCAGCGTAAAACGGGTCTGCCATGCACCCAATGTGGAGCCACCCTTCCTGAACGGCTTTACGCAGACCCAACTCAGGACTTTAGTCGGGTCATCTCTCCGGACAGGCATTCCGTGCCACACTCAGTCAATAGAGGGCCTAAAAACTGACAGCGAGTCAGTTGCCAGCGTGTGGTGCGCTGACAAGATGGCAAGGCGCTTAACAAGATACGTTTCGCTGCCGTCAGGGAAAATAGACGCGAGTGGTGCCCAGAGTCGATTCTGCTTTCGGTTCAGTCCTTGTCCCTGTAGCTCATGACAGTGGAAGGCTGTCGTCTTTCTTCATCGAGTAATGAAGGTACTCTGATAATGTTTTGTTTTTATGCCTTTTAACTACAGTTCTTGACATAATGCTTAATTTTCTGATAACGTGGTATCCCCTAATCAAGAGTGGCACCACCTACAGAAACCGGTCGGTCGCCAAGGTTTGCCGATTTGCCTCACTTTCTTTCTAAATAAAGGATTTTGCACTATTTTCGCTAATTTTCTCCCGAAAAATAATTGCTTACATCCACCCCTGTCACCTTTTAAAATAGAAAACCATGTAAACTGGCATTCCTCATCGAATTCATGCGAAATATAATGTAAAAGTACCATATTTTAAGTTGGCATGCTTCCTGGACTGCCCGGAGAGCAACGCGCCGTAAGGTGCCGTGCGGCACAGTATACCACCGTTAGGCAAAAAATCGCAATATTTGAGGCGCAATAAATAAGGCATAAGAACCCCATGAACATGCAGTTTGAGCAGATCTGTAGGTAAGAAACTGTTCTAACTGATGAATTAAATTTTATTCTGCTATTCTCAGTGATTGCTGTTTGGGGATGCAAAAACCTGCATTTTCTGTTTTTCGAAAACTTGAAGGCGCAGGGGCGGGCTGAAAAAATTAGAAATACAAAATTTCAAGGTCAAATTCAAAATCAGTGGGTCCGAGAACATCAGAAACCCACTGGTCCCGAAACATTGAAGAAAAAGTTGCCAAAAGGGCCCCCCCTAGCGGAGACGTTTCTGAGGGAGTCAGAGCTCACTCTAATGATAGGGCGTGTATTACACTTTCCTAAAGTTTCCATTGGCGTTGACCGGTACAGGACATGAGGCAGGTAGTTTTGTTGTTGAATAAATCACAATTCTGATCTTACGGAGTAAAACACCAGAGGGAGCTTTGAATGTTTTGTTTCCAATTTGGTATAATAAAATTTTTAAGCTATTAGATTCTAGCCATGGCTTTCTGTGTTTCCTACACGGAGGTAAAATGGCAGCACCCTCCCCCACAGCTGCCTCTGCGTCACAAACCTACAGAGAGGTGAAATAGTAGCACCCTCCCCCCACGGCCGCCTCTGCCTCACAAACCAACACATAGGTAAAATGGCGACATCCTTGCCCACGGCCATCTCTACCCCACAAACTCAAAAAGTTATATGAGTATGCGTGTGGTGTTTGTGAGATTTCCCCACTATTAGAGATGGTCGGCCGCAGACCCCACGCCTGTCTGTACGGCTGTCAGTTGTCTGTCAGTTGTCTGTACGGCTGTCAGTTGTCTGTACGGCTGTCAGTTGTCTGTGCGACTGTCAGTTGTCTGTACCGCTGTCAGTTGTCTGTGCGACTGACAGTTGTCTGCTCCGCTGTCAGTTGTCTGTCAGTTGTCTGCACGGCTGTCAGTTGTCTGTGCGACTGTCAGTTGTCTGTGCGACTGACAGTTGTCTGCTCCGCTGTCAGTTGTCTGTCAGTTGTCTGTGTGACTGACATATGTCTGCTCCGCTGTCAGTTGTCTGACAGTTGTCCTCGCCGCTTCGGTCCCATCTCAACAGACAGATGTTACGTCGTGTTTTGCTGCTCGTCTTGTAACAGGTTTTGTGGTGTGGCGCGCGTGTGGATACAGGTGTTAAGTACTTGCTTGACGTGCTCGAACCAGTGCTGTTCACGCGATCCAAAAATAGGTGGTCCGCGATCGCTATTCCGCGATCAAAAATTTGGTGTTCCGCGATCGCGATCCCGCGATCGCGGAATATTTATCTGAGCTTGAATTAAAATTCCGCGATTTTTTTATTCCGCGATCGGCAACTATGGTGATTTTTTCAGCCCTAAAACATTTGCGTATAGACTGGGAGTTTGATAACTAAGGTAGGAGACAGATTCTGAGACTTGGTGGGAGGGGAGGGGGCATTTATATAGCAACGATCGAAATCGGCTTCTAGGATTTCTTCGAGCATTTTTTTCTGAACAATCCTACCGGAACAATTTTTTCAGACACCACTAAAATAACTAGTCATCACGGCCATGCTAATGGCGTAAATATCACCGTAGCTGTAGGGCTAGGGGGCAGGAGGGCCATGCTCCCGATATTTAGGGCTCTTAACCATTAAAACTGTGTCACTGTGTAAAAAGAATCACTTTAAACTAAACATCCCTTCCACCATAATTCTGAATGTTTTTATGCCTATGAATCTAACCATTTTAAGTTGTCACCGGTCACCGATGTGTTAACCCTATTTCCGGCAGGGGGGCTAATATTGCCCCCCTTCAGGTTTTTCGAGAATATCTCCGAAACGGCTTGCGATAGAACTTTGAAACTTCCTGACTTTTCCTAAAACTAGTACAGGCAGGTTTTCTGAAATTTTCAAGATTATATATTTACCAGGGGCGGAGCTATGGCTGGGTTTTTGGGGAGGTTCTATCTACAAACCAAGTATTATCGTATGCGATGGGTTTTTGGTAAAAGGAAGCCGTCTCTGCTGATCCTGATACCAGTTATATGGTTTTATTATATCATTTTTTATGTGAGATGATAGTGCATTTACAATTGTCACTATTTGTATTCATCAGGGGCGGTTACAGCAGTTCAAAATGGGGGGAATGTTATCAAGAAGGACTAAACGTTAGTAAGTGAGAAGACTGCTTACAGCCGTGTCAGGGCGAATACAATTGGGTATATGAAAATTCAAAATAGTTATAACCCAATTCTAGATTACCAGAGGCGTGTCCAGTCACTACAATTTTCAAAATGTATATTCCCAGCCAGTATCACCGCCGTCACACAATATCGTTGTATATTGAAAATGTGTTTCCAATCACCCCCACCCCCCACGACGAGTCCTTGATCCGCCTATGTCACCCCCTTTCCCAGAGCTGCCATGGGAGGGTAAAAATTATCAGAAATTAAATTTCAACTAGTCGAGGGACTAATATACTCATGCATACCATTCGCATATTGTTGGTATGTATTTTACCCCACTGTTTTACCTTACTGCATCCGCCCCTGATGAGTTTTTCACTTTTTTTTCTCATTTATTTATGTGTCAAAGATGCCAAGCAGTATATGACGGCTTCTAATCCGCGTAACAAAAACTTTTTAGGTTGTATATATTTCCCCTCATAGTCCTGGTCCTGGAACTGCCATTGAATTTCGAATTTTTGCGTAATATGAAAATTTTGGGTCAATTATTTGTAAATCTGAACTAGTTTTGTGAAAATCGTACAACAGAGACAAGGGTTATGGAAAATCTAAAAAATACCCAAAAATTGTATATTTTGCACGACCTTCTCCTAAAAAATAAAAATTTTGAAATTTTCTTTTTTCAAAATAAAGTTTAGCAGCAGAGGAATCTATGGCACTTTGAATTTTCAAAATCGGCCGGTTAGATTACGAGATCTTAGGGGGGCCGATATTGCCCCCCTGCCGGAAATAGGGGTAGCCGGGAGCCTGACGGAAATAGGGTTAAAAGGTGGCGGAGGCAGCCCCGGCCGGTGCTGATGAATAATGACGAGTCGCTGGTGTATTGTTTCGCTCCATGCCCAACCACAATAACTCATGCATTTATTTTACGTTATTTATATTTTACATCTCCCCCAGCTGATTTTCTTTATATTTTGTACTGAACATAGATCCAGAGTGAGTGCGGATCGAACGAGGCGCTCTTAGCACCCTTGAGCGGTGGACGCTTGTGTTCTTAACCCCTGTGGTTATTGTACTGTGTACTGATCAATGCGTGAGCGATGGCAAAGTTACGTTAACACACCATTATGTGTTAACGCATAATAGTATGTTGACGTAACTTTGCCATCGATGATGCATTGATTAACCAGTTCCTACCAGTAACTCAGTACTGTGTACTGTTATGAAAACATGTATGGTCATCCAACTATCATTCCCCGGCTGCCGAACCCATTTCCCCCAACGACTAATGATGTTCTCCGACGACTGGTATGGCTTCAAATCTCAAGATGGCCAGGTGGCAGATGGAGGTGGATGGTGAAACTTAAAAAAAAAACATCCCGGCATTTGGAACCTCGAATAATTACGCAGTGTTTCGGACATGTCATGATTCACAATCAAAATATTTTGTGTAGCATGTTTTTATTCAAGAAAAGAGCCAACAGTTGTACTCAAACTGACAATCTGACTCTGAGTGCAGATTTTGGCCCCAAGCTCCTTACTCTTCTTCAGAATCCTAGTCCCAGGCAGATCCCTTGAACAGGCTCAAGTGGCCGAGGTTTCCCTTGAGAAATACCAGGGACTCGAATTTGGCCGTGGTCAGGCGGGCCCGTTTGGACCTGAGAACATCTCCTCCTGTGCTGAACAAGCGTTCAACGGCAGCAGAGCTTGGCAGGGGAGTGTTGTATTTTACAAAACACCCGCAGCCACGCATCCCTGTGCAAGACTGGGAACAGCTTAGGGGCCACAGGCTCACCAGTCATGGTGACCTGGAAGCAAGCTGTTCACCTGGGCTTCCAGTTCAGCCGTCACTCTCTCCTGCTGTTCCTCTTGCTCCGACCCCAAGCTCCACGCCTTGGCAATGAACTTGGAGTATTTCGACTCAGGCTCCTCCATTGTGTCCGCAACCTCCACTGCCTCTTGGTCACTCACACCATTCTTGACCAGTGTCTTGAGCTCCCTGATCAACCTGTCCTTGATATGGAGGTAGAGGTCGTCTGCGAGCTGCATCCTCTTGACAAAGCTAAGACCAAAGCACGGGTGGGTGGCTGTGGCCATCAGGAGCTCCTTGTTCCTGAAGAGGCTGCTAAAGCTGGCTTCAAACCCTTTTTGGGGGTAGCCCTGCACACCCACCAAGAGAGCCCTGACCAAGGGCTTGGCATAGCGCAAGTCCTCACGCTCCAGGTCTTCCAGCTCTTGTCTCATGAGAGACAGGACGGGCAGGAGAGTGCCCATGAAGGCATGCTCGTCGCCCTGTAGCATGTCCAGGGCCTCTGCTACAAGAGACAGTACCTTCACATACTCATGGAGCACATCCTTGCTAGCGGCATCAAGGCGAAATGGCTTCTGCTGTGTGGACAATATGCCATTGATGGCCTGGAGGTGCTCTTCAGTGTCAGACATGTTCAACCAAACACTTCACGCTGTCATAGAAGCTGTTCCACCTTGTCAGACAGGGTGTGATCAGCTTCCTCCCCAGAGCCGCCTTGATGTTGGCTGATGCCACTGAGCTCATGCTCTGAAGGTTCCAGAGACTCTGTGCCTTGGCAGCTGCCTTTTTCCACGCAGACCTGAGCCCCTGGTTCCAGCCAGGCACATCACTGACGTCTGTGGTTGCCAGCAAGTTCAGGGTGTGCGCTGCACACTTGTAGTGGGGCGGCAGCCAAGCCAACTCCGAGGGGTCACAGATCTTCAGCTGCTCCTCCACGTCGTTGACGTGTGGCTGCTCCTTCTGTAGGTCCACTGGAGGAGGCACCGTGCATGCTTCATCAGAGGGATCTTCTGGAACAACCCCGTAGTGCTTGAACGCAGCACCATAGGTTTTGCCATTGTCAGTAGTGGCAGCCACCACCTGGGCCTGGGACAGGTTGAAGTCCTCCAGAATGTCCAGCATGGCTCTAGCAAGGAACTGATGTGTCTGGCTGACCTTGACTTCCCGGCACGCCAGCACTGCCTTGGTCCTCTGGAGAGACTGAGAATCGATCCAATGGACAGTCATTCCCAGGAACGCCCGCTGGTGCGCTGTCCAGCTGTCAGCAGTCACTCCGACGGCGTTCTGCTGGTTAAGGAGGTTGGTTAACTCTGCCTTAGATTCTATGAAAGACTGCTCCAGGTCCCTGGTGAGGGTTGGCCTGGAGGGAAGCTTGAACTGGGGGCCACCAGCTCAAATACCCTCTTGGTTGCCTCGTGCTCTGTGAGACTCAGTGGGACCATGGTTTCGATAAACCACTTGAGCCAAACCTCCCTGAACTGCGCTTTAGAAGGCTTGTGGGCCTTTCCAGCCTTTTGGAGGGCCTCCTCCATGCTCAGCTGGAGTGGCTTTTTGAAGGGGGTGCTGGTCCGGGTCGTCTTGGGTCTCCCCCTCTTGCAGAGTCCTGACATTGCTGCTCGGAGAGCAGAGGCCACGCCTTTGTGTTTTTTCTCATAATGTACTGTCAGGGTACTCCGCGACGGAGTGTTGAATGAACCCACACTCTTGCAGCCCTCTTGCGCACACTGGGCCTTTCCATAGGCGACGAAACCACCAACCTTCTTGGTAGGCTCCCTCTTTTCGAATGATTGGAACATCCAGAAAGCTTCCAGCCCACTCAACACTTTTGCAACTCCTTGACTCCTCCCTCTTTCTCCTGGTCATCCCCATTCTCCCCTAGCGGCTGGATAGCCTCCATTTCCTCGTCAGTCAGAGACAGGCTTGAGGGGCTTGGATGATTATCAGGTGTCCATGGCCTGCTAGTACTGGGGGAAGGAGAAGGGGTGCTGGACCTAGACCTGTCACCTGAGCCGCTTCTCTCTCTCACAAATCGATCCATGAAAGTGTTGTCCAGTTCTGGCGTAGGAGTTGCAAATACAATGCGAACAAAACGCGAGCACCAGAGCACCACAGTCTCTTAATAATACTGGGTAGTGAGATGACCTTGGACCAGCCGATTAGTAAACAAGCAGCCGCAAACAGCTGGCGGTTATGCATTAGTACCACCTTAAGTCAATGCAAGCGCCCCGCTCTCAAAGCATGGCAACCACTGTTTACAGTGCCGTTGCTATGCGTGACGTCAGCCAGCATCCTCCGGTCAGAAGGTAGTAGAGGACGGCCAGAATCGCTTAGTCTTTAAGCACTCAGTGGTTGTGGTACGCATTGATCGAATTTTTTGTCAGTTGTTGAGTAAAATTGTTCGATCGCGGAGTTAAATATCGCGTAATTAGTGGCCAAAAACAGTCCGCGATCGCGGAATTTCATGAAATCAAATATAAATTCCGCGATCGATTTCGGGTTGTCCGCGATCGCGGTATCGCGGAATCGCTGACTAAAATTCCGCGAGGACAGCACTGGCTCGAACCCTACGGAGCTTTGTACTTCTTTCAAGTGAAGGCCCAATACTATCTACATGTTTATATATCTCTGTTCAAAGAGGTGTGAATCTGTATTATCTCTTTGGGGGTGACTGGGCGGAGAAAGGTCACTGATATGTTATGCAAGTGTCAAAATACATTTGAAGCTATATTGTTTTTTCGTTAGAGAAATCAGCTTGATCTAGCTCAGAAGGCCTTGTAGGGGCTAAAACAAATAGCATAATATACTGACCCTTGTTTTGTGTTAGTCTTATCAATTGTGGCGCCCCTTTTTAACCAAAGAAATCACGTTGTGTCTGTCTTAAACCAAAGCGAACATCGGAGCACCCACCTGAATATGACAGCCAGATCCTTCTTGGCTTTAGCAGACTTGGTGATGCAGGATGACTCGGATAAGCCGGCACCCTCAGACAGCTTGGTCAGCTGGTTGGTGACAGCTGCGGGGTCTGCCACCAGGTGGCAGGTCCAGTCGGGAGACACTGCCGCGGAGGAGGACCAGGTGTCAGTATGGTGGCCTTAGCAGATTTCACCAGGTGTTTCTCTTGCTATAAAATCTTAGATGCCGTACGCATCGCCGCTAGAAAAAAATGGGAGTCAATCTTCAACTTCCTGCTAAAATCAAACTGTCCCCTGGAAACTAAAAGCCACTGAGCCGTACTAAAAAACAACCGCAACTACGAGCCCTTGTTAAAAACACCCGCAGCCACTGAGGTCCAGACGAAAACACCCGCAGCCACGGAGGTCCAGACGAAAACACCCGCAGCCACTGAGGTCCAGTCGAAAACACCATCGCAACCTTCTCGTTCCACGCACCTACGGCTTTCGTGGGAACTAGGTCGAAGTCGTAGACGACCACGTTGTTGCCGTTGAGAAGATTGACGGGCGTGCATTCGTCCAGGCTGGCATTCTGTGCAACATCTCGGAAGGGCACTTTGGAGCAGAGGCACCCGTACCTGTGGGGAAAACGACCTTAGTCACAGGCACCCGTACCTGTGGGGAAACCGTCCTCAGTCACAGGCACCCGTACCTGTGGGGAAACCGTCCTTAGTCACAGGCATCCGTACCTGTGGGGAAACCGTCCTCAGTCACAGGCACCCGTACCTGTGGGGAAACCGTCCTAGTCACAGGCATCCGTACCTGTGGGGAAACCGTCCTCAGTCACAGGCGTGCATCTGATTCCACCAACTGTATAATGCCTAGCTGGAATCGAAGATGACTAGCTTCAGAAAGCCGTGCTATATGTTTCACCGCATGTCAAATTATAAAAATAAATTGGCACGTAGAATGAGTGCGGTGATCCTGTCAGAAATGCGGTAATTTCCTTAAATACCGCGCAGCAACTTTCAAAAGCAGTGAAGGCCCGCTCACACCTCGCAGAGCCTGCGACCAACCATGCCTGGATTATTGTCCGCAGGGGATCTTCACAAGTGTGTTTGTGGCTTTGGTCAGCAGAAATATCGGCCGATTCTGCACAGAATAGGCCAGAAGTGACCTGCATTTAACAAGTATTGTACCGTGCATGCATAGGATAAGACAAGAAGACAACATTGCAGTTATCAGATGTCGCTTTAAGTACTATTCTTGCACAAATATATGTTATCATATTGTAATACTGATGGTCTTAGAAACTTTATTTGGTGCCGCATTCGTGAGACTTCTTGCTATTGTTCACTCTCTTTTCGCTTCATCCGTGCGTTTCGAAAGGGAGGGCATTTCATTCGTCAAAACTGTATTTAATGCGTGTGTGTGTGTGTGAGTGAGTGGAGTGAGTGAGTGAGTGAGTGAGTGAGTGAGTGAGTGAGTGAATGAGTGAGTGAGTGGGAGAGAGAGAGAGAGAGGAGACTCACCCGTTCAGTCCCGCGTAAGGTTGTTGATTCTGCCGACAGTATGTACTGCACTCCTCCAGCGAGGCCCGCACTTCCAACTTGTTCTGTGGCAGCGGTTTCGGAGTTCTGTAGCAGCTGATATAGTCGGCAGCCAACTCCGCTGTGAACACACGGTGCCAATGGCTTCAGAGCGAGTGTGGGTCAGACAACAATGACACCAGTGCACACCGACGTCTGACCATTATGGTGCCGACCTGCAAAAAAGGTCTGCAAAAGAGAAACAGCCTTAGAGCGCTAGCGAATGCGGATATAAGAAAGTATGAGAAAGTGACAAGGTATGGATGTGGATATTTTTCGTTATAATCCTCTATCATCTCTACAAAAATCGCTAGGTGATACACAGCGCTATATTCTCTGTATCGCTCCCCAAAACACAACATGCCTTTCCCTACTATCCTAGCCATACATAAGCCAATCAATCTCCTCACAACCACACAGATCAAGAGTTGGACGTTACAGCCTCCAAAGGCTTCTTCCCGCCACTGCCAACCTAAACATCAGATTTGAAACAGCAATGCTGGTAAATTGATTTGTCCGTTTCTTAAACAGGATTTCATGACATCAGTAGACGGCAAAAAATGGGTCGGCATGAATTCCCCATTTCTCAATCACGGAGGCATGCACCAGCACCAGTTTTTGAACCACCAGAGCTGCTCTCGCCACCACGACTATCTGGAACCGCTACATCTACTAGCACTACTTTGTCAAAGTCGCGAGACGACTTCATGCTTCTCCACTTCTGCGACATCGCTACTTTTTATTGTAATGAGCAACTGAACCGATACCAAAATTTTCTCTGTTGTTCTTTAACCTTCGCCCGGGTGGGGATTTTTTTAGATCCCCTTGGGTTTTTCCGAAGGGACCAAAAAAAAAAACGGCGGGGCGCAGCGCCGCCGAACACCAAGCTTAGTCTAGCTGTTCATTCACCATTTTTACATCTTTCATGAAAATTTTAGCTCAAGGTCATATCAGGTCAGGTCACCAGGCCAGGTGAAGTGACCTCACCTAAAAAATGCTTAGGACTGCATAACTAATAGG